>OX335668.1:37555000-38755000 GCA_946894065.1 Acleris literana | reverse complement strand
ATTAATATCAAATAAATTAGGTAGCATTAAATAATATTCATTAAATCGCAACCATGTAATACTAATAATTAATGAGTAGGTGGTTCCGGTGAATCTGTGATCTTCATTCATCATCATCAGTTCTACTTCACCGAATGGTGTTTTCAAGAGCAAATGCACGAGTTACTATATGCCATACAAAATACCCAAATCGCTATAGGTGAGCCTAAAATATTTGAAGATTTCCCTAAAATTTCTCCAGGACCCCATCATCAGATTCTGACCTGATGACAATGAGACCACTTCGGAAGTATGCCCTATCAAACCAAAAACAGAATTTTCCAAATCGGTTAATAAATAACGGAGTTCTGAGGTAACAAGCATAAATAATAATAATAATAATAAAACTTAAAAAAAACACTGTTTATCTGTTTTTTTTACACAATTACCCATCTTGATGCCAAATTTCACCTATCTAGGTCACCTGGAAGCGGGTCAGGTATTTGATGATTAATCAGTCAGTCAGCGGTAAAAATGCCGATTTTTAGACGTTAATATCTCAATAACCGTATCACCTTTTTATGATATTTAGGGTTCTAGTTGATCTAAAGGGTTTTAATACATAGACCAAATTTCATGTTTTTATGATAAATATATTTGGAGTTATTGAGGTGTTAAAAGTGGCTCCAAACGGTTCGTGTAAATAACACACGGCTGCACTCGTCAGTTCCTTTTGCGTGAACTTGGCTGGACATGCTGCCGCGTGTCTAAATATAAATGAAAGTGAAAAAAATTACAACCACTCAGATTTGATCAAAATTAGCAAAATTCACAGAAATTTAACGGCATTCATTACATAACGTGAATCATCGTTTTCGAAAAATAACTTATTTAAAATGGTAGGTAAATAGATAAGTCCAACTGAAGTCTGCTTTTTGTTAAAATATTGTTGGACGCCAACTTCAGTTGGACTGACCTATTTACCTACCATTTTAAAGAAGTTATTTTTTGCTTTTTGAAGGCGGTTTTTTTTTTAATTTTTATTTTATTTTATACTTTTTAGTGATCATAATTATGCTGTTATTCTCTCACTTCTCAATTAATAAGAAACAATAAAACATTTCAATCTCGCCGCAAGCAACGCCGTGGGAAAGTCATAGTCATATATTTAAACCTAAATATGCTTCGTCATATTCCCTCAACTATCTTAATCGAAATATCTTGTCGCCGCCCTCGAAATATATACCGTTTAGGAGTTCCGGTGGCCATCTGTGGTCTTCATCATCAGTTCCACTTTACCAAATAGTGCTTTCCAAGACAGAATACACGAATTACAATGAAAAATACCAAAATCGCTATAGGTGTGCCTATAAATTTTGAAGAGTTCCGTCGATTCCTCATGGATTCCATCATCAGATCTTCATTTCAAAAATGGGACCAATCGGGAAGCACCAGCTTTCAAATAAAAAAAGAATCATCAAAATCGATTCACCCAGTCGAAAGTTCTGAGGTAACAAACATTAAAAATAAAAAAAAATGAAAAAAAATACAGACGAATTGAGAACCTCCTCCTTTTTTTGAAGTCGGTTAAAAAGTAGCTGTTTATGGTATTAAGGTGGAATAACCCTTTTGTAAAACAAAAAGGAATTAAAATGTCTACTTTGTTCTACTACATAAATACAAATACCTCGTTATTCCCTAATCATAATTATCTTATCAGCAGGTCCCGTATTTCCTAAGTGTGCCAGATCCCTCTTTACCCGTAGTATGTTCTTTTTATGTATGTCCACCGATTTCTCCGTCAATTTATGAAACGATTTAAAAATAATATGGTTTGATAGAATATATCTCCGAGGTGGTCCCATCGCGAATAAATCTGAATCTGATGATGAGGGGATTCGTGAGGAATTCAGGGAATTCCTCAAATATTATAGGCATAGGTACAGCTATGTATGTTGAGTAACAAGAGCAGCATTTGCATTCAGAAAGTATCATTTGATGAAGTGGAACTGATGATGAAGACCAAGGGTGGCGATAAGATATCTCGATTAAGATAGTTGAGCGACTATAACGAAGAACACTTAACTGTTTAAATATGTCTATAACTTTCCCGCGGCGTTGTTTGCGGTGAGTTTGAAATATCATAAAGTTTCATATCAACTAAGGAGTAAGGACTACATAACAGTCTATTATGATAATTAAAAAGTATGAAATAAAATAAATGTTTTAGAAATCAAAACCTACCGTCGAAAACGCACACAATAACTTCTTTTAAAAATGGCAATGTCAGTCCAATTGGAGTCGGCGACTCACAATATTTTTAACAAAAATAGGTAGACTGATCTGTCATTTTAATAGAAGTTATTTTTTGGGTTCTTAAAGGCGGTTTTTTAAAACATTTATTTTTAGTGTTAAGTGTTTTGTATTTAGGAATCATGCCTTGAATCATGTCTGGAATGTAAAGTAAACGTACATACATATATCCTTGTGAAAAAATCTTTGGCTTCTGCAATTAATTGTTTTATATCATAATCATAGTTATATCTAGTAAACGAAAATCCCATTAAAAACATAATTGTGAAAATCGGAGCCAAGATCAATATTTTAATAATATGCGATGCATGGTTATCGACTTCACCGACAAAAGAATTGAGATCTAAATGGGTGCCAAGTTCCGTAGATAATCCTGATATTTATTTATTAAGAACATACGACATTCTAAAGTAAATTAAAAACACAATTTCTTATTTCTTCTGCTACAACAATGTTTGCTATTTAAAAGTATAACATCTTAAATTTGAACACTCGAATTATTTACACAAAACAGATAACTTAGGATAAACTGAAGCTCAAAATTTTACTCAGCTAGTTTTTACCAGCAAGAAAATTGTTTGGAAGACTAAGATATGACCACACAATATAAATACAGTAACTTGCGTAAAACATAAAATAGATAAGTTGATTAGCCAAATGTAACATAACTTGTATATAAAAACTAGCCAAGTCAAATTTTAAGCTCCGGTTTATCCTAAGTTTTCTGCTTTGTGTAAATAATTCGAGTGTTCAATTTTAAGAAGTTACAATTTTAAATAGCAAACATTGTTGTAGCAGAAAAAATAAGAAATTGTGTTTTTAATTAATTTTAGAGTGTCGTATGTTCTTAATAAATAAATATCAGGATTATCTACGGAACTTGGCACCCATTTAGATCTCAATTCTTTTGTCGGTGAAGTCGATGACCATGCATCGCATATTCTTAAAATATTGAACTTGGCTCCCATTTTCACATTTATGTTTTGATGGGATATCATTCTTTTTTGTCAAATAAGTAGGTATTCGTTTCCTTAAATAAATATATGGGATTAATATCAAATAAATTAGGTAGCATTAAATAATATTCATTAAATCGCAACCATGTAATACTAATAATTAATGAGTAGGTGGTTCCGGTGAATCTGTGATCTTCATTCATCATCATCAGTTCTACTTCACCGAATGGTGTTTTCAAGAGCAAATGCACGAGTTACTATATGCCATACAAAATACCCAAATCGCTATAGGTGAGCCTAAAATATTTGAAGATTTCCCTAAAATTTCTCCAGGACCCCATCATCAGATTCTGACCTGATGACAATGAGACCACTTCGGAAGTATGCCCTATCAAACCAAAAACAGAATTTTCCAAATCGGTTAATAAATAACGGAGTTCTGAGGTAACAAGCATAAATAATAATAATAATAATAAAACTTAAAAAAAACACTGTTTATCTGTTTTTTTTACACAATTACCCATCTTGATGCCAAATTTCACCTATCTAGGTCACCTGGAAGCGGGTCAGGTATTTGATGATTAATCAGTCAGTCAGCGGTAAAAATGCCGATTTTTAGACGTTAATATCTCAATAACCGTATCACCTTTTTATGATATTTAGGGTTCTAGTTGATCTAAAGGGTTTTAATACATAGACCAAATTTCATGTTTTTATGATAAATATATTTGGAGTTATTGAGGTGTTAAAAGTGGCTCCAAACGGTTCGTGTAAATAACACACGGCTGCACTCGTCAGTTCCTTTTGCGTGAACTTGGCTGGACATGCTGCCGCGTGTCTAAATATAAATGAAAGTGAAAAAAATTACAACCACTCAGATTTGATCAAAATTAGCAAAATTCACAGAAATTTAACGGCATTCATTACATAACGTGAATCATCGTTTTCGAAAAATAACTTATTTAAAATGGTAGGTAAATAGATAAGTCCAACTGAAGTCTGCTTTTTGTTAAAATATTGTTGGACGCCAACTTCAGTTGGACTGACCTATTTACCTACCATTTTAAAGAAGTTATTTTTTGCTTTTTGAAGGCGGTTTTTTTTTTAATTTTTATTTTATTTTATACTTTTTAGTGATCATAATTATGCTGTTATTCTCTCACTTCTCAATTAATAAGAAACAATAAAACATTTCAATCTCGCCGCAAGCAACGCCGTGGGAAAGTCATAGTCATATATTTAAACCTAAATATGCTTCGTCATATTCCCTCAACTATCTTAATCGAAATATCTTGTCGCCGCCCTCGAAATATATACCGTTTAGGAGTTCCGGTGGCCATCTGTGGTCTTCATCATCAGTTCCACTTTACCAAATAGTGCTTTCCAAGACAGAATACACGAATTACAATGAAAAATACCAAAATCGCTATAGGTGTGCCTATAAATTTTGAAGAGTTCCGTCGATTCCTCATGGATTCCATCATCAGATCTTCATTTCAAAAATGGGACCAATCGGGAAGCACCAGCTTTCAAATAAAAAAAGAATCATCAAAATCGATTCACCCAGTCGAAAGTTCTGAGGTAACAAACATTAAAAATAAAAAAAAATGAAAAAAAATACAGACGAATTGAGAACCTCCTCCTTTTTTTGAAGTCGGTTAAAAAGTAGCTGTTTATGGTATTAAGGTGGAATAACCCTTTTGTAAAACAAAAAGGAATTAAAATGTCTACTTTGTTCTACTACATAAATACAAATACCTCGTTATTCCCTAATCATAATTATCTTATCAGCAGGTCCCGTATTTCCTAAGTGTGCCAGATCCCTCTTTACCCGTAGTATGTTCTTTTTATGTATGTCCACCGATTTCTCCGTCAATTTATGAAACGATTTAAAAATAATATGGTTTGATAGAATATATCTCCGAGGTGGTCCCATCGCGAATAAATCTGAATCTGATGATGAGGGGATTCGTGAGGAATTCAGGGAATTCCTCAAATATTATAGGCATAGGTACAGCTATGTATGTTGAGTAACAAGAGCAGCATTTGCATTCAGAAAGTATCATTTGATGAAGTGGAACTGATGATGAAGACCAAGGGTGGCGATAAGATATCTCGATTAAGATAGTTGAGCGACTATAACGAAGAACACTTAACTGTTTAAATATGTCTATAACTTTCCCGCGGCGTTGTTTGCGGTGAGTTTGAAATATCATAAAGTTTCATATCAACTAAGGAGTAAGGACTACATAACAGTCTATTATGATAATTAAAAAGTATGAAATAAAATAAATGTTTTAGAAATCAAAACCTACCGTCGAAAACGCACACAATAACTTCTTTTAAAAATGGCAATGTCAGTCCAATTGGAGTCGGCGACTCACAATATTTTTAACAAAAATAGGTAGACTGATCTGTCATTTTAATAGAAGTTATTTTTTGGGTTCTTAAAGGCGGTTTTTTAAAACATTTATTTTTAGTGTTAAGTGTTTTGTATTTAGGAATCATGCCTTGAATCATGTCTGGAATGTAAAGTAAACGTACATACATATATCCTTGTGAAAAAATCTTTGGCTTCTGCAATTAATTGTTTTATATCATAATCATAGTTATATCTAGTAAACGAAAATCCCATTAAAAACATAATTGTGAAAATCGGAGCCAAGATCAATATTTTAATAATATGCGATGCATGGTTATCGACTTCACCGACAAAAGAATTGAGATCTAAATGGGTGCCAAGTTCCGTAGATAATCCTGATATTTATTTATTAAGAACATACGACATTCTAAAGTAAATTAAAAACACAATTTCTTATTTCTTCTGCTACAACAATGTTTGCTATTTAAAAGTATAACATCTTAAATTTGAACACTCGAATTATTTACACAAAACAGATAACTTAGGATAAACTGAAGCTCAAAATTTTACTCAGCTAGTTTTTACCAGCAAGAAAATTGTTTGGAAGACTAAGATATGACCACACAATATAAATACAGTAACTTGCGTAAAACATAAAATAGATAAGTTGATTAGCCAAATGTAACATAACTTGTATATAAAAACTAGCCAAGTCAAATTTTAAGCTCCGGTTTATCCTAAGTTTTCTGCTTTGTGTAAATAATTCGAGTGTTCAATTTTAAGAAGTTACAATTTTAAATAGCAAACATTGTTGTAGCAGAAAAAATAAGAAATTGTGTTTTTAATTAATTTTAGAGTGTCGTATGTTCTTAATAAATAAATATCAGGATTATCTACGGAACTTGGCACCCATTTAGATCTCAATTCTTTTGTCGGTGAAGTCGATGACCATGCATCGCATATTCTTAAAATATTGAACTTGGCTCCCATTTTCACATTTATGTTTTGATGGGATATCATTCTTTTTTGTCAAATAAGTAGGTATTCGTTTCCTTAAATAAATATATGGGATTAATATCAAATAAATTAGGTAGCATTAAATAATATTCATTAAATCGCAACCATGTAATACTAATAATTAATGAGTAGGTGGTTCCGGTGAATCTGTGATCTTCATTCATCATCATCAGTTCTACTTCACCGAATGGTGTTTTCAAGAGCAAATGCACGAGTTACTATATGCCATACAAAATACCCAAATCGCTATAGGTGAGCCTAAAATATTTGAAGATTTCCCTAAAATTTCTCCAGGACCCCATCATCAGATTCTGACCTGATGACAATGAGACCACTTCGGAAGTATGCCCTATCAAACCAAAAACAGAATTTTCCAAATCGGTTAATAAATAACGGAGTTCTGAGGTAACAAGCATAAATAATAATAATAATAATAAAACTTAAAAAAAACACTGTTTATCTGTTTTTTTTACACAATTACCCATCTTGATGCCAAATTTCACCTATCTAGGTCACCTGGAAGCGGGTCAGGTATTTGATGATTAATCAGTCAGTCAGCGGTAAAAATGCCGATTTTTAGACGTTAATATCTCAATAACCGTATCACCTTTTTATGATATTTAGGGTTCTAGTTGATCTAAAGGGTTTTAATACATAGACCAAATTTCATGTTTTTATGATAAATATATTTGGAGTTATTGAGGTGTTAAAAGTGGCTCCAAACGGTTCGTGTAAATAACACACGGCTGCACTCGTCAGTTCCTTTTGCGTGAACTTGGCTGGACATGCTGCCGCGTGTCTAAATATAAATGAAAGTGAAAAAAATTACAACCACTCAGATTTGATCAAAATTAGCAAAATTCACAGAAATTTAACGGCATTAATTACTATTCTAATCAAATAGTTCATTTTACACTGAATCCCACGAGATAAAATTTTAAATAATATAACACCCATTTAAAAAAAAAAAAACTTTTTTTAACATACGCCGAATTCGCGATGACAACCCTTGGGGCCACCTGCCGCTTGAAGGATATTCGCTCAAAATGGCCGCGCCACTTGAAGGCAAATCGCAATATGGCGGCAGCCACTAGAAGGGTTAAGGTCATTACCTACCAAAATACAAAATTTCATAATAAAAGATTTACAGATCTTGAGATGTCTGACGTGACTGACGGACTGTCCTGACTGATGGACTCACTTACTGACTGCCTTGGTAAGTTTTTTTTGCCGGGGTCTAGACAAAATGGATGTAGTACCTAGGTACCGTAAAATGGGGTGACTTTGGAAACGCGAGGCGACTTTGATAATATTTTGAATCATCGATTTTGTGCAATGTCTGAGTCATTATTAAGCTCTTTCGCGACATTACTTTCATATGTTTCATATGCGAGCGCAAAATATTAGTAGTTCAAGTATTTTCAGACAAATTGGATTTAAAACCTTCGAAACAAAAAAACACTATTTGTTGACATGCTTCAGGGGTGACTTTGATATTGTGATATAAACACAGGGATAATCAAAGTAGCCCCATTTTATGAATCGGGCTTTTTAGCTACGTTTTTATTTTTTCCTACTAAGCCGTCTGCCGTAGTCTGCCTCTAGCTGCTTTAAATTACTCCAAATTAGTAGTCGCCAATACAATATTTTTAATAATTTATTTTACGAGTAAATACGAGAGTTACAGAAGATTTATTTTTAAAATTAATCAAGCTAACCCCATTTTACGGTACGTATAATTTTAATAAATCTGTCCAATATATAAAGACTTTAAACTTAAATAAAACTTTTTCTTTTCTATGATTCCCTCTTGTTACATTTGCGGGTGCGTAGGACCTAGTGCAGGGTCCGTCTCAATCGCTACCACTTGGACAGCTCCTTTGGACTTATAGTTCATGAAAGTTCTGTAGCAGATCCCATACAAACGTAATACCATTAAAACACCTGCGCTGGCCCTGGGCCGCCCTTTTTGTGATTTGTCCACCTCTTTCTTTACAAAACCTCTTCTCTTCTTTTTTTAGAATAGGTATTGTTTCTATTATTTTAAATTCTCAGATTACATCAGACATTCTCTTCTTGACCTCTGAACGTCGTTGTTATAAATAATAATAATACATTTTATTTATTCAGTAACAACAAAGTTTCTTAACATTAATATGGGCCGGTGTCTCTTTTTGTTCTACTAAAAGACCCTACCCCTGTGGAGTCCCACTATACCTTCCCGAAATCCCGACTTGGCAACTTTTTTGATAAGTATAAAACGTGACACATAAAGACCAGACACTGAATAGAACGCGTTTAAATATTTCCAACGTTATGGAAAAAAAAATCGCTGGAAATCAGGCCACCGTTAACATTAAAAATCAAGCTTTAAAAAATGAAAATCCCGACTGTTGCTAACCAACTTAAATCGTTATAAATCTTAAATGACCATTCAAAATGAAAAATTATGGAACCTATAGATGATTTTTAATACTTATTCAATGATACCCCACTTGTCATAGTTCGTCGACTTTATTTTTTTATTTTTTGAAATATGACGTATGGCTGCCGCAATATTGAATTTTGATAACGATATATATCGTTAATGACACTCACAAGATTAAGAAAAATCGATTGACATAAGAATGATCAAAATCGGCCCAAGCGTTTAGTTTCTAGAGCGCCCCAAAGGATATACATATATAGGCTGATAAACACATTACCCTCCTCCTTTGGCAGTCGGGTAAAAAAGGAATTGAAGGTCATGTATTTGACTAATCGCTTTTTGACCGACTCCATAAAAAGGAGGTTCTTTACTCTTCATTTTTTTTTAAATGTATTTTCCCTTGATTACTTAAAGAACGATGGTCAGATTTTAAAAATGTTTTTTTTTGTTTGAATGGGTATACTTTCGAGTTGGTCCCATAGTCAACACGTTAGGATCTGACGATTGGTCGTTCGAGAAATCGAGGGAACTTCTCAAATATTATAGACACACCTATAGTGATTTGAGATTTTTTTATAGTAACTCGTGTATTTGCTGATGTAAAGCACTATTTGGTGAAGTGGAACTGATTATGAAGACCATAAAACATGACCACCAGAACTCCCCAACGGCACGGTATGTCGAGGGGGCGACAACATACTCGTATCGCGAGTAAGATAGTTGAGCGACTATGCCAAAGCACATTGAAATGGTTTAATTATATGCACTATGACTTTCCCGCGGCGTTGCTTGCGGCAAGTTCCTTATAAATTTCCTTTAGTTTCTTATTAATTGAGAAGTGGGACTACATAATAGCATAATATTATTATGATAATATCCAAAAAAGGAGGTTTCTCAATTCGATCGTATATATACGGTAATATATATATATATATTATGTGTGTACGCGGATAACTTCGTCGTTTATGAACCGATTTCATAAATTATTTTTTGTTTGGTAGAGTATACTTTCCGAGGTGGTCCCATTGTCACCAAAGTGTAATCTGATGAGGTATAACGTAGAACATTTAATTGTTTAAATATGGTTATGGCTTATTACTTGCGGTGAACTTGAAATGTTTTAAAGTTTCATATCAAATAAGAAGTGGGACTACATAACAGCTTATTATGATCACTAAAAAGTATAAAATAAAATAAATGTTTAAAAAAACAAAAACCCGTTTCCAAAACGCAAAAAATAACTTCAAAAAATGACCTATAGATACTAACCATTTTAAAAGATTTATGCGTTTTTGAAGGCGGTTTTTTGTTTTTTTAAACATTTATTTTGTAATTGAAGTTATTATTTGAGTTTTAGAAGGCTGGGTTTTTTTTCAAACATTTTATTTTTTGTTTATAAATGTCTAAAGAAGAACGACATTTAATCTTTTAATTTTTTAAATACTTATGCTGTCCCTACCTAGACATAAAAATGAAAAAAGGACCAAGTTAAATACACAAGACGTCAGGGCTCGATGTGTCGCTAATAAAAGAATTGAGATTTGAACAGATGTAGCTCTTTATAGTACGGGCGGTAGTGTCACCCAATGTATGGAGAGGTAAAAATTTGGTATCGGATGAATTCACTTAGTACAGATGTATCCTAGGACCAACTGAGCTGATTTAGCCCGGTAGCCATCAGCCATCCCCTAGGTGGTAGAGAGGGGGGTATTCAAAGTTACACGCCGCCGCGCTTCGGATAAAAAATGATTTCGGCTTCAGTTTACCTATAACCTCGAGTGTGGTGTCGTTTTCTGTTAAACCATAGACGTGGCTTTCATTTTTACATAATTATAGTAATAATTACACTCCTTCATATAAATTTATTAAGTTACATAAAGAAATTGCACAACATCACCTTATCTTTTTTGTTTCAACACACAATATACAAAAAAATACGATTGAAAAGCCCAACTTATGCAAATAGCAAAAACATATACTTAAAATTTATACCATTTAATTAAGACGTGTATAATAAATAAAAGCAGGTATCCACGCGGCATTTTTTTGGAAAATCGGGAATGCGGAATTCATTTTTGAGCCATTTATTATACAGTTTTCTCGAAAAAACGTAAAATACTTATTGACGAAAATATCAAAATAGGATTTGTTTTTTTTTAATAAATAGTAAGTATTTTTCATAATACTTAAATTTTGGCAAAGAAAAAAAAAACGTCTTGATTTATTCAGTTTAAAAAATATATATTTTATATGTAGTTATTACCTATACAACTTCCAAGTCAATATTTTAAAATTAACTTAGCTAGTATAGCTAGTAAAATTTTGAACATCTCGTACTCACCTTTTGGTCTCAAGCAACCCTCCCGGTAAAGTACGGTGGGCTTGACATTTGGGCTTCCAAACCTACTGATGTTCAGATGTCGTGCTTGTCCGATGCAGAGGATGCTTGACGTGTCTGTAACCCGGGTGAAAATTTGGCAGTCGAAAAAGCCAAGCAGGATGGGACCTTATTTCTGTCGAAGTTTGGCATCGCACGTCACTTATGGATAATAGTCAAAAACCATCCGAGAAGGATCGTTGCTCCCTTCACGAACCCTAGGAGGGTCTCTTTTAGATCCTAATACTTTAAGAATAGCAGTGTAACTCCGCCGCATCCTTGTTGCCGTTGTGGAAATAATGCAGTCGATGACGTAGGACACCACGGCCTGTGTTACCAATCCAGTGCTGGTCGAGTTTACAGACATGCATCGATAACCTATTTAATGGATAAAAATGTATCTTAGCTTTTATGCCATTATTACATTTTCCACCACGGTAACATAACTCTGCACATTTTAACAGTTTTTTTCGATAGTTGCGCGTAACACCGCACTGTGACTTGCACTTGCACCGAATTAGTTTCAGACAAGCTGTAGCAGCAACGGGTGTAGTAGTCGAAATTGGTTCCCAATTGTGATTCGATTGTATTTCCCATCCCCAATCCGCCGGACTGGGAAGATGAATCGGCACCATCGCTTGACCCCGTACATGCACATACTGGTAAACAGCTCTTAGGAGTTGCTGCTGGAAACTGGCAACCGTAGGCGGAATATTCTTTAGCTGTCGGTCGTAAAATAACTCCGCATTATGAATTCAGCAAAAGTTTAATTTGTTAATTACGAAGTGATATCAATAGTATAGTACCTATATCAGTAGTAAGTTCTCGTCTGAGTTAGTTGCGCCCGCTATCTTAATTCGCGCTGCCGCGCGGGTATATTTATTTATTCTACTCCTCTCAAATAAATGATATATATTATAACTTTATGTTTTTAAATTGCATAAATTGGGCTTTTTAACCGTATTTTTTGTAAATATGATGTTGTAGGTACATATATTACAAAATATTGCGCGTTGACACAAACAATATAAGCTGATGTTGTGAAACTTCTTTATGTATCTTAATAAATTTATATGAAGGAGTGTAATTAATATATTAAAAATGAAAGCCACATCTATGGTTTATCAGAAAAGGTCACCACTCTCGAGAGGATAGGTAAACTGAAGCCGATATAAATTTTAGTCTGAAGCGCGGCGGCGTGTAACTTTGAATGACTGGCTACCGGGCTGAATCACCTCAGTTTGCCCTAGGATACATCTGTGCCATGTGAATTCATCCCATACCAAAATTTTGACCTAGTAGTCCGGGCGGCCGCTGCAAATTTACCTACCCCATCGAGTAACAGAAAAATACCGCCTTCCACGAAAAGAACATCTAAACAAGGTAAGAAAAAATGTGGTCTTCCGGGGCTCAGCTTGGGGGGTAATACGAAATGAAAAGATATATGGTCCGCTTCTGACCATAATTTTACCTCATTTAGTTACAAAACGAAAACTTTTCGTTGGTTTAGGACACGATTAATAGAGTCGAGCCGAGCCTAGTCTTGGAGGGTTCCGCAGTCCAACCATTTTTAGCGGCCAGATGGGGAGGTCAATTTTACCCCATCGAGTTACACAATGAAACCCAGTGCTCGTAGTACCTAAAATTATGCTCTTTAAATATTAATTGGTCTGCCAGCTCGCAACCTGGTAGTTTTTACAGTCCAACCAATCTATATATATAAAATGCTGAACTGATTGTCGATATATCAACGCACAGCCCAAACCGCTGGACCTAGAGACTTGAAATTTTGCACATAGATACCTTATATAGTGTAAAGTGTCCACTAACGAATGATTTTTTGAATCTCTACCCCTAAGGGGGTAAAATAGGGGACGAAAATTTGTATGACAGTCTGTCAGTTTTGAAGTTACACTCTTCAAATTTTGTGTTTAGGTCGACGATTGAAAATTAATCTATACGTATCTCAGCGTTTTTGATAATTGACTAAAAACTGACTGAATGATCGATCAACGCACATTCTGCGCTGAACCTAGGGACTTGAAATTGGAAGGGAATATTCCTTGGGTACTTTAGGGGTGCACGAAGAAGGGATTTTTGGAAATGAATTCCCTAAAGAGTAAAAATGGGGGGTGGAATTTTGTATGGAACTAAAATATTTGTAAAGAAAAGGCGTGCTCAGTTAAGAAAAGAGATAGAAATTTAAATAAACCGCGTGTATGATAAGGTTGGATACATAAATTAAAACGCCATTAAGCGTTTTCTTTACAAATATTTTAGTTCCATACAAACTTCCACCCCCTATTTTAATCCTTTAGGGAATGAATTTCCAAAAATATCTTCTTCGTGCACCCTTAGAGTACCCAAGGAATATTCCCTTCAAATTTCAAGTCCCTAGGTTCAGCGGTTTACGCTGTGCGTTGATCGATCAGTCAGTCAGTTTTACCCCTTTCAAATCAAAATCAAATCAAATAAGTTTATTTGCTAGAATACAGTAATAAATTAAGGTTTAACAAAATAATGTTCACAGTGTATTCAGCCCGCATGCAAGCGTGCAAATGTTTTGTTCATATTAAATGTACTTAACATGTCAAAAAAAAAAATACAATTCAAATAAAAATACGTGTTACAATACATTAACATTAAATTTCAAATAATCTGGAGCACTATAAAAACATTTATCCATGAGCCATTTCGTCAATATGCTCTTGAATAGGTTTTCTGTAAGCGACTTAATACTTTCTGGTAAATGGCTATAAATTTCTATGCACATGTTGTACACATTCCTACCATATATCGCCTTATTACAAGGAGGTTTGTAAATTAGACACATAATTCTTTTCCTCGTTGACCTTTGGAAAATCTGACTGCGTTTTTTGAAATGGAATTGGTGGGAATTAACAAAAATAAGTACATATGCTTCTAATGTACAAAACATGACAGTGGTAGAATGTGCAGCTTTTTGAACAATGGGGTACAGCTATCACTAAACCCTGCACTACATATTATCACCCTGACACACTTTTTAACCGACTTCAAAAAAAGGAGGAGGTTCTCAATTCGTCGGGATATATTTTTTTTTTTTTTTATGTATGTTCCCCGATTACTCGAAGACCACTGGACCGATTTGAAAAATTTTTTCGTTGTTCGAATGGGTATACTTTCTAGTTGGTCCCATTGTCACCACGTCAGGATCTGATGATGGGATCATGGAGAAATCAAGAGAACTCCTCAAATATTATAGGCACACCTATAGCGATTTTGGTATTTTTCACTGTAACTCATGCATTTGCTTTTGAAAAGTACTATATGGTGAAGTGGAACTGATGATGAAGACCACAGATGGCCACCGGAACTCCTTAACGGTACCTATTTCAAGGGTGGCGATAAGATATTTCGATAAAGGAAGTTGAGCGACTATGACGAAGCACATTTAGGTTTAAATATGACTATGACATTCCCGCGGCGTTGTCTGCGGCGAGCTTGAAATGTTCTATAGTTTCTCATTAATATTTAGAAGTGGAGCTACGTAACAGCATAAATAGGATCACTAAAAAGTATAAAATAAAATAAATGTTTAAAAAAACAAAAAACCGCCTTCAAAAAGCAAAAAATAACTTCTTTAAAATGATAGGTAAATAGGTCAGTCCAACTGAAGTCGGCGTCCAACAATATTTTAACCAAAAGCAGACTTCAGTTGGACTGACCTATTTACCTATCATTTTAAAGAAGTTATTTTTTGCTTTTTGAAGGCGGTTTTTTGTTTTTTTAAACTTTTATTTTTAATTTTGATTACCCTATCGACGTAACAGCATTTCCCCAAAGCATCAGACCATAACAATGAGTGTTTGCTATTGATATTCTTTCGAGTGATAGAAATAAATTTACTCTATACGTATATTTATCTCACCCAAAAGGCCTTATACTTAACCCAATCAGAATAACCATGGTTAGCTGAGTCCAACAGAGTCGAGCTTTGGCTAAGGCAGCAGAGCATTTGAACTAGAACCGCCTCGCTCTTACGTCGCCACAAATATATATATATAACATAACAAATAGCACTTATTTTGATTGCTCATATCGAAACCTTAGCACAATCCCTTTTTATTAAAGTGCATAACTATGTACTGTTTTTTAAATTACACATAATTTTTTAGTACCTACTTAACGCAAACGCGGCGCGGTTAAAACACTCCACGATTTTGACTTCCGATTGTTGTGAGTTTTTGCTTGTTGTTAAAAATGGTTGTCATTTAATCATAAATTGTGCTACTTTGATTGTAATCGTGTAATGATTTGTTGGCTGAACATGAGATGATAAGGTACCTGTCGGAGGTGGGGCTCGAGCGTGGCCTGCAGGAAGCCGATGCTCATGCTGGTGCACATTATGCTGAGCGCCGCCAGCGCCACGCCAGGGATGCGCAGCAGCGTGAGGATGTTCGCTGCACCATCGTTAACTCTCATCAAACATATAAAACAAACGGATGTTCATAAATCATAGATAAATCATGCTCGGAAGGAAGGTGATTGAAACTTTATTTTATCTACTCTCATATCATAAGTCGTCTATTATGCATTCAAAATCCGTGTTGGCAATGACGAGCATTACTGTGGTAGTAAGTAACAGCAATGACAGGTAATGTAATATTGTAATTTTGTTATCAAGTATTATAAAATAATGAGTTTCAAATTTTGAACATCTTCCAAAACCAACACAATTTAAGGGCGCTGCATACATAACGTAATTTTACACAGACGGGACGGGACGACAATATCGTTTCATAGAAAATGTATGGGAATGTGCATACGTAACGATTGCACGTACGGGACGGGAAAACCAAAATGTATGCAACCACGTCCCGTCCCCGTCCCGTCCCCGTCCCGTCCACGTCCACGTCCTGATCACGTTACTTATGCAGCGCACTTTAGATAGGCCCAATTCTAGTATGAATTGAAATGTCAACTCGGTATATTTTTTAGTACATTTGATTTCGAATGAATTGAGAATAGGGACTTTATTCGTTTTTGTATGATTTTATAAGAAACCATTCATATTCGTGACCAAGCCTAGCTTTGTTTTGACGCCATTTTTGTCACCAAGTCGTCATTTCATTTCATTTGTTTGCTCAAATTTCTTTTTAGCGTAATAAAGCATTAGCAGTGACACTGAAATTATATGTTATTTCTCTGATTTGATTCATTCCTTATTTCAGTTTATACTAACATTAGCTTAGCAACTATAGATTTTTACAGGGAGCACTGGTAGAAATGCAGGTCATATACCTTTCGGATTCTGAACCCATATTAGAGAACTTATAATATGTATGTGTGTAGATAAAGTAATGTATGCAACTGTACATAATTAAGCCTTAAGACACTCGTCTGATCTTATTATGAAACTTGCCTTTGGCTTGTTTCATAAAACCACTCTCGTGTTATGAATGTATAAAAAAGGTAATAAAAAGAAAACAACGTCATCTATTTAAAAATATATTTTACTAGTACAATGCTAAATCATCACTAAGTCATCATCATCATCATCATCATGTGAGCCGAAAGACGTCCGCTGCTGGACTTAGGCCTCCCCCTAAGGCTCTCCACTCAGACCGGTCTTGTGTTTTCGCATCCACTGCGTTCCCGCGATCTTTACAAGGTCGTCACTCCATCTTGTTGGAGGCCTACCTACAGCTCGTCTCCCGGTCCGCGGACGCAACTCAAGAACCTTCTGACCCCATCGGCCGTCAGTCCTGCGAGCAATGTGCCCCGCCCACTGCCACTTAAGTTTGGCTATTCTTCGGGCTACGTCGGTAACCTTAGTTCTACTGCGGATATCATCATTTCTGATTCTATCACGCAGAGAAACCCCGAGCATAGCCCTCTCCATAGCCCTCTGAGTGACTTTGAGCTTCCTTATAAGGCCCATTGTTAGCGCCCACGTCTCAGATCCGTAAGTCATCACTGGCAACACACACTGGTCAAAGACTTTTGACTTCAGACACTGCGGTAATTTGGACGAAAAGGTGCTGCGAAGCTTCCCGAACGCTGCCCAGCCGAGTCGGATTCGACGAGTGACCTCTTTCTCAATGTTGGACCTACCTAACTGGATCGTTTGTCCCAGGTAAATATAGTCGTCAACAACTTCGAGCGGAGAGCCTCCGACTATCACGGGAGTTGGCGCGACATGGACATTGGACATGGCTTTCATCTTGTCCATGTTCATCCTCAAGCCAACTCGGTCGGAAACTCCGCTGAGGTCAGCAAGCATTGCACTGAGGTCCTCCATGGTCTCAGCCATGACTACGATATCGTCAGCGAATCGAAGGTGAGTGATTTACTCGCCATTTATGTTGATGCCTCGTCCTTTCCAGTCCAGAACCTTAAAAGCATCCTCTAATGCAGCGGTGAACAGCTTCGGAGAGATCACATCTCCTTGTCAGACTCCCTGCTGCAGAGGAATAGGCTCCATGCTCTGGTCCTGTAGTCGGACGGACATACTTAGTGGCGTTTTCGTACAGACACTTCAACACTTCGATATATCGGTAGTCAACTTGGCACCGCTGGAGAGACTGCAGTACAGCCCAGCTCTTGATCGAATCGAAGGCTTTCTCGTAGTCCACAAATGCAAGGCAAAGGGGGAGGTTATACTCTTCGGTCTTCTGTATAACCTGCCGCAACGCATGTATGTGGTCTGCGGTACTATAGCCTTTTCGGAAACCGGCTTGTTCGGGAGGCTGGAAATCGTCAAACCTGCGCGCGAGACCATTTGTGATGACCAGAGGTCGGAATAGGTAGTGCTTATTAACCTAAACTTGATGCATCTTCATTCAATAACGTATTCCCATCTCACTCACGCATGAATGAACATGAGTCAAGTTTAGGTTAATAAGCACTACCTATTCCGACCTCTGGTGATGACCCTCGAAAACAGTTTGTAAACATGGCTCAGAAGTGAGATGGGTCTATAATTCTTCAGCAAAGTTTTATCACCTTTCTTGAAGAAGAGAACCACCACAATTCTGTTCCATGCTTTAGGCGTTCTCCCTTCGTGGAGGACGGAGCTGAACAGCGTCTGAAGGGCCCTAAGGGTGGGTTTACCACCCGCCTTCAGAAGTTCGGCTGTAATTCCATCCTCACCTGGGGCTTTGCCATTCTTAAGCTGTTTGAGGGCCATACTAATCTCGTCCAGGCTGACGTCGGGGAGATCTTCGGTATAGTGTCGGGTTAATCTAGCCCTCGGGTCTTTAGCTCGATTTTCGACGGGTGTTCGGGTTGTCATGTACAGCTGTTCATAAAACTTCTCAACTTCCGCCAATAGCCAGAACCTCCATCATTAAGTAACAGAGGCTAAATGTGACCATAAAAAAGGGATACCTACGAAAACTCTAATAATGTGACCCGAGGTGTATGTACCTGCTTAAATTTGATTTAGGATTAAACAGACATAATTTATAATAAAAAAAAAAGATAAAAAGCGCTGCGTTGAGCGTGAAACGGAACGGAACGCAGGAGAGGGATTGAAACGACGAACGAGTGCGCGTGCGTCTTAAAAAACCTAATAAAACCAACTCCTGAAGATAAATAACTTTAACAAAAAGCAAGCTTTCAAAACCCGAATATTGCTAACCAACTTTAAATCGTTATAAATCATAAATGATCATTAAAAATGAAAAATTATGAAAGAAACCTAAAGATGATTTTTAAATACCTGTTCAGTGATATCCCATTTGTAATACTTGGTCGCCGTTTTTTTTAAATTTGTACTATATGAATAAATGTCGTATTGACAGATAAGGACAGAGCATATTTCAAGGAAACTTTACCTATTGCGCGTTTGTGAATAAGATACGCTTTACTACTTTTGTATGAACGTCGAAAAAAATAGCAGGTCTATTTTAAAATTTGCAGATTCTGCTAAATACAAACGGCCAAGTCGGTCGGACCGGTCTTACTCGTAAAACTCACTCACTCATGCAGTTGGTGTTGATTTGTATGAAAACACTAAAAAAGTCGGATTGCAGGAAAAACTTATAGTCTGTTCTCTCAAAAATACTTGTGACGGCATTAAAGGGTTCCGTTTTTCGTTTTTAGGTACGGACGGACCTCTAAAAGAGACATCCTTGGTACAGAAATTTTTCAGATACATAGGGCCCTTTGTTTGATCAGTAGTTAACTCAACTAATTGTTAAAATTCGAAAAAGCAATCGAAAATTTGACACATTTCCTTGAGATTTAACCATTAGTTACGGTTTTTAACGATTAGTTAGTTTAACTTCTGATCACACAACAGGCCCTTAGATAATATTGTATGCTCACGGCCAGTGGGGTTAAGGTCCTCGTCGTCGTGGCCAGAGGGCAGCGCAACGCAGCTCATGACGGCGGCGCAGAACAGTGCCGAGCCCAGCACGGCAAACGGCAGCAAGAACCCACCCAGCGCGAACAGCGCGCCGCCCACCATCGGGCCCACGATCAAACCCAGCCCAAAAAATGTCTCCAGAGATGCCTGAAAAAAAAATGTATAGGACAAAATCCTAGCAATGTTATGGTTTTTCTGTATAGTACGAGTATACATAAAGTGTCACAGAATTTGATTCAATTGCCACCAAATATCACATATAATTTGACTACAACTCAAAAAGTACTAGATCAATTTTATTGCGAGTCACAATTAGTTTTAAATCATTAACTATGGATTAAACTGATGTGCCCTTACACATCAGTTTAAACCGTAGTTAATTATTTAAGGTTAATACTGTGACATATAATGTAACACACATTATTTGAACGTGTACCTATCGGAAAGTTGGCAATAGATCGCTCGGTTTGGTTGTGGTTTGGTAAAGGCCATTTACTCACAAACATGACAGCGACGTTGTCAGGGAATTCTTTGGCGATGATAGCGAAGGAGGCGGTGAGGAAGGCGGCGTTGCCCATCGCCTCAACCATCCGGATTACGAAGCTGAGCGTAATAAACGGAATGTGTCCTTCCACCTTGTCTAGAAGCCTGTGGAATATTCATTATTATTAAACATTAAAAATGATTGAAGTAATTCAGATATAAAAGCCTTTTTACGATTTTTATATAATATAGTATGTAAGTATAGTGGTAGTGTAGCATAAGCACTACAAATCGCGTACGTTCGCGTCAATTTTCGCTTGTCTATTCCGCCTTTTTATCTGGTTCCTAACCTTTTTTGTACATCGGACTTACTCATTGACCGGTTAGTGTCACAGAGTTGAATTATCGGATTTGAATTTGAAATTTTCTGTTATCAGTTGTTCTGTTCGCAGGAAAATTTGCATTCTCTGACAATCTTTGCAATGAACCAGAAGTAAAAAAAATGTAGATAATTTTTCCAAGTTCCGTTTTTAATCAGCGTTAATAGTGGTTGAACTAAGCATCGAGTAGAGTTCAGAGGGTCCGGCCAAGATGTACTACGCTAACTAACGTTTCTATTCGTTTCGTTTTTAATCAATCGCGTCTCTGGTAGATCACGTGACTTTTCGTATCTCATCATCTACCAGTGACGCGATTAGTTTAAAAACGAAACGAATAGAAACGCTGGTTAGCGTAGTGCATCTTGGCAGGGCCCTCAGTTGATATCTCAAATTTTGTAACCCATATTGAAGGAAGAAGTAATTGTATCCACCTAAAACATCTTGATGAGTTACACGTTGGTTACGAGTACGTGCGCGGCGAGATCGTAGAGATACTACAAGCCAACTTGTACCGTTGTGCGACCGCGCCTAGGGTCAGGAGCGTTCTGCGATCTGCCACCTAAGTCAGCAGGCGGCAGATCTCTACACGTCATCCTCAGATAACTGATTGCTATCTTAATGTAATAATACTGTCGGTGTACGGAACACTAGTTTGCTGCAACGTTTTTCTTTTATTTCAAAATTTAAACCAGCAGGCCTTTCGAGTAACTCACTCGCAATCGCAATCGGCTACAAAACAAATTATTGGTTTCATTTTGTATGCATACAATTCTTCGATTTTCAAAATGAAAACGATTGTGATTGCGAGTGTTGTTACGCGAAGCGAGCCTCTTCCGAACTACGGCAGTTGTTTTTGATCACCCTTTTTGGCATATATTAACATGGCGCAGCCGTTATTTTGGTCACATAATTTAAAATTATAGTTTGTAGGTCTATTGAAACGTTAAATGGTGATATCTTAGTCACCATAGTGTCGGTATTACAGGCTAATGGCACATCGTGTGATTTTTATGCTTGGTTTTTCATCAATGACAAACCCCGTCGGGGAATTTAGATTTAATTTAGGATTATTTGGGATATAAACCCTCGAGATTTTAGTCTAGTATTTCCTTTTATGTGTTCGACCGTTAATTCAAAACCGTGTGTGACTTATGTACAACTAATGATTTTTATTTTTTTGATTGATAGCCTTTATCTTGAAAGTGTTATTTAAGGGATTTTATAATATTCTGTCTGTGCCATATGTAGGTTTTTTAACGTGACAACCTTATGCTTTATGTGAGTATAGTTAAATACAATTTTTAATTAAAACTTATAAATGTTCTCGGCGTTAACTTTTTTCCCCAGGTCAAAATTAATCCCGTTTTGGTGATTTTTCAACAATCACCCCGTGTAGTGTTTTCCGGAGTATTTTTTAAGGATGCGCTACAGTAGATATATAATTATTATTATAGTAGGTCAGTAGGTACAGGCATTAAATCATATTTTTCTACTCGCGAACTTTAAACTGCTAATAATGATATCGTTAATGGTATCAGAATACCACCTATTCAACTATCATTCTATAATAAGTGTTGCCATGGTAATAACAGTCAGTGGCGGTACTGCCATACAAGCCCAAAAGCCGGGCTTGCCTTACAAATATAACAACGATCAAAAATCAACGGTCACGATCACGAACTATTTCAATTCGCGCTCTCATAAATTTTTTCAAATAATGCAACAGCAGTGTAGTACCGAATTTGATCGCGCTCCGCCGCCGCACGGCGGGCAGCACTGCTGCGCGCTTCGACGACCCGAACTCGCTTGAGTCACGGCTAGTCATCCCGCTCGCACGCGGTGGCTTGCAGGCGGGCTTCTATCTTAACCGGTATATCTCTTTCTTACGCATTAGAACTGCCTTATAATGAGATATAACTATTTATAGGTTCATATAGCAAATAGTACGAGATTTTAAGCCCTGCATGCGTCTGAAGTTGTACGCGAGTCGAGTAAAATGCGAAATTCGCGCATGCGCGTGTTGAGCCGCGTTGACGGCCGACTTCACTTCTATTTATTTGCTTGCTTACTTCAGTAATTTTACTTGTT
Source organism: Acleris literana (assembly GCA_946894065.1). Classification (NCBI taxonomy): domain Eukaryota; kingdom Metazoa; phylum Arthropoda; class Insecta; order Lepidoptera; family Tortricidae; genus Acleris; species Acleris literana. The sequence continues at coordinate 38,732,264 of OX335668.1, read as the reverse complement.
TTGTTTGTTGTGAATTGTTTTGTTTGAGTCAACTGCGGTCACTAAGTATTTTGTTTGTTGTGTTGTTCAATTGGATTGGCAATGGAGGAAGTATTCCCTTGTGAATCTTGTGATTGTGATTATTTAAAGTGTGCACAAATTTTGCTTGGCGAGTAAAAGGTAAACTCTTTAAACTTTGCTGATAAAACATCCGATTTTCAGTACCTATTTCTCATTTCTCATATAAGTAAAAGACGGTTTAATGTTTAATACCTAGATCAGTGTAAAAAACACAATACTTATTGCTGCTGTTGTAGGTATATTATTATCGAACGACACAAAGTTTGGAATACAGGTACCTATCTGATTATGAAAAATCAAATAACTTAGCTGGCACGATTAAAAGACATATGAATTTTATTTCCAAAAAGACACGAACGATTTTAGTAATTTTGGTAAAAAGCGAATTGAGACATTTATCCACAATAACTTTAAAAACTACAAAATCATATATCTCGGCTTGCCCTATCCTGAAACCCTAGGCACGCCACTGATAACAGTTCTATAATAATTATAATAGCATTGTTATTACAATGGTTACGGTCATTCCGGATATCTATATCTATCTAGTCTTGGCGTTTAGTGAACACTTGACATCTTAATTTGTATAATAAACATTTTTCAAATATTTTAATACCAACTAAAATTACGAGTTTTAAAAACAAAATTAATTTTTGGACTAGTTATGTGTTTAAAATTATTTTTTTATTAAATTACTAAAAATAGATGATTAATATCCATCGATTTGTTATTTGATTACCATGGTTACGTTCAATATTGATGTCAACCAAATGGCGTTTCGTTTGGAATTCCAACTTGTATGACAAATTGTCAGAACTGTTATAGTTAGCAACTTAAAGTGATTTAAATTGTTATTTTTTGTATATTTTTTTGTATTTTACCACTGACATTTTACAAAGCATCGTTTCTCCTTTAGGCATAAGTACTATGAAATAGCTATAACTAAGTAAATTGTATTTTAATAGGTATATTTATTTAAAATCCGGTTATTTCGTTTTGCCACCCCTAAGAATTCACACTGAGCTGGAATCAGGGAAACGTATCTCTGAGAATTCACCCAGAGTGACATCGAAGACGTGATCAGAAACCAGTTTTTCAGACTCCGTAATTGACGGCCATTTCCAACCAATATTAGTTACAAAACACAAAAGCTATTTCTTTTTTGTTAATTTTCCTCTTAATTAAATTACCGATACCCTATTTCTAGAATCATACCCTCTATGGATCCTATTCAATCTGTTTTACTTAAATGACACTTTAATTACAGTGACAATTCAAGTCAGTCATTGTCAATTACTATGTTTTGTTATTTTGTGGAAATGTGAACATCTCTTTCTGTCAAGTAGGGTGATCACAATGTTTACAATAAATTATTTTATTTTGATCTTTGCATGGTTAAGTCAGAATACTACATCTAAACACCTACATGCATCTAAAGCCAAACACTTGAAGGCTTAATTAACTCATATCACTTTTGATCACATGATTGGGTGTTCCACTCTGAATATTTCCCAGATTTGGTTTAACTAAATAAAATAAAATAAACCTACCAGCAGTAACGTCCAAAAACGTTTTATTCATCAACTCAGTTCTAAATTCGGAGTAAGAAAAATGGCCGTCGCAATACATTTTCACCATTAAGTCGAATTTAACAGCATTCATAAAAGGGTTCGAGGTATAATGTGACATGGCCATATATTTCTTAGATAACTCTGTCAAAGTAATACTCACCGACATTAATTTTTTTATTTTTATTAAATGTTATGACACGTTACTTTTATTCCACAAACACGCCGTATAAGTCGCAATAATATACCAAATTAGTCATAACGTAGTCCCATCGACGATAATTATATAACTAATAAGCAACTAACTCAACGATTATATGTCTCTTATATGATTAAAATTCATATAAAAGTCATATAAGTCTAGGTTTTTTTTTTTTTTTTTTTTTTTTTTTATTGCTAAGAAACAAACAGTCATATACATCAATTTACAAACTTAAATAACACAATATAGACCTATAGTTTCCTTAAAGATAATCTTAGCAGAAAAACGTGGCTTATCCAAAGAAAGTTAGAATATAAACAAAAGTAAAACTATCTTACCCTTTAAAATTATATAAAATAACAACCACTAGTCAGTTGTTTAGTATTTAATCGACCGATTACAATTCCTTCGCTGAGATGCAGAAATTTAGTATCATCTTGAACAATCTTGAACAAGAAAAGGGTCTTAAGTGACAGTAACCTATTTTTTGGACGTTTTCTTAAAAACGTTCTTCAATGTTGCAAGTGAACAATTAAAAATATCAACGTCCGTTAATTTCAAATTATTGTTAAAAATGTTACATGCACGCCTAATAAACATATTTCTAGCATAACATGTCCTACTCCGAGGTATAGAAAAAAGATCTTTTCTACGACACTGGCGCTGTCGTTTACGAGGAACTCTGAAGTTGATTCTGTGTAATAGGTTCGGGGCATCCAAATGAGAGTGAATTATTTTAAAAAGTAGAACGGCATCAGTTAAGTCTCTGCGGTCACTAGGTAGTTAGGTTATACAGCTAATTAGTTATAAGATAGTCACGTTAGATTATTATATGATCAATAAGTGGCTGGCGGTAGCAGTTAAATGACTTTTATAAGACGGAAACGCTGAGTAAAATGGGCCCAAATCGTGTTCTATAAACGTTTTCATTACGTTTATATTACTAATGTCATAAGCTAAAAGTCTGAATATTTTACGTTGCCGCGACCATTATATGACGAAATTTTGCTAGTTGGGTCCCAGAACTAGAGGCCATACATACTAAGCTTCATTCCTTGACCTACGAGATATCCCTCTTGAAGGATGACCTTGTTAATAAAGAACAATGACAGTGACTCAATAACCTGCACGGTTAGCACAAGATGCCCGCGACTTGTTTGTCGCTTGGATCTCCCTCTCTATCTAGTCAGTAACGATAGAGACACACTGAGCGACAAGCGAGAAAATACAACTTGTGCTACCCGTGCTGTAACGAGCACCGGCCGGGCATCGAAGCGACGAACGGCCGGCATGTCGTCATAGCCACACGCAGTGCACCGGCGGCGCGCGCGCGGCGAGCCTCCCGCGCCGCGCCGCCCGCGCCCGCTAACCCCCGCCGTCACCACGGCTTTCTTTATAAACGGCGCCCACGCAATACGAATAGGCACTGCGTGGTGTGTTCTGAGACTGACAAGACGTTGAGTAAACCTATCTAAGTCAGGGACACATCAGGTGGTGCTCACCCTGATCCCTCCCTTCCTCCTCTCGCTGCTCCAGGACGGTGCGACCGACTATCGCGCAGTACAGGGCGGCGACCCCCGAATCCAATACCTAAACCCACTGACTTGAGTGACGGTGCGATCGACTATCGCGCAGTCCCAGGGAAGCTACCCCAACCCTTACCCGCTAACTCGAGCGACGGTGCGATCGTCTATCGCGCAGTCCCGTGAAGGCTACCCCAACCCTTAACCGCTAACTTGTGTGACGGTGCGATGGACTATCGCGCAGTCCCAAGAAGGCTAAAACCGATCCCTTAACTAACAAACCCGGCTAGCCCGAGTGACGGTGCGATCGGCTATCGCGCAGCGTCAGCGCAGTATCGGACAGCTACCCCGATCCCGTACCGAATATAAAACCCGCTATACGTCTAGATCAATCAATAACCCCGCTATACGTCTAGATCAATCAATAACTTATATACCGTCTGAATATATCTATTTGTATTTCATTAAATAAACAGGCATAAAGCCTCAGCTTATTTACTATTGAAACTTATGTTTATTCATATTTCGAAACCCTAAACCCTGATCCTCCTGAGCTAACTTGTATAAAAATCTCCAGTCCCTCAGTACTCATACCAGGGACGAGATAATGTTGACATGGAGCCAGTAGTGCCCCGTTACAAACCTAGAAATCAAAGGAATCCCGCTTAAGAGATTTTTGAGAAAATTATATATAACCGGTTGGAAGAATTCTTAAATACAATTAATTTTCTTTTTGAAAAACAGTATGGGTTTAGACCTAAGTCAAACACACTGTCTGCAACAATAAACCTGGTAACAGTTAATGTAAAAGTTAACATAGATAAGAAATTAGTAGGACTAGGAATATTCACTGACCTAAAGAAGGCATTTGACACCGTTAGCCATGAAATACTCCTTGAAAAACTCAAAAGCATAGGTATTAGTGGAACCGCGTTTGATATCCTTAAGTCATACCTCTCAAATCGATATCAGGTGGTAAAAATTGAAGATTTCCAAAGTGAGCCAAAAGTCATCACATGTGGTATTCCCCAAGGATCTATATTAGGTCCACTGCTGTTTCTTATCTACATTAACAATATTAAAGACTTAGGACTGAAAGGGGATATAACACTCTATGCAGATGACACCAGCCTTTTTTATTTTGGAAAATCAGTAAACGATGCTGTACAAGACGCACAAATGGACCTTGACCTTCTTAATATATCTGGTTCCAATGTAACCTGCAGACCGTTAATGTAAAACAAACCAATTATATTTTTTTTATTGCAATATATAAAAAAAAAACGGACTTCGAACCATTAAGAATAAATAATATAGAAATTAAAAAAGTTGATAAAGAGAAATATTTAGGAATAATGTTAGATAAGCATCTTAATTGGAAACCGCATATAGAGAGGGTTAAATCTAAGTTGGTATCCTTAACCAGTGCTCTGCGTTCTTTTGTGCGTAATCTCCCACTTAAAATTCGCTATACTATATACAACTCTCTTGTTAAACCCCATATAGAATACCTCATTGAAATTTTGGGTGCAGCCGCCAAAACAAATTTAGTGTTGTTTCAGTACGACTATTTAACACCAACGCAAGTATATTTAATAAAACAAAGCTCTTGAACATAAGACAAACATATTTAAACGAGAACACACTGTGATGTTTCTCGCCGGACAGCTGTTTCATACAATATTCATTTTATGTTGTCCGGCAGCATGAGCATGTCATGCTCGCTCAAAGGTCTTTGCTTACGGCGGCGTCGTTGATCGGGTCGCCACTTTCCCGAACACATGGTTCAGAGAGGCGATGGCTGAGATACGCGTCATACTCGTGAACGGGTGCTGTTTGTGGGGTCCGGTCTGTTCACGTTTGCAAGAACTTGTTGTTCAATTAATTATTATACTTATAGCTTTTGACGAAGAGACCTCGTCGTGTTGTTCTCATATTCATTATTTTTAGTTTAGGTTTATTGACCTTAAATTTGTAATAAGTTTATTTTTGGTAGTTTTAAGAATTTATTATTTAATACTTTATTGCCTTATTATTACTTAATGTAATTTACTTTTAAGTATTGTTGTTGTATGTTTTATGATTGAAAAAATGACCTTCTGCTGGAGTTTCTTGCGGCGCTTCTTCTCCGCAATGATAGTCTTGTTCGAAGCGCTGGTAGATTCACTCTATATTACCGACGTGTAAAAGAGCCCTCATGTGGCCTATTTGCTGAATAAATATTTTGAATTTGAATTTGAATTTATGTATTTCAAACTTGTGTGCTTATAAGGAAAATACTTAACAAAAAGATACTGACTAACATACATTTTACAAAAAAACAACGTGTTTAAAGGATCAAACTTCGAAATAGCAATGATTTAATTCTACGATCATCGAGGACAAATTATGGAAAAAAATGCATTCTCTATGAGGGTGCCAAATTATATAACGAGCTACCGAAGTTAATAAAAGACACAAAACCAAATAAGACCTTTAAACGCCTCCTAAAAAAACATGTTATTATTAACATTTATTAAAAAAAAACAGAAAAAAAAGATTCCAAGACATTGGTAATTAAATATTGAGTGAAGTGAAATAAATACAATTAAAATTATAGACAGCATTACCTGTGTTACTAATAAAATGATAGAAACCATATCAATTTAAAGGGCATTTCAAAAATATAATTATCTTGTAGGTTTATTTTATTAAGTACCATACTACGATAAGTTAAATAAAAAGGAATGATAGGTATAAGTAAATATCAAGTTTACAATTTTTTATACATTTTCTATTCCCTTACAACAATTACGAAATAGTTTATATATAATGACGGCATGCGCTAAAAATAAAAGTAAAGAAAAAAAACGAATAAGAATAAGTAAATTAAATAAGTAAAAAAGTTAAAAATATATATTAGCAATTTCAATATTATAAAAAATAATATTATATGAAAGTATAATAATTATTTAAGATTAGTGTTCCTTGTAATTTATTATTATATTCCATATAAATTTTATGTTTTTTATACAGAGTTATGGATTATCATGGACGTACTTGTAAATAGACACTTCTATGCACAACATATCCGTGTTTCTGTTATCGCTAAATAGTACGCTCGAGCCGCGCGTCTACTTGGGTATTTGGTGTTCTACCCGTTAACTTAATATTTATTTAAAAAAATGTACTTAGCGACAGCAAGAAATTAAGAATGTATGCGCTCTTTCATTTTTATAATTAAGTTTTCTCATATAAGTGAATTTATGTAAATTCTTTTGAGAAATAAATGTCTTTAAACCGAGAAAAATGAAAAACTGTTTTCGGTGCTTGAGAGCAGTTGTGGTGCTGTGGGGTACTCGGGGACAAGAGTTTACTTAGCGCTACATCAAGGAAGACATCATAGCCTCCGCGCGATTGAAAAAGGTTATTGCGGCGAGCGATATTGGATTTCAACGGAATCAACAATGGATTCATGTTAACGATCATTTGACATCCGCATACAAAGACATGGCGGTGGCATGATTATCGCCACTCGTAAAGAAGTGACCGTCACGCCGCAGACCCGCAGACCTCTTACAGGTCTTCAGCCGAATACTTATGGGTCCCATTGTTTCTGAAAAACTATTGTAACCAAATCATAAAAATCTAATCATATCAAATCATAAATATATTTATGTAAGCAAAATATAAGACATAAATGCACTGGTAGATTCTTGACTTGTAAAAGTGCCCGTGTGGCCTGCTTACCTACTGAATAAATGTATTTTATCTTTTTTTTTAAACTATGAAGATTGACTAGTGAATACAGGTGAAGATATTTGTAATGCATTCTCGGAATATTTTTTAACTACTTTCTCATCCATCACCAAATCGTGTCTCGGTCTGCCTTTCTGAGGCGAACACTCTATATCTCATCTTACTTATATCGAAGTAATCCCGAGACACTATTTAACTTATTGCTTAACCTAGACCCTTCTAAAGTCGCAGGGCCTGTTGATTTACCTGCCCAGCTCTTAATTAGATGCGCCCAGAGCCTCGAAGCCCCGTTGAGCTATTGTTTAAACGTCCGCCCGCTGACGGCGCGGCGCCGTGTCTATGGAGAGCTGCTTTCATTACTCCGGTTCATAGGAAGGAGCCTAAAACTGATATCGCCAATTACAGACCCATATGTAGATTATGCATCTTATCTCAAATATTACAAACATTGGTTTTCATTCAAGTTCATGACGCTCTCAAGAATTGACAACAATTCATATCTGCTAAAGTAGTAAAATAAAATACCGTTTGTAGATTTTATACTGCTGATTAAAGTAAAAATATTTTTGGATTTTTTATGCCGTAGTTTTTTTATATTTGGGATAAACAGTAAAAAAGTTGGATTGTGAATGTTAGGAATACACTTATAGTGCCCTTAGTCCATTTATTACCATAGGAATTGAAAAAAATATACAACTGTCATGTCCATTTTTCTTCTGTCTGACGGATTACTTGATTCTAACGACACGCTTTCGATTCTCGTAATACTATTGTTTTTATATACGCTATTAAAAATGAAAGTGACAAACGGATTTGTAAAAGCGGATAGCCGCAATCTGCCCAAACTCAACGAATTCATGTTGCTACAGTTGTTATGGTTGACAAGTGACATGACATGACAGTCAGTTCTGTTTCTGTTGAAAGTTACCTTTTTAATTTTATATCATGCTAAGATCACGACATCAGTATTCCTAACTTTGTATATACGGTCTTTTTAATGATTATTTCTTTAATAAATTATTAACGACGAATTTAAGTTAAATAAAGAAAAACCGAGAAACACGGGTAGTCTAATTTTGAACCAGCTATAATAAACGCGAAAAAACCAAAATGCATTTTTTTTTTAAATGTTGTCAATTCCTTCAGTCCATGGCTTTTTAGCAGCGATGATCTCCGGTTTTCAAACTAGGGCTCTTGGAAGATAATGTTACTAAGGCGATGGATGATGCTTGTCAAGTGGATCTAATCTACACGGATCACACTTCACTTTTTAAAATTTGCTTTGTTTTCCAGGTGACATGAAAATAATTATTTGCTAAGATTAAATCTTGTCAAGACGAAAATTACTCCTGTGCAAGAGAATTTGAAACGCCTAGATGCTTATTTGTCAAGCGAATAAATTGGATCTCAATCCGTCCAAATGTCTTACCGTTACTTTTACTCGACAATGAATTCCAATCCATCGACTTATAAACTGAAAGATCAACCGTTGTGTAGGGTACTATCAATGAGAGATCTAGGAGTTCATCATGACTCAAAATTACTATTTGACGTGCAAATTAAGTCGCAGGTGCTATTAAGTCTCTAGGTTTTATAATGCGCAATTATTTATATTTTACACAGGTTAAAACTATTATAATCCTTTACTGCGCCTTCGTCAGGAGTAAACTTGAGTACGCTTCCTGGATATGGAACCTCTGTTAAAAAAGCTATAATGAGAGGAATGTGCGTGTGCAAAAAAAAAACCATAAAGTTTCTCTGTTTCAAACTTAAAAAAACATTATAATTCTTCCAATCATATAAATGTGTGTAAGAAACATCATCTTATTACTTTAGATAAGCGGCGTGAAATAGCTGACATTATTTACTTCCTAAAAATCAATAACGGAAATGTGGATTGCCCCGAGTTGCTTTCCAAAATGTCCTTTAAGACTCCGACTAGATTGAGAAGACACTATTCCCCAATTTCTGTACCATTTGCTTCGTCTATTTTATAGACAGAATAGCTTTCTTATTCGTGCAAGCAGAAAAATAAATAATATGGCAAAGGAGTTAGACATTGATATATTTAATACAAACATATTATTCATAAGGCACAAAATAACCAAAAAATGTTTTGAGTAATAATTATCAATATTACTTTAATCGGCTGGATTGCGTTAAAAACTTTTTTATGTTTTTTAATTATCTGTAATTGCGACTCTTTGTGGTGTAAAACTAAAAACGATGTAACAAGTAACCTTACTCTGTACCTTGTAATTATCGGTGAGAACCTGTAATTAGCTGTTAGTATCTCCTATTAAGTTATTGTTTTATTATAAGTAAAATATAAATATAGTGCAGATAAATGTACCGTATAAGTTTAATTATACATTTAAATTGGTTTGTAGCCAAGTTTTTAATATAGGAAATAAACCTTGGCTGATTATACTCCTCCTTAGTTGAAATGATGTACGAGTGGATTCTATATTTTAAAACTAAACTCATGGAGCTAAATCGGCTATAACTGCCCTATACGCCTGCGTGTTATAACACCCTTTCCTAGCAATTGTGATGAAAAGAGGTTTATATTATTAAAAACTTAAGGCGTCGATCCACGTTACTCGTTTTTGGAAGAAGGTACTTTAAATTATAAAAATAAAAATGGATCGTCTTCGTGGAGATATTCCAACACACCTCCACCTGCCACCTTCTCAGGAAAGATTGTAGTGCGTTCATAAAAAATAACAATACGAAAAATGGAGTTTTTGAGTACAGCACACATTCTTGTCAAGTTAAGAAATGACGTATTGATAGGTATTGATGGAGAACTGTAAATAGGAAGTAACAAAGAAACTTAATCCTGCAGGCCTTTCGCGTAACTCACTCGCAATCGCGATCGGCTTCAAAACAAAACAATTGGTTTCATTTTGTATGCAGACAAGCCTTCGATTTTCAAAATGAAAACGATTTTGATTGCGAGTGTTGTTACGCGAAAGGCCTGCGGTTCAAGAAATTTTTGAAAAGGTTTTATGCTGAACATTAATTGGAGAATTTTCGGTGTTGCCTTCGTTAAGGATAAGAATAAAATATTTTAGCAAGGCGAAAACAGATTAAAAACCTGAACAAGGTACAGTCACCAGCTATAATATGTTATCTAACATTGGGTGAAAATCAAAATCTGACACATCTTTATTATTAGAGGTATAAGAATAAGAGCGTGTCAGATATTTTTGCGCCCAATGTCGGATAATATATTATTGATGGTGACTGTACAAGCTTCCACGTCTGTAAAAATGGTAATAATTATTCTTTTCCACGACATTCAACAGAAAATGCCTTCAAAATAATATGATTAAGCTATTACAGTTCTATGGCCATGAAACTTTCAAAAAAGAGTGCCGAAACTATTTTATCAGCTATATACTCTCCACATCGATGTGGACAGCGACGATGACACGGTAAATAAAGTCATCGTTATCTACGAACTTTACCCCAATACCCTACCTACCTGCCTACCCCTCTGGGAAACAGACGTGATTTAATGTATGTATGTACACCTATCTAGGCACATTGTGCGAATACAAATAATAAATAATATTGTTCAACATTTTTGGCAGTCAACTTTCTACGTCTGCTAGAAAATAACAATTTAAGAGGATTGTGAGGCTGAACATTTCCATACAAAATGCGATAACATTTTCTCCCCTTAAACCAATTTCGATTTCTGCAATTTTTGAATATGTCGTAGATATTATGAAAAACTTTGTCTGTACGTTGTTCTTTTCAAGAATATACTTCTTAGAGCGAAACAAGTTTATAGAACAAAAACAGAAACTTACAGACCTAGTTTTTCATAACATAACCCTACTATTCAAAAATCGTGAAAATCATACCTGATTTAGAGTGTGAGAAACGTTTTCGCCCGGAGCAACATTTGTTTGGAGAATATTTGACAGTTTCGCGATTGAAGCCTCCATTCACAAAGATCGTCCTCTCAACATCAACTGAAGTAATTGGCATGTATTTACAGTGCTCAAAATGCTGCAGAGTGTTTTTGTTCACGTTATTTGTAGTCTCAACTTCTTCGTTTCGTATTCGTTTAGTTATTATTTTTAGCAATTCATACCCAGGCTTAGATTTTAATACTCTTACCCCCTTACTAATAAAAGTTGAGTAACGGTGGTATAGCTATACAATGTTTTGTCCTAATCTGTCATTGTGACATTTGAATTTGAAAGATAAGGACAAAACATTGTATAGCTATACCACCGTTACTCAACGATTATTAGTAAGGGGGTTAATAATTTGATATATACTTGTTTGCCTTTAGGATGCAGACGTAAATTTGTCAATTTATTCATAGCCTTATTAATGACATTAAAGGAATCTTGTTCCGGCAATTTTGGACCTTGCAAATTATTTATGTTTATTTTTTTACCTCGGAAAAATGTTCATGCTTAAAATTCACTTCTTATTTTACGTTGGCAGTCGCAAATATCCGTTTAGCTTCTCTTATTGAAATGGCTTAACTAGTATTAAGTATGTTCGTCAACAACGGATTTTACTTCAAAATAATACTTGGCATAATAAGTTACCGCGGCTAGCCAAGTACATACCCCATCTTGTGATTACAGGTTGTGGCGGAAAAGGTAATTCTGGGAGAATTACTCTAAAAACCTTTTACCTTAAAGGAGATTTCAAGAATATATTTTTACGCAATAATTAAGCTGAATTGTCCTAACTTTTTCTGCAACACTGTTCAACGCATGAGCAAGGCACGTTAGGTGTGTCATTATTATCCATACTAATATTATAAATGTGAAAGTGTGTATGTTTGTCCGTCTTTCACGCTTCAACCACTGAACGGATCGAGATGAAACTTGGCACACATATAGGTTAGGCCCTGGTATAAGACATAGGATAGTTTTTATCCCGGAAAATTGGACCGTTCCCGAGGGAGCGAAAGCTATTCTATTATCCACTAATCCTATTAATACCAGTATCCTATTAATCCTAATAATGAGACTTATCTTTATTAGCCATTACGTTTGACGTTAAAGTGACATAAAATTCTACCGGTCGCCGATCATTAAATATTATAAATGCAAAAGTTTGTGTGTTAGTTTGTTACTCCTTCACGCTGCAACGAATGGGTGGATTTGGATGAAGTTTGAAATGGAGATAGCTTAGGTGTACCCCGGATTGAGCCCGGATAAACACATCATCGCAATCTACGCGGAAGAAGTCGCGGGAAGAAGCCATTAAAAAAAAAAAACTTTTTGCGATTTTGGAAAAACTACCCCTAAGGGATAAAGGATGGTGTAGAATTTTGTGCGTATGAAAGTTTTGTGATTTTTGAAGTTAGAACGTGAAAATTAAGTAAGTAGGTATATAGGGTACTAATAAAAAATAAAAAATATAGCTTCCAGCGATTTTGGAAAAACTACCCCTAAGGGATAAAAGAGGGTTGTAAATTTTTGTATGAATTTCGTCATGTTTGTGGTTAAAAAAATGAAAATTGGTAAAAAAATATAAATAAATATAACTTCGCCGCGTGGTGTCCGGCAGAGTAGAGTAGCACCAACCCACTACACTTTTGGGTGTCATACAAGGCGACTAATGGCTGAAGTAGAACAACCTAAGCTTTAATACACCAGAGAATGGGCAGCAGCGTTCTCTGGTATGTTTTTTTATTCACTGCGATCGCCAACCCGCCTGCCCAGCGTGGCGATTAGGGCATTACCTCCCAATGAAAATGAAAATGACAAACACACCAAAGGCACGGGGTGCTAAGAATCCCCGGGATACGGACGGCTACCACCACACATTGAACTTGGCTACGTATAATGGACGAACTCTGAGGCTTAACAAACATCTGGCAGAATTGGAGGTAGAGCTAGAAAAAATACGATGGCATGTTCTGGGGTTATCTGAAGTCCGAAGAGAGGGGGAGGATACAGTAACCTTGGAATCAGGCCATCTAATCTACTTCCGAGAAGGTGACAGCCTTTCCCAGGGCGGTGTCGGCTTTCTCGTCAACAAGGCCCTCACTGGCAACATTGTGGAAGTATCCAGTGTGTCGTCAAGGGTAGCGTACCTCGTACTGAAACTGACCGAGAGATATTCTCTTAAGGTCGTACAGGTATATGCGCCGACCACCACACACTCGAATGATGAGGTGGAAGCTGTGTACGAAGACATAGCCTACACAATACCTCAAGGGCCCACTTCAATGTTGTCATGGGGGACTTCAATGCCAAAGTGGGAGTACGCACGGACACCGAATCGGTTATGGGGCGACACGGTGTTGGCAACAGAAATCACCGGGGGCAGATGCTGGTCAACTTCCTAGAACGACAGGGGCTATTCTTGATGAATTCGTTCTTCAAGAAGAAGCCACAGAGGAAGTGGACTTGGCGGAGCCCCGATAACGTGACCGAAAATGAGATTGACTTTATCATGACGGATAAGAGGCGTATATTCAGAGATGTCTCTGTGATCAATAGGTTCAACACTGGAAGTGATCATCGACTTCTACGAGGTACTCTGAATATAAACTTCAAGCTAGAACGCACCCGTCTGATAAATTCCTCGCTCCGACCTACCCTGTTCCAAGCCATTACTGGCTCCGAAAGATTCCAACTGGAACTTCAAAACCGATTCGATGTGCTGGAAAAAACCGAGCGCGATGTTCACGAGAACTTAAGCAGAGTAATGGAAGTCGTGAGGGACGTGGGTAACAGGTTCTGTCGGAATAGGCATGCGGGCAGGAAGTCCAAATTTTCAGACGAGACTCTGGAACTCATGAGAGAGAGACGCAAAAATACACAGGCTACGGCGGCAGGGCGGTAGGTCGAGACATATTCGAAAAGCGGTACGGCGGGATCTTCGTAGTTTCAATACACGCCTCATTAAGGAGGCAATAGAACAAAACCGAGGATCCAAAGTATTTGTGAAGCGTCTCGGGAGAAGCCATATGTCTAAGCTGCTAATAAGTGGTTCGTGCTAATAAGTGGTTCGTGGTGGAATGAAAGTTGCGTACCTCTTTTCAGGAAACTTAAAATTCTCCCTTTGCCATGCCTATACTTAAGAGAAGTATGTAGTTTTGTCAGATCACATCACTCGTACTTTAAGACACGAAGCGAAGTTCTCGAAAGGCGAACCAGGGTAAAACTAATGAACCTCTTATATCACCCGCGAAGTCATAAGACGATTTACAAAAAAAATGTTTTCAATATGTGCATTGTCATTTATAATTATCTCCCGGAGGAACTCAGGCTGCTAGAGGGAAACGCCTTTAAACGCAGTCTAACAAACTGGCTTTTGGATCGTTGCTTTTACAGCGTAAAGGCGTATCTCGAGCACCGACAGTAGTAGGATTAATAGTATTTAGCTATGTAATTGTGAAATGCCTACTATGTTAACCTTTGCTATTGTTTTGTATTGTTTGAATTTGACATTTATATTTGTTTTTTATTTTTTATTATTATTATTTTGACATTTTAATTTACTACTATAATTATATTTGCACGCTTGCATGCAAGCTTGACACATGAAACATAATGTACTGTAACATCCCTATACTGTGTCTATGCAAATAAATATTTTCTGATTTTTCTGATTTCTGCTGACTACCGCCGACGGTCGTGTCGTCTCCTCTAAGCCAGAGATCCTCTCGGAAGTGGAAGACTTCTATGGCCAGTTGTATGCCTCGCAATCCCCATTACCTGAACCCGTCCCTTGCGATCCACGAGCTGCTTTAGTCCGACACTATACCGACGAACTTCCCGACGTCAGCATTGACGAAATTGAGTTGGCCCTCAAACAACTAAAAAATGGAAAGCCCCGGGTGAGGACGGAGTTACAACTGAGCTGTTGAAGGGAAGAGGAACTCCTATCCTGGGACAGCTGCAGTCTATATTCAACTCCGCTCTCCACGAAGGGAGAACTCCAAGGGCGTGGAGCAGGAGCATGGTAGTTTTATTTTTCAAGAAGGGGGACAAAACCCTTCTCAAGAACTACCGCCCTATATCGCTCCTGAGCCACGTCTACAAGCTGTTCTCGAGGGTCATCACAAATAGGCTGACGCGACGGCTGGACGACTTCCAACCACCAGAGCAGGCCGGGTTTCGCGGAGGATTTGGCACCATAGACCACATACACACTGTGAGGCAGATTATACAGAAGACCCAAGAGTATAATCAGCCTTTGTGTCTTGTTTTTGTGGACTATGAGAAGGCCTTTGACTCCATCGAGACCTGGTCTGTTCTGAGCTCCTTGTTGATTTCCGATACATCGAAGTGCTGAGAACTCTGTATGACGCTGCCACTATGTCCGTCCAAGTACAGGACAGTCAAACAAAACCGATTCCATTGCATCGAGGCGTAAGACAGGGGGATGTCATATCCCCGAAACTGTTTACGAATGCATTGGAAGACGTTTTTAAGACTCTTACCTAGAACGTGCGGGGCATCAATATTAACGGCGAATACATCTCGCACTTAAGGTTTGCCGATGATATCGTAGTGATTGCGGAATCGCTGCAAGAAGCTCAAGAAATGCTGTACAGCCTAAATGAAGCCTCCAGACGAATTGGTCTCCGGATGAATCTGGACAAGACCAAGGTCATGTTCAATGACCTCGTCGTTCCAGGACCAGTAATCATCGATGGCACGCCTCTCGAAGTTGTCAAGGAATATGTTTACCTCGGGCAACTAATGCAGTTGGGTAAATACAACTTCAAAAAGGAAGCCGATAGGAGGATCCAATTGGGCTGGGCAGCGTTTAGGAAGTTGTACCGCATATTTTCGTCGGATATACCTCAGAGCCTGAAGACGAAAGTCTTTGATCAGTGCGTCCTACCTGTAATGACGTACGGCGCCGAGACGTGGACACTGACTTTGGGGCTGGTCCATAAGCTTAAAGTAGCTCAACGTGCTATGGAAAGAGCTATGCTCAGAGTCTCTCTGAAGGACAAAATTCGGAACGAAGTGATCCGTCAGAGAACCAAGGTGACCGACATAGCTCTGAAAGTTAGTAAGTTGAAGTGGGAATGGGCTGGTCACGTATGTCGCAGAACGGATAACCGCTGGAGTAAGCGTGTTCTTGAGTGGAGACCGCGTCTTGGCAAACGTAGCGTGGGACACCCTCTGGCTAGATGGCGGGATGACTTGCATAAGAGGGCCGGCAGTGACTGGATGCATAAAACATTAGACCGGGCTCTGTGGCGTTCCTTGGGAGAGGCCTATGTCCAGCAGTGGACTGCAACGGGCTGATGATGATGATGATGATGATGAACTTCAGAAAAAAATCGTAAGGTGGTGAAATGGGGGGTAAAGGAAGTATATCGAAGTTAAAAAACTCATAGCTATGGCTATTATAATAGTTGTAATGTACTGGGAGTAAGTACTGGGGTTAAGTTTTTTTTGACCGAAATTAAATACACTAACTATTCTTTATTCTTTAAAAACTAATTGAGCACTTACACCTACTATAATACTTTACGCACTAACATCTAAATTATATAATTCGTTCAGGGTGAAATTGTGCGAATTTAGTTTATACATAAAAGTACAGCGACAAAGTTCTTCGCATGGTCGCCGACACCGGGAGCTTAAATAGGGGGGGCAAAGCCCGCTCGCGCTCAATGCGCTCATTTATCGAAGAACTTCGTCCTTATTGCTTTGTTTGGGATATGGTCATTGTAAAAAATCTGGAAACCATTTTTCTTTTTGTTGTATCGTAAAATCGATAAAACACAAGCTTCAGAATTTGGTACGATTATACTTAGTACAAATCCTATAAAAACAACATATACTGAAAACCGGTCAAGTGCGATTCGGACAGAGTGATTCAGTGCACTAGATGTCCCTACCTATTTACATCCATACTACCTACTATACTACCTATTTACATACATACTACATATACACTGGCCCGCAAAACTAAGTATCACAATTTTAATACTACGTAGTATTAAAAGTGTGATACTTAGTTTTGCGGGCCAGTGTAATAAATGCGAAAGATTATGCCTGCGCGGGTTTGTAAGTTCTTTGCTTAAAAGGATGGACGAATTTGGTCACGTACAGTTAGGAATAGAGTTTGCTTATACACTGGATTAACACACAGGGCTACCTTGAATCCCGAAATAAATCACTGTTTCTTTGGGATGGTATACCCAACAAACAAAAACGTCGTATAAGTCTTGAATTATACGACATAAAGTTGGATAGCAGTCTTACAATGGTAATGAGATGACTACTAGGTCCTATAGACGTCTTTAATTTAACTTATTAGTCGTGCGACGAATATGTCATAATACACTGGTTTTAGCAACGTCGGTAAGGTATTCCACATATCTCTATCAGGGGGGATAAGGCGGTAGGGATACATGGAACAGGGGGACTAAACTATATAACGTTATATTACAGTCTTAGCTTAAACGTTTGTACGACAACGCAATAGTCATACTAACGTTATAGTCCATTAAACGATTTGAACTTACCAAATTAGGTGTTTGAGAAACCTTTATGTGAAATTTATATAATGTAGCATTGTATAGACGTTTTTACAGTGACGTTTATAAAACGATTACTATCTTGTTTTTACGCGGTCAATTAGCGATTCTTAAATGACTTGGTGGTTTATTTACGACTCAAATATAACGTTTATTTACATGATGTCCGTTTAATGTCATTCCCTGACTTTAATCAAACTTGTAGTCGCATTTAAGACAGGTTTTGACTTTAAAACGTCTATGCCGCCTTAATTTACGGAATGTTTTGATAAAAACTACGAAAAATGGAAACAAAAAATTCGTGGAGAAGACTAAAACGCAGTGGAACTTTTAAAAGGAAAGTTAATCGAGATTCCCTTTTATTAAAAAGTACAACACCAACCACCGTGGTATTAGTCGCAAATGTTGAAGAAAAAAAGTGTACATCACATGAACAACGAGAAGGTTCAGTATCAATTTTATTTTGTTACTGGATTGATTCGTTTTTAATCAGTAAATTTTGAAATGATTAATGTATATACTTAACTATGAAAATGAATTTAATTTTGTTTACAATTGACGTTGTTCAAAGTGTTCCTAGTGGGTCATGTCAAAATAAAGTTAAGTGAGAACTTTTGAAATTGTAGGTATGATGGTGGTGGAGGCTATTTTAGTAGAAACAATAATCACATTCGTCTTGCAGAAAATGCAATCATTTTCTGCGAGACCTACATGGTAAAATTTAATCTCCAATTTTATTTTTATTTCCTATAAAGAAATGAAATGGCCACAGTGTATGAACGTCAATGGTACTGTAGCAACCATAGCACTTGTCCGATAATATAAAATGAGTGTTTTCCCATGGCCAAATGAAAGCTACAGAAACCTTCGAATTTGAAGTCGCACCAAAAAATGCATTAAAAAGGAATTACCGATTTTGAACTGAAAGGTTGTTTTACCATTTTAGTAAAAGTTTATAGACCGGGAGATACTGACACAAAATTTCCGGTCATTTGTACCAGTATGGCGACCCTTCAAGGGTCTAATTATGTAATGACGAAAAGGAAAATGATGGTCATAGCGCTGGTACCGGCGGCCCAAACGCGTGGGCGTTAATCGAACGTGTCGGATAAATTACGAAAGTCGAACGATTTGTACCACTAAAATTCTTCTATTTTCCTGTAGTCGATGGAAAAAGAAGTAGGCGGTAGCGTAATGCCATACTTCTCCGGTGTGGCTTACACCCCGCCATACCGACGAAAACACATTAATTAAAAAACAACAATCCAACCATTTGTACCAGGCTAATTTTTGCACAGCTAATCATCGCCGAGTAGCCGTTCACGAAAATCACCATGCCCTACTTTTCCGACGGTTCCAAACGGCCGCTACACCACCGCAAAGCGCTATGACCATCATTTTCCTTTTCGTCATTACGTAATTAGACCCTTGAAGGGTCGCCATACTTGGTACAAATGACCGGAAATTTTGTGTCAGTATCCCCCGGTCTATTAGTATAATAAAGCCAAATCTCTTGGCATAAAATCAAAAGTCATGCGACGTCACGTAAGCCTTTGTGCTGGGCTCGCACTTTTGCCGAAAGAAAACATTGACGAAGGTTGGAAATACATTCAATTTCAAAGTGTAGAACAAATTGGAATACATGATTTTAATACACATACTCGTACATCTAGACAGTAGTCAATGGCTCAGCCGCCGTAGTTTTCAAGATAATAGGTGCGTTGAAGCCTAAAAGATATCGAACCCCAAACTGCCTTGAGGAATGGAATTGGGGTCTCTATAAGTTCTTTGGTCGTGCTAAGCCAACACTGCCACATTTATTATCGGTTTTGGAAAAAGAGGCAAAGTAGCATCATTTATTTATAAAAAAAACAAAAGCTTTGCTTAAGAAAAATAGGTCTCGAGACATCGAACTCAATGCTCGTAAAAGGAGTACAAATAAAGCCTAGTAATTGTTTTGATATTATTTGTCCATTTGATTAATTTTCGTTTTAAGCCTAATAATACATTTTGATAAACATTATTAAAAAACAACCCTTTATTCGTAGTTACTATCTACTACAAAATACTATTTACACATTACCGCAGTGTTAAAATAACATCAATTTTCAGTACAAGATCAGAGGTGGTTATCGCACAAGAAAAAATGCTTCCCATTAAAAAACCGGTTATCTGGGAAGAACAACTCTTTCTTTTTGGCTGCTGGTTAGCTAACTTGGTTATCAGCGAGGAACAAAGGCCAGTGGCTCCCTCAATACCTACTATCATTGTGTTTTCTAATACAATAAAGTATTTTCTTGAAATCGAAGACAAGAAAGGTATTATTAATTAACCAGGGGCCCTAAACCTGAGAAAGTTAAGATAAGGCATCCATCACCTTTTGACACGTAAATAAGTATAACAGTGAGGGGTGCTTTATCCACATTTGACACGCGATATAGAGGCAGCCATGCTGGGCCCACAGATACGGTTATAAAGCACAGTTGAAAGAAACATGTAAATATTACCCAAAGAGTATAGCGCAGGTGCCTGTGGTGAGGATACCGGCGTTGAAGAGAAGCTTGGGCCCGAGGCGGTTGAGGTGCGCGCCGTATAGCGGGCTCACCAGAAACACTACCAACTCGAACACGCCGAACACCAGCCCGTACTCAGTCGCCGAACATTTCTTCTTCTCGGCCTGCAGACAAACGATTTTGCAATATAAACGCTGTACGGACTCGTTCGTCGGAAAAATATTCAACTATGAGTTTAAG
This sequence comes from Acleris literana, assembly GCA_946894065.1. Classification (NCBI taxonomy): domain Eukaryota; kingdom Metazoa; phylum Arthropoda; class Insecta; order Lepidoptera; family Tortricidae; genus Acleris; species Acleris literana. Next base: position 38,711,922 of record OX335668.1, on the reverse strand, counting down.
CCCATAAGCCTTTCGTAATTACGTCATACCGCATTGCGAGGGCTGTTTAAGAGGATTTCATTGTGAAGCGCCGCGAAAATCGCGTAGCTGTTATAAAGATTCATACAATTTTAGATCCGGGCGATAACTATTCTCACCCTTACTCTACTTGACTTTAGACTACTACTTATAAAAAAAAATTATCCCTTTTGGCGATAAATAAATATTATCCCTTTTGGCGATTTTGGAAAAACTAACCATGATGAAATGAGCGATAGAAGTTTTTATGGGGTATCAGTAATTTTTAAAGTGAGAAAAGTGAATAATTCTTCTGTTTATAAAAAATATAAGCCTGGGTGATTCTTGAATAAAATATATCTTAAGGAAGAGAAATGGGGGTAGAAGTTTAAGAAAGTACGGTCAAACGTAGTTTTTTTTTGTGAGTAGGTTTCTTTACCACTTCATTTCATAATACCCTGTTACCAATACGTCTAGATTTTGAGACGACTTTGTATCATAATGCCGTAATATCGTAAAATACCAGTTGTTTTTCTTAAGACACGGAATTCCAAATACGAGTATGACTAAAATTCGTAACACCCTTCATCCCAAAATGCCTGGAATCCAAAATTACCTAACCCTAAAACACCTGAAATTTTAACAAGTTTACTAACCTTCTTCCAAGACTGCATCAAAATTCTGTAACTATTTATATCTGTCTCAAAATATCTAATACATTTTGATAAAGATATTTTCGTCTTGGTATTTTTTTTTGGATTCAAGTAATTCTAAGATCCAGTCGATGAAAGAAAATTACTATTTTAATATTTAATATATAATTTATTATATTAAGCGACTAATTATACTAAACAGTACTTTTTTACTGTGGTGATTGTTACGAGTTATAGCTTCGCTAGAATGGACGTCCGGGACCGAGACGGCGTAAGCATGCAGGGCATATCTGGTTGTGTGGAAGCTGATATGGTAGCCGATGACGAGTTTCACGTGCATCAACTCTCGGAAAAACGAAATTGCGTAGACAGTGATGATGTCAGCAGTGAAGGTGATGAGTGTTTTACCACGGTGGCCAAAAAACCAAAGCGCTCCGGAGGCTTGCGACGGGTTATGATAAAAGGGCTGTAAGTAATACGGGGCGGGGTGCCGGTGTCGGTAATGATAATGAGGTATGTGTGATGTCGAAGGAGCCACTGCCTAATCAAATTGCCTTGGCAAAACTGCTTTGTGCCGAGAGAAAAGAGGGGATTTTAAGAATAAAATTTAAGTGTCCGTACAAGGTATCCAATTCGGTGCAAGGTCTGAGGCGGAGAAGCTACTTCTGTCCAAAGAGTTTAACAACGAGGAAAAAAGGAGTCACTGGTCTAATATGGTCAGTTCTTCCTACGGGATCATCAAGAACGTGGACCCAGTAATTGATGAACCGGAGTTTTTATTGAATATTGAAAATAAACAGGACATTCCAGCCATCTGAAGATTAAATCGTCTCGGCTAGGACGGCCAGCACGGCCAGTGGGTGAAGAGTGAGACCGTTCGGGTGTGTTTTGAGAGGGATGTTTTACCGCCTTGCGTATTTGCATATGGATGTAGATTCAAGGTCGACGCATGTATTTTCCCTGTTACCCAGTTTTCTGGATGCTGGAAGTATGGCCATACAAGCAAGTTTTGTCCCACACTAATGCCAGATCTTGGCTTAAAACACTTTAAAAAAAGCCAACTGATACGAAGGATGTCGATATGACCTGTTTTGTATGAGATTTAAATTCAGTATTTTATTACTTACACATTTAGGGAACTTATACGAAAAATAGAGCCATCTATTAAGATTATTTATAATTTTTTTTGAGAAGTTCTTCATAAAAACTAGCACCACAGCATTGTTTTAAATATTTTTCTACATCAAATAAACCCAATTCTATAATTATCCGTCACATTTTTTTCTTAGGCCAATGCTCCTATGGAGACCTGGCGTTGTTCTTTACTTATATTAATTAAAGTCTGTTCCTACTCAGACTGCCAATGACAATAACAAGTATACCTGACTGTAATTGTATTTAGATAGAGGATGAAGTAGTAATGAGAATAATGTTACCTTTAATTAGTTTATTAAAAAGGTTGAATATATATTCAACATCATCGTCGTATTATTATGCTGGGTGCGATAGAGACGAAAACCTCACTTATCAATCAAATCTATCAAACCTCACTACATTTTCAATGTCAGAAATAGTTCGAAAAAAATATCTTTATGACAAGATTCTTGTCAGTGTAATGGTGTTTTCAGCGAATGCGCTTTTCATGAAAAAATACAATATTAAATAGAGATTACTACCTTAAAATGGACATGAAGACAGTGATAAAGTGTATAAATAAATAATATGACTAGGCTCAACCTTCAATAGTACGCGAATATGGAGTTATAATGGTAAATTGATTTGTTTATAAGAGTGACGGAACGAATAGGAGCAGACTATATATCCAAGCCTATACAAGTTATAACTCTATAATTATACGCAAAACCTGAAGACAGTTTAGTCAGAATCGAGAATAGAATCCATTCCACCACTTTTTAATAAAAGTTATGATTTTCAATAATCTAGGATTCATAATGCTGCCATGTCTAAATATAATGAACACGTGCGCCACTGCACTCGACAGTATCAACAAAGGTAAACAAAATGCAATCAATTTGATAACCACCTCCTTGTTTGAGTCGGTTAAAAACAAACGATAACTCATATTGCGAGTAGTATGTGTATTACAAACTCTTTTGTAATGTCAGTGACTTAGGTTTAGAATTATCCTTTCATTCAAATTTCCGTTTTCCATGTCATTGTTAGTATTGTTACTCTTAAATAAATAGTGAATCACTTAACATAGTTTTCCTTAGAATTTTCCACAATATGGCTTATTGTTATGCTAACATTCAGTATTGTGTGAAATGGTGCGAATGTTGGCGCGTTTTGATGATAATTTGCACTTGGCAGCGCAACAGTTTCGATATGAGTTTGGTGTGTCAGCATCTAACAGAACTATGTCGGCGGCAACGAAAAGACTCCGAGATTCCGGCTCTTTTAGAGGCCTCACACTGTAGACAGGGGTGGAGGTGAAAATGCTGAACCAAAGCTGCAGGAACAAATTCTTAATTATTATCATGAAAATCCGATAGCCCGTACACGACAGGCAGGCCGGCATTTCGGTTGTTGCCACATGCTTGTTTGGAGAGTGTTAAAAAATTATCTACAACATCCATTTCTCTACAGACCATGCCAAGAACTGACTTAGTTAGACTACCAGCCCTGCATACAATTTTGTGAATGGTTGCTACAAGATATTAACAGAAACATCCTCTGGACAGACGAATGCACGTTTACCAGGATGGGTCTATTCAACCAACATAATACGGCATATGTGGGCACATGAAAATCCTTTGCTGATGGAGAAAGATTATTTCCAGCACAGATTTTCTCTGAGTGAGTGGACTGGAATTACCAGTCAATACGTACTAGGACCGATATTTTTACCAAGATTACCAGGGCAGTACCTGGATTCCTGTTTTTGTGGGGCCGTGTTAAAGTAGTCCAATTAAATTAATAGAGAGAACTTTTTTCTATCGGGATATGTAGGTTACAGAGCAAAGTTAAATTTTATCTACTCCCCCCCATGCGGGGCGCGCGTCACCCCCCTGCGCCACCGAAAGTGTCCTGGAGTGCGGTATTTTCCATTTTAAAACAAAACCGTACACGATACATAAAAAATATCCAGAAACGAAATAATCCTCGATAAATTTACTATAAACCTCTAATACATAGAAAACTGATATCACTTACAGTTTCAGCGCAATCTGCCCCCAAATACGAACGTTTTTAATTAGTTATCGATTTTTTTTGCTAAAAGTTTAGTTTTCTCAAAAGCTTGACAATTTACCGCCAATATATGTATGACTAAAGTAAAGAATAGAATATGCTATTTAAAAAAAGATATAATTTTATTTCTAAACTCTTTCATTTACCGTTGCTATATTATTTTTTAAATTTAACTCATTCGGCCATTCAGCGAAATATAAATATTCGTACTGGTTAAAAGGTTTTACTTTAAATACCATATACTTTTTATATAGATTTTCCCGTAATCTATTGAGATGGAACTATTTTCTGTATTTATTTAAAAAAAATTAGGCCCAGTATTTTTGGAGATAAGGGGAGGGCGGGGAAATGGTGAAATTTCACTTTTTTTAGAACTTCGTATCTGTTAATCTTAAAAATAAAGTTATAAAATGTTGACAGCATTTGATACAGTAAAAAGTGACATTGAAGTTCTACGTTAAATTAAAAACGATCATAGAAAACGGGCTGCGCTGTGTTTACAACCACGCGGTAGGCATCTAGAGTCTGTGCTATCGCTACAAAAAAATCAGGACGTGTAAAATGCAGTAGATGTTACTCTGAAATCTGAATTAATTATAAATAAGTTGATTTCGCGCCAATAAATAAATACCATACCCTCACTCTGTTCTTCTACAATTTATTATTGACGTAAGTATTAGTAGTACATTCTTACCTACGAATCCTCCTTTTATTTGTTATTTAACATGATAAGCAGACATTACGTTTTGGTACGACCCATAAACTAAGGCTGGGGCTAAATCCATCCGGGATATTCGAGATGTTATGACAAAATCCGGTAGTAGAGGGCTGTATATTGGAATAGCAGTAATCTAAAGTGTTAGGATGTAAGAAAGTTGATAACATAACACAAAAGTTCCGATTATCACAACACTATCCACACGTCAGAGCAAATGTCAAACTGTGACGTTAAAAGAAACCAAATATCTGATAAGGGACCGTATCGGAAAGGAAGTAGACAACTTCAAAATGGTATTATGTTTATTCTGTGTGTGTGTGTGTGTGTGTGTGTGATAATGAAACAAAAAGAAACTGAAAAATAAGGTCTTTATAAAAAACTATTTTGAATGAATTCGTCGTATTATATCTATTTTGCCTGCAATCTAACTTTCTTTTAAATGTGATTCATTAATTATGGACTACCACTTTTGATACATTTTTAGATGCCCTGTTCCACTTTTTTTAAAGTCGTCAACTGATGTGACATCTTTGACGTTTTTTTGGAGTTATCGATTCATGATAGCCCAATATCGCTCAAATGGGCTAATTAAGAGGATTCATATCCTTAGGCTTTATACCATTCCTGCGTTGTTTTAGAGTAATGACAAGAAGCAGAATCCGGCAAAAATAAAGTGCTAATCAAGTGCTTCTTTATGAGTGGTAGTAATATTTTTTGTAAGCACTCGTCACGGTGTACCGTAGCGGTCAAAGTCCCTGTAGTGAAGAAGGATTGCAATAACGGGGTCGTTCTCAAAAAAGTGGTTTTACAAAGCGTCATCCATATAACTGAGTTATCAATTCATATTTAATATTAAAAGACACTTTTTGAATAGAGGCCAAATGGTTTGATATAAATTTAAATTATATTAATAACCATAAAATTAATTTGTAACTAAGTTTGTCGCTCACCTGCAGTGTCCCAAGGCGAGGCACTCATGTTTCGAGTTGATTAAAACATAAAAATCACCAACGTAACTTAGTTCGAATACTATTTTTTACTAACACATATACTCAAGATTTAAAACTGTAGTGTCGAATAAGAATACTATACTTATATTTCGAATTATTTGAAATTTATTTTTGTCCACGACTGTTTTTGTCGCTCACGTGTCATGAGATAAACACTACCTCTGTGGTTATACTATCTCGTCTAACCTGCCTAACCCTGCATAATTCGAGACCTACAGTCCCCAGCTACCGCTGTTAGAAGTAACATGTCGTCTGTATGAAGTTCTCAAAAATAAGAAACAAAAAACTTACGCGAGCGGGAGTTTGTAATGGGTACGTAGTCGCTGTTCTGTCTCCCATATTTTGATAATTGTGTGACTTATTGTATTGATATTGATTTATAGCACGTAAAACATGGTTTATTTTCATGTCAATAAATATGCAGTTCATTAACCAAGTACTTAACTTGTATTGATGATATAACTGTCATTTTGTCCATCACCTGTATGTCGTTTACCTATCTAAAAAAAATAGGTGAAGGCAGGCGAACGACAATTATTTAATAACTTATACTGTAAACTAAAGATGTTTGTGGCGTAAATATTTTTTACTCGACTGCACGAGGCAGGGTTGTATTCCGAGCGTATGTATGTAGGTATATATGACTGTAACACCCTATAGCCTATACGGACCACCTGATTTCAACATATGAGATGACGTTACGCTCGATAGGTAAATAAGGTGTGTTATTTTATATAAATAATTTAGATAAGGAAAAAAACGAATCAAACATATTCAAATTAAGCACTTGTTGTCAGTTTAATGTAGTTTTTATTTAACAATTTACTTAACTGCACCCATTGTCATTAACCTGCTAACAGTTTTACTTAATTTGTACGTATTTGTCGCCAACCTGCCCCTATTGTCGATAACCTGGTTACAAATAGTCATTCACCTGCCTACCGCATAGTTCAAATATCTGTATCTTCTAAAACAATGATATAAATCACTTCCCTCCGCGTGATATCGATTACTCGATTTTATTTCTAGCGATCTTAATAAAAAAAAACAGCAAACCCGAAAATTTTCTGAAAAATGCAAAATTAAGTCAAAAAAGGTTTTCATAGGTCTCGTTATCTATTAAAATGCCCTGATTTTTCTTGTTCAATATACGGTCGTATAATTTCCTTGTCCGTTTTCTGACAGCTATTGTTTGATTTTCATCTCGTTTTGGTTGTTTTTGTTTTTTATAGGTTTTTAGGTTGGATCTTAGTTGGATTCTTTGTATCATAGCCGAAGAAGTTTTGGCTCTTTTGTCGCATCTCGTATTGAAAGGCACGGATTTTGTTCAAACATTCTTACGACTTTCTTTTCTTGTGCCAAGTGTGTGTGTTGTTTTCTTGTCCCTGGATTTCTTCCAGATTTAGCTTAATACATGAAAATCCAATTTATGCAGCTGAGGAAAACGATCAGTATTTTTAGTCCGCCATAACAAAACGTCGGTATTTTCTGGTTCTATAGGTTTTGACAAGTAATGTTGCAGCTCATCTCTGACAGTCGTTTTGTATATCATTGAAAAAATGTTGTCTTGCATAGTGGATGTTCCGTGTGAATTAATTACTTATTATTGAACTTTTTTCGTAGTGCGATTTGTAAAACAATTTAAGCGACTCAAGCGGATCTTGCTGGTTTTGCTCAGAAAAATAGATTTTTTAAGACGTGGGTCTAAAATTAATGCTTATTTGGCGTAGTTTGTATGAGGCAACGATGCTTACTCATTAAGTTTTTCAGACATTGTATTTAAGCACAATTCTTCAGTATGCCGTCATCATATTGACGTGAAATGTGTAACATTAATATATTGAGTATAGGTATAATGTATATTGAGCTTGGGTATTTTGCTTTCGAAAGCAGAAGAGGTGTGTCATAAAATGGTTATAGGAAATCTAGCAGTTTTTTCACAATGTTCTATTCCTGTTCCTGTAGGTATATAGTATTTCTTGAAATCTTTGTAGTCTGTAGAGATAAACTACGGTAAGATGGCACGCCCCTCCAAATCACTCTTTCAATGTAGTTAGTTGTATATCGATGGGTCCTACGTAAGTTATCGTAACCCACAAAATGGCAAAATTCGGTTTATAGCAAAAATGCATTGCATTATTCCATTACTATTAGTATCTAAAACAAAAAAAAACAAATTCGTAGTTTAAACCAGTTTTTAGAAACGTAAACTGTGGTATGTTTCAAACGGCTCCGACGTTTTCTATCGTAAGTACCTTGGCGACAAAGTACGCGGGACGGCGCGGGGAGCGCCGCGCGCCCTTACGCATCGCATGTGTCAGTTGCGACCGGCTACGCGGGGCGGCGACTGTGTTCATGTTTTAGCTGGGTATTAATAAAATTTGTGGTTTAGATGCCCCATATAAAACGTAATATTAACAAAAAGTCTGTTTATGCTAATAAAGTACCAAATGTTTCGTCGAGAATGAAATTATTATGCGAAAAAGCCATAGCCCAGAAACGAATAATTCAAACGATGACGCGGTGGGAGGAGAAAGTCCCAATAAAAAAAGGTGTAGAAATGACACTGCATCGGATATATCTACGAAATCAGGAAAGTGCATTTAGATTTCTATTTTTTTATTCTATATTTATTTAATTGTAGGTTCCGGCGTACAATATGGTAACTATTACTAACGGTCATTTACGTTGGAGCCTAGCATCTAAAAGCTATTGTATGTATGACTTACAATTATTTACGATGGGTTTTTTGTAAAAAAAACATGTGGTATAATTACTTACAATAGTATACTTCGGATTGTGATTAATTTTATTTGTTGTAAGTCTTACTTGCTATAGTTTACTCCGCATGAGAAATAAACATACGATATTATACCGATTACCAGTTACAAATTTTGCCTTCATTTTTATTTTTCTTACAGAATCCCCACTTCCATTTGGACCTGATAACCGGTCAATGCATAGCTACCTAATTGGAAAATTGTATTCAGCGAAAGTGACAAGGAAATCAGTGACGATCCTCAAGACAAGGATGATGAGGCTTTGCTTTACAACGCACCGCATGCGCAAGAGCATGTTATTATGTTCTAATGATACTAACTTGGCGCAGAGTAAGCTTATTGGTTTTATTAGGATCGGTGATTTGGGTATGATTTTGGGTCATAAGAGGCACGATTTTTGCTTTAAGTACACCTCTATATTGAAACCCCCTTACTTAATGAACGTTGAGTAACCACGGTGGTATAGCTATACAATGTTTTGTCCTTATCTGTCATTGTGACGTTTGAATTTGACAGATAAGTACAAAACATTGTATAACTATACCACCGTTACTGAACCTTTACTAGTAAGGGGGTAAGTGTTTAGCCTTTTATCGCATTGCGCTACGATATCTCTAATAGTGGCATGCTCGTAACCAGGCCGTTACTAGTAACAATTTGCTACTCAATGCTAAAAAAAATAATTATATTAGGTTTGCTTTGCCTAATGTTAGACCGGTAGAATCTAGAGGTATAGGTAGGAATATTTCTAAATGGTTGGAAATAGTAGATAAGGCGCTTTTCTTAGGGATAACTATAGACAAAAACTTGCAATGGAGTGGAGTATTGCAGTACCACCAGGTAAATTAAGTTCGCCAGCTTATGCTGTTAGTAAAATCAGGCAACTCACCAATGTTGAGACAGCTCGCTTTTTATGTTATTTTCATAGTGTTATGTCGTATGGTATTCTGGTTTGGGAAAAGCTGTTGAAATACAGACTATATAGAAAATAAATCAGATGCACTCCGTTTTATTCAAATCGGTTGTCTATTTCGAAAGCAAACATTGATGATTTCTAATTTCAATTTATGGCCTTCATTACTGTTAGAATGTATTTTGCCAATGTCAAGTTACTTATAGACACTCCCATGGACATATTACGAGTAGATAAATAAGTCCATGGATATCACATGCGAAGAAAATTGTTCGGTAAAAGAGTATTATCTCTAGTGGACTAAATAGAAGCATATTATTATGGGGTTAGCTCCACGCGCTTCTGTCAGGTCCAAATGATGATTTATTAAGTTCATGCAGTAACAGGGTTGTGATTCTCTCAACAAGCAAAGGTGATCGTTCGCTCGAGTATTCCCGACAGAGCGAACAAAACACATTTTAGCGCGTGTATTCAATTTGGCAGCATGACTTCTCGAACGTATAAGGCTGCCTAATTGACAATGCACGCGCTAAAATGTGTTTTGTTCGGTCGGAGGGGACTACTTAAACTCGCCGCTTTTATTCGCTCGTCCGTCCGACCGGCCGCCGTTTTTTGAGAGAATAACACACGATCAACCTTAAGGACTCAAAGTGTTTTTTTAAGACTTTTATAAATTAAACATAAATTAGTACAAATACATGTCCTAACGTTTACCAGTGTTTATCGCCAAATTAGATTAATGTACAAATTAAGACTCATTTATTTTGTATAGAATTGTTTAGAAGATTTGTTTTTTCTTATGATTATTGTTGTTTTATTATTGTTCTTATATTCGTTTGACCTCAAAATAAGTGCGGATTTTGTTTTGGTATTAAACTGATCTCATAAAATTTATGATGATATTATGATTTAAGAGTTTCCATGACATACTAAAGCAGTTCAGTTTCAGTTGAGAGAAAGGAACAGAGCTGTATAACTGCTATAGCTCTTTCACTTTCTTTCATCCTAATTTGAACTGCTTTAGTACGTCATGGTAACCCCTCAGGATATAAAGTCGAGGTCAATAGAAATGACCAAACCAAAACCAAACGGGTCTGTTTACCATTATTACACCATAATCACGTACTTTTGAACATCGCGTGAGGTATATATGATGTAGAAGCTTGATTGTTACTTTTACATTCTGTTTAAGATTGAATAAATATTAACTATACTTTTTTTTTAATCATAACTCATTTGCAGAAATATTGAGGTTATGTGTCAAACAATACTAATTTCTTTTTTCCTTACATCTGTTATCATCCAACCCCGACTTCGAACGTATTAAATATATTGTCCTATTCGTGTGGCATCAAAATAAGTGACGATTTTGTTAAGGTATTTAAATGATCTCATTAAAACTTAGGTTAAGCGTATTTAGTAGGTACATAATTCGGTGCTTATAAACATTCACCAAAAACCATCTCAAAAAATACTATTAGTACCTAGGTAGGTACTTTAGCAAAAAGAGATAATCTATTCACCGAAGAATACAAAATATTTTGTCAATATAAATAAACGTTTTTTAACTGAAGTAGTAATGTGTTTTAATACTTATCAATCTTAAAATTAAAAGTTTTTTTAAAGATTCTATACATTTTTGGTTTAACTTCCCGTAGTACATTGTAGTATGTCTTACATTCGTATAGCCCTATTCCGACGTAAGTTGTGGTTTGTTGTACTTACTACATTTTATGCGCAAGCTATTCCGACGTACAACATGGTTAGTATCACAAACAATACTTATCGAAACCTCTAATCCACTTAAAAGTATCGTAAGAACAATTGCAGCCAAACCAAGGGCTTTTTTAAAATATTAGTAAGATAAGTTTAAACACTAAATTATTGTTGACATTCGTACCAAATTTTAACAGGATCCATTAAAAAATGGATCTACGGCATCAATTTTCAACTTTAAACTGCTCTGCTGTAAAGTTGCGAATTTCAAGTTACCATAACTTACGTAGGACCCATCGATATATTCGCCGTCAGTAGCAGTCCGGCTGCGGACTTGGACAGTCAAGTTATTGGTAGTACGCCGTTCAGTGACACGAAAGTACTAATTGCAAAATAAGTTGGTCATGGAAAATTCAGTAAAAAAAGTGATGCGGAGCCAGGTAAGTTTCATGTTTTAAAAAAAATGTAAAATTGTGTTAAATAGACCACTTATTACCAAAAGAATTCGTTTGAAACAAATTTATCGTATGCTTATTTTTATTCCGGACCTGTTTATACCTTTCTGTAGGAGTACACAGATTCGTCCAACGGCCAAATATTAACAATAAATTTACGTAACGTTATGATGGAGTTTTATTTTTATTTATGTAAAACTCTTTTATATAATTTTAGGCAAGACAAGTGATAGCCACAGTATACCAACACATGAAGTATGAGGCTGAAAATGGGGTTAAGCGATTAACAGACGCTAGATGGAGAACTTCAAAAGCTGTGGGAGTTAGTGACAGGACTGTATCGAGAATTCTCAAAGAAAAAGCGAAATGTAATGCAACTGGCACAGGCATGAGATCACCGCGTACAATCAAAAATCCTCGCAAACGTTTCAAGCGCGACATCGATGCGTTTGACAAAGGGGTAATAAGGCATACTATCACTAACTTTCATAGAGAGTATAAACAATTCCCCACGTTAAAAGCTCTGAAAAGGGTGCTCACTGAAAAAATAAATTTTGATGGATGTTTGGAGACATTACGGCGTATACTTCATGATTTAGGATACGAGTGGAAAACTACCGAAGATAATCGTCAAGCGCTTGTTGACAAACATGACGTTAAAATGCTCCGCTATAAATATTTAAGGCAATTGATAAAATACCGAGAAGAAGGAAGAAACATTGTTTACACTGATGAAAGCTACATACATACCACACATGTACAAAGTAATTCATGGGGAAATAAAGATGGTACAACAGCAAAAAGAAAATTTTCTACTTGTGGAAGTTGAAATTTTGCACATAGATACCTTATACATATAGTGTAGAGATCCATTTAAGAAGGATTTTTGGAAATTCCACCCCTAAGGGGGTAAAATAGGGGATAAACATTTGTATGAAAGTCGGTCAGTTTTGAAGTTAGACGCTCCAAATTGTGTGTTTGGCGCTTAAAATTTAATTTATACGTGTATCAGCGTTTTTAATAATGGTCTAAGATCCGAATAGGAGACGATTTACACCGGGCTGTTTATTCGATGGAAAGTATTTTATATCAAATTTAATACGCTAAACAATATGTGGCTAAAAGATAGGCTGAAAAATTTAAGTTCAGTACTTATGTCTTATATCATTCAAAAAAATATTAAAAATGTTTTTTTTTTTTAAATTTCAAATGCTTGTTTAATAGACAAATTACATTACATACTAATCGAAAGTATGAAGTCTATAGAATATGCAAAAGTTAGGTTTGGTTCAAATTATTAGTACCGACTTACCTGTTTATAAATACCTGAGGGCCGTTTCACGAAGCTACAAGTTACAAATTACAAGCAGAAGTCTCTTTCTAACTCCTTTTGCTAGAAAAGATGTTCCGGTTGTAATTTGTAAATTGTAGTTTCGTGAAACGGGCTACTGCCCGCCCAATGGTTTGAGGGGAAAAAAATTGACCACCTAACGTTTGCATATTCTATAGGCTTCATATGTTCGATTTGTATGTAATTTGTCTATTCAACAAGCTACTGCAATTTCTTAAAACAAAGTTATTTTTTAAATTTTTAATTAATTATGTACTGGACTGAATTCTTTCAGCCTACCTATTCGCCATAATTATATTACTTTTATTATTACGCCATAAGTATATTAAATTTGGTATAAAATACTTTTTATCGAATAAACAGCTTGGTGCAAATCGTCTCCTATTCGGATCTCCTACTATAATTTCACCCCCGAAGGGATAAAAATGGGTAAAACTGACTGACTGATCGATCAACGCATAGCCTAAACCGCTAGACCTAAGAAATTTTGTACATAGATACCTTATACAGTGTAATTATCTACTAAGGTACGATTTTTGGAAATTCTTCCCCTAAGGGGGTAAAGTAGGGGATGGTAATTTGTTAGAAAGTCCGTGAGTTTTGAAGTGGGACTGTTTAAATTTTGTGTTAAGGTCTACTAAATACTAAATTGAAAATTATTTTATACATTTCTCAGCGTTTTTGATAATTTCATCCCCGAAGGAATGAAAAGGGGTAAAACTGACTGACTAATCGATCAACGCACAGCGTAAACCGCTGGAGCTAGGGACTTGAAATTTGAAGAAAATGCCTTTGGTACTTTAAGGATGCACTACGAAAGGTTTTTTGGAAATTCATCCCCTAAGCGGTTAAAATAGGGGTTGGAAGTTTTTATGGAATTGTTCATTTTTGTAGTATGAAAATTGGTAATTGGTATTAAAGTTATGTTTTTAGTGATTTTGGAATAACTGCCCCTAAGACGATAAAGAAATTGTATGGAAGATTAGTTATTTTGAAAGTAAGCATTTTGGAAATTGGTATTTAGGCTACTGTTTATAAATAAAAAATACACCTTTCAACGATTTAGGAAAAACTCCCCCTAAGGGGGGTAAAAGGGGGTTTTAGTTTGTTACTCCTTCACGCTACAAAGGCTGGATGGATTTGTATGAAATTTAAAATAGAGATGGCTTATATAATATATAAGCTTATATTATAAGCTATCTCTATACCCTGGGGTAACACCTAGGGAAATCCCATTCCGGAAATTTTTTAAGTTCCCGAGGGAATAACGATAATGTTTGGTGTTTTTTGAAAAAGTCAGCATGGATGTCATTTTCTTAGAATACGTTTAGGGTCATTCCACCGTTTCGGGTGGTGCATACACTTCAACTCATAAAAAAAGGTTTTGTTCGATATTTTATTAAGGAACTACTTCAAAACTGACGGACTTTCATACAAATGTTTATCCCCTGTGTGTAACCCTTAGGGGCGGAATTTCCAAAAATCCTTAAGTAGATCTTTACACTATATGTATAAGGTATCTATGTGCAAAATTTCAAGTCTCTAGGTCCAGCGATTTGGGCTGTGCGTTGATAGATCAACAATCAGTTTAGCATTTTATATAATAGATTAAAGTACACACCATTCGCAACAAAACGAGACCAATTTGGTCTATTAAGATACAGCTGTTCTAAGTTGCTGAGGTGAGTAAACAAAATAATAGAAGGGTTTGTAAAATGAAATGCGACATAAAAATTAGCATTTTTAATTAACAAAAGAACATAGTAGTAATTAATAACATCATTTTATGCAATACTGGAAGGAAGTATTATTATTACTTTTCCTTGTACATCTTTGATTGACCAGTCTGATCTTCTAAATAAATCTACTAATCTACCTTTTGGGGAGAGTTGCTTAGGTAGCATTTCTTCATCGACCGGCTCAGGCAGTTCGAAATCGTCATCTAATGGTGGGTCATCGATGAATGATTCGTTAATGTCGTCACGTATCAGGTCTGGTTTGTTCTCGCACGACTCGCCGCTGCAGTGGTTGCAAACAGTCGAGCATTTGAGTCCTGCATTTCTGTAACTAAAAGTGCTGGTACAACCTTTTTTGCAGTTGCAGGAAATCATTTTTAGCAGGGGTTGAGGAGCTGGTGGTTTCGTCAGGCCTCGAGTGCTCCGCATCCAGCCCGAATTGAGGGGGTTCTTCTTGTTTCCCAGCTAAATCTGTACCTATCTAAAACAAAACCAACAACAAAATTAATATCGTAACTTTTCAACATGTTATGAATAATAATGTTTGAAGCCGGAAGGTAATTATTACTGGCAAAATAAAACAATTTTCACCTGCTGGTATGTTTGCCAAGAGTGAAATTTTGCAGCATCCCGGGTTGGAGGCAACTTGGCGAGATTCATGCTGGTCTTAGCTGCCGCCCTCATAAACATTTGGTAGCGAAGGTCGTTGAGATTTTGGGATTCACTATTGCTTCCATACAGTGAAACGAGAAAGCTCTCTCCTGCTTTGGTGATCTGCTCAGATGTGGCGTTGGGGTTGGGGAAACTGCAGCGTTTTGTTCGAGGCGCGGCTGTTTTAGCAGTGTTCAGAAAAAAATCATTTCCCTTGGCCAAAAAGTACTGATTTTGTATGACTACCACTGAAGGCGTGAAGGAACAGTGCCATTACGGGTTCTGCTTGACATCTGGCTTTTTTCCTCTCCCACATTTTCAAATAAATTGTAGTTTTTTCGTTTGTTTGTTAAAAGGGTGTGGTCTCCTCCATCTTGTGACAAACCACCAAGCATGACCAACAAATCTATGCCCTCGCCGGCGATCTTCACTTCGTCATATGTCGAGGACATGGAAATGGCTGTGGTAACTATTAACCAGTCAGCATCTTCCTCTGCTTGTAGTGTAAGAATATTGTTCCTCTCTAGGTGCACCTTTAGCATGTTGATGAGTCTGACCTTGTTCCTGTCATTAGATAGGAACTTATCCTGAGCAACTGGAGCAATGGTTGTCTCGTTGAAGATAACAACAGGTGAGGACTTTGTTCCAACTCTACGGAGACGTTCAGAGCTCTTGGCGTACATTTTTTTTCTGAAGCGTAAAAGTAAAAACAAAACACACCTATGGTAGAAAAAATGGTGAACAGACACCATAACTCATTTTAAACCTAAACTCATTTTTTAGGAAATTATGATAAAATTCAGTAGCTGTATTTTAGAAACTATTTCGTCTAACGTAACCATATTACTTTTGTTTTGCTCCAAATTAAGTCTATACTTAAAAATGTTCATAGTGACTTTTACTGTATAAAAGGTCGTTGGTGACAAAAAATGGCAAAAACTGAAAAAACTAACATTTCATGGTTTTTCAAGAATTTCACAATGATCCAGAGGGTTTTCGAGGTTGAAAAATTGGATTCGTCATTATCATTTCACTATAGGCAATGTATAAAAAAATCGGAACTACCTGATTTGATGCAAGGCAACACCCCTTTTAGGGCACGATTTCCTTGTACTAGTAAGTGTCGACGATGAATCTTTATTTTGATGAGGGACGTTTTTTCGCTCTAATTGTATAGACAAAAAGGTTTTGCTGATCAGCTTAAGACAGTTCCGCGTGGATAGATCGATAGATTATCATCATCATCGTGGATAGATGTGGGAAGACCCTAAGCGAAGTAATTGTTCTTGGTTATTATGGAAAGTGGTTAACGTAGAGAAATGGACTTTTTTAGAAATGGTGGCCATTCTGGAGCCACTTATCGATTGCGCGCTCAAAGCCCTCGAACATCGGCGCTCAAACCAGGTAGCCCCGCTCAAACCCACAACGCATGGGTCGCAGCGTTACATGTAGGAGCTGCCACGGCGCGCGCGCCCACCGGTATCGACAGCGCGGCTGCCGCACGCGCCGATGTTTGAGGGTTTGAGCGCGCAGTCGACATGCAGCTTGGTGAGTGGTCAATTAGGGAACCGGTCATTGAGGTCGTTTTAGGAAATGGGGATTACCGTCTCTAACCCATTCCCGAGTAGTTTTACTATTCCTAATTATAAAATGTTATAATTAAATGTTTCAAAACCTAGAATAATATCACATTAAAACCTAGTGCACGAACAAACGTGATACCGCTTAAACTAGACCAAACGTCTACGGTAGGTACGACATTATTCGTGTACTTACGTGCGTGTGTTGTCGCGCAAACGGCCGACAAGATTACACCGACATGCTTCCATTACTGACTTCAAGTTTGACGCGTCGGCTCCCAAGTAGCACACATGGACCCTAAGGCTAAATCTTATATGCCTTAAAAATGTCTAAAGTAGGTTTCCACTAAGACACGAACATTTAAGTCGGTTTTCATAAAATCCAGTTAGCATTTAATTCAAAATAGACTTAAAATACTGTACTTAAAATATTCATTCTGACATTCTACAACAATAAGGTTGAGTCTCCTATAAGTTACAAATGATTTGGCATCTCTAATGACATTGACGACTTCAAGCCCATTTTCTTGAAATGGGTCACAAATTAACGATCGCGATAGTACAGTTAACAGCATAAATAAGTGATCATTTATGTACCTTGTCGCTTTCAATCGTTTTATCGTTTATGCTGTTGACTGTACGTCTAGAAAAAAATCATATATGATTTTTTTCTAGACGTACAGTCAACAGCATAAATAAGTGATCATTTATGAACCTTGTCACTTTAACATCGTGTTTGAAATGTCATACAAAATTGTAAAACGATTGAAAGCGACAAGGTACATAAATGATCACTTATTATAGTAAGCATAAGATAAGAATAACCATCCTTAAAGTTAAGGATGGTTATTCTTATCTTATGCTTACTGAAGATTGACTTGAGGCTTACTTGGTTTTGATTGATTTAACATAGTTAAGTCAATATTGAATTTGGAAGAATTAAAGATTCCTTAAAATCAAACGAATACTTAAGTTTCAAAACTAGTATTTTTTCTAACCCAGTGAAGTAAAAAAGTGCTTAAGAAGTAAGTTTTTAATCCTAAAAGAATTAAGAGGACGGGATTATGCGAAATGGATAGTCGTAATGTTAAGAAATCAAAAAAATCTGGCGGATTTCGTTGTCGAGTCGATAACTACATGAATATGAATATTGTGTTTCAGAAGGGATGTAAAATGTTTGTGAAGAAGTTATAAAATTTATATTTTATTGTGTATATTCATGTTAAGTATTTTGTATAAATATTCAAAACATCAATTAAGTAACAAAATATATGTGACAAACTATGAAAATCATTTTTTTTTTAAGAAAACCTACAAAAGTGTTCATGTGTTTTAATAATATTTGAAGTTTTAGATACTATTTCTTAACATTCTTTAAAGCCCGTGTATTTTACAATAATGTCTATTAATTCCACTCGACCAACTAATTTGCGTTGAACTTTCGACTGTAAATTTTGACAAGAAACTGCTATAACGTATTTGGTAAGTAATAACTTTAATAAGCTACGCCATTATATTTCCTTGTGAGAGAATTGTAGTTCATAAACATTATTACATCATTTTTCTTAATATTAACTACGTAAAGTAAATGTAGCTTTAAATCAATCTTCAGTTGACTAGGATATTTCTTCACGATTTGATTCTAATATTCTTAACTTGGTATTCAAGATATCTTGAAGACAAAAACTTTGATTTAAGTTGGCATACAAGATGTCTTAAAGACACATTTAAGGCCTTTATTAATACCACTGTTTTAAAAAAGGTTTAAGTCTTACTTGAAAGACGTCAAGTCCCTCTTAATTTGCACTTAAAAACGGTGCCAATTTTTACTTAACTCTATATTCAAGGTTTCCAATAGATATCTTTAAGACAAAATTTCATTTAGCCAAGACAGTAGCATGAATTAATACTTAGTCTTCAAGATATGTTCAATACCAAGTTAAGAGGACAATTGCTACTTGGGCTGTACGAGTATGAGATTATCATTCTATTATTATTAGTTAAAAAGCCAATGAACCGTCGCTAAATTATAAAGTAGTTCTGTTGATTTTATATGGTGATCATGGGATCACGTCTGAGCGAAATTTATCTAAATCTAATAAAAAAACCGTCAAATTGAGATACTGCTCTTTTTTACATTTCGGTTCAAGGAATACTCATGGCTTTTTTCACAGCTTGAATAGTAGCTACTTCATGTAACAAACAGTTGAGAAAAATATGTTTTGCACTCGTCGATTAAAATCTGTGTATTAAGATTTCATAGAGAATACTACTACGATACAAAATTGCCAATCTATGGCGTTTCGGAACGTAGCAGCGTCGCGTGAACTGTCAAAAATCTACTTAAACTTGCTGCTGTATCCAGGGCATAAAAAAACTGCGCTTTGTGATTGGCTATAGTATTTAGCCAATTACAGCACAGTACTGCAACATTACGGACGCCGGTGGTGTGATAACTTTTCTTTTCTTATATACTCGTATTAATGACTTAAATTATTAATTTTAATGAACTCGTACAAAAAATACTGTTCACAAGCTCTCTATTATAACACGATTGTGAAAACTACCATTTTAAATAGCTACAAAAATAACCAAAATATAAGCCACAAAGATTTGTTCCTATCTCTTTATAGCAAAACAGAATTTAATATGGAGTTTATATGGCCGACCTGTTATATGACGTTACAGTGCATATCGGATCTCTCTGTCTATTTGCTGTCTAGTTAGCAGTTTAAAATGCTTGTATCATACGTATTTCTTAGCCGATTTTTATTTTAATTTCACTTTTGGTCATCTCTTTAACGGTATTTTCATATTTTATTGAGAAATTCGATTTAAAAAATTCATGCATATTCCCTATTGATTTACTTCCTCCCAATTACTGACAATATTCTAAAAGTTGAATTCAGTTTTATATGGTCAAATCCACGTTAAGAAACATATTTGTTGCATTATTATGGTCACATGCAGCTGATTAGTGATCATGGACGATACTCGCATCTACATAACACTCAAACGAAGTCTCAGTCAAAGCGTATACTAATAAACAGGAATAGCGCTAGGAGGCAGAAGTCGCAGCAATGCCTGTGTCATAAACAAGTTCGCATATTGCAATTACTTACATATAAAACATTTTGATAACAGGTACCGATTATAAATTAGTAGAAACAAACTGAGAGATTTACGAGATAATTTGACGTGTCGAAAGCCTTAAAATTTAATGTAGTATTCTGAAAATAAATCAGCTTAAGAACCTTATGTTTAACAATTAACAATAAACAATAAACGTGTATCAGAGAGTTTATAATGCATGGCACCTAATAGAAAATTCGTACTGACCTCAAACGGATAAAACGGCGCCTGCAAAGCTACACAAATTGCGTTGCAAAAATCTGCTATCGATATCACAAATAAAGTCATCCACTGCCTCTTAGAGAACTTAAAACCCATTTTGAATTAAAAAGCTACAGCGACTTGAGTTGTTATAGGTGGAACACTTTATAATAACAATATTTCTTGCAAATAACTTCCATTGTGTACTACAACATTTTGTTGTATTCTTGTTCTTTGTAAATTCACTGCGTTTCTTTTTCTTACATATATAAATTAAAAAAAACCTTGGTCAAATGTGTTATAAATATTGAACGTACAGATGAGTAGGAGGTGGATAGGGCACTGACTGTTCTGGATAAGAAGCGGGTACATCGACGTGTGATAACCGCCCCGCGGTGAACTCTTGACCGTGTTCACTGAACATCGCGTTATTTTATTACTTACTTCTCGCTATCTATGCCTTTTCTTAAAACAACACAACGGTTCACTAATATCTTACCAAAATACTTGTCGCAAATAATTATTTTACTTTATAACTAACAACTTTTTAAATAATATTTGTTACACAAAAATGTTTCCCGCAAATGCATGTTTTATAAATATGTAATTTGTGTTTTTAAAGGACATCAAAAAAGCCGGGCAAGAGTATGTCGGACCATGCTCAGTGTAGGATTCCGAAGCCGTCACTACAAATACAAAAAACAATTTGAAATTGAATCATTAAATGCTCAAGGCGAGCGAGAGAATATATTTAGTATTATTCTTATGAGCTAAACTAGCTCATAAGAATAATATTTTTTTATTAAGAGTTTTTTAATTAGTAGGTTTTTTGCATCTCATTTTGTTGACACGTCACGTTGGTTGTCGTACTTGTGAAATAAAACATACAGGATGTAACATTTAGATTGGTCAGTATGTAAAAGTCTGAAACTATAAGACATCCGGAGATCTATTCTCAGGAACCAAGTCATAAATGTTACTAACAAGGAAAACTGCACTCATTCATAAAAAAAAAACTTGTACTCAGCTCAGAAAACGAAGCCGGAGGTTTTGAAAAATAAAACGAACACTTAGTATTATTTCTATTTAGATATCGACTGTGTAGAACTTAAGCAGCAAATGTTAATAAGTTACTATGAAATATGATGTCTAAAATTAATAGCTTTGCCAGGTTTTTTGCAGTGAAGCATCGCCATTTTGTTTTCCCCCATTAATGACGTGACTAATTATATATATCTCATCTGGTAGTTCAATCGAACTACGTTTGGCGTCGTGGGCTCCCCAACTATTATGGTAGTATTTACTGACAGCAAAAAAACGTTTGAATGTAAATAATATAACATACCTACTTACTAATGTACTCGTATTTGTTTCGTCGATAACATTTAATAGACGCTTTGAGTATATACATTTTGTATTACTATAACTTTTTTGTAGGTTTAATTACTTCTGTTCCTAGGAATTACAAAAATAAAATGTGGAATTTATTAAACTGTGATGTTTTATCTAGTGTTTTGCTTTTTGGTTATACGAATCCCATGACTAGGATTCACAATACTGTGTATAGAAATAACAAAGCCTTTTTTAGGAATTAGTAATGTTATGACGAGAAATTATAAATGCATATATAAAATTCCGTAAGCTGTGATATAATTCCTAGTAATTTGTTTTATATGATCACTAGAGTCTGGCGATCGAAACGTAATACTAAAAATATCCGCGAAATTAAAAAATGTAGTCAAACTATTGTCATTAACTTATAACTTAATACTTAATTACAAAAACAGAATTGTTTAACTCTAGCTCATACAGGCATAGCATAGCTACAATTTTAAATTTCGTTTGTATGGTTCGTACGTTTTGATAGCCAGTCTCTTTAAAGTGGATCACATCTGGACCCGATCCAAGCGATCCAAATGCGATAGAAGCGCTTTATGCAACGTATACACTTGGATCGCAGTGATGCGCGATCAAACGTTGACCTGCTGGCCTAGTATGGCTGCGTTTATCGCTTGACCAAATGTGGATAAAGCATACGTGTCAAAAAGTGACTGATGTTTTATCCACATTTTGCTCGCGAAGTATTAAGCCCCCTGTTGATTTGATCATGCCTCACGCAAAATTTCACGCTTCTGTTACGTTTGGATCGCTTGGGTCAACTTCAAATGTAGACGCATTTTTACACTATGATAAACATTAATTCGCTACAAACACATTTTTACATGATTCCACGAAAATCCGCGCCGTGGGAGGGGCCAATGTGGGCGCTCACTCTTGTTATTAGGAAGATAGTATAGTATCGGACAGTGTATAGTATCGGACAATGTCGATAACATCTCTATTTCGCGTCTAAGCGCCATTCTATGAACGCACAAGCAAAATTATACCATCCTAGACACGCGATGAACCAGCCAGTGGCAACCTGCCGACGCCCCTGCGCGCACCGCATCGATTCGTGTGAATAAATCAATTTCAACTTAAGGAATAGTTTTTTTGCTTTGTTTACTATCAGCACAATTTAAGTTATTACAAACAGCACACATTACAAGTGTATCATAAGTTCATTACAGATTTAATTTATGATACTAAAACAAATGAGAAATGGCGTGTTCTTTTTTAATTTATTTTTTTATAATATTAGTCGTGCAGTCATGCATCCAAATCTCTAAAAGGCTCTTCTAAGAACCCTCCGACTAAACGACTGACCAACCATCAGTCAGAATCGCCAGACGAATAAATTGAATTAAAAAAACTTAATATCGATAAATAATAAATAATAATAGTAAAATAATAAGATGTCCGTTACTAAACCAAACTGTCCGATACTTAACGAATTAGTGTTATTTTACTTTCTTCTTAAATTTTACTAATAACTGCCTGACGAAAATGTTTGCAAGGTATTTATTGAAAGTAGGTATTCACCTATTCTCACGCTTATTAGGTATATAATATTTTTTTGGCCTTTTAAGTATACTGTCCGATACTATCGCATGATGTCCGATAGTATACTAAAAAAATATAAAATAATAATTTATATAAATCGGTTATCGATAAAGTTATTATACTTTTTACCAAAACGGTGTAACGAATGAACTTCAATGTGCACAATTATTATTTAAAATGATTTAAAGTCTCCAATTTCAAGACAGTATTTGTTAAAACTAAAATGTGTCCGATACTATACTATCTTCCCCTAAACTTTATTGTACCTATCCCAATTGTTACATAGTTCGGAATTTATTTTTCTTAAACAGCAACTCTTTGCTTACACCTCCATTAAATCTTAACATAGTATTATATTCTTTTTGGCCGTGATCGGTCGTCGTTCTTGAGCTTCCCGCCGAAAACGTCGATAGTATGGGAAAATACATAAGGATAGTGCTCTCCAAATTTAAGCTTTTAATTACGTATAAAATTCAATAATTGACAGTCTTAGACGAATTTGCTTGGTATGTATTCTTGATTAATTACTCTTTTATTGGAGTTCTACGATATTTCTTTTTTTTTGTTAGTTAACGAGAATAAGCCGTTCAAGTAATGGTTTCAAAAATGTATACCTAAGCCAATACTTGAACGGTGTTCAGCTACTAGGCAAGGCGTACTTTTTTTAAAGCTTCTTAATAAATCGTACTGAAATGACAGATGGAAAGTTTAGAACTTAAAATGATCGTTAAATGCTCTTGTATTTTTAAACCAAAAGATGAACACAGCTTTTGATGTCTAAGCCAATGATTTTGGAGTTTCAATTACTATGAAAACTATCACTGTTCAATAAAAAATGTGTGCCTAATACTTTAACGAATTAAATTTACTAGTTCATGTTTTGGATTCTATTCCAATATGTGAACACTTAATTGATTTGGTTCGTTCATTTCATAAATTGTGTGTCCTAAAGTTGAACTGAGTAAATTCAGTCGTTCAACTTTTAGGCATAGGTTTATAATATGAACACTACTAGTATTTATGGAAATGTTTACTAATATTATAAATGTGAAAGTACCTCTTTTTGTCGGTTTATCTGTTTGTCAAAAGATAAGTAAGTAGTTTTGCTAATGATTATTGATAAAAATACTAATTCGATGTTTTTATGACACATATAAGCATAAAAAATAGGAACATCATGTACGTAAGTAATATTAAATAAATGTAAACAATAAAAAATAAAATTCGTTAATCCTCTACCGCATGAATTACTAAAGGTGCTCAATAAAAAATAACTGATTCCAAAAATATAGTTTATTAGGTATTTTAAACAAAAAGAAATATCCATAAAAAATATTACATGTTAATTTTCAAAAATATACACCACGACCATTTATGGCTTCGTATGCATTCACGGTATTGTAAACGAATGCCATTTCTTCCCTTTACTTTCTCAACCTCGTATCTGATCGAATAGTTACATAGGAAAGTAGTCTTTATTCTTTAGGGAACTTGAGTGCTTATCCTATCTACCATTCGATCAGATACGAGGTTGAGAAAGTAAAGCGACGATTTGTGGCTTCGTATGCGTATAATTAACTACAAATGAAAATCTTTAAAACAGTTTCTTTTTTCATTTAAGCATAGATAGACGTTACATTTCTCGCATTTTAAGTATGAACGATAACCACAATTTTTCTGACACAATAAACGTGTTTTCTCGTGGATGGGGAAGTGACCTAACTTATCAGATCTAACAGAGTTTAGTGGCAATTCCTGATTTCTTGCTGGCTTTGTTCTTGATTGTGGAAGTGGTGATTCTAGCCGGTGGGCAGTTGGGGTAACTGGTGTGTGCGCCCGACTGGTCGTCGGCGTACCATTAGGCGTGCCAGTTGCACTAGGACGACCACAATTCCTGGACATGCATTGTCCTGCTTTTCGATAGTGTTCAGAGACAGCAAGTTTGAAATCAGACAACGGCATGTAAACGTCAGTTACGCGACGCCACAATAACCACGGGTTTACTACACACATATCGATCATATGAAAAAAGAATCTCTTGTACCATTTACGTGATCTTATAGTGATTCTGTAGAGGCCCAACAGAGAATCCAATAAGTCTACTCCTCCCATGTGCTGATTGTAAGCATCGACAGCTTGAGGTGATTGAATCTCTGTGTACTTTTTCTCTTTTCTGACATAACGAGATTTTGTTGTAACTGGTTCACTTCCTACATATGCAGAAAGTAAGTTTATTGCTTTGTTATCACACCACGTTACCAGACCCAGTTTTACGTTATCAATGACTGCAACTTTTTCTGCCATGGCCCCACGACCCAACTTTTTCAGTTCCTTTTCCGTGAGCATTTCTGAATTCGGTACTCTGTTTAGCCTTACTGTTCCCAATGGAAGCAATCCATTCTGGAACAAGAATACCTGCAATTTTGGGCTGTTAAACCAAATATCGAAAAAAAACTTATGATTAACATGTCGTGGAACAACATTGGCACTGACGCCTAGATCGGGTGCGTCACACAGTATTGCTTTGTTGTCCAGCAAAAATGTCAAAATCGTAACTGAATCCAGATACTCCACTTAGCACCTGTTTTTTATATCCCCATTTGTTGGGTTTAGCAGGATTATATTGTTTGAGTTCATGTCGACATTTAGTAGGTATTATTTGCTCATCTACAACTAAATGCTCTTCTTTGGGTACTAATACTAACTGCTCTCTGATTTTTTCCAAAAGAGGCCTTATTTTGAAAAGTTTGTCGTAGCGTGGTTTGCCAAAAGGTATGAATTCTTCGTTATTATTTAAGTGAAGACATTTTTTTATTGTTTCGAAACGATTGCATGTCATTGTTTCATAAACTTGACGTTGACCTACCGTGTTGGACCAATACATTCTGGTAGCTGGCAGATGACCCAAAGACGTAAATATCACGATACCTATGAACTGTTCCAATTCGTCCTTTGTGATTCTTGCTGGTTTGTTGATGTTGTCTTGAAGAGATTTCAAGTTCAAAGTAGTTCGTCCGTGAAAAAACATTTAAAAAACTCCGCTGGAGATTGTAACTCTTCTATAAAATTAGATAAAAATTGACTGAGCCGGTGAATTCCCAATTTTTTGCATCATATAGTGGCATTTTGGAAGTTGTCCAGTTGATTTTCTCCTTAATCGTTTTTTTTTTCTTCGCTGCTGTTAAGTTTTTGGAGTTAACAGGTTCAAAGTCTTCTTCTGATGATTCAGGATCGGAATCGAGAACCACAATAGGAGGCTTGCTCCTCTTTGATGACCGAAGATTAGATAGTGGAATGTTGTCGTCATCAGAATCGGACACTAATTCATCATTACTAAGAGATCCATCCCCAGGAATAGGGTTCACTTGCTTAGAATGGCCGTAGAAGCGTGAAGGAAGCATAATCTGAAATACCAAACAATGACTAAAATAAGGAATAAGTGTGCGAAATGCATACGAAGCCATTAATGGCGTCGTAGAAAAACTGTCTAATATAAATTAAAATTTTAATATGTTTTAAAAAGCATCATAACTGTACATTAGCAGAGATTTCAAATAAGTTGGTTTTTTTTTTAAATTTGTGTTTACTTACGTTTTTCGCCTTTTTTACGCCGATGAAAACACTCAATAATCAATAACAATAATGCTCTGCACAAGCGTCACTTTAGTGAAGTTGTGTCAGCTAACTGTGTATTCTGAAACTTTTTTAAAAATACCCTCATTTTTTTAAGTTAACTATTTAACCTAAATAACATATCGTCCTAGCCTACGATAAGAGCCACAATCACCACAGTGGCTTTTTGTTTTTATTGTAAAATTGAATTCTACGTCTCAAGTTACATAAGATGACATCAAAAATTTGTGTATAAACATATTTTATTCAATAGTAAATAGAGTTTTTCAATAAGCCACTATTGCATTAGACTTAATTTAACGCGGAGTAAAGCCATTAATATATTAATGTCCTTTTTCACCGTGCGATACTGAGCGGCGCGTGCGGAAGGAGGGGGCGCAAGCGCCATTTCTCCCGTACTCGGCGGACAGCGGCCTTGAGTATTTTGGCGTTCTAACAGTTTTAATTTACATTTGGAAGATCGTTTTTATTCGTTAACTGTATGTTGTAAATACAAAATTAATCGTCGAGGACACAGACTAGGAAAAATGGTGGTAAAAAACGATGGTGAAAAAAACGGAATGTACCAAGTAAGTTAAATAAAATGGATTTTAATATTCTAGTCATTGTTGAAATCATATTTAGTATTTTTTTAACAATATATATTTACAATGAATTTTTAAAGAATATTTATAACACATATTAAAATAATTAGTGTCAGAAACTAGCCCAATTTAATGAATTAGTGTATATTCTGTTGAATAAAGCCTGAACGGTAATTGTGGCACTATTTTACGGAATTGCTTAATTTCCATTGTATGGCAAATGTGTGGCCACAATGACCTTTGTGTCCTTTTTCTACTTTCAAATTGTGTTTTGTTTTGTTATTGTTTTAATTTTCGCTTTTTAAAGATATAATTTGGGTGGCTTGCAAACTATACGAATGTTTGAAGTGATTTTATTGCTTTTTGATAAAAATGTGAATTTTGAAGATGTCCGTTTGCGTATTTTATTTTTGGGTTCTAATGGCAGTTGGGGCTTTATTCCTGTATAAAATGCGTTAAATATTATACAAAACGCTTGATTCTGACAAATTACAACTGTTATTTTGTTTGTTATGTCAGTATGTGAACTTGCACGAGTTTTAATGGGTTCTTTTAAATTCTAAATATTTTCTCAGCTGAGATTTTTATTCTTGACAAGCTCTTCCCGTGACATCATCCAGAAAAAAATTCATGCCTACAAACTTAGACGGCTTACGCCGTCAAAAATAGACGAAATTACACATTTATACTATTAGTATAAAAGTAAACTATTTG
Source organism: Acleris literana (assembly GCA_946894065.1). Taxonomy (NCBI): domain Eukaryota; kingdom Metazoa; phylum Arthropoda; class Insecta; order Lepidoptera; family Tortricidae; genus Acleris; species Acleris literana. The sequence continues at coordinate 38,683,945 of OX335668.1, read as the reverse complement.
TTATTTTTATTTTGCAGAGAAAAAAACACGTAAGAGTATCCATCTCTTGCATTCTGGGAACGAGGCAAGAAGTTATATATTTTTTGTTACTTACCAATTTATAAACGAAATTAAAAATGAAGCAATTTTTATTAAGTTCTGAAATAAACAATCTATTTTGTTATATATTGTTCGTACTTAATATTTTGTTATAAATAAATAATGTATTCAACTAAATATAAGTTTATATACTTAAGTGACTAAAATACAGGGTGTAACATGAGGAGTGGATCAAAATTAAATGAAGCAGGTAGATAGAGGACGTCAAGAACTATCGATTTCTCTCCCATGTATGTTATTTAGGTTTTTGTAAAATTTTACTGACACCCTCTATTACCATCTAAGGTTAGGTAAGGTAGGTTAGTACAATCTAAATAGTTGAATCCACAGCTGTGATTTCTGTTTTATTGGTAGTGTAATAGTTGATCTTGAGTCTCCAATTTACGTCACGGTCAAAAGTATTACTGATTTTTAATAAAATAATTAGTTATTGTACTATCACCGTAAACCCAACTTTAAAACTCCAACTTTCGGGCCCATAAGCCAATAAAATTTTAATATTTTTTTTTACAAACTATTCCAAAAATTGCCCTATTTAATGATAAATCTTCGGCATATATTTTATTACAAATAACAGGATCATTTAAAATTTAGTTTATTACGTCAACAAGTGTGAAATTAACAATTTTTCTTTTAGTAAAAACTTGCGTGTCAAACGAAATTAAAGTATGTTGTTGAGCCTGAATTTCATCAATAAGTGAATCTGTGAAGTGAATAAGTGAATGTTCAAATTGCCGTCTTTTTTTAATTCAAATCTTCATGTAGTTAAAGTTTGAGCGATGATCATAAGCAGGGACTTTTAATTGCATCAATAAATAAAATTACTCTAAAATTGGGTAACCTTATCCTAACACAAATATTGGACACCGAACAATCTAGGTGGTTACTAGGAATTGAATAACTAGATAGGTTTTTATTGATAACCGATTAACTATTCTTAGCTCCTTCAAAATATTCACGTAATATCGAATTGTTATTTTTATAATTGAAAGTGTTGCAGATGCCGAAGCAGAGGGCTCAGACAAGATGCACTACGCTAACTAACGTTTCTATTCGATTCGTTTTTAAACCAATCGCGTCACTGGTAGACCACGTGACTTTTCGCATCACGTCATCTTCCAGTGACGCGATTGGTTTAAAAACGAATCGAATAGAAACGTTAGTTAGCGTAGTGCATCTTGTCTGAGCCCTCAGAAGTTCGGTAATGTCGCTCTTGTGACACTTAACTTGGTTTTTTACAATTTCCTGTAAACCAAACACAATAAATTTTGTAAAGGAGATTTATCATTAATTAGCGCAGTTTTTAGAGTTATTTCAAGTTATTTTTTTATGGGAATTTTGTTTACGAACATCTTCGAAAGTTCAAGTTAAAGTTAAGTTTACAGAAAAATCCAAGTGCACGTACGATTTTCTAAAAATTAGCAAGTTTTTTGATCACGTTTTTAATTGGATACTCAAGATCAACTATTCCACTACCTAAAAAACAAAAATCATAGCTGTAAATTCAATTGTTTAGATTAAATCAGCAAAAATAGGTGGTAACATAGGGTGCTAGTAAAAAATTACAAAACTTTAAATAACTTTGGAACAGTAGAAAATCGCTGAACATACATGGGGGTGAAATCGATAGGTATTGACATCCTCTATCGACGTGCTTCGTTGGATCCACTCCTCCTGTTACACCCTGTATATGTATTCGAAGCGCGATTTTTAAAAACTGGTCCTAACGGCAATAGTGGCCCTGAATTTTCCGATGATAAGAGGCACAATGTAGGTAATGGCTCTCTTACACCTATTTACTCCGACGAATAAGGATTTAAGGGACAAAATATAATTATAAAATACCATTACGAACGTAAATCCAATTTCAGTAGAACCCTAGAACACAATTCCACATGATCTAATTGCAAAATTATATATTTTTTATGTAACTTTTAAAATAAACACAAAAATGCTTCTCCTGAAAAGTAAGTATTTTGCGATTGTGGCTCTTATCGTATGACGATATTAAAACTTTTTTTGGAAACAAATTCAGTATGAAAAAAAATCTAGAAGTCTAGAAGCCAAATCTGGCTCCATATGCGGTAGGGGGTTAACTTGCATTTTATTTCCAAAAGTGCCTTAGAATTACAATGATATAGGTTTTTTATTATGTTAGTAACTAACAGTTAGTTCAACTTTTGGGCCCAAACCGTTCAGAATTAGGGCACGCTGTTCATCTTTTGGGCAAATCGGAGCATTTTTGGTTTCAACGATTTTTAGAAAAATACGGTCATATAATAACAGGCTTTATAATAGTCATTTTCAATCTAGACCATATACTGTACCATATAAAAAAATTAAATAGGGTGAAATTTGTTAATTTCACTGAGAATAAACTGTCTAAAGTTGGTGTAGTCGCTTAATTGTTCATCTTTTGGTGCCCGTACCCTATCATAATATTATTCAATATAAAGGATTACAATACTTATTACATTAAAATTAAATTATTAATATAACTTACATGATGTAAGTCTGGTGATTATTTTACCTAGTAGGTGCGCGTATCTCATGGGCTTTCACTCTAAGAAGTCCTTAACGGAGTAGAATGCTTTCTCAGTGCAGAATGCTTTTAGTTCGTAAGTGAAGGAGCGCTCAGTCTGTGCAATGCGAATTGTTTCAGGCATTTTATTGTACATGCGCGCACCCATCACTCCCAGGGACTCCCGTCTTCTGCAGTCTGTGCACGGGGACTGCATACTGTGAACTCATTTAAGTTTCTCCTCACCTAATATAATAATAACTGAGCACTGAACAGCGCTTATTGCAAAATGCCTTTAAGGGGCTACAATGGGGCAGATGACCTTCGATCTGAAGCTCTAAACTTTCAGTGGTTTTTTCTTTTACAAGTCACTGATATCGAGATTTATGCTATCAAAGTTTGTCATCTTTACTCCAAAAAAGTTGTTTTTTGGCCTTTATTTTTCACTTTAAAAAAATACCCTCGGTGATTTATTAGATATACTTATTAATGATAGTACATTACTGCAAAGGCCGTGATGTAAGGAATTTAAGGACGAGTTTGGGGTAGACGGCCGAGTCATGGACGAGGCCGGATAGAACGAGTCCTTCAATCCCTGTTCCGGCCGAGGATTGTATAGTGTTTTTCTCAGGCAATGTGAGGAAATATTAAAAGTACATTAATGGAATCTTACGATGGCAATCTTAAGACTGCAATCTTACAATGGCAATTTCAAAACTGCAATGTTACGATCGCAATCTCGAGAATGCAATCTTACGATGGCAATCTCAAGACTGCAATCTTACGATGGCTATCTTAAGACTGCAATCTTACGATGGCTATCTTAAGACCGCAATGTTACGATTGCCATCTCAAGACTGTTATCTCATGATGGCAACGAGTCCAGCACACCCTGTTCCGGGCGAGAATTTTATAGTGCTTTTATCATGCAATGTGTGGAAATATTAAAATTAAAATAACTACCATGTAATCGAAAAATAATTGTTTAAATTCGACGCTTTTTTAATTTTTTATACATGCTCTTTGAAGAAGCTATTTGAGCACCATGTTTAACTGCACATAAATATAGTACCATAGACTTTGTTTTTTTTTAATTTCGCAAAATATGGTTACAGAGTCTAGTGGTGGTTGGCAGTTAGTAAGCAAATTTAAAAAGTTAGAGCAGCGGCCTTAAATATTTTTCCTTAGGGTTTTCATTCATTACTTCTTGGCCTAGGCCATGAAGTGATGTAGGGTGCCACAAACAAGGAACTTTATGTCTTCAATTCGTGACATTAACGCATACATTTCCGAGCATGTTTGAGAAAAGAATATTTAGATGTAGTTTCCATATGAATTGACTCCAAGATAAAAAGAATATATCCAATTTTGTGTTTTTATAGTCAGGTTTTTAAAATATAATAAAAAATAACCATGGGTTATTTTGAAAATCTGTTCGACAGAATCAAAGACGATTTTATTTTTCATAAATTAACATTCATTTTTTACTGAGTTATAGGAACTTAAACTTCATCAAAAACATCTATTATGGGCATGGTAGCCCCTAAATTTAAGTATACATTTTAAATTTAAGTTTACCTAAAGTTTTTTATTTTTTGTAACTTTTATTGGTTCTTGTGTGCACAAGACACTTATGAAATGAGACCACATTATGTTTTCAAGGGGTCTATATCGGAATCCATAATGCTTTTTTCGCATAATGTACGTATCATATGGCATAAAATAGTTTGACCTAAAACGGTTTTTACAATAGAAAGGGTTTTATTTTTATTATTTTAAAAAAGTAACCTAACTAAACCTAATCTACAAAATAGACATTTATTAAATTTTGCAATGTCAGCCTAAAAGGATTTTATAAATTCGAAATGATTTTATGCGAAATGATACATTAGGACAAACTATATTATGGATTGCGAATGACACCCGTTTTCAAGATGTAGGTCATTTCTTTACTTTGATTTTTATTCACGTAACATACACGGATTATACATAAAGGTAGGTATAGGACACACGAAATAACCATGCCATATTAAATACAGCTTTTTAGTGCCAAGTGTCTGTGGGTTAAACCGCGGGACAGGCGGTCATGGCAAAACTGTAAGGGTTATTTGTGAATACGGAACCCTAAAAAGGTATATCAAGCTCATTTCTCCTCGCGGGAACGGGGCACAGGTGAGAGTTGCAAACGCCAGCGTTCCTATTGTTACATAGGTGGGTGTAACTGAAAGAAGTGCACGATTAAACCGATAATAGGTTAGACATCTTGTTTTATACTGCCAATCGATCAGGTTTACTATTAGTGCTCATATATCGGACCAACTGCAATCAGAGAACTGCAAAAATCCGGAATAACAGTCAAATTCCAATATTCCTACTAAGCGTTGAAAGAAAATGCGCCACCCAAATTGAGTAAACTAAAGAGACTGAAGAGTAAAGAACTTTTTCGTATCCCGGTGGGGGCAGATATTTGTGTATGTTCCTGAGTCTTGGTGGTTCTATATGTATTTAAGTATGTGTATCTCTATATAAGTGAGTGTAACGTTGTCGTGTACTGTCGTGTGCCTGGAGCTTGGTTAGGGACTGGATCAATTTGTGTGAGAGATTCCGTTTTTTTTAAAAGTTCTATTAAAGTTAAGTCGTCACGGTGTAATCTCGAACATTGATAGCGTTAAGTATTTATGTTGTCTAGTACCTCTGACCTCTGATTTATGTTTAGGTACTCTGTGAGGATACCTGTAATATTTATTTTTGCTTGCTCATGTTAAAAATAGCTTTTTGTGTTTGCACTTGTTCCAGTAATTAATGGAATGTAGTACCTACTATACATAATTAAGGAAACTATAAGTAGGTCTAATTTAACATATTTTAGTTTATATTCATGATTGTATACGACCGTTTGTTTCTTAATAAATAAATAAAAAAGGTATCTCTATTTTAAATTTCATCCAAATCCATCCAGCCATTGCAGCGTGAAGGAGTACTAAACTAAAACCCCCTTTTAACCCCCATAGGGGTAATTTTTATGCTAATCTCCCATACAAGATTTCTACACCCATTTATCGCCTTAGGGGCAGTTATTCCAAAATGACTAAAAGTTTTTTTTTATAACCTAACTTAAATACCAATTACCACGTTTCCAACATAGTTCCATACAAACTTCTACCCCTATTTTAACCCCTTAGGGGATGAATTTCCGAAAAACCCTTCGTAGTGCACCCCTAAAGTACCTACCCAAGGAATATTTCATGCAAATTTCAAGTCCCTAGGTCTAGCGGTTTAGGCTCTGCGTTGATCGTTCAGTCAGTCAGTTTTACCCCTTTCCATCCCTTCGGGGATGAAATTATCAAAAACACTGAGATACGTATAAATTAATTTTCAATTGTCGACCTTAACACAAAATTTGAATAGTCTAACTTCAATAAAAAATTTCATCTCCTATTTTACCCCCTTAGGGTAGGAATTTCCAAAAATCCTACCTTAGTAGATCATTGCACTGTATAAGGTATCTATGTACAAAATTCCAAGTCCTTAGGTCTAGCGATTTAGGTTATGCGTCGATCGATCAGCCAGTCATTTTTACCCCTTTCCATCCCTTCGGGGAAGAAATTATCAAAAACACTGAGACACGTATAAATTAATTTTCAATTGTCGACCTTAACACAAAATTTGAATAGTCTAACTTCAACTCTGATCGACTTTCATACAAAGTTTCATCCCCTATTTTACCCCCTTAGGGGAGGAATTTCCAAAAATCCTACCTTAGTATAAGGTATCTATGTACAAAATTCCAAGTCCTTAGGTCTAGCGGTTTAGGCTATGCGTCGATCGATCAGCCAGTCAGTTTTACCCATTTTCATCCCTTCGGGGGTGAAAATATTATTTGTCCTATCATTTGATGTGGCTAAGATTCAACTGTCGAATGATTGATGTGCATAATTGTAATATTCCTAACTGAAAAAAATGTTTTATTTACAAACCTAACCTTGTCAACCCTGTTGGTTCTGGCGTTTCGCTCGCTCGTTAGGGTCACAGTTCTACCTAACACTCCTCCTCGCTTTGCTCGTCGTCGTACCTAACCTAACCGAAATCTGACCTGCCTGAAGGTAGAATACGTAACGATTCTGACTTCACGCCTACCATATTTTAGTTTAGGTGCTGTAATTGTAGCCAATTTAATAACAGGCAAAAAAAATCTTAGGACAATTCATGTTAGGAATATTATGCTTTAGATAATTAGATTTTAGAGTTATCAATATTAGGACAAACTTGCTTTAGGACTTTAAATGAGTATGCGCAAAAATTATTAGGACAAACGAGTAGTATGCCATTCAACAGTATGCCAAACATTCTCGGCCAAACATTTTTAAGACAAAAAACATTATGCGATACGACCAGCACCCATAGTAGAGAAACACTGATAATTTTAGAGGTTTCTAATGTGATGTTGCAAATAAACTCAATTTTTTGCGCTTACATTGCAAACGCTGGCTAAAGCTTAAGAGATATATCAAAATAATGTACTGAAGAATTGTAGTTCTTCAAATAACCTAAAGAAAAGTCCGCGATGGCATATGTTTATCTCCTAAGGTTGACTCACAGTAACCATTTTTATCTTTAATTTCTTTTTTAAAAATATTAGGTTATTTGCGAAGCTATTTTCTCCAATTCAGTATTTTTCCTTATCCAGATAAATACGTTAGTTACCTTGCGCATTTAATGTAGATTAAAATTGTTAAAATCTTTTAATAAGTCCGCTGCCTGTTGATTTTCTTATCATATTATGGTGAATACTCGATATATGATATGGCTCAATTCTGTTTGTAATTCGCCCACGTTGTCGTATTGCTTTTTGTATAGCAAATCTTTCACGTATCCCCAAAATAAGTAATCTAACGGTGTTAAAAGATTGGCGATTTGCATAAGACAAGAGGGATCACACTTTGAGCATTTAATTAATTAATTTACAAAAAAAAATTGATTTACAAAAAATACTCATCTGACTTCGGCAGTTTCATGTATGTTTTTAATTTGATTAAAATGATTAATTTCACGTTATTCCTTTCTTTCAAGACACTATGTTACTTAAGAAGACATATTATTTTTTGTTCATTCTTTCGATTGACATCAATGGAATAATGACTCTAACCTCTAATCTTACTTATGTTTACACATTGATTACCAAACAATGAAATACACTATCATAAATATTAATTAATTGTCTCTCCTTACAGGTCCATGTACCAATCCCTACTCTAACCTGGAATCGAACCTGGGACTACCAGCTACACTAACTGTGTCATTATTAATTAATTTTATGTTATTATTCTATTCTTGTATCTAGGTATCTTACTTCTTCTTAGCTATATAAATGATATTATTTTGTTTATTATAAAATATTTCATATTTTCTCGTTCTTTAGTTAACTAAGAGTCTCCTATAAATATAGATTTAATTATTAACATTCTAATTGATTATTTTGTTGTTTTAAAGCCATTTATTTATATTATTTTTAATTACTTAGATGTTATATTAAGTTTTTTTAGGAATTAACTGGACAGACATCGTTTGTTCCTTTAAATCACCACTAAATAAAATGGTATAATTTCTTTCATTATGTGCTACTCGTATCCTTATCACGATCCCAACTCACACTTCGCCGGTTTCTATCGTTTGTCGATTTATTTTAGATGTTGTACGACAATCATACCAAGTCGCGCACTGGTAGGTGTAAGTATAACCGTTTTCTGGTTAGAACCAAACGTTTCTTCTCCCCCCCCGTTTGCTCAATCGTATTTTTTCTGTTTTTATTATGTTAATAGAAAATCCGCCAAAATAACAACAGTAAACATTTGAACCGGCTACCTATTACGCTTGTAAAACCCTGCCGTAAAAGCAAGACGGAACCGGATGGAAACCAAATAACTACATTATTGTCTAAGATCCGAATAGGAGAAGATTTGGACCGGGCTGTTTATTCGATGAAAAGTATTTTATATCAAATTGAATACGCTAATTAATATATATGGCGAATAGGTAGGCTGAAAAATTTCAGTCCAGTACTTATATCATTAAAAAAAAAAGAACTTTTTTTTAAATTGCAAATGTTTGTTTAATAGACAAATTACATAATAATCGAAAGTATGAAGTCTATAGAATATGCAAACGTTAGGTTTAGTGCAAATTACTAGTACCGACTTACCTGTTTATACCTGCCTACCCAATAACTTGACGAGAAAAAAATAGTCAAACTAACGTTTGCATATTCTATAGGCTTCATACTTTCGATTGGTATGTAATTTGTCCATTAAACAAGCTAGTGTAATTTTTTAAAACGAAGTTAATTTTTAATTTTTTTATTAATTATAATTACTGGACTGAAATTTTTCAGCCTACCTATTCGCCATATATTACTTAGCATATTAAATTTGGTATAAAATACTTTTTATCGAATAAACAGCCCGGTGCAAATCGTCTCCTATTCGGATCTCCTACTATTGCGATGAAGTTAATAAATTTTGATTAAAACATCTGAGTTTGGTCCGGTTCCGTTTCGGTTTCGTGGCCAGTGTAGTGTGCTACAGGCGTTAAGGTCCTTTGGTTAAGCGGCGCACACTACGTACGCACAGTCATGTGGGTATAAATTAGCTTAAAATATATGTTGATACTCCAACAATGGCACAATCACGAAATGACGTCAGTGTCATACATCTAGAGCAATGATTCGCGTGGCTCTGGGGTGTAGCGTGTGCGTGCATAGCGTGAGTCGCAGTGCATATTCTCGTTTAAATTTTATAATAAACTTTACAATAAGTATGGGAACGCAAACTGGACACCGCAAACTGTATGCCCGATGAGACCGCAGTTAAAGTCAGACACGAATGATATGGGTTTTGTAATAGATACCTTCCTACTTTAGGACCGTGGGGTACAGAAATGTAAACACATTGCAAAAGTGAACAATAGAAATAAAATTATAATTACATAATAATTATTATATAAATCGTGTGTAACTACGTTTGTTAAGCTAGCTAACTTGTGAGATGGGAATCCTATTGGCAAACCCCTCGCACTCATTGTGTTGGGCTCGCGTGACATAACGCGGACGAGGTAACAATATTACTGCGAGGCAAATTTGACTAAGATTAAAACTGATTCGTCGGCCAGCATTAGTAGCACGTGGAGTTTGTAATTTATTTGATGGCAAAGTGGGGAGGCGGCGAGGGATGACGAAAATTGCGCGAGAATAAAACACATCGTGTCTAGGGCTTTCACTCCAAACAAAATGAGACACGCGCCCGTCGGCGGCCCCTCCGAGCACACGCCCGCCGCCTGCCCAGCGACTCGCCAGCACATCGCATCGTCATTTTTTCTACCGTCATAAACGAAATTAGTTGTCTTTATACTTTATAAACCTAACTGCAGAAAAGTGATAATATTAATTTAGTGCTCTCGAACTTTAACTAAACTGACATTAACTAATTATTATAAAATGGAGATGGCCCATCGATGCCTCAAATGTCTCCTGATCCTGTGGCTGGCGGTGGTCTGCCGCAATGGGGAAGCGGCGGAGAGCGACAACTCCCTCACCACCCGTAAGTTGCGACTTCACCTCATCCTACTAACACACGGGACGCGTGACGACTTCATCTATCCATTTACAATGCAACCTAGTGTTTCAGTGGGCCTAAATAACCACAGAAATCAATTAAATTATATAGGTTTAAAGTGAGCCGACGAGTATTCTTCCTTGTAATTTCATACGTTTTGACAGATTTCTACGGTCGATCGCTTTCATAGTACCTATGCGACTTGGCTATATAGGCCCCTAGTCGTTAAAAATGATACACACTATTATAATTCGTGCAGTGGCATACAGACTGATGTCATGGCAACCCCCCCGCTATGTGTTCATATTTACAACAATTCAGGGTTTATAGACGATCTTTTAAACACCAATCATTTTTATTAACCTCCGTTCATTTGACGCCGAAGTGTGCTAATATTCACTAAGACTGTGTTCGTTATTAATCGTTCGATTGGGATAATGTGTACAGTCGAGTTCATAAATATGTGTACCTACACTTTAGTACCTTGTCACTTTAATCGCTGTGTCAATTCATATATATGGCAGGTTTAAAAATGACATTAAGTAGACAAGATACTAAAGTGTGCACATATTAATGAACTTGACAGTACAATCCATTGCAATGCTCTAACAAACGGGTGAATACTAGTCTATACAACTCTCTGGCGTGAAGAGTTGGATACCGGACTTAAGAGAAGTATCTGAACGCGCGGTTAGCCTAGCTGGTAGTGATCCTGCGCAGGTTTAATTCCCGATAAAAGCAATTTGTGTGATGAGCACGATTATTTGTTCTTGAATGTTTTTTTACGTAATCAAATGTTTATTTATATAAATTTGTGTATCGCTGTCTACGTAGTACCCATAGTACATAATGTGCGAGTCAATAATTTGTGCCCTTTTTTTATTTATTTATTTGTTTATGTCCCTTCATGATCATAGCTTTTATTCGGAATTGACGATGTTAATTTATCATTTTAGTTGAAATGTTTATATACGTCACCGTACATAATTTGCATAATTTTCCATGATGAGAATTAGAAATATTATGATGTTAAATAATGGTAAGTATTAATTAACTGCTGACGCGATTTTAGCAAGGATCATCTGTGAGCTAACTCTAGTAGCATGGTAGGCAGCCCGGCTTCTCTGTTTGGGGGCACGCGACCGTGAGGTTGCCTCGATAATAAGAGTTTCGCCAGCATCGTCCGCGCAACCATGATGTCAAGGTTGCGTCACACTTTACGACTTACCGCTTCGCGGTCCCTCAGCTCTGCTTCGCAATTAAAAATTTGTTGTTATGTCTTAAATGTATTATTCCTAGAAGTTCAATGGAAACAAAATGATAATTTCATGCAAACATCTATAAAATATGTAATAGGGTTATCTGTTTAGACGGTTGAATGTTTTGCTTAGTTGCTAGGCGCGATTGGATGTTACCGTTGTTTTAATTTTTGGTTGCCTGTTTAGAACAGCATAAGCAGACCACACTAATTTGTTTATAATTATCTCTTTTGTGTATGTATGTATAGGTCTTAAGATCATCGTTATAATGAAACTTTAGCTACCAAATCATAACTTACCAGTAGTAGAATCGGTCTACACGTTGTTGACAACAATTCATATGTGCTAAGGTAGTAAAATAAAATACCGTTTGTAGATTTTACACTACTGATTACAGTAAAAATATTTTTGTTTCTTTTTATGCAGTAGTTTTTTTATATTTAGGAAAAACAGAAAAAATGTTGGATTGTGAATGTTAGGAATACACTTATAGTGCACTTAGTCCATTTATTACCACAGGAATTGAAAAAAATATACAACTGTCATGTCCATTTTTCATCTGTCGGATTACTTGATTCTAACGACAAGCTTTCGATTCTCGTAATAAGTACTATTGTTTTGATATACGCTATTTAAAATAAAATGATAGTAAATAACGGATTTGTAAAAGCGGATAGCCGCAATCTGCCCAAAGTCGACGAATTAGAACGAAGTTGTTACAGTTGTTATGGTTGACAAGTGACATGGCATGACAGTCAGTTTTGTTTCTGTTTACTCGTAAAGTTACTTTTTTATTTTATATCATGTTAAGATCACGACATCAGTATTCCTAACTTTGTATATATGCTATTTTTAATGACTGTTTCTTTAATAAATTATTAACGACGAATTTAAGTTAAATAAAGAAAACCGATTCTAATGTCTTTGAACTGAGTTTCATTATTTTATGAAATTGTTGTCAAAAAAACTTTATATCAATACACTAAATAAATTATTTGTTAGTGGGTACTGGGCAGTTTAGTAATCGACGCAAGTCACGTCTGCCACGTCCACTAAGAATTTAATCGGCCCATACAATTGGTTCGCAAAGGATAAAGCAGGCCATCTTTTGTCCAACACGATGTATAAAGCGATATTTTATTCAAATCAGGACTATCTTTATTGTTGTCTATGTTAGGTGATTCAGTATCGAAACAAATAAACCCGAGACAAAACTACGAAACATTGTAGTCACTTACTTATAAAAAATCTTTCTGAATTTACCAATAAAAGAGAAGAAGAATAATATAATAGTAGTTTATGGAACTGATAATAATGAGAGTCAGGCTTAATTATGTACAGTTTTAAGCATACATTACTTTATCTACACACATATTATAAGTACTCTAAGATGGGTTCAGAAGCCGACGACTTGATGACAAAAAATGGCGGCAAAACAAACTTGTGCTGTGCCAGTGTCACGAATATAAATGTTTTATTTCTAAATCATACACAAACTAACAAAGTCCCTATTGTCATGTCGTTCGAAATCAAATGTCGTACGATATTGTACTAAAAAGTATACCGAGTTGACGTTTCAATCGAAACCAGAATTGGGCCTATTTAATTTGTGTTAGTTTTGGAAGATGTTCCAAATTTGAAACTCATTACTTTATAATATTTGATAACGTAATTTCAAAATTACGTTACAGCTGTCTTTGCTGTAACCTACTACCACAGGTAATGCTAGTCATTGCCAACGGATTTTGAACGCATAATAGATGTCTTATGATATGTGTGTAGATAAATGCCTGTTCCGGGCTCGTTTTCGATATTGGTGTGAGGCGGGTGTGAAGAGGTGTGATGAGCGCGAGTATTTGTTCTGTGCTGGACGTTTTTTTATGTATTTTCTCAAACATGCAATGGAATGTTGGCGTTATGTAAGTTATTTTAGGCTTCAAAGTATCACGTTTCGGGCGAAACACCTCGAGAGAACTTTAAAGGAATTTTATACAAAATTAAAGGCCTAGGCCGGGAAGTTTTCTTTTTTAATTTTAATGTAAACATGGCGGCTGTGTTTATGAACAGGCTAAATAGCTGTTGTTTTTTAAATATATATTAGTGTATCCGTGCACCGTCCAAACCAAAGTGTTTGCATGTTTGAATAAAGGCACCAGGTATCAGGAGGGCAGAGGTTATTAGGAGTGCGTAGCGCAACTTAGATGGCAGGCGATGTAGCACGGTGCGGCGCGCCGCGGCTTAGCGCGGATGACTGAGCACTGTAGGTTACTTTTAATGTTTATGCACTCCTAGTATTTGACGTTGTAATTTTTTTTAATGTTATATATTTGAGAAAATCACTATACATACCTCGCCGTGAAAAGGGGTTGCCAGCCTCGTAACTATCCGTCTAAACTCGGCCTCTGTAATAATGTAATATTAAGTATGTATTACTCTATATCAGTAAGTTTATCGTTGTCTAGTACAAACTAAGCCTAAAGCTGAATTTTGGACATGGTCAATTAGTATTTATTTATTTATTCTCTTATAAATACTTATTTACTTACTTATGGCATAATCATGCCAGCCAAAATGAGGTATTACTTAACGTTCCTATAATGATAACGCCTTACCTTTAGTGTAAAATTAAATTGCATTAATGTTAAGAAAGAATGTACGGTAATATAAAATAATTTGAGAAGGAGGTCTTGCGAATAACTTTCATTCTTAGAAAGTTTGCTAAGAAAGCAAGATAAAAATTAACAATACAAATTGACCGGCAGTAAAAACTCGAAATTGTAATAAACTATCCATCCGCCCTCGCTTTGCTTCGGTTTATGTGAGTTTTCTATAACATCCGTAAATAAACCAACGTTTATTATACATAAAAATCTTCCTGTTGAATTCCTCTATCTATTGATGAAATTTTATCATCCGTTGTGTAGTATGAAAGATCTAAGCGCACAGATAGCGGGAGCGACTACTTATACTTACTATGTAAAGATTAATAAACATCCTCGATATACCAATAAATATTTCAATTAAGTATAAATGAACGTAAAAAATGTAAAGAGTTACTCAGAAATAAAAGAAAACAAAAATCCGTAGTATCTCAAGCTACAACTGTATTTTAAAATCAACTTTATTACAACTTCTTTGAATTTGAAACAAAACTAGCTAAGATTTTGAGTTGATACTGTTTTGATCTAGCAGTGCGATTTATGGACACATGTTCTACAAGACGTTCATTAAAAGTGAAAATTTTTGCAATTAGTCATACTCGTAACCGTCCATAGCTTAAAGATTAAGTACCTTAGTGTATAAAAATAATTCAAAAACCAAATTGTAGCGCATTTAGTCTAGTTAATTCCTTTTAAATACAATTTTGCTCTAAACTAAAAGTTAAGGATTTATTTAAGTAATAAAATCTGTAAAAAATAATCTTCATAGTTTTAAGAACAATACCCCTAGCTCGAAAACTTGAATTTTTAATATAGACCTGTTAATATCTCCAAAAATCGTGGATATCCGCCCTTTTGCAAGGTAAAACAACGAATTAATTAATCAATTAATTTTGTGCAATAAAGTAGTTAAACAAATAAATTAAATGTACAATTTTACATAGCTTAATTTCAATTATTAATGCTCATTGTGGAAAGAACATTGTAACGTGCGGTCTCGAGATGTACGAGTAGGAATATACATGAGACAGAACTTCTATGTAATAGTAATCTCAATGTATTTTATCAATCAAAAGTTGCACAGGGAACACACTGATACGCTCCACTGATAAATATAGGTCCTATTTTATGACAATGATCTCTACATACAACACAAACGACCGTCAAATCCATAAGGAAAACAACCGATTGCTTCTTGGCCACCATCTTTAGCATCGCTTTACTACTTTTATCACTCAACATCGCGTCGTACGCAGTTTTGATAAAAAGAAACCAGCAGAAAAAACAGACAAATCTTTTTCAAAAAATACGACTAGATTTGATTCCTATTACTAAATTAGAAAAAGTAATTTAAATGTAAATCTTTGGTTTGTCATTTTACACGAGTCTTGAGGTGCCTTGGCCCGAGCTGCAAATGAGGGACAAGACTCGGGACGAGTGAAAATGACAGTTCCGCACGTGTATCGAACGACGTTTTTTAAGGGAAGTAATTAAACGGTCAGCAGTTATTAAAATTGATTCGCAAAAAAAAAAGTAATTAACTCATTTGGGCAGCATACAAACATTTGGCTGGCAATAAATAAAAATCGGGCTACAACTCTTGTTCAGCAAACAATCTATAAACGCTTAACATTTTAACCAACATAAATCTGCTTTTTTTGGAGCTGCAAAATAATTACTTGGGCAGCAAGAT
The DNA here is from genome assembly GCA_946894065.1 of Acleris literana. Taxonomy (NCBI): domain Eukaryota; kingdom Metazoa; phylum Arthropoda; class Insecta; order Lepidoptera; family Tortricidae; genus Acleris; species Acleris literana. The sequence continues at coordinate 38,668,106 of OX335668.1, read as the reverse complement.
TTTACAATTGGTCAGCAGAGAAAAAATGTCTGCAAGCAGTTTAATTGAAAGGTGTGCATATTAAAATAATGGTTAGTTATATAAATAAGTGGATTGCGTTTAGTTTGAAATATCAGCAGTGTTCGTTATTGTGGGCGGAGCGAAATCAGACCACGTGACGCGAGCACCCAAGCATTGTTATTTTTGAGGCTAGTCGTAATTACAAGTTAAGTTTTGTCACACAAATTTAGAAATCGCAATCACGCCCTAGATTAACCAAAATTGGTATCATAAATATGGGGTAGGTTAGGTTAGTTTTTTACATCAGAACAACCCAGAAATAAGAGCTCCGCTTGAGTGGAGCTTTTTTTCGTTGTTCGAATGGGTATACTTTCTAGTTGGTCCCATTGTCACCACGTCAGGATCTGATGATGGGATCATGGAGAAATCAAGAGAACTCCTCAAATATTATAGGCACACCTATAGCGATTTTGATATTTTTCACTGTAACTCATGCATTTGCTTTTGAAAAGTACTATATGGTGAAGTGGAACTGATGATGAAGACCACAGATGGCCACCGGAACTCCTTAACGGTACCTATTTCGAGGGTGGCGATAAGATATTTCGATAAAGGAAATTGAGCGGCTATGACGAAGCACATTTAGGTTTAAATATGACTATGACATTCCCGCGGCGTTGTCTGCGGCGAGCTTGAAATGTTCTTTAGTTTCTTATTAATATTTAGAAGTGGAGCTACGTAACAGCATAAATAGGATCACTAAAAACTATAAAATAAAATAAATGTTTAAAAAAACAAAAAACCGCCTTCAAAAAGCAAAAAATAACTTCTTTAAAATGATAGGTAAATAGGTCTGTCCAACTGAAGTCGGCGTCCAACAATATTTTAACCAAAAGCAGACTTCAGTTGGAAGTTATTTTTTGCTTTTTGAAGGCGGTTTTTTGTTTTTTTAAACATTTATTTTATTTTATGGACAAAATCATATATTTTGCTTACCAAAATGTGATTAACTGTGGGTCGCTCAATGCAGCTCATATATTTAATTTGCTGACCAAAATAATTGAGAGCAGTTCAGTATATCATTAATTGCTGACAGATTTATAAATGTTTATCTGTTCTCTTCCTCCCGGACCTCTGAACTGAGATAACGTTTGAACACACTTTGTCCAAAATTACTTAAATTTTAATAAAATTCTTAAAATAAAAATTGTACCGTCAAATACTAGGAGTGCATAAACATTAGAAGTACCTACCTACCCTACAGTGCTGTGCATTGCTGTGACGTGTGGGAGTCATCCGCACCGCGCTACATCATCGCCTGCGATCTAAGTTGCGCTACGCACCCCCTAATTACCTCTGCGCACATTTTCTGTAACAAACAAACACATTCGCGGGTCAACGTTGCTTGCCGTAAATTTAAAGTTCTGTTTTTTACAGTTCTAATGTTGAAAGCCATAATAGGCAATACATAGTATAAAACAAAGTCGCCTCCCGCTGTCCGCCCGCCCCTCCGGAGCTTAGATCTTTAAAACTACGCAACGGATTTTGATACGGTTTTCACAGTCATTTAGAGAAATTATTCCGGATGGTTTAATATAGTTGAGAAAACTCAATGTTTTCTTACCAAGTCGTCAAAAAATCGATTTTCGGGGACTTACATAGCTTACGCTGGCTAAACCTTAAGAGATATAACCAAAAAAAAGAAGAATTGTAGTTCATCAAAAATCCTAGACAAAAGTCCCCGATGGCATTTTATCTTTAAAATTTTATTAAAAAATATGAGATTGCAAGCAATTTTCTCCAATTCAGTATTTATCCTCATCTAGGCATTTAATGCCGATAAAAATTGTCCTTTACACTATATTATTTAAATAAATAATTTTGAAGATAATAATTATAATTTTTAGTTTCTGAAATTACGCGCAACCTAAATCTGTATTATCGAAACGGTAGGCCAGGCCTGCCCCGCCTGCCTATTATACGCGTCGCAAGCCACGTTACGCCCTATAGTTACAAAAATTTTGAAGCGGTCAGACGTGCACCGGAGCTCTCCTGTTATTTTTTTTCAGCTTATTATATTCGGGAAATGGGTAGGTAGTTAGATTGAGTTTAGGTTTTGATTAAAATTATTTTTTATGCTGTTTTTCATATTTTTGGAATACCGTGCTCGACCTGGAAGAGGCTGTCCATTTCCCAACAGAATTTGTCAATTCCTTGCAACCTTCTGGATTCCCCACATAAATTGGTTTTGAAAGTAGGGTGTCCTATTAACCTTAATCCACCCAAATTGTACAATGGTACACGTTTCCAAGTAAGATCTTTAAAAACGTTCATATTAAATAGAGTGCACAATACTGACCGGATATGCTGCTGGAGAAGTCGTTTTAATTCCCCGGATTACATTAATAGGTACCCTACCAACGGATTTACCTTTATCTACACTCATATCATAACTCCTTTATTATGCGTTAAAAACCCGTAGGCAATGACCAGCACTACCATTAGTAGTAGGTGACAGCGATGACAGCTGTCAATTTTGGAAGATGTTCCAATATTCGATAACGTAATTTCAAAATTGCGTTACAGCTGTGATCACTGTCACCTACTACCACAGATGAGGTAATGCTGGTCATTTGCCTTTCGGCTTCTTCTGCTTCAGAGTAATTATAATATGTGTGTAGATAAAGTATTGTACGAGACTTTGCGTAATTAGCATTACGCAACCGTCACGTAAACTACTATTCCAGTTTAAGCGACTGCAATTTCCCGTGAAATTATCGTTTTCAATGACAATTAACATGTCACAAGGTCAAACATTCAAAGTTCCGGGCTTAGACCTGAGCCATAAGAATAAACAATAACTACACGTAGAAGCGAATCTCCCGGCTCCAGACGCGCACTCGGCGCGATAGATACCTACCGCCTGGCGATACCTGAGGTGTCTAGTCAGTCAAGGGTTTCACACACGGAATATATAATTAATATGCAAAAATATATATTATAGCAATGCATCTTACGATATATTTTCCTTACTAGTTGACAGAGCCTACACAAGCAGGTATAATATATTATATTAAATTAGCCATGGGGAAACATTACTGCAGTCTATTTGGCTACGAAAGTGACAAAAATAAGTTAATAAGGTAATAATAGTATTTTGTAAAAAGCTTTTTCAGCTTAATAAAAATTCAAAGTAATGGACGGGTGAAAGGAACGTAAAAAGTAACTCTGGATCCCAGCTATAAAACTCATTGAGCTTAATTATTATTTTAAAGGTTGTTTATAGACTCGTGTCCATGTTTTATAGATGATTAATAGCCACATAAGCCCTGTAATTTTCTGGAGATAATCTTAATATCATCAAAAAGTATTATTACTTACGTAGTTAATTTAACGTAAATGTAAAAAACGAATTTTGGAACAATGTTTCCACGTTGAAGAAAAAACATACATAATGTTTCGTGGCCAAGCTTGTATAACACATGCATAAACCGATTAAAATATTTCGCAAGTGACAGCTCTAAATTTGGGTGCGAAAGACAGAGGGGCGTAGCGGGCGAAGGGGGAAGTAGGTATTTAAAGCGCGGCATTTGGGGCCTTGGCAAAGGAGATTCGCTTCTACATGTAGTTATTGTTTATTCTTATGCCTGACCGTTGATTGTTTTTCCCATGGACAGCTGTATATAGCCCATTCGCGCGTCACATCAAGGCAAAATTTGTTTGTATTGTGCAATGAAAAGTCAGCTGTAAACATTGTATATGTTTAGAGAGATTCTGTGATAACTGGCAGTAAAAATTTCAATTGAATTTTAAATCTAACGGCACGAAAAACTCAATTTCGCTAAAAGTGTCAGATAGGACGTCTTCGAGAATCGTCGTAAAAAACCTCTATACAAATACACCTATCTAAAATTTCTACCATTCTTTAAAAAGTAAGTAGGTATTCCAGATGGACTTGGGTTAATTTAACTTATATTACCCGAAGCGAAGCTAGGGCGGGTCACTAGTAGAAAGTATAATTTGCAGTTCCGATTTTCGCAGGGCTATTTTGTAGAAAGTCTTAAAAATATATTCATAACTTTAATGTATATATCACAATTTATATTATTACAGGTAATAATAATACTTGTCATAGAAATTATAAAGTCTAAAAATTGTATGTATAAAATAGGAATTGGTACCTAAGTATATGCCTATAACGGGGTCGAACTATTGAAGCCGATTATCAACTGGTACAAATAAATAAACAATATAAAACAAAAGCGGTAAAATTATCATAGTTAAATACAGCTTAATCGCTATCAAAATACGGATCACAGCAGCCGCATATTTTTTTTAACATTTATTACTCTTAATGGTGCATTGAGTCAATTCTCCTTCATGAACGTCAATTCGGCACGTATTGTTCAAAATATCATCGACAAAATAGTGTTTAATTAATCATACAAATACGAGTATTTCAACATTAAAATGTTGTATGATTCAGTTACTCGATGATCTCAATGTTTGCAGCGATGAAAGTTTAAGAAAGGTTTATGCAGCACTGGTTCGGCTGTACCCGGACCAAATTTCAACCATTAATTACTAATCTTTCATTTTTAATCACCTATATGCAAATTGACGTCATCGGCACCAAAAGTGCGACCCCTGATTTTGAGAATAAAATAGCAGAAATATTTCTATGGGCATAGAAAAAACCTAACATCAAAATTGGTTTTGTGTTGCGTTGATCAGAGTTGTTCGATCGCTACGCTCGCTCACTTCACTGGATCTTTAGGCGTCGAATGGTATGAAAAAAACCAAATACGAATTTAGGAATGTATGCCATAAAATATTTTAGAATAATTGTAGATATACCTTTAAATGTTGTAGGTATCAAATTTATAGCTTTAACAAATTATAATCTTTAACATTATGGATCATTAATGTTAGAATTGTTATGCTTTTTGCTATTCACAATAATCAAGTTATATGGTTTTACCGAGTTGAATAGAGCCCCTGGAGGGAGCCCTTCGACTCCCATAATTTTATTGTTTCGATTTTCGAAAGTCAGAAATTGGTATCCATATTATTTTTAGTCATAATAATCAATAGTCATAATCGTTTTTAGGTATAACGCGAAATAGATATAATGATAAAGTACTATAATCTTACATATCATACAAGACAAAAGTCATAAAATTGATCAGCATACTATCAAAAGGCATACCGTTTATTTTTCATAAATATCGTAGGTCATATTTTTATATTTACTATTTATTATTTTTATTCATATCATTTTATTCTCTATTGTTTTAAAGGACTAATTTTAAAATTCAGAAAGAATACATGTCGTACATAAACATAAAACACCGGCTTACAAAAAACCCCCGGCTGTCAGAAAAGTAGATTAGGTTAGGTTTAGTTAGAACTGTGACTCCTGCTTAGTAGCGCCGTGGGGAAGGAGGGGAATATAGCTTATCTTATAGGTGGAAAGACGACTGCCCCACAGCACTACTAAACCGCACTACTGACCAAAACTAGTATCATAAATATGAGGTAGGTTTAGGTTATGTTAGTTATTCAGCAGGCCCGAAGGGCCAAACCACGCAGAAAAAGGAGCTCCGCGATAGCTGAGCTCCGTCGACTCCGTTAAATTTTAATTAGAAATAGAAATACTAATTAGTCAATAGTGCGCCTTAGTAAAATGAATAGTAAAATTTTCGGATAAAAAAATTTCAATCTTGTAAGCGTTATTTAAAATAATAATATTCCTTTTGAAATTCTACCATTCAATATAAACAGCGCATTGAATGTTATGACCAATAACGGTATGGCATTCGATAGTTATGACTAATGAAAAAGGGGTTAAGGAAATTATGACTATTGAAATTATGACCAAAGACAAAATGACGAGCAACGATTATGAAAAACAACGGTATGGATAAAACAAATCGAAAGATTAATGTTATGGGAGTCAATATAGACCCGCCCCTGGACTCACGCTAAACAATATCTTTGTAATCTCACTTACTAGATACCTAGCAACTTCTTTCATAGCATCATATTTTATGGAATACAAAGTATGAAGGAAATTGGTATCTGTTATGCGAGGTTGCAGTGTGTAAATGATAAAATAAAAAAAACACAGTGATGTAATATGTACTCGAAATTCTGTGATGAGTCACTTGAGATTTTTTCCTGCTAAATTATAATGTGCAAATATGCTCAAGGCGCGTGTGCCGGCGCGCGCGCATGTTGTCGCGAAGCGTTGCGTAGCCGCCGGTGGAACAAACCCGTAGACGCTCCAACTGACCTTGGCACGAATGAGCTTCTAAACTGTTTGTCACAGGCGACAACAATAGCGATCGACCACATAAGCGCCGCGGCTTGATTGCCCATTTGGACCAATGGTTTCATTTTGATAACTTAGTAAATCGGTGTAAGTATTCGAATAAGGTTATTAAGAACAGAACAACACTATCTAGGGGCATAACAATTGCTCTGAATAAAGTAACCGCTTTTTAATTTTAAGTAAGTAGTACACCTTTTTGAAAAACGCCCAGTTTCGGTGACATTTTGAAGCGATGTACTCGTAAACACGCGTTTCACAAACGCGCGACTGCATCGCTATGATTATTAGGCATTCGTATCGATTCAACCGCTCTAAAATATTAAACGATTCTACATTGATGCAGTCGCTCTCACTGTTATAAATAATAAAAAACGTGCGGCTGTGACGATGCAAACGCTCTGTTGGATCGATTTATACATTTATAGACACATTGCTATACACATATGGATCGATGCAAACGCGCGTGTGCGTCTTGATAAGCCGGCGCTGGCATTGCACATTTAGAACCTCGTGCGTTGTGGCTGTATAGTGTTTGCTTGGATTCTGCAGACGCGCTTAGACTTTTACTCATAATCAGAACATACCTATCTCAATATATTACAATAACTCTAATAATTGACTTCTCCAATGGAATATAAATAATTTACTAATATCAGCAGCACTTTCCTATACGTATTAAAAGATGCCTCAGGCATGTCTTGTTTTATTTATTTGTTTACTAGCACACACATTCTGTTAATATTGTAGTTTATTAACCACAAGTGGCCTAATTCAGAGAGTGATTAGTTATACTGATAGTGAACATAACTAGTAACAACCAACTTTGAAACAAAATGGCAGGAAAAACATACATCGATTTCACGTATGTTCCAAGATTTTCTACTGTTTGAAAGTTATTTAAGTTAAATACAATCTGAAACAGTTGAATCCACAGCTGTGATTTTCGTTTTATGGGTAGTGGAATAGTTGGTCTTGAGTCTCCAATTAACGTCACGCTCAAAAGTATTAGGTAAGTACCATTTGTTTTATAAAATAATTAGTTCTTGAACTATCGGCGTAAACCCAACTTTAACTTTCGGGCCCATTAGCCAATAAAATTCAATTAACTTTTTTTTTACAAACTTTTCCAAAAACTGCCCTAGTTAATGATAAAAATTCTGTATACATTTTATTGCATTCAAATAACTAGATCATTTAAAATTTAATTAATTACGTCAACAAGTGTGAAAAAACAAAAACCTTAAACATTTTGCGTGAGAAACAAATTAAAGTAGTTATGGTAGGTAGGTAGGTATTTATTTCATATTGAAAATTACATTATTCTATGTCACATAATCATAATGAATTCACAACAATAATAATTAAAAAAAATGAAATAAAATTAACAAACGCAGTCAAAATGTAAAATAAAAATTAAATTAATAAAAAAAATATATAGCTAATTAGCTACAGTAACAAATGTCAAAAAATATATTGAATAAAAATAACAAATCAAATTAAAACGATCAAGTCAAGAGGTAATAATAATAAATAAAACAAAAACAAGAAATCAATTAAACCTATTTCTCACTATACTCAGATCACGGAATATAGTGATTGCGTCAATAAAACATCTTTAAGTCGGCGACTAAATATTCCATCCGAAGATTCGTTTTATAGGACTGCGGGTAGACGCACATAGAAAGCGGGCCCTATTACGCGCGGGTTTTTGTCGAGCAGCGCCAACCGCCGCGGCACAAGCTGAAGGCGGCCCGTTTGCTGGGTGACCCTGCCGGGAATGTTATAGTAGTTTACGTGATGGTTGTTTAATGCTAATTACGCAGAGTCTCGTACAATACTTTATCTACACACATATTATAAGTACTCTAAGATGGGTTCGGAAGCCGAAAGGCAAATGACCACCATTACCTTACCTGTGGTAGTAGGCGACAGCGATGACAGCTGTAACGTAATTTTGAAATTACGTTATCGAATATTGTAAGGTAATGAGATCCAAATTTGGAACATCTTCCAAAATTAACAGCTGTCATCGCTGTCACCTACTACCACAGGTAATGCTGGTCATTGCCTACGGGTTTTGAACGCATAATAGAAGACTTATGATATGAGCGTAGATAAACATGTTTGAACTGGTGTAGGTATATTGAGTCGTGTGTACATTACAATGTCGAAAACATATTGTGAATAATATGTCATAATACCATATTTTTTGAGGAGCTCCCTAAAAGAGTGCCTCGGTTTTACACTTGCTAATGTGCGAAGGGCTCTTTTTTGCAAAGTGAAAACTTGTTTGAAGTCCGTGGAATTACCCCATAGGTTAATCCCATATGATAAAATTGAATAGAAATATGCATAATATACTTGGAGCAGCGCGTCGGCGGAAATCATTGGCTTGAGTTTGCGTATTACGAATATCGCACTACTAAGCCTTCGTGGTTTTTCCATTTAAGTTCAGCGTCTAACCAAAACCCGAGAAAACTGCAAGACTCGCAACGTGGCATTGGGGTTTTTATTGGCGCGATGACAGTGGAGGAGAGAACCAACTGAGGAGGTGAGCGCACACGTTAGCAATTTTCTGCTCGAGCTGCTCGTACGTACACGCGGCCACGAACACCGTGGCGTCGTCGGCAAATAGCACCGTCAGACCTTCGGTGACAAGATTGGAGGTCATTAATAAAAATCGAAAACAAGGTATTTCCAAGCGCCGACCCTTGCGGAATGCCAACTTATCCCCTGCTTCCGATTTCCAGGTTTTGATTTTGACTTGAACGGTCTGTCTTCTGCAACTTAGAAATGATTTAAACTACTGAAAACCTGTTTTGTTGATACCGTAGTGTTTAATTTTGTCTAGTAATATGTCATTATTTATAACGTCAAATGCTTTTGACAGGTCGCAGAATATGCCTGCAACCTTGTACTTATCGTCCAAAGCCGTTATAAATTTCATAAGCTGCCGCTGTAGTAGATCTATTTTTCCTATAAGCAAATTGTTTGTCAGTCAGTAGGTCATTTGTCTCAAGATGTCGCATTAAGCAGTTTGATAAAATAGATTCATTAATCTTTGAAATGTTTGGAACTATAGTTATAGGTCTGTAGTTATCCACAGAATCCCTTAAAGGTAGGTACAGGTCCCTTTTTTTTTGTTTTTCGTAAATAACTCGTAAACGGCGGCCCATAGCAAAAAATGTTCCATTATATAATTAATCTACATAAAATAATCTACAAAAAAGATGCTTTACACTTTTTTGCTGGAATCAATATTTAATGAGATATGGAAAAATGATTCCCGAAGGGCCATATCCGGGTTCCCATAGTAAGTCGGCCCTTACATCAAATGGGCTCGGGTTTTTTTTGTGAGTACCTCTTATAGCGAAAAATATTTATGCTGAGTATGAACATCTTAATTGTGACAGTTCTCGACTTATGATTACCTACTTAATGTTTTGTTTTTGATGTACTGTTTTTCGGGATGGTTAAGCGATTTGCTTTAAATTTTGAAATAATGTTCTTTTCATAGATTTGCATCGCCTCCCAAAAAACAAAAACTAGGTATCATATAAAAAAAAGAAAATAAAGACCAAATAATAAATATACCTACATTATTTTTTATATGGTTGTGACACCTCTAGACTTTTGGGAACAACTCCGCAGTCTATGGAGCTCGAGCTGTGCGCGGACACACGGGTCGGAAAATTTACACAATTAGTACAATTGTATAGCTTTTTAAAATTTCGTCTACCCGTTGCCGTAAACTATTTCCGGACAGAAAGTCTACGTTTTGGTCAGCAAACAAAATAAATCTTTGATTTTCGTCTGTAAGTCTACCTAACAGTATTTCCAGGTTATTTAAATAAATGTCAAAGTCACCATTACCGGTGCGGTACATAACAATAACAATTAAATTAGAAACACAAATTTCAATTGCAGAGAACTCAAAATGAAACTGAACAGCCAGGCTTTGTAAGTCGTTTTGCTGGCGATATTGAATACCAACCCGTGTGAATAGCGCGACGCCGCCGTGCGCGATGCGATATTCACATGCGATGTTGTTGAGCCTGAATTTCATCAATAAGTGAAATATCTTCAAATGGCCTTCATAATTAATAAATAATAATAATAAATAAATATCAGGGGACAATGTCACACCAATTGACCTAGTCGTTATATCGTTGTCTGGTACCTACCCATAGTACAAGCCTAGAGCTTAGTTTGGAGCTAAATATCAGCCCTCACCGGGGTTTGAACCCAGGACCGCTAGCTTCGTAGGCAGGGTCACTATCAACTAGGCCAACGCATCGTCGAATTAAACGTCTAAATTTATTTAGTTCAAATCTTTAAGTAAAATTATAACAGCACTTGCTAATAACGTGGCACATCATCAGAAAAAAAATCACGCCGAAAAGCTATTAAGGCACAAGATGGTCCCTAATCCTGCCACGGCCTTTTGTACAGGAGATTTATCATCAACTAGCGCAGTTTTTAGAGTAATTTCCAGAAAAAAATGTTATGTGAATTTTGTTTACTAACAGCCTCGAAAGGCCGAGTTAAAGTTAAGTTTACAGAAAAACCAAGTACACGTACACTTTTATACAAAATGGCAGGATATTTTTGATCACCTTTTTAATTGGATACTCAAGATCAACTATTTCACTACTTACAAAACAAAAAATATGCTGTAATGTAAATTGTTTAGATTAAATTAGCAAAAATAGGGCGCTAGATTTTTTTTACTAAACCATACATGAGGGTGAAATCGATATGTCTTGACGTCTTCTATCGACCTGCTTCGTTTGATCCACTCCTCCTGTTACACCCTCTAGAATAATATATTTGGTGCACGAAATAGGCACGCACGTCAGCTCTAAAGTAGGTAGGTATTTAAAGGTCCTCGAGGAGCTCCGACAGCTTCTACAAGTATTACGGCCCTGTAGGTTTGAATGTTAACGTTATCGAATATGTACGAATATACGACTAATATGAGATTCTGGACAGGGACTTATGTCAATCGTATACATTTTAGATGACGTCTAAAATGTATAATGCTTAACAGCATCTTGTCTGCTGCCACTCTGTCCTCTTTTCCCTATGCTACCACAACAAATTCGCGCTCAATTTTTGTATAATTTAGAATATTGTGTTTTTTTGGCTGATTTGAATTGGTCCAGCAACAGCATGCCAGTAGAAGTAAGTACGTTGAAGAGATGGCTTTCACGCTGAGATGAGAGCTATCGAGCCCGGACCCCGCAACCCGGCCGGTAAGAGTATAGCTCAGCAGCACACACAGCTTCGTACTATATAACATATTTTATAAATATGCCGAAATAATAAAATATATGTAATTCTTGCAGACGTTTTTATAATTTGTTTATCGTAGACGTGTCGTAGACACGTAACAGTCGGTCGGAATGACTGGCCGAGATGGACGCAGCTGTATATACATATATAAGTCTGCTCTGACCTGAGAGGCCAACATCGGCCGGCGGAATACTAGTCTTGAGTGCCCATAACAAGAAGAACCATCCTTTGGATGGCATGGTTCATCTTTCTCTGGAAGTTTTAGGTTTCCAACGGCACATGATTGCGGTGGTGCCGAAATTGCAATTTTAAAAATAAACGTTTATTATTTAATGGTACAGTAACTTTCAGCGAACCTTTATGCTAACTTAATCGTTTAAATTATAGTACCTGGATGAGCTCGGTATTTTAAGTTTTCTAAAAATGAAACCTAGCTAGATCTATTTATAGTCCCCGAAACCCCCGCATACTAAATTTCATGAAAATCGTTGGAGCCGTTTCCTAGATTCAGATTATATACTATATATAAGAATTGCTCGTTTAAAGGTATTAGATTATCTTTCAGCAGCATCATAAAGAGGGCTTGACTATTAGGGTGGATCATCATTTTTTTCATACATTGAGTGATCCACCCTAGTGACTATGTTTATTTCTGGTAGTCAGTCTAGTTAGGTCTAACAGGACCTGGTGTAGGATGTGCTCGGGTCGGTGAGTCGAAGGTTTGAAGCTATCTAAGACGAGATCATTATATTGACCCCGAATAGGGCGGCAGGTTACAACGGCGTTGGTTTCCAAAAGACGAGAGTAGTTCTGTTTGGCAAAAGAAGTCGATTCGGTCGCCGAGCCCGGTGGATAGTGCATTAATACTATACTCGGAAATCTAATTTAATACCAAAAAACTACGACAGATACGTCACTGTGATAAGTGTCAAAGTGATTTATGTCAGTGTCCATCGAACGTTTCAGAGTTAGCCAAACCTTTTTGCATTGATAATCAAATTGTTGTAAATATTTGTAGATAATTCTAACATTTTCAATATCAAAAGTTATATTTAACAATAGGGATTATGAATTCAATGTTTTTTCTACCCGATATTCAAAACATTAAAATATCCCAAACCAAATATTTTCTCATATAGTGCGTTAAATCATTAAATGGCGGGTGTGTGTGTTCAATGGCGATTTTTTTATCAGCTAAAACAAAATGACAAGCTTAATTCGGATGACTTACACTTATGCTTGATTTAAACTTGACAGTTACCCAAGGACCCCATGGTGTCATGGCTGGTAAAATGCCGGATGATTGTCATTATAAAGTGAGCTACACACTTTTATCCTGTTATTTTGTCGAATAGCTAAACGTATGTAGTATTTAAATTGCATCTAACTTTGTTTACAACTATTGTTTATTAATCGTACCAAATTTTATTAATACCTGAAGTATTACAAGTGCAATAACAGTTTTACTACCAAAAATCTTCTATGGTTAAATATTGAATAGGCCATCTTGTATTTGTGTAAGTAACTTGATTTAACTTGTTTATTTAAATCGAAGGTTTAAAACTACCTACAAATAATGATTTTTAGTGCGGTATTTTAAAAAGTGGAAAAATACTAAGGCTAATTTTTTTTTTTAGTGGCGACCCTCGTTGGTCTTTAATTACATTTTCGAGTGTAACATATTATATTGCTCTTACTCAAATTATGAGTTTTAAATTGAATATCTATATAGACTTTACAGTATCTTTTCACTTGTAACTTTCAGTTTTTATTAAAAAGTTTAGTTAGTTTGAAGCTACATCTATACTAATATTATAAAGAGGTAAAGTTGGTGACGTTGTCGGGGGTAATCTCTGGATCTACTGAACCGATTCTGAAAATTCTTTTACCAGTAGACTGCCGCGTTGTTTGTGAGTGCCATAGGCTATATATTAACCAAATAATGTGTATTGCCCACCCAACACGGCCCGGGAACAGCCAGTAAATCATAAATAGGTACATTTAATAAGATTTCAAGAAGATGTAGAAAAAAGTGTCGGTTACTAAAAATCAAAACCAAACTAAACAGCTAATTGGGTGAATTTCAACAAGCGTCAAATTATCCTAATTTTGGTGGTATTTTTTATTTTCTTAGTAGGGTTTACAATTAAACGTTTAAGTGACGTCATTAGTCATTATAAAAACAGTGTTAAAATGGCCCTTTATTATACCAAGTGTTTTTTAAGATATAACGATTTTACTAATTATGTACCACCAAAATTGTTATTATCCACCAAAATTACGTTTCTTAGCAAAACTCACGATCAATAATAACATATCGGGCTAATTAAAATATAATCGTTAGGGAATTTTCCTTGTTATTTTTGAAAATCCAAAACGTAAGTTTCTAATATAATAAATAATGATTATTTGTTGTTTAAATAATTTTGGTGGAGACCAGAAATTTTGATAATTTTGGTGTATCGCAAAAGCCACCAAAATTGTACCACCAAAATTATAAAATTTAACATTTTTTTAAAATTAAAAACAAATGTTTTAGTTTAACAAAAACTTAACTCGTTACAGTTAAAAAGACACCATAAACATACTTGAAAAAACTATCACACAACAAAACTTTTTGCGAAATAATGACTTATCTAAGTTATCACGATTAATAAAGTGTATTTCATACCACCAAAATTAGATACTTATGTGCTTAGCGGGAAGACGCAGAAAGATGGTACAAATCTTTCACCGTCTATTGCTGGAGTGAAACTGAACGAACATCTGACGCTATATTTGTTTGTTTAATCACGTTTCGTTCGATCATAAAATCAATTTCAATATTCACCACCAAAATTAACTATTTCGCTTGGACAGTTTTATTTACACTGCTCCCAGTTTCCTTTTACTTGCAAATGCAATAATTGATACATTTTAAAATATCTCAACTAATAAGGAATACAGATAACTAAAATATAAGTCTAGTTGAGGCTTAATAAGTTTGTACCACGACATATCAGTATATGCGGGAAGTACAGGACACGACACCAAAATTGATTTTGTATTGAAAATATTTTTTTACGATAAATATAATAAGTTAATAATAATTTTAACTTTGGCTCAATATGGTAGTTTGAGTAAGATTATTTATAAAATAAATAGTTTTCCAATACATGTACTTTACACCCCAATTATCACGTCCGCCGCTCAAAAAATGTGGTTGAGATAATTACCCAATTAAGTGAATTGCGTGGCTTTGGTTTACAAAAGGTAGGCCTGTCTCCTTGCTTGAATAATTGATTTCCCTTAATACATAATAACTAACTTAAGTAGGCATAATAAACAACCTAAACTACACAACAAGCCTACCCATTACCTTCATGTCTGAGGAGCTAATCATAAATAAATAAACAAAATATATAAGGCGACCATCTCACACAAATTGACCTAGTCCCAAACTAAGCTCTAGGCTTGTACTATAGGTGCTAGGCAGCGATAAATCTATACTTTTATACTAGACTAAATATACTTAATACTATATCTATACTAATATGATAAAGAGGTACATTTTGTGACGTTGTAGGGGGTAATCTCTGGATCTAAAGAACCGATTTTGAAATTTCTTTTACAATAGAAAGCCACGTTATTTGTGACTTTATATTAATCCATAAAAAAAATTATTGCCCAATGAAGTGGGCACGGGAACAGCTAGTATACTTATATACACAGAAAACACCCAGACTCAGAAACGAATACTCGCGCCCATCAGACAAATATTTGCCCTCACCGGGAATTGAACTCGGGACCGCTAGCTTCGTAGCAGGGTCACCAACTAGGCTAACTGTGTCGTCAATACCAACAGAAACTGACTTAAACTGCCGAGGATAACTTAGTACCTAGGCCTAGCCGAGTTGCATTCTCGGAAAAGATTGTCAAAATGTATGGAATTAACTTAGACAATAGCATGACAGCTTACGTCATTCTACGTCATTCTATAAGTACAGTAGGCCTTATAAGTAACTGCACACTTTGGTACCTTGTCACTTTATCGCCTTTGACAGATCCGTGCAGCACGACAAACGTAACGTTAAAGTGACAAAGCACTGAGGTGAGTAGGTACTTAAGTATAAGGCCGTTCGTACATGTTCTCCGGTTTCTGTAATTGTTAACTGTTAAGACATATTGAACAGGTAGTTAATCCATCATTTTTTTTAACATTGACGTCTCGTTTGCTTCTATTCGACATTTTTGGTGATGCGTCCAGTCAAAAAATATTGGGAGCTCATAATAAAAAGGTAACTATTTGATCCTATTATCCTGTAAAATATTCCGAAAGTAGGTAGACATCGTGTCTCCGTCCCGAAAAGTCTAATAAAGGTGAGCGAGTAGATTGTTGCGAAGATAAAACACTTATGCTAAAGTTTTGTATATATATATATATATATATATACAAAACTTTAGCATATATATATATATATATGTAATAGGAAAATAAAGATGTTTAATTTATTCTATGCACTGCAGTGTAACAACGTAACTGACATTTGCGATCGTAGCGCGACAGCTGTCGAGTAGGACGGACGGTTCGACGTAGACCTCGACGACGGACGCGCTTGTAACGTTTCATACACGAAAAAAGCTAATGTTAAAACGTTATGTCATATATAACAATAATTAAATATATTTTCGGGTAATTTTGATATTACATTAAAAGGAGTAAAATTTACTCTTTTAATGTAGTATCCAAATTGCCCGATAATACTTGAAAAATCGGTTTTATATGTAAATGACCAGACGAGTGATTATGTCTGACGCGCAATATTACATCTAGGTTTGCGGGTCGCGGTTGTTCCGCTGGTTGTATAACGCCTCTTACATAAGCTCTGACCTTGTGCAACACTTACTAACAATACAGAATGATTGCTCTTGTTCAAGTTCAACTTCATATCTCAATGTTTACCAAAATATTATCTTTTATCTAAAACTTTAATACCTATAGAGAAAAACAGAGTCCCGAAAAGTAAAAAAAAAACCCTCTTTTTCATAGAATGTACTAGTGTATACCATAGATGTAGGTATATAACGTAATTTGGCGACCGCATTTATAACTCTACTTGTAATATTAGTACTTCATGTACCTATTAATGTAATGAATATTTAAGTTAGCATACGGTTGTAGAAGTAAGTCGTTATCAGCTCACGAAACTGACACATTTTAAACGACTCCTGATAATTGTGTAACACAAGGGTTATCCAAATGTTATTGCGGCGTGCTAAAGAGACGTAGTTTGTGCGTTTCAAGGCCAAAAAATTACTTAATCTAAACTTTAATGTAATGAAATAAATGATTTTGATTTTATTTGATTACCTCGTAAGGCCTACGTCAAATTTCGTTAGTTCGAAAAAGAATCTTGTGTCGGTCAACCTAAGCCAAAAGTAACTTTGATAGATGTCCTAAATGTAGGACGTTGGGCCTTATGAGGTTAATCAAATGAGTGATTAAGTGGCAGCGGCACCCCATACGTCGCGGTGGGTAAATTACAGGCAGCACATTTCTCAGCTCACCTTGTCGTCCGAGTTGCGTCAGCGCGCGTTACGTAACGCACGCCGCGTCGCCTGCTCAACATTCAACGCACTAACATCCTGCGCGTGTTTCTCAATGGTAGTTTTTGTCAATGGGGTCCGCCCTGGATAACAAACCAATATACACAATATATACCTACAGTGCAACCATTTTCTTAATAGCGATTGGCAATCATCGTTTTTCTATGACACACGAGTGACAAATATACTGTCAGTCGCGAGTGCAAGCTTGATAGCGATAGCCAGCCGAAAGCTATTAAGAAGCTGGGAATACTGTACATACATTTATTTCATACTGCCAACTGCATTATGACATTAGGTTTTGCTATAACAATTGGCCCATTGCTACTTGTCGCAATCTAATTTACATATCGTCGGTCTAGATGTGACAACTCGTATATGCAAAGTGAGAAACTTTTCAGGAGAGACCAAAAACTGCTTTTTAGTTACGAGGTCCCACCTTAACAAAGTTGTTCCGTGATAATATTACCAAGGTTTCACGTAGATCTTACGAGGTTACACCAGTTGAATGCTTGTTACGAGGTGTCACTTCTAGTCGTTTTTTTCCGTCATAATCAATTATAACGCAGGAGACATTTACGAGTTAACACCGGAAATACTATTTGAAACTTTCTGCATCAAAATCTCATTTTACCAAAAAAAAATAGTTACGAGGTGTCACATCTAGACCGACGATATATGAAAATACAGTGTGGATCACTAAAAAAACCGCCCCGTGAACATCCTGAGAGATGGCCTGTCCAGCAGAAGGTCTTTCGGCTGACATGATGATGATATAAGTTGCTCAAAAATAAAAAGTTTAAAAAAACAAAAACCCGCCTTCAAAACGCAAAAAATTACTTCTTTAAAATGGTAGGTAATAGGTCAGACCAACAGAAGTCTGCTTTTGGTTACAATATTGTAGGACGCCGACTTCAGCTGGTCTGACCTATTACGAGCATTTTAAAGAAGTTATTTTTTGCTTTTGGAAGGCGGGTTTTTGTTTTTTCAATTTTAATTTCGCCGCAAGCAACGCCGCGGGAAAGTCATAGTAATATTTAAACCTAAATATTCTTCGTCATAGTCGCTCAACTATCTTAATCGAAATATCTTGTCGCTACCCTTGAAATACTCGTATATACCGTTTAGGAGTTCCGGTGGCCATCTGTGGTCTTCATCATCAGTTCCACTTCACCAAATAAAGCTTTCCAATGGCAAATACACGAGTTACAATGAAAAATACCAAAATCGCTATAGGTGTGCCTATAAATTTTGAAGAGTTCCTTCGATTCCTCATGGACTCCATCACCAGATCTTCGTTTGATAAAAATGGGACCAAACGGTCTGCACCAGCTTTCAAATAAAAAAAGAATTATCAAAATCGGTATACCCAGTTGAAAGTTCTGAGGTAACAAATATATAAAAAAAATACAGACGAATTGAGAAACTCCTCCTTTTTTTGAAGTCGGTTAATAATATCTAAATATGTTTTGGATCAAGTTATATGCTTCGAAATATTTAGTAGTGACAGTACTCACTAAAGGTTAAAAATTATGAGTCTCATACACGTTTACAGTCCCATGTAAATAAATGTTATTGCGAAAAAAGGTTTTTCCAGGGCTCGTGCTCGGTTTTAAATATTTGCCGGTTATTTTTGGCTATAAAACTTGTTTAATTTCGTTCATAAATGAACTAGTTAATTAAGGGAGCGTCTTAAAATAAATCCATAGCTCTTCGGTTACCGGTTACTTAAGGAAAAAAATTAAATGCTGTCGGTACCTAACCCATATAAATTGTGTAACTCGGACATAAACACAAGCCGCGCCACGCCGTCGCCTACTCGCCGATTGATCGAAATCCAACGGGCAAATATATTCGTTAAAGCGAGAGCTCTAAGAGTGTCTAATAACGGCAATAACTAACTGTCTGACTTGACATCCTGCTGTCCGTCCGTATGTCAAGGGTTTCTGGCTTATAACTGGAACTATCACTAGGCCTGAAATATTGTACATTAAACCGAGCATTAGGTATATTAAAAATTAATTTGTAATTATAACTTTGAAAACAGATCACAGATAAGTAATAAAAATTTGTCTTTCTAAATCTTAGACGAAGTGTACCCATTTTTCTTAATAGCTCCGCCATTTTGTCGTAGTAAGTAGGCTAGGATACTATTATTTAAGAAATTATTTTAAATAGCAATAACACTTTTAATCATGAAGTGCTTATTCTTTGGAATAAAAATGTAAAAGCAAGCAGTTATGTTTTTTGGTGTATCCCAATTGCTATCCACCAATATATGACACGAAGTTGTAAAGTAAAACAATATTTTTACCCTTGCTTTACATGTGAGGTACCCTGAATATAATTATGTATATTTTTTACTTATTTCACCATTGATCTTAGGTGCCCGGTATATGTAGATATCTATATGTGTATAAAATTGCAGTTTTATTACTTGGATAGTTTGTGAAAAAGTTAGGCGTGACCTGCAGATAGACAGACGGACATGGCAAAAGTATAAGGGCTCCTAGTTTGACTTCGGAACCCTGAAAAGTGTAAATATTATTTTTTCCTACCCAAACATTACTGGGTGTTTGTCTAAGTAGAGCTCAATTTTTTCTTGGCTTTTTTGGTACCTACGAGAACCTATCATATATTGAATTTAAGCGATAACTACTGAGAATTTCAATTCAAAATGTAGTTTGTACGCTGTGGCTTAAACAAACCATATGTTTTGAGTAGCTAAAAATAAGCCATGAACACATTTTCGGTGAAGGAGTTTGCATTTTTGCTGTTTTTCCATTGTATGAAACTTGTGCAGGCTCGCGTGCGTTTTGTGCTTCAATTAGAATTACTGGCGGCGTTTACTGTATATTTAGCTCTTCATTACTTGAAGTCGTCATTTTTCAAAACAAAACAATCAAAACAAAATGATGCTATGGATGGACAAAATGTGTGGAAGATTTCGGCAGCGATTTTACTTTTCCGCGCGCTTTGTTAACTTATGCGCGCGCAGGTGCTAGATGAAGGCACTGACAAAGCCGCCAAACAGCCACCTTTATAATAAACTGGATATTTATATATTTATACAAAAATATACATTGTCAAAATGTCAATAAAACAAACAATTTCATAATATTCAATCATTATTTATTATTATTTGACAAAGATGTTTATTTACTGTTTTAAGACATTAAAACTCCTTGCTGATATTTAAAAATATATACCTATAATGGAAAAGCACTAGTGCGATTACGTAATAGCTTGGTAAATGAATGCTCAAAAGGATGGGGTGTGGCTGGAATTTTTATCAAAACGAAGATCTGGTGATAGAGCCCATGAGGAATCGACGGAACTCTTCAAAATTAATAGGCACACCTATAGCGATTTTGGTATTTTTCATTGTAACTCGTGTATTTGCCATTGGAAAGCTTTATTTGGTGAAGTGGAACTGACGATGAAGACTACAGATGGCCACCGGAACTCCTCAGTGGTACTTATTTCAATGGTGGCGATAAGATATCTCGATTTAAATAGTTTTGAGCGACTACTTTTAACGAAGAACATTTAATTTTACTATGACTTTCCCACGGCGTTGCTTGCGGCGAGCTTGAAGTTTGATATCAACTAGGAAGTGGGACTACGTAACAGCTTATTATGATCACTAAGAAGTATAAAACAAAATAAATGATTTAAAATCATAAAAAAATCGGCTTCAAAAACGCAAAACATATATTTTTTTAAATTGTACGTCAGGCCAACTGAAACTGGCGACTCACAATATTTTAACAAAAAACCGACTTCAGTTGGCCTTGAAGGCGATTTTTTTTTTACTGTAAGTCATCGTCTGGCATACTCGTATTTCGACAGTTCTATTGAAAACACTAAGTTATTTTTGATAAGGTGAATATTTCCAAGAAGAATCGCTCCGAAAGTTGCTTACATTGTGATTCCCCCCTTTATCTTTTAAACCGTACCTGTCTAAAAATAATGATAAAAATCACAAAGGTATCGCCTAATAAATACTTTCAAACAAAAATAGTTTCAATATGATTGGATATACCATTTTTGAGATAGGTATGTCCTAAAGACGGACATTTTAGAATTAAATAACCTTTTTCTTATGATTACTGCTCACGTTTTACTGACACTCATTAACCAACCGCCGAAACATAAAATGACTACCCGTTTTTTCCAAACGATCATAATAACCGCCCTAATATTAAATACCTAACAGCCGCGCTGTAGAAATAATACGCCTTGAATAAGTCTTGAAAATGGCGGGAAAAAAACTGGATATGTCAACGCTGTCAACGTCAATCTGACACCGCTGCTTATGACATAGACTAACAAAACATAATGTACAAAGCCTATCCCATGTGGTCACACTGAGTGGTAGAAGCCAGGGGAGAAAATGTTTGCTTTATTAGGGTTAGTTTACGCAGTAGGTACTCTTTTTTTACTTCTTCTAACAAAGTTCTTTTTTTTATTTCAAAATCTGATTGGTAGACAACTAACACCCAAAAAAAATAGGTATTTGTGACAAACGCAATAGATGTAAAATTATAAAGTTTCTCTTTTTACTATAATGCTTTAATGCTGCGGATCCCAAAGGAGTGAATTAGTACCTAATGATCAAAATTGGGGACCCCTTTGTTTGTTATAATGTTTTTCGGAATAATTGTATAAGGTATAATAACTTTAAGCATAAGTACGCATATGGTATAGTATTGTTTCGCAAAAATCATTACGCATTATATTTGTTGATCGAATAATCTTAATTCATAAAATTCATGAGTCGAATGTTCGTTACGAATAAACAATGAAACACATGAACTTTTTAAGCAAAATAATGTTTCGGAATAAACGTTTTAAACAGCGTAAGCATGAAAATAAGGCAGCAAGAAGTTACCAGCTTATATAAAAAAAACCGAACCGAACCGATCCATGTTGCTCGCTTGCTTTACTGGCTCCCATTATGCTACACATTTTATGCAATTTGATCATGATACTAAACGAAATTTTACTCGTAAACTTTAACTCTCGATATAAAGCATTAATACAATGGTTTCTAACAACAACGTGACACCGTTAGTTCCAATCACAACGTTGCTTCTTTAACTTGGAATAATTTATTTTGCCTCTTTATAACATTTTGTACATTGAATTTTTAAAAATCCATGTTTCAAGTTTCTATGTATAGTGGGCTTCATAAGTGCATGGACACCTTAACGTCCATAATGCTGTGAACACGTGAGCCCGCGTTCGTAAGAAACAACCTAGACGGCGTTGTTCACTGAGGCAGTTCGATTATTGTTTGCTACAACTATTTGACGTTTTAGTATTAGAATCGATAATTTCGCCAGCTCACCAGAAGGGGCGCAGGGTCAGACCGTGGGTCGGGAGATAGATTCTATTTTTTAAACTAATGTTGTTTCACGAAATAAATGAATGTATTCTTTATTTAATCATTATCGTTTTCAAAAAATGATACTTTTGTTATTCAAAATAAAAAATCTTTATTTCTTAGAAGTATAAGTAATATTTATTTCTTAAAAATTTCAATTTAGTAAATTGTAAACTTGGATTGTTTAGAATATTACATTTGTAACAATAAAACGACAGCCTATTACCTACCATATTGAGGTAATAGCTTAAGTATTCGTTTCCGAAATTGGAAAGAGATTGAAGCTTAACCACAATAAAATAGTAATTATTAACAAATATATTGTTAAACTAGAGACCGGGTTGCCTTAAGGTAAGGTAAGGTGTTAACAGTCAAACGCATTATATTTAACTATGTTATACAGTTTTGACCACTTATATTATAACTGAAAAGTCGTGTATAAATTAAATAATGGTGTGATTTGTTTGACCTTATATTTAAAATAAGATAATTATTTATTGTCACAAAATAGTATAAACACGAAAAAAAGGCGAAAATAATGTTTAATTTTGCATTCATTACTTACGTTAACCCGATCTCCAGTTATCCACTCGCATCACTTATATACTAAACTTCAACACCTAGTGTAACTCTTACAGAGATTGGAACCACGAATACTACCCCAAATGTTTGAACACTGATCTTCTAAGGCTTTCGGAGTTCGCTCATTCTGGTGATTATGTTGGACAATTATGTGATTATGTTGTAGGACTCACTGTAGAACACGACGAATGGCATCCAGACTTGTATTAAATAATCCAGCGTAGTGAGTTGTAGGTTTAAATCCATTCCTCGTAATCCCTCACCGTGGCTTGACACGGGGTGTGCTGTTGCTGTGCTTATGAGTTGTGGTCTACAGACCCGTTCTTTGCCGGGGTAGCAAAGATCCCTCCTCTTCAAAGCGCCGTACCCATAAAACAACAGTTTTCATCTGTAAAAAAAATTAGAATTTTCACATCACTGCTCGGAAATATGGCCACAAAAGGTCACTTATAAGGACAGACCAAGAATGTTTTTGTCGGCGTGTTTGCTGATTGGTCGAGAATATTGTTGTCCAACTTCAAGAACCAATGAAAATCAATCAACCAATTTTTGTGTCATAGCTCCTTAAAATGAAAAATTGAAATCGAGTCGTAAAATATTAGGTGTATTTTTGCTAAAAGATACACAGACTAAAAACTATGTCACTGCTTTTTTTAAATGTAATTCAAACTTGGGCGCTAATCTCGAACCAGATGGATGAAATTACATGGAAGATATGGCGAAACAAATACAATTTTAAATGGAGTTGACATCGTCATCTCGCATGTTAGTTTATTAATCTCGAGTGCCACGAGAATAGGGGTCCAGATTGAGAAAAAAAGTTATCTATGGTAAAATTGGCGGTGATGTCACATTAAGATGAATTAAAATTTGAGTTTTGAATATGAATGTTTATTTTATTTCCTCTCAGTAGTTGTGAAAAGCACTATGTCTGCCTCGGTAGAAATTGCAATTTATGGACTCGTACACTGGAGGGCCTCAACTACGTTTCGGCCCTCTATATGACCCGTCCAAAAATCGCGTACTTTCTATCCTCTGCAACAATTTACTATTGTAATAACAATTAAAGATATAAATAAAATAAAATAAATAAATACAATTAAAGAAATATTTTTTTATAAAAAGATGAGTAAAAAAATACTACTTACGTTCACACCGGTTTCTCTAGCAATATCTGACAAATTTCTCTGCAAACCAATCATTTGCTTTATTTTGACCAGGTCAATATTGCAACGAGAAGTCATATTTTCAACAAAAGTAAAATCTTACCATGAGGCAATCGATTAAGCAGCTAACGAACGAACGAGCGTAAGGCCGGGATTACACCTGTAAGTTATTACGTAAGTTTTGAAACAAAGCTATATGAAAGAGAGAGATGCAGATATTTGCCACTCACTCTTACCCATACTTGCGTCTCAAAACTTACGTAATAACTTACTGGTGTAATCCCGGCCTAAGTCTTTGTAATAATCAGTCTGGTATTTATAAATCTTTATTAGTCTACCCTCTAGTAGTGATCTTACTAAACGTGTTTCTGTTTCTTGTAAAAATATGCAAATCTAAATTTATAATCTAGTAATGAATTTCGTTTTATCAGTTAATGGCTCGATGGTCCAACGGCACAAATGGCCGCCTCGATTTACGGTCCCGAGTGGGTCCCGGGTTCGAATCCACTTTGTGGAAGAAAAGTGTTTTTGATAGTCGAACCTCTTAATTTGGAATTGACTAATACTCAAAACTACTTCAATCATCTATTATACTAAAATATAAAACTTACAAAAAAAGAAACAATGTTTGGTTGTAGTACGCCGATAAAAATATTTTTATTATTGTTAGAGATTACCTGCAACAACGCCATCTAGTAAGATCTTGTTGAACCACTACGAGCAGATAGATGGCGTCACAAAAGGAGAATAAAACTTTGATATTTGTTATCACGTAAATTAATCGACGGCCCCCGAATAGGGTTTTAAAGAAATTCCTACAATTGGACTAATTTGTTAATTTCTTAGTTTTTTTTTACTTTAATCGAGAATTCCTGAAAAAGTTATAGTTTAATTTGTTACTAAGAGTAATTAAACAAAGTTTCAAGTGACCAGCTCAATCCGATCGATAACTTTTTTCCATAGTAACTTTGACCCCTCTTTCCCCCCCTTTTATTATCATATCTTATTTTTTTATTATATATGATTAGTGAAAACTACATTAAAATTGGTTCAGTGGTTTTCAATTGATGCGAGGAGAAATAAAATTAAACAGACACCAAGTCTAAAAATTGTAGAAACGTGTTCTGCTGCTCATTCTGAGGGCCCCTAAAGTATTTTTAATTTTTTATAACGAATGTACAGATTTTTTCCCTTCTACAACTTTATTATAATGTATATACAGGGTGGAAAGTTCGAATATTAAAAATAGCACATTCTGTGTAAAGGAGACTTTCCTTTATTTTTAAAAACTATAAACTATAAAATTTTTGAAAAATCGTCTTTCTCAACCGGGACTCGAACCGGTCGGTCAAATGCGGTAAAATAACATGCCGTATTTTATGATGCAGATCGAAAAGTTTACCGATATGGTTCATTTATCTCTAAATAACAAACACAATCAAAATAACGGAAGGTCATGAATACTAGCAATTCTCATTTAATTTTGTTTTCACTCGTCACGGAAAATGTATCGCAGCAAGGAATCGAACAGGTATTTTAAGATGAATCGAAACGGTCTTTCGTTCGTTCCAATATTTAACGTAGTTGCCTTCCATGTGGCGTTCGAACTTCCCACCCTGTATATATATATATATATAGATTTCATAAAATGCATTATGTCTCGCGTTAATTACTTTTTAAAACCATGTTTGGACTAGAATAACTACCTCCACGCAGCCTCGATGATGATGGCGACTCGAGAAAACGAGGACAATGGCCTCCTGATGGTTAGTGAGCCCTAAAGCCAAAAGACATCCCATCATTCATTCATTCATTATCCATCCTAAGAATTCCATCTCACGATGACAATATCAAGTCAGCAAATGCCAATACCTAGTGCCTAGTAGCCTCTATGCTAGTTATTTCATCGCATGCCTTACCCCCGCACCGGAACACTGCTGTTTGGTGGCAGGTTAAAGGGTAAGATCGTGATAGCGATCTCACCGAACCCCGCCCTAGGTCCGTCCACCACAAGGTATATTTGTTTTGAAAAGTGAAATATGTTCCAGTTGACCCAGTTGACACAGGGTATTATACATAAATTATAATAAGTTAACTAATATACTTGTAAGTTTCATACACGCGGGTGCAACAGCTCATTGTAATGAATGAATGTGCTTCCAGCCGATTACATTCTGCCGTGCAGCCGCAGCGACCCCGCACTGGACGCGTGCATCAAGAAGTCGTTCAACCACCTGCGGCCCTGGCTGGCGCGCGGGCTGCCCGAGCTGGGCGTGCCGGCCGTGGAGCCGCTGCTCATCGACCGGCTCGTCATGGAGAACGCGGCCGGGCCCGTGCGCGTCACCGCTGCCTTCACCAACATCTCCGTCGTCGGACCCAGCAACTACACTGTGACCAAGATCAGGTGCGGCTTCCGACACTCCATTTTCATTTTCATTGCCGTCTCGATACCCTCAGTCTGCAATTTTGACTGTCATTCAAATATAGCTTATTATACGAACATCATTTATGCGCTCGGCGAACTGATTTAATTATATTTGTTGCGTTGCGAATGTGAACGAAAAAAAGCTATGTTACAAAAAAGGGTTTCTACCTCTGAAAAAGCTCTGCCTGGCAGCAACATTATAGGCTGCAATATTGTATTACTTAAAATTGAATGCCCTTTGACCTTCTAACATTGCTTCATACCGATTTCGTAGAATCAGGTCGTTGAATGCACTCGTTGTTTACGTGTTGCGCAAACGTCAATCCGAGCATGATGCGGCTTTTGAAATGACGAACCACCGAGTGACTAATCGCAGAGAAGCACGCACCGAAACTATCAACCGAGTTGCAACACGTCATTATGCTTCAGTGAAAAGTGCATCCTGTAATAACATATAATAACTTTGTGTTTGTAACGTAACTGCAGTAAGGTATGCGTTTACCGTTCTGGTTAAACATTATAAATATATAAAAATCTTTTAGCTGAATTGACTCGTTAATTTTGTCAAGTAAAGTCAACTATTGCTCCACAAGGGCCGTAAAAGTAGTGTCTTGGAACTTATGGCCACTTTTATTGCAATTTTTACACAACCATATTGACTGCTTAATGTAGAAACTAACGTTACTCGGTGGATCTACTCCGAAGAGATCCGAATACTCGTAGGAGACGATTTGCACCGGGTTGTTTATTCGATAAAAAGTATTTTATACCAAATTTAATATGCTAAGTAATATATGGCGAATAGGTTGACTGAAAAAAATCTTTCCAGTATATAATTAATTAAAAAATTAAAAATTAACTTTGTTTTAAAAAAATACAATAGCTTGTTTAATGGACAAATTACATACCAATCGAAAGTATGAAGCCAACGTTCCAACGTTAGTTTGACTATTTTTTCCCGTCAAACTATTGGGTAGGCAGGTATAAACAGGTAAGTCGGTACTAGTAATTTGCACCAAACCTAACGTTTGCACATTCTATAGACTTTATACTTTCGATTAGTATGTAATTTGTCTATTAAACAAACATTTGCAAACTAGAAAAAAAAGTTCATTTTTAATTATTTAAGTACTGGACTGAAATTTTTCAGCCTACCTATTCGCCACATATCGTTTAGCGTATTAAATTTGATATAAAATACATTTCATCGAATAAACAGCCCGGTCCAAATCTTCTCCTATTCGGATCTTAGACCATACGTTAAATTCTGCGGAGATCCTGTGACCCTCTTCCGACTTCATCAATCAATTCTATATGCTCAATAATATTACAATACTCGACTTACGTCTAGGACAATCTCAGGCATCTGCAGAAGCTTAAGCTTTTAGATCATTCTACTCGATTTAAAAAAAAAGCTGCGCCCTGGTTGATCAGCGCTATATCTACAATCTGTACGCGGTATTTTTTGCTCTGAACCTTTACCGCCTCGCTCTCTAGCGTACTGCGGAAGTCAGAAAGGCGCTCATTGAAATATAGGCGCTCGGTGTAGAATCTATACCTATTTGGAAACTACTCTATGTAAGAGTTCCAATCTCCGGCTGCAGGTCCGACCTGAACAGGCTACGCATCGACATGGGGCTGGTGCTGCCGCGTATCGAGATCACGGGCCGATACGAGGTGTCCGGGCAAGTGCTGCTATTCCCGGTGCGCTCTCAGGGAGATTTCTGGGCTGCTTTCAGTAAGTCAGCTTCGTTATGACAGATATTTTATCTACACACATATCATAAATCCACCATTGTTCGTTTAAAACCCGACCCGTTCGTTTAAATGACCAGCATTACCTATGCAGGTAGTAGGTTACAGCAATGACAGCTGTAACGTAATTTTAAAATTACCTTAAAAATGTAATAAGACTGTGTTATAAAGTAATGAGTTTCAAAATACTTATTTTGTTATGAACTTTATTTGTTATGCAATAAGGTCCATTTTGATTAGCCTAAATTTTAATACAGATTTTCAAAGTTTTTTTGTTATTTCTCAAAAACTGTAAATAAAGATCACTTCATTTTATTTTTTCCATAAAATATAAGTAATTATTATTATTATCTATACGTCAAGATTTTTTTCAGATTTTTTGATTAATAAACTTAGGTTATAGGGGGGGACGGTAATTTTTTGTACATTTTTGCCTATAAATCAAAAAGTATATTACAAAAAATTAAAAAAAAATAGTTTTGAAATGTGCTGATTAAGCCTTTTCATATGACACCCCATTTGCTATAATCAAACCATTTTCATTTTTCAACTCCCCACTTTAGACCCCTTTTCAATTATTTATAATATTAATTTCATACTTTGTTTACTAAAAACAGATGCGGGCAAGCAAGTTGTACAACTATGCCAAATTTCAAGTTGATAGCTTTTATAGTTTCTGAGAAAAACTGCTGTAACATACAGACAGACAGACACCGAAGTCTCGCCATAAGGGTTCCTTTTTTACCGTTTTGGTAAGGAACCCTAAAAACTATTCATATTCGTGACACAGACACTGCACAAGTTTGTATTGTCGCCATTTTTGTCGTGAAGTCGTCGGCTTCTGAACCCATATTAGAGTACTTATAATATGTGTGTAGATAGATAATAGTAGTTTACGTGACGGTTGCGTAATGACAGGCATTACAACATAATAGATCACACGAGTGTTGTAATGCTAATTACGCAGAGTCTCGTACAATACTTTCTCTACACACATATTATAAGTACCCTAAGATGGGTTCAGAAACCGAAAGGCAATTCAAGTTGATAGCTTTTATAGTTTCTGAGAAAAACTGCTGTAACATACAGACAGACAGACACCCAAGTCTCGCCATAAGGCTTCCTTTTTTACCGTTTTGGTAAGGAACCCTAAAAACTATTCATATTCGTGACACAGACACTGCACAAGTTTGTATTGTCGCCATTTTTGTCGTGAAGTCGTCGGCTTCTGAACCCATATTAGAGTACTTATAATATGTGTGTAGATAATATATCACACTAGTGTTGTAATGCTAATTACGCAGAGTCTCGTACAATACTTTCTCTAACACATTTTATAAGTACTATAAGATGGGTTCGGAAACCGAAAGGCAAATGACCTGTGGCAGTAGGTGACAGCGATGGCAGCTGTAACGTAATTTTGAAATTACGTTATCGAATATTGTAAGGTAATGAGATCCAAATATGGATCATCTTCCAAAATAAACAGCTGTCATCGCTGTCACCTACTACCACTGGTAATGCTAGTCATTGCCTACGGATTTGAACGCATAATAGAGGACTTATGATATGAGTTTAGATAAAGTAATGTATGCAACAGTACATAATTAAGCCTTAAAACACTCGTGTGTTCTTATTATGAAACTCGCCTTTGGCTCGCTTCATAAAACCACAATCGTGTTTTAAGGACTCTCATTATGATTGTATCAGTTACATAAACGACTATTATTAAACAGTTTATCAGTTTAACTATCTGGTTAAGATTCGGCTGCCTTTCCGCTTAAACAACTACTGTCTCACGTGCCTCACGGTTTTTACGCTTGCAGTAGACGTAGCCGCCATTGCCAAGGTATTCGGCAAAGAGATCGAGCGCGACGGCGTCAAGTACATGGCCGCCGACCGGCTGCTCGTCGACTTCAAGCTGCGAAATTCCAGGTTCAAAGTAAGGGACACCGTCAACCACGGAAGTGTCATAGGTCAGTGTCTGTTTTCTAATGAATGATTCTGCATTTTAAGCTATTTTGATAGTTCAGCAGTGATTGGCATTCAGCTGATGCGGTAAATTAATTATGTGTTCGTATACCGCAATATTGTCTGAAAAGTATTTTTGTCCATTGGCACCTTGAAAGTTCAATATTCCGTCGACGTAATTAACGTTGTTAATACTAGGCAAGATGATGTAAGATACGTTAGTATAGCTCGGCAACTTCTTTTTAGGGCCGTAGAATAAACTGATATTGGCCGTGATGCGCATCTCAAGACACGTATCATGGCAAAGTAAACACCAAATCATAGAAAACTGTTTCCGACGTGTGTACTGGGCGCCTCAGCCAAAATCAGGTATTTTTTACCTTTAGTGTAATAATGCCTCCAAAATTGAGGTAAACCTTGGACACTATCAAGTTTTTCAGGGCAACCGTTTAGCACCGGGGACTAATAGGTAGGCTCTTTACTTAAACTTCCCCTCAAAAAGCATAAAGGCTACATTGCTGAAAGAGTGGAATCGAGAGAATGAATGAGCAGGGCTCTATTCTACTGGATAAAACCATATCGTCTTTGAGGTGTTATCATATTGTTTCCCTTTATTTGGCGATGTATATTACAATATACATACCACAAGAGTTACGTTTTATATCTTTTTTTGGTCTTTAATTTTTTGCTGGATTATAATCTGAAATGGCTTGAACCCATTACTTGTTTTATGTTTGCCAAGTAAAAGGTTACCTCGGCCGCCATCACTGTTACGTAAATAAGAGCTATCCGCATGTTTAAATCCGCGTTAAGATTTTCTTACACTAAAAAGCTATATTCGGTTTCCGGTTATCCTAAACATGAGTTACTGCTGCCGTTTTTCTTTAATAAAAATGGAATGTATTCACACGATTTGTTAAAATATTTATCTAGGTAGGGGGAAGCGGGACAGTTTGATGCACGGGACACAATAATACACCAGCACCATTTCGTTAAAAACAAATGGTAGTAATATTGAAATATCACTAAAACATGACTATACATAAGCCTAAATTTTAGCGAGCTTGACAGCATACAGACAGTAAACGCATCGCTAGGTTATTGTTCTTTAGCATTTCACAAGTAAAATAGTAGTCTACGTGACGGCTAATTACGCAGAGTCTCGTACAATACTTTATCTACACACATATTGTAAGTACTCTATTATGGGTTCAGAAGCCGAAAGGCAAATGACCTGCATTGCTACCAGTGGTACCTGTAACATATCTAAAGGTGCTAAGCTAATATAAAGTATAGACTAAAATAATAAATAAATCAAATCAGAGAAATAACATATTCATTTATTATAATAATTGTAAACATTTACAGTTGTGCAATGGGAAATGTGTAAATTTCCTGCTTGACCTGCTTGTGTAGTTGTAGCGGGAGCGTCCTGGTTTGACGTGCTTGGCCAATTTATATTTATAACTTCTTTATTTTTTATCGTATTTAGTATTTGGTTTGAAACCTTCACTTTATTCTGTATTGACTCCTCAATATAGCCTTCAGCAACTGTTGTGGGCTTCCATCTCCCATGGCGTTTTAAGGTTGTGATGTCTCCACCTCCGTCCACTAACAAAGTTGCCGAAGTCCTGCGGAAACGGTGTCCGGTATAGATTCCAGGCTCCGGAAGATTTAAAAAATTGACAATTGTTTTGCCGAGGCCTCCAAACCATTAATGCCTACTTCTTGTTTCGTGCATTTCCCACCAAAATAATGTAGAAAAAAACTGTGTTCTGGGCATTGACGGGCCC
Organism: Acleris literana; assembly: GCA_946894065.1. Lineage (NCBI taxonomy): Eukaryota > Metazoa > Arthropoda > Insecta > Lepidoptera > Tortricidae > Acleris > Acleris literana. The sequence goes on along the minus strand of OX335668.1, from coordinate 38,635,810 downwards.
GCAATTCTATATATTTCTTACACAGATCCCTGTAACTACCGGTTATTGTAAAAGTGCGCTCCGTCTTATTTTTGGTATTCCGAATGGTGGCTAGAATAGTTGTATCGAAAACTTGTACGTCATCGAACTTGAGATTGTATAGTTCCTGTCTGCGGCAAGCTCCCATGATTCCAAATATTAGAGCAACCTGAAACAATATCAAGCAAAGTAACATTACAATGAGTTACCAGATATGATTCAATTAAACCTAAATGTACTTATGCATAGGAAATTATACTTTCAAACATACATGAAATCAAAAAACTTTTAAAATCCATTTAATACTGAAAACAAGTAGTAGTTACCTTTGACTGAAGATACAGTTGGTTAGGTGCTTCATTGATAAATTGGTTTATGTTCAGGCAAAAATATTTTTGACTTTATTGCCTTATAACCTTCTGATTTCCGTATTAGGAAAGCAGTCAATTTGGCATATTTAGCGAGATTCACTTTGTGCTTGATTTCCAGTGTACTTTTAAGCATTGAGTAACAATTCCATAGGCTGGAAGCATTAAATTTCTCAGACAAGTCTTCGACATTAATGTGGTCTTTTTGTCAATTTTCCAGTCCATAAAGTCCTTGTATGCCTTTTCATATCTGGTTTTTGATATTTCTGGCAACAAATTACCAACCGAGGCCGCTGCCCTATTTAAAATATCGGGCGGAGTGCCCGATATGGTCATTCCGCTTTCAGAATCGCTGCTCATGTTTTACCTACTTGGAAAAGCGGAAATTTCGAAAGTGGCACAACAAACTCAACAAAGAAATGAAATAAAATAAAATCACGACTTGAAGAGTTGACGACAAAAATGGTGGCAAAAGAAACCTGTCCTGTGTCACGAATAGGTATGAATGTTTTTTTTTTAAAGCTTAGAACAAATAATAAAGTTCCTTTTCTCATATCGTTCGAAATTCGAATTTTCTAAGATATTGTACTAAAAAATAATATACCGAGTTGATGTTTCAATTGATTCTAGAATAGGGCCTATTTAAATTTTGTTAATTTTGGAAGATGTTCCAAATTTTAAACTCATTACTTTACAATATTCGATAACGTAATCTCAAAATTACCTTACAGCTGTCATCGCTGTCACCTACTACCACAGGTAATGCTGGTCATTGCCTACGGATTTTGAACTCAGAATAGAGGACTTATGATATGTGTGTAGATACTATTATCTACACAGTACTACAGTTTACGTTTACGTGACGGTGTTGTAATACTAATTACGCAGTCTCGTACAATACTTTATCTACACACATATTATAAGTACTCTAAGATGGGTTCAGAAGCCGAAAGGCAAATTACCAGCATTACCTTACCTGTGGTAATAGGTGACAGCGATGACAGCTGTAACGTAATTTAGAAATTATGTTATCGAATATTCTCAGAACCTTTGGAACATCTTCCAAAAATAACAGCTGTTATCGCTGTCACCTACTACCACAGGTAATGCTGGTCATTGCCTACGGGTTTTGAACGCATAATAAAGGACTTTTGATATGAGTGTAGATAAAAGTATTTTTTGGCAGGATTGCATGTTTAACTTTTCTAAAGTACACTGGTTTTATTAATATTAAATTGAAAGATAAGATACTTAAGTCTCTACTACTACTTTGTCCACTAAGAAAACTGGTTTTTTTCTTGTATTATTCTCGAGTTAATATCATCGCGTCTAAAACGCAACTGGTCTACGGCAGTGGGTGGTATAAAAAGCAACTCGTCTGAACAAGTACCTATTAACAAGTCATCCAAATTGCTAATGGTCTAATTAGCAAGTGGTGTAAAACAAGCTGGTCTAAGAAGCATTAAGTTTAAATGAAATGCAAGGGGTCGGATGAGCAGTTCAAAACACACACACACACACATATAGCAGGTAGGTTAGATTCTTTAGGTGGCTTTAGATGCTCGAAGGGCAAACCACCCAGAAATAGGAGCCCCGCCCAGCCCCATCGTTTTATTTATTAAGAGAGGAATTTAAAATACATAATTGGCAGTTGCGAACTCAGACCACTTGCTACATAAGACCAGCTGCGTTTTAGATCACTTGCTATTTAGACCAACTGCGTTTTAAACCGCTCGCTACATAAGACCAGCTGCGTTTTAGATCACTTGCTATTTAGACAAACTGCGTTTTAAACCGCTCGCTGCATAAGACCATCTGCGTTTTAGACCACTGGCTATTTAGACCAACTGCGTTTTAAACCGCTCGCTACATAAGACCATCTGCGTTTTAGGCCCACTTGCTATTTAGACCAACTGCGTTTTAAACCGCTCGCTACATAAGACCATCTGCGTTTTAAACCACTTGCTATTTAGACCAACTGCGTTTTAAACCGCTTGCTACATAAGACCATCTGCGTTTTAGACCACTTGCTATTTAGACCAACTGCGTTTTAAACCACTCGCTGCATAAGACCAGCTGCGTTTTAGATCACTTGCTATTTAGACCAACTGCGTTTTAATCCGCTGGCTACATAAGACCATCTGCGTTTTAGACCACTTGCTATTTAGACCAACTGCGTTTTAAATCGCCCGCTACATAAGACCATCTGCGTTTTAGACCACTTGCTATTTAGACCATCTGCGTTTTAAACCGCTCGTTACATAAGACCAGCTGCGTTTTAGATCACTTGCTATTTAGACCAACTGCGTTTTAAACCGCTGGCTACATAAGACCAGCTGCGTTTTAGACCACTTGCTATTTAGACCAACTGCGTTTTAAACCGCTCGCCACATAACACCAGCTGCGTTTTAGATCACTTGCTATTTAGACAAACTGCGTTTTAAACCGCTCGCTATATAAGACCAGCTGCGTTTTAGATCACTTGCTATTTAGACCAACTGCGTTTTAAACCGCTCGCTACATAAGACCAGCTGCGTTTTAGACCACTTGCTATTTAGACCAACTGTGTTTTAAACCGCTCGCTACATAAGACTATCTGCGTTTTAGACCACTTGCTATTTAGACCAACTGTGTTTTAAACCGCTCGCTACATAAGACCATCTGCATTTTAGACCACTTGCTATTTAGACCAACTGCGTTTTAAACCGCTCGCTACATAAGACTATCTGCGTTTTAGACCACTTGCTATTTAGACCAACTGCGTTTTAAACCGCTCGCTACATAAGACCAGCTGCGTTTTAGATCACTTGCTATTAAGACCAACTGCGTTTTAAACCGCTCGCTACATAAGACCAGCTGCGTTTTAGACCACTTGCTGCTTAGACCAACTGCGTTTTAGCCGAGATAATAACCCCCTACTAAAACTAAAAAGATAAAACGTTTCGGTTAGAAGCTTATTTAAAATGTTGGCTATTAGAGGTATAGTAAAATAAATATCCTACGGCCCATCATGGGCATGGCATGGGGTAAGAATATTTACACATTAGAGACAGTAACATATTGTTATATCTCACTCTTACGTATTACTCCGTCATCCTTTACGCTGGCCCATATAGGCCGTATTAGAATGAAGTATAGTGTATTTTTTGGGTTTTCTATCGACAACGGCACGCTCCCACGCCAGTGAAAAGCAAAGGAGAATGCCCATACAATGCCTGGCATGTAGAGAGATAATCAATATTTCAATAAAAATGGAATAATTTAACACAACTATACCGATTAATTTGAAGTCTGATAAAGACGGGAACAATTATGCATATAATTGTTAGACTTTAACACAATGATATTTTATATTTAGATACGTTATGCTCATACTAAACGCATTCGAAAACCGTCGCCAATTACTGACAGTTGCTACGTTGCCATATTTCTACAGACAAAGACGGCAATTCGTAGCGAACGCTATTGTTAGAAAGAGATAAGATCAGTTGTTTCGATCCAAATGCGTACCCGAATGACGCGGATGAAATGAGACATCGTTTCTTCCTTTTATAGTTACAATATAATTTCGGCAGCCTCGAAAAACATAAGACGGCACTTTTTATGGCTTATATTTGTTGCATTTCGGTAATAAAACTTTACTGTTTTTGATGCGTGCGTGTCAGCGGCCACGGCGCGACTGAACGATAGTAAGGTAATTACCTTCCTTTTCGAGGAACGCTTTTGCGCGCAGATGACGTATCTTAATATAAAATATCATTGCTTTCACACATGATATTTTATACTAAGATACGTTATGCTCATACTAAACGCATTCAAAACCCGTGACTAATTACTGACAGAGACAAACATGGCAATCCATAGCGAACGCTATTGTTAGAAAGAGATAAATAGTTAAAAAGTAAGGCAATTTGCCTTCCTTTTTGGGGAACGTTTTTGCGCGCAGATGGCGTATCTTCATATAAAATATCATTGCCTACCCTCATGTTTACTTGCACTACATGCACGATAAGTGCCGTGAATGTCACTTCCAGTAAAACACTATGATGTTACGGTGTTTCTGTTTGGTTTCAATAATGAGCAGTGTCCAGAATTAATTGCAAACTTATTTATTGTTGCAAAATAATAAAATGCGTCAACTAATACAGGAGTGGATAGCACCACAAACGGTAAGTTGCAGCCTACGATTTATACTTGTTGTGTAACTATTTATGCAATAAAACAATATTTGTTGGCTTCTCAGGGGAAAAATACAAAGTAGACATATTTCACGGAAAGTCGATTTAATAATTTTAATAAAATTAAAAACATAGGTACATGAAACTGCCGAAGTCAGCTGAGTATTTTTTGTAAATTAATTATTTTTTTGTAAATTAATGCATAGGTACTAAGTTTTATCATTTTATCTGCACGTGCACCTATAATAAGGAAAACTGTGCCAGTAAGTCGTTTATTAAGTGGATAATTATTTGCGAATAATCAATGCTATCTATAGAATGATAATATCGCTATTTTTCGGACGTCGTCGTCGGTAACAAATAATTTTCTTGAAATTTGAATCAAACATTTTACGTTATTCCTTTCTTTTAAGATACTATGTTACTTAAGAAGAATTATTATTTTTTGTTCATTCTTCCGATTGGCATCATAAAAACACGGGTGATTTTTTTTTTCAAATTTAAGTCTAGTTCGATTCCCAGACGAATATTTTTTAGAATATCTCTGAATGTCTGTCTTTTTTCAGTAAAATATCCTATCTATGATATTTAAGGTACTGTCCCTTCATGTCCCATAGTCTTGGGACGCCCTGTAGGTATATATAACCGAGCAATTCTTGTATATTGATAACATTAGATAGTATATATATATCAATATACAAGAATTGCTCGGTTAAAGGTATTAGATAAGATAGATAATATGGTACTTAAGTTGAGCTAGGTACCAAACTAGTATCAATCCTCCTGCACAGTTTTTGGATGATGTACTTGTTACTACACAAATAGATCAGAAATGGAAAATGACTTTGTTTATTTACCTAATTCACCGTTTACTCACTCTAAGCCAGTCATGATAACACTATTTTAGTGTTCCGTGCCTGTGTATGCTTCGTTTGCAGACAGACCTACTAAACGTCTTAATACTTAGTTAGACATGACGTTGTCTATGTCTATTCGTATAAGAATAACAGCAGTATCCCAACTTATTGAGCAGTTACTGAAAGTGTTTTTGAAACTTACAGTAACTTAGCATATTTTAATGCATAAATGGTTCTTGTACACGCCAGGCATTTTTTTGTAGGGCAGATGGGCATTCTCCTTTGCGTCATTGTACGGAAAAATAAATGTGGCGGGCCGTTGTGGATTGAAAACTTCGCTGGATCGAAACAACGTTAGTTTAAACAACAAATTATATTACTTCTTATGTTGTACGAAACCCTAAATGAATGCGTGCTCTAAACGATCTTGTCCTGCAGGCCTTTCGCGTACCTCACTCGCAATCGCGATCGGCTTCAAAACAAAACAATTGGTTTCATTTTGTATGCAGACAAGCCTTCGATTTTCAAAATGACAACGATTGTGATTGCGAGTGTCGTTACGCGAAAGGCCTGCTGTTATATCTTCTTTTGTAAACAGACGCTTACTTAAATTGCGTTGCTGTCAAGAATTTTACACACTTATTTATCTCCGGGACGTAATGTTTCTTACCACCTAAATAAAGTCCGATTTTCACGATTCTTGAATATGTTTTAGGTATAATGAAAAACTACTAAAGACTTAAATATGAAATAGGCCAAAATACTGGTCAAAAAAAAAGATTAAAGGTATAATTGACATTAAGAAGATTCTACTATTGTAACAGTTACTTTCTTTTTGTTCAATCGATATAATGATTTTAAACAACAACGTTAAATGCTCCCAGTGTCACTGTGTTGCACCTGATGCCTTACAAGGTAGCTCTTACTCTGCTGCTTAGGTCGAAATAAAATTAACTGACGGTGAAGTTAATATAACTCTCGCGTGCACTTTGAGAAATTGCTAGGTAGTGCGAGGTCCAGTTTAGTAACATAGTGAATGGCTGATGATGCAACGGCGAGTGGTTGTCCGCAGGTGAGGCCATGAATCAGTTCCTGAACAATAACGCCGCCGAAATCATCGACGAGATGCGGCCGGCAGCGTGCGTGTCCATCGCCAAGCACTTCCAGGCCTTCCTCAATGCTGCCTTCACCAAGGTGCCCATGGACGTCTGGCTTAAGCCATAGTGGCTCCTGAGCCCTTTTGGCCGCGCTCGTATATTCGTACCTGCGTTGCGTTTAAACGATACCTGTAAGTATTTTTGAGACGCCGATACATTATAGAGGTGACTTGCAAGAACTTTTATGGCAATGCGATGATTATCTTAGAGTAAATGATACTTATTAGAACTATACTAAGTGTTTTGTAAGCATCCAAAGATAAACCGTTCATGTTTGTGTATAAACTATCGAACAAGTCTGATGCGAACAGCAATTAGAATAGGTTGTAAACAAAAACTATGCCGAAACTGTGTAGATTCTCAGTAATAGTTTTTCTGTTGTGCTTACATAGCAGCTCAGGTTAGCAGATGATGGTTATTTAAAGGGACTCTAACTTTCGATATTAAGATTTATTTATTCAAGATACCCTAAGAGTAACTAAATATGTGTAAATAGATGTAAGAACTATACTGTCGATCTAAATAAAAATATTACTTATAATTGCATTTTGTTTAATATATTTTAGTACCAGCTTCTTCCCGCGACTTCGTCCGCAAAGAATTCGTTTATCAATATTACCTCAGAATGATTAAAGAAGAATCTATTTAGTTTCATGACTTACTACAATGGCAATAGAAATGTGGCCCTCTCTTATTTACAATATTCATGTTTTACACGGCTCATACTTGAATTGAAAATTACCTACGTTGCATGGTCGGTCAGGACGTACTTTGATCAAAGTGTACTATGATGTACGCTCATCTTCGCACAATACTAAAACTGGCGAAAACCTTTTACGCTGGCGTTACGCCTTCGTTGGTCATCGCTTTTAGCATTTTATAGGATACCAACTCAAGGCCTGACAGTGTAATTAAAATTCATTAAAATATTAGTAATGTAACAGCTCTACCTATTGTCACGTCCTGCCGGTTGCCAAGTAAAAAAACTCAATAGAAGTTTAATAAATTTATATAAAAGTACGCCGGTAGTGTGAACTGAAGAGGGTAGTAGGGTCGTAGGGTGTGGTCTGGTTCTGCGAAGCGAGCTAGCACTTCCCTCGCAGTTTAGTGGCGCGGAGCGGCGGTGAAGAAACCGACGGCAGCCCGACGGTGTGTGACGACAGGACCTTGGCGTCGGGGGTAGCACCCGGTGTGTAGCACCGGAACCCACTCGACGATACTGGTCGCGTAGGAAGAGTAGAGGAGTAGTCAGGCGTAGAACCGGATAGGCGTTATGCTTCAAGCGGTGCTCCCAGCGGTGCAGTAGGGTACTCCTAGGCTCCTAGCCGGGGACGTAATCCCATCCGTGATCCCTGGAAATCCAAAGCATTGGCTGTATGAGCCTGGTGTTCAGCATTGGGATAGTCCTTGCCAGCCGCCGTTGAGGGGTGAAGACCCGAGGGAATAGCGCTTAGGTTAGGTTAGGTTATTGGCGGTGGCAAGAACTATCGGAACATAGTTACAATTTATAAAGAAAGAAGCTAAACCGTTATGAAGTAACGGTTGGTTATTCGAAATAGAAAGGTTAGTAGAACAATTTGGAATAGTCTAGAAGAACACACAAAGTATAAAACACAATAACAGTTTACAGCAAAATAGAATAAGGGTAGTTAGTTAACCTAACGTTTGCATATTCTATAGGCTTCATGCTTTCGATTAGTATGTAATTGGCCTATTAAACAAGCAATAGCAATTTTAAAAAAAAGTTCATTTTCATATTTTTTTTAATCATATAAGGACTGGACTGAAATTTTCCAGTCAACCTATTATAAATAATTATATTACTTAGCATATTCAATTTGATATAAAATACTTTTTATCGAATAAACAGCTAGCTGAAGGTCGACTCCTATTCGGATCTTAGACCAGTAGTTGTTGAGGCGGCAAAGAGGGCGAATGAAATGAGCGCGGCCTATTTATAACCTTTCGCCCTTTTCGGTTAATTTTTGAATATGTGTAGGGCGAACCAAGAAATCTTCGAAAGCCACTTCGCGTCATCAGTGAAAAGTATCGGGTCATGTAGGTAACAAACCATCATACCCTACATTATTTTCTCTTGCGCTTAATGAAAATAATTTAATAAAATATTTAATTACAATTACAATGATTAAACTATTAAAAGATGATTTACATTTAAGCTTAGAGTTATTTAATAAAAGATTCGAAAATTAGTAAAATAACAAGAATGGCTAGTAACGCCATCTGTCAGGTAAGCGTCGCTAACACTTGACAAAGTCGATCTATGAAAATCACATCTCTAATAATCTATGGCAATGTGCTGTCTGTTTGACAGTTATCAGTTATTAAAAACAAAAAATATAAGATCTGTTTTATTATCCTGAATTTAAGTGAAAGTGAAGTGAAATGAAATTAATATTACAGTTGTTTGTTTATAAATTGCAACACAGATACACAGGTAAGCAGCGTAACTACTGCATTGTTACAGTACCCCCCCCTTTCCAGTAAAAATCCGCCCGAGAAAATCTTTTACGTCTACACATTCAAACTTCTTTCATTCATCACACATACAAATAACTATCAGAATATCCTTTCAAAGTGAGTTAACTATTTAGGCAATTTAGTTGACCCTGACGTAAAAAAATGGCTAGATGAAACTGGATGAAAAAACTGTTAAACCTTCCACAAAACATTGTCATAGGATCACTACCCGTCCTATTTATAGATCACCTAACAATACATGTAGCTATTGCTTATTTAACGAGTCACTATCCGCTCGAGTCACGTACGTTAGATGAAGAAAGCATAGGTGCAATCTTCGAGAGTGGTCAAGGTAGGGCTTACTTTTCAAGTTACCAACCGCTTGAGTGAAAGGCTTTGTAGTTCGAATAGTAAAGAGTTTTTATAATTTAACAACTAGGTTGTGTATTGCTAATTAAAATAAAAATAAAAACGGACAAAAGATAAATAATTCTGCCAGCACAGAAATAATTTTAGAATGTAGTAATATAGTAGAAATAAATTGATCATTTAGAATTGATAAGTTTTAGGTCCTTGATATGCCACGTGCCTAAGTCCTTTCCGGACATATGCTGCAACACATAGACTAACGGTGATTTTTTAGAAATCACATGGAAGTTTACAAATTTTGGTGCTAGTTTTTTACTAAAGTTTTGTGAATTGTCACTTAAGAAATAGGTTATTTTCCAGACTATATCTCCCACATTAAATTCTGCCGGTTTCCGCCTGAGTTATATCTGGAAACATTTTTATTATGTGCATGAAACAAAGCCTGTTGAACCTTATCAAAGATATTGGTTAGGTATCCCAAATTTTCAGCATAGATATCGCGAGGTAGAAAGATAATCTCATCACCTAAGTCATTATCGACATAATGGGAACTACATGTGACAAGTTCACGACCGTAAGTAAGAAATACTGGTGTAAAACCGGTACTATCGTTTACCGAGTTGTTAATTGTAAACTGAATTTTAGTTAAGTTTGTATCCCAAGATCATGGATCATTCTCATCAAAAGTGGGAAGCATGTGACAATAGTTTTGTTATAGCGTTCCACAGTGTTTATTTGCGGAGTATATTTAGGAGTAAAATATTGGTTCGGTACCTTATATTTATTAAAGAAAATACCAAGTTCACAGCTAATGAATTGAGTTCCATTATCCATGAGAATAGTCTGTGGTACACCGCGTACCAGAAAAACAGCGTTTTCTAAGTGTTTTACAACCGCCTGGGCTGTTGCTCTCCTAAGTGGGAACATGAGACAGAATTTAGAAAAACAGCAAGTCACCACTAATAAATAACTATTTTGTTTCCTGCTAACCGGCAAAGGTCCAACATTTGGAAAGGTCTCGAACATTGTTTGGGCCTACCCATCACACCTAGAGTAGCGTGTGTAGGATGCTTATAAGCAATACACGTCTCACAAGAAATTACGAATTCTACCACATCTTTGTACATTCCAGGCCAAAATTAATTTAGCGCTAATCTGTTTTTTGAAGTCTAGGGTTTAGTTTCCTCTTTATTACATTTTGGAAAATCTGTGGCTTTGTAATCCTTAAGACCACATCTAAAATAGGCGAACACGCGTGCAGCCCGACAATTCTCAAGCGAGTGACTGTTAGTACGAAACCTTGGGCAATAAGGTTGTCTAAAATTTTGTGTACTATTAATGGCACTAACGTGTTGCCTATTGTAGCCGTTATAATTTTGACTATACGCCCTATTATTATAACCAGCTGAACCATTACGATTATATTTATTTGGTAACAGTTTGCTAGGGTTGAGTAGCGCATTTATAAGCGAACTCCGCTGCTAACGTAGTATCATTCTCTTTTGGAGAGGCTCATGAAAGTGAGACAAACGTGCCTGTACTTTTCCGTAATTATAGCAAGAGTCACGTAAAGTATCAATAGTACAGATCTGTGAACTGGCATTGGTCAAGACAGTGGCATAGCAAGGACAAAAATTATGCAAAATTATTTCTAACTTGTCACCCTCTGATATAGGCTTTGACAGACGAGAAAACATTCCCTGCATGATTGACAGGTAAATAGTGATAGTTTAATTCTCCTCTTGCGTACGAGCCCTTATCTCTGACATAAATAGGTAATCATAGTTTGGTTGACTAAAAACTTCTATAAGAAGAACGAAGAAATCTTCCCAGGTAGTAACAGTGGTTCTAACTGAACGAAAATAATGTAAAGCATTGCCTTCGAATACCTCTGTTGCTAAAGACATAAATTTACTAGATTTTACGTTCCTCAATTTCAATTTCGTACGAAGCAATTCATTGACTCTCTCAATAAAAGCACGTACAAAAGTTTTTCCGTTATATTTACGCTAAGAGAGGTCTGCAAATGCACCTCGGTCGCAAGTTACTGAAATATTTGTTGGTTTATTTTACGAAGATGACGCCTGTCTATAAGGTTTAGGTGGAATTGGCCTGAGCGAAGACTGCTCGGAGGCAAACCGTGTGGAACTTAAGGCTGCTAAATCTTTCCTTAATTGTTTGAAAACACCTTTACACGTTTTAAAAGACTCCGTAGTTTCATCTGTTTCTGGCGTGATAACGGTAATTGGCATGATTCAACAAATTACTTGTTCTGTCATATAAACCGTCGTCTAATTTTGATGTTAAGGAAGTAACGTTCGATTGCACTTTGTTCAAACTATCCTCAGCACCGATAATGTCATCATCAACCTCGATACCCGATTCTAAAATGTCGTGTGACGGTAAATTTGTTGAAAGTTTAACTATCTGCCTCCTCAATTCCTGTACGGTATCAGCCGGTGTAGAACCGCGCATGGCCACCTCATAGGTGGGCTCATCCTTTTGTAAAGGATGGAGGAGAAATTTAACTTCAGCCATGATCTAAAACCTCAAAAATATGTGGGTAGATTCCTAAAAAAAAACAAAAATGTAAGTAGGTAGTGCAACGAGCCAACTAGAACAACCGAACCTTTCACCGAACGAGTAGGGATGGGACATACTTATTCTGATGATATTTCTTATCGATAAAGATTCACCCTCATATTATTATTAAGTACCTCAGTCATGGTATATTTTTGCATTGTGAAATATCTGGATCGGAATGTAAAAAAAGATAATCACGACCAATATCCTTAGTTATAAGTCTTACGTTAGTTGCATAACCCAGAATCATTAAAAACTCTTAATATACGTATTTATTAAAATTGGTCCATTAAAATTACACTTAGGTACACAAGTAGGAGGTGATGACAAATCTGGTAACGATCTCCGAAATGGATTATTCTAGGCTGTCGGTCTACCTGCACTCAGTGGTTGCGTTCTCTTTATATGGCGGCTGAAAAACGTGTAATCGTTCCCAAAAAACAAGATAAGGGAAATGGCTAAGTGGTACATCTTATCTTATCTTATTGGTGGGGTCCTTACGGATACACTTCGACCCCATGGGATCTTTTGTGTATTTACGTCTCTTTATGTTTAGCGCTTAATCCAATAATGAAGCCTCCGTCCCTTCCAGAAAGCGGATAGTGGAGTGAAATCGCCATGGAAGTGGCTTGAAATCGTTTGGTTCTGGGTAGCCACAACCGAGGATTTTCATTCTTACTCCGGCGAGTGCACCACATTCACACAATAAGTGTTTCATTGTTTCCACCTCTTTGCCGCACATTCACAATCTGTGCTGTAATAAAGGCGCATTTTTGCTAGGAAATGTGTAACCCCAAAGTGCCCAGTAAAAACTCGCAGTTGGCTTCTGCTGAGTTTCCAAAGTTTTTTGGTCCAGCTCTGGTCAACTATTTCTATGAAGAGCTTTGCATACCCTAAGCCTACCGTGGTTTTCTTTACTTCGCATTATTGCTTTAAATATGGATATCTGGAGATATGTTTGATTTCCAGTTTTTGTTTCTGTATTCGTTGTCGGAAACCACTACTCGTAAACACAGCCAGTCTATATTGAAAGAAACCAGCCCAATGGTGGCGGCTATTTTTCCTCAATCAGCAATCTCTCACAGAACTAAAAAGTTAGATCGCGGCAAAACAGTGAAACTTCTTACCTAAAAAAACCAAGGCGACTGTTTTTTAAACGTTATTATAGTAACCAATAAAATATTACTATCAATAATATACTTCACAAATATCTTCGAAATCGGAAAAATTATCGACCATAATTATTGTATTTAGAAACAACGCCGGACATCACTACGAAATCAGAAAAGGATAATATATTGGGATTGACCTAATGAGTAAGACATTACGAGAACGGCCATTATAACTTGACCATTGTTGGTCAAATATAAAATGTGCTTACCGGTGAATGTTATACCATATTTTTTATACTTTTAAGTTGTTGATGCCTTTCCACACCATTTCGAGGAACATGAAGGCATTTTGAGTAATTTCTCGAATTCTGTATATTTTTGATTGTATAAACATAGTTGACACTGACAGCGGTCATCGGCGCTATACCGTACATATACATAATTTTACATATGAGTGGTGAACATCGGCTGCCTTGTAAAAGCGGTATCTATTGGGGGTGATCTGTGTTCTAGACCCGACACCACACGGGTAATAAAAGCTTGCTGCGAATTGCAAAAACACAAATAATCACACACACACCAATAATTAAACACTACACCGAACCAGACTTATACCACGTAAAGGGCGCCACTGTCACGTCCTACCGGGTGGTAAGTAAAAAACTCAGCCAGCCGCCGTAGGTTGGTGGTGAAGCCCCGAGGGAATAGCGCTTAGGTATATTATTGGCGGTGGCAAGAACTATCGGAATACAGTTAGAATTTATAAAGAAAGAAGCTAAGCCACAAGAACGGTGTTTATATTATTTACGGTGTTTTACTGTGTTTTATTTATTTATTTATTTCCCTTCAGTCATCATCATCATCACAGCTCATCATCATGACCATACCTCTTAATTTAATTTAATTTCATAACTTATTTACTTTCTATAATTTATGGTCAATCAATCAATCGATCAATCATTTATTTGCTAAGAAACATAATGTTACAGGGTGGTAAGGAACAATAAATATGTAAAACCAAGATTGGCATGCAAAATAACATTCTACTTAAAGCAAGATAGAAATAAAAACATATAGATAAGAAGCCCTCTTAAAACAACTGAAGAAATTAAAAATATGCTCATACAGGTTATATCACTAGTAATGACAAGCCTGGTCAAACATTTTACCAAAGTATTCTTCCAATTTGTAAAAAGGCCTTGTCAATAAAAACAATTTAACCTTTTTCGAAAATTCATTTAAATTATTACATTGTTTAATAAATTATAGATTTTAATTGCATTATATTCTAAACTATTCCTATAATGTATATAATTCTTGTGTATTGGTAATTGTATGTCAAAATTATTTCTAAAAGCGTGCCTTCTTGTTTAAAGTTCACTTTTTAACTTAAATCTATTAATTAATCTTATTTCTAAAAACAAACATGCTTACTAAGTAGATATACAGAGATGTCACTGTTAATATTTCATGTTTTATAAATAATGGGCGGCAGTGGGCCAGTGGTTTTGATTTGCTAATGTAGCGTATGGCTTCTTTTTGCATTAATAATATTTTATTCATATGTACATTACTTCCCCAGACCTCCAGACCATATCTTACAATACTTTCAAAGTAGGCAAAGTAAACAATTTTTAACGTTGAGGAATCTAGTAATTTAGACAAAGTCTTCAAGGCATAACATGCACTAACAAGTTTCTTCCGAGTCTGTTGTATATGATTTGACCAACGGAGCTGTGTGTCCAATTCAATGCCCAAAAATCGAACGCTTTTCACTTTAGATATTGGCTGAGGTAGAGAGTAAGATAAACTATTAAGTATGTCTTTGGAATGTTACGTAATGTGTTTTATCTAGATTCATGCAAAGGCCATTGCTTTGTGTTTCAGGATAATAGTTTTATTATTATGTATGTATGTAGCGTCTTTATTGTATCCCTTGTCGTAAGTCACAGTACGCTGTCTCAAACAACCCGCCTGGCTCCACTGAACACCAGCCCGGTTGACATTCCCATGCCAACCATTTTGCTGAGTGGAGACCATTTCGGCACACATCATCCTCAACGTCCTTTTTTTTAAATTTAATGTTGTCGCTTGTTAGGAGGTAAGAAGTAGTTTTATTACGTTATTGTATCTTTTCTATGATGTACCCCTGTATTGATGTGTTTGTCGAATAAACGATTTTATATTCTACTCTATTCTATTCTAATTTAAAAGTTACTTTCGACCGTTATGAAGTAACGGTCGGTTATTCGAAATAGAAAGGTTAGTAGAATAATTTGGAATAGTCTAGAAGAACACACAAAGTATAAAACACAATAACAGTTTACAGCAAAATAGAATAAGGATAGTTAGTTAGTTCGTTGCACTGAACTTACCCGATTTGGGGAATAGCACTGATATTAAATACTTAGTTATTAAACAGTTGAGATGCAAGATGGTTGCGTAGTTGTTGACGCGATAAAGAGGGCGAATGAAATGAGCGCAGCCTATTTATAACCTTTCGCCCTTTTCGGTTAATTTTTGAATATGTGTAGGGCGAACCAAGAAATGTTCGAAAGCCACTTCGCGTCATCAGCGAAAAGTATCGGGTCATGTAGGTAACATACCATCATACCCTATTTATTTGCTCATGCGCTGAATGAAAATAATTTAATAAAATATTTAATTAAAATTACAATGATTAAACTATTAAAAGATTATTTACATTTAAGCTTAGTGTTAATTAATAAAAGATTCGAAGATTATTAAAAATATAACAAGAATGGCTAGTAACGCCATCTGTCAGGTAAGCATCGCTAACACTTGACAAAGTCGATCTATGAAAATCACATCTCTAATAATCTATGGCAATGTGCTGTCTGTATGACAGTTATCAGTTATTAGTATACAAAAAAAAAACGTGTGCGTCTCGGGACGCCCGGTAGAAGTGATAACTTAAACTAATCTAAGTTGAACTATACCCTCCCATAAGAAGTTAATACTTCAAAAAGTTCAAAATGGCGGCCATTTTTTTTTAATCTGAGTACGGGTTCGCATTTGTACGGGCCCTCAGATATCGATTTTTAAGACAATCGAACCAGTAACAAAAAAAAACAAAATGGCCGCCACTTTTTTTACATTTGATTACGGATTCGCATTTGTAGTCCCAAGGGGCCCTCAGTTATCGATTTTCAAGACAATCGAACCAGTAACAAAAATTTTCAAAATGGCGGCCACTTTTTTTAAAATTGAGTACGGTTCGCATTTGTAGTCCCGACGGATCCTCAGATATCGATTTTCAAGACAATCGAACGAGTAACAAATAACTTAAACTAATCACTTTCCAAAACGGTGATGGTTTTAGGTTATATCGACCCTTTACTATCTCAACGTCGTATCTTATCGAATAGTTAGATAAGAAAGTAATCTTTATTCTATAGAGAACATGAGTGCTTTTCCCTAACTATTCGATCAGATACGAGGTTGAGAAATTAAAGGGACGATATGCTCACTGTCAACAGTATATATGCTTAGAAACACAATACGGGGTGACGTCAGCAGGTAAGATCAAATACCCGTTTATCATTTTCGTCCATACCTGTAACTTACGATTGGCCTATCGGCTGAGAGGTAGGTCTATGACGCTGTGGTGCCGCGGTTCAAATCCCATTCGGTTCCTGTATCTTTTTTTATTATAAAAATTGTTTAAAAATTAGTTCTACCGGCTGCCGTATGCGTGAGAGAAAGGGAAGCCAGACAGACTGTCGAGTAACGCGCGTTACGTAACCAAATAGTTTACCCTTCGTTAAGAAGTTATCACTTCAAAAATATAAGGGACTTGACAGAAGCGCATGTGCTTCTGTTTAGTCTACCGGAGTAAGAGCGGTTTCGCACTAGGCCGATCCGAATCCGATCCGAACCCGTGAAAATACGGATCTAGACCGGATATATAAATAAATCGGATCACGGAAGCCTTCTACTACTACTCCGGACCGTATTTTCATGGGTTCGGATCGGATTCGGATCGGACGTAGTGCGAAACCACTCTAAATATCTTTAACCGAACAATTGTCCTCGCATGTGATATCCATGGACTTGTTTCTCCAATAAGTCAATGGTGATTGTCTAAAACTCGATACTGGCGAAATACACCTTGTTAAACATAAGGAGTGAAAGCCATTAATTAAGAAAAAAAAATATATAAGATCTGTTCTATTATCCTGAATTTAAGTGAAAGTGAAGTGAAATGAAATTAATATTACAGTTGTTTGTTTATAAATTGCAACACAGATACACACTTAAGCAGAGTAACAACTGCATTGTTACACTATTTAGTTCATTAATAATTAGGAATCGACTTGCTGGTACTGAATCTGTTTTTTGTGAAGCACTTTGTTAATTTATGCAAAAAAAGAAAACTGAAAAATATACTATTTTTTACTTAACTTCAATTATATCTGCGGAGTTATAAGTATACTCGTACGAATGACGTTAAATACACTACTATACTACTAGTATTAAAAGTGTGATATAATTAGTTTTGCGAGCCAGTGTATTTTTTTTACCTTATTCCATTGAATTAAGGTGCAAAAATGTAAAAATATCCTTGACGTACTAATTTGTACACCTACTGCCTTCTATTAGTTAAGTATTAGCCCCCAAGTGCTAAAGAAAAAAGTATAGTCTTTTAGCCAATTTGGTCGGCGCGATGTCTGATCAAAGAGGACGGCATTTCGTCTATTCCGTGACTATTTTTGTTTTTGAGGTTTCGGACGTACGCATGAATCTCCCGCTCCCGATAAGTGACCACTTCGAGCTTTATTGGCTGTCCTTACATGATTCGAGTTTAGTATATACGTTTTAAACGTACGATGGATTTTTTCAATATTGGATGAATTTGTCTAGAGCCTCCTTCAAAGAAATTCATAAACTAGCAAATAAATATGCCTGTTTATACAGTTTTTAAGATTTAATTAAAAAAATCTAAAGGTAACTTTCTAAATAATAAAAGATTTAATATTTTTACATGTGAAGTAATCGACCGCCCTCGTATAGTGTTTGACAATTAAAAATAATGACCTATTATCTATTTGCCTAATTTGATAGCTTAGAAATGGCTTTTTTAATTTCTTTTCCTGGCCTGAGAAGGGTATAGTTTAATTTATTACTAATGTTAATTTTACAAAATTTTAAGCGATCAGCTCAATCCGGTAACTTTTTCGATAGTAACTTTGACCCCTCTAATGAACTATTATATATTTTTAAAATTTTCTTTCTCAAAAAAGGCTTTGGTTCAAGGCTAACCGAGAAAAGGTTGACTGGTAGAAAATGCCCCAAAGTATTATGTCTATCTCTGTTTTAAGTTATTTGCATCATTTATAAAATAAAGTTTACGGAAATAAATACGACAAACAACTGCTTCGTCCCAAACTGAGATCCCGTGACTTAATACTCAATCAAACCCATTTGCAGTTTAGAATTTCATGTACTAAGTAATGAAGTAAAATTAACACATAAAAATCTTTAACAGCTTCATCAAATTTACCATAGAAATGCAGCCATTTTTTTTACGTTTTAATATAGGTATGATTCCCAATTTTAAAAACGTATATATCAACTTTATGCAAACCGTAGCAAGAAGCAAATAGAATATTATTCTATTCTAAAATTAACGTATTAAGTTTAAATGATGTAATTGTATAAAGCTAGTAGTAAAAATAAAAATAATAGTACTTATTGCCTGTAAATTGAATAGTACATTGAAAACAAGTGTCATATGGTTATCGATATATTTTTAAAGATTCCTGGTGGCATCCCTAAGTGGACTGCAGGAAAGAGACGCACACCTTTTGAAAAAAGGATCACTAGATATCGCTGTAAGAGTAGTCCTTAATCTGCTGAACATAAGGACTTGGCGCCATCTAGCGCTGAGGAAATAAATTAATTACTCGTCGCTAGATGGCAGCTAAGTGACTAGTAAGCGCTACCTTACGTTCAGTCACTGAACTACGATGGAAAAAACGATCTTTCAGCATTTTTCAACCTTGAAAACTTAACATAAAGCTTAATTTTGTGCTACTATCAAAACTATGTTACGGCGTTTTTAGTTCGTAAGCTGCAACGAATTGTGAGGAGGAACGTAAGCGTAAGACGCACACATGTTTAAAAGTGGCGACACCGGGTCTTGGACGAATGTGCGCTCATGATCATGACATACCTATCTCCCTTGTTTCTGTGATCTGTGGTGGGGTCACATTATCATGGTATCAAAATTGTTACAACAACAAATTGAAATAATTTATTGTGCCCCTTCATAACATTTTGTAATTATAATTATTAAAAACTAATATTATTTAACGCAGAGTAAAACTTTGATTTTAACCAGGTAAAGTAATAGGTGGCCCTCGAAAATGGTTTTTAAGAAATACCTATTAATGGCCTAATTCGATAATTTCAAAGTTATGTTTATTTTAATCAAGGAATCCTGAAATAGTAGTATTTTAATTTCTTGCGAAGAGTAATTATAGAGTTAGAGAGATTAAATACAGCATTTCAAGTCAACAGCTCAATACGGTAATTTTTTCAATAAAAGCTTTGACCTCTCTTTTATAAAGAGGGCCTTTAATTATTATATCTAATTTTTCACGGTTTTGGTCACTGTTTATTAAAAAGTTTTACGGCCAAATCCTATATTCAAACCGCGGACAGATAAGGCTTATTAAAATTTGACATTTGACCATACAAAATGTGTCAAATTTTAACTCGAAATAAGCCTATCTACCCTCGGTTTGAATATAGGGTTCGGCCATTAGTGAAATCCGCACTAATATTGGTTCAGTGGTTTTCAACTGATGTGAGGAGAAACAAAATTTAACAGACAAACAGACACCAACACTCTAAAAATTGTAGGTACGTGTTCTGCTCTTCATTCTGAGGCCCCTATGGTATTTTTAAGATCATATCTACCTATCTCGAATATACAGATTTTTTCCCTTCTACAACTTTATTATAAGTATAAATGTATAGATATAGATTGATACATAGATCGATTTGTCAAGTTGTCATCTGCAGGAAAATTCAACCCGAGTGACTCTCGTTCTTCCAGTTCTACTGTCTATTGATTGATGATAATGATATGGATATTGATGATAATGATGGTGTTTTCAATTCACGATGTCCACCACACATATTTATACACCACTATGTAACCGTAGTAACCGTACATGGCGAATCAAACACGAATTGAATACGAATAAATAGTTTAATACAACAATAAGCGTATGAGAACGAGAGCAGCGCGCGGTCAGCGCGGTAACAGGTCGTCGGCGCGCAGGCGGGCCAGTGTGCGCGTCACCAGCGGCTGCAGCGTGTCGCGCAGCGCCTCTTCCAGCGGCGCTTGCAGCTGCTCCGCCAGCTTTTGCCAGTTCTCGTTGATGAACTTGTTCATGGTACTACCTGTGTGATCGGCCTCGCATTGAACACACTACGTTTAACTAAACTATCGACATGGTCCTCCGTTAGAACAGGAAGGACGAATTGAGTAATTTAGCATTCTCCTAGCGCATTTTTCCCGTTTCCAGCTATGCTGTTGTCCAGGTTTTTAGAGTTTGACTGAATGTACTAAGCAATACTTAGAATTGATACATATTAGGAGTGTTCAATATATTGTCGGTATCGAAATGTTCTATCTTATTTTAGTAAACTTAATTCTGGTCGTTTAGTTTCATTCATAAGTAATAGAAAAACAATAAAGAATCAGATATTAGTCCATTGATATTTCTGCAATTAAGGAGTAAACACCATTACTCTAAGGGATTTTACAATGTCGGCAAAATTAGAACCCATAGCGGTTATTAAATTCTTAACTAAGCTAGGAAAAATACAAAAGCGTATAACTAAAACAACAAAATGGAAGTTGTTTACGGTGAATCTATTCCTTCCTTGTCCACAGCCCAAAGTGGTAAAATTTATTATTAGCAAGTTTATTAAATTAAAGTCGACCCTTACCCTGGCCGACCTGTTCACACCACTACACAGGAAAATGTTGCAGAAGTAGAGAAACTGATATTGGAAGATACTCGAGGGAAAATCATAACTATAGCCGCAATTACATTGAGTCGTCCGCCGCATGTTGCATACGGCGACCGCAACAGTGTAAAGAACACGGTAGTCGGCCGCATTCGGCGAACGACAGCTGCAGCCGCCTAGGTACGTGATCGAACTAGGCGGACAGACTAATGTAGAGACGACGTTCTTTCGCCGCAGTAGTTTGAAACAAGTTCGGCGACCTCATTAGGTGAACGACTCAGTGTAATCGCCGCTTATAGCTCAGAAAACCAACCTTTTTGTTGATGCTATTGATTGTACACGCAATAATTGACGACCAACTTGTATGTTAAAAATAAGAGCGAGATGGGTACTACGGATGCCGGCGCCGCTATATTGGCGAACGCGTGTTGTGTGGTTGTACGGACTTTTTGGATTCGTAAGACGAAACTCCTGATGACGTTATCAATAGAAGGATGAAACCTGAGTTCATCAATATGAACGCAAAACGCAAGAAAGAGTCGATGCAGTAGCATGTAGGACGCACAGCTCATCCCAAAGGCTTCGACTGGAAAGGCCATGGCCATTATTTTTTGGGAATGCAAAGTGATCTTGTTGATATGCTCTAAAGATAAGAAACGATCAAGGAAGAAATAAGAGGAAAAAGGGCAAAATAAATTTTACTCTTCCATGACAATGCCCCAGTTCATAGTGCTTGAGTTGCCAAAGCTGGTATCCTATCGCTAACACTAAAAACGTTTGCCAGCTGTTTCATTTGCCATAATTTTCATTTCCCATAATTTTAATTTTATTCTGAACCCAATAACTTTTCAAAATGTTAAATGAGATAGGTATACTTACAGAACCTGTAGGTTAGGTTAGGTTTATTTTATAACAATTCAGGAAAGTTGGGTTTCAGAGAAAAAATACTTTTGGACAAATGAAAATTATGGTAACCGCAACTTGCAAAAAAATGATCACCCACCCTATCGTCCAGACTTGGCACCGAGTGACTATTATTTGTTTCCTCCTCCAAAAAAAGAATTTTGTAGAAACCGATTTCCTGATAATGAAACTCTGAATGATAAGAGGACTCTGAATGAAGGGTAAGAGAGGATTTTTTATGACAGTATTTACATTAATTGACCAATCTTCCAAACGCATTCACAAGAATGATGATAACGTCGAAAAATCAAAATACGACAGATATTTTTTTTACCAATTCCGAGAAATAATTGAACACCACTCGTAGAGCCCGCTGGTCTCCAAACTCGTACCCTATGACCACGGGCTGATATCATAAACTACTTTAAGATGTTAGTTGAGAACTTGAGATGGGTGATGGTATACGAGTACGCAGTACAGAACAAGTTCCCGCCCGCCCGCTTACCGCTTCCCCTCCCGCTTCCGCTTCCGCTTCTTTTAACGCTTTGAGTGAGGAAATCTTAGACATTTCTTTATTTTAAGCGTTTGTTGCGCAAACGGAATATATTTTTATAATTGATAATGATAAACTCCAGGTATATGGTTCTGCAACGTTAAATAAATAGTATGTGGTTCCCTCATTCCCTTTGTGCTTCACTGTCATTGATTAAGGTGAAGGCATACAGGACTCACTGAATTCTCCGTCGCTGCCGAAGAGGTCGTGGAGCTGCACCGCGGCGCGGCCGACGCTGAACAAGACCTCGAGCTGCTCGCAGGTCAGCGCGTCTGGCGCGTCGAGCCGCGCCGCGCGCCCCAGCCATATGCGCACCACGCCCTCGATGTCGCCTGCGCACATACATACTATTCCTCTCCATTCTATTTTTGTACCTTCAACTTTAAAGTTTAGGTTTGACGGCAATATGTATTTCCAAGAACACTAAATGCGCTACAATTTGGCGTTTAAATCATTTTAATATACTTAATTTTACTGAGATACGACATTTCAAACCATGGGTAAGCAGGACTAATTATACAAAGGAGAATGGGCAGAAATTTATGAACACTGACTTAGAAACCAATAACAATAAGCACTATAACTAATTATCATCGGATATCCTTTTCAATTCTAAAATGTTTTTATGCAGCGGGAATCCTTAAATAACTGTGAGAAATATTAAAAAATATATGCATGCCGATAACTTTTTTCACACAAAGATTTCGAACTACCTGCCATAATAATATGCATGTATGCATATATTATAGTCCTGTCTGCATATTATAATTGTTTTACAACTTAGAATTACATATCGCTTCATTGGTCATATAGGCCAATTTGCCCACCCTCCTTTCAAACGGTTATTTATTAGTTGCTCTATATGAGGACTATCGTGATACTAAAATACTAAAAACCCGATGCAGTTGGACCTTTACCAATTCCTAATGTCAGTACTTAGTGGTAAGATCTTATTGAATAAAAGTGTGCAGCATTTTGAGTTGGTGGCAACCTGATATGGTTAACCATATTTTTTGAAATGCCTTTACAAAAAAAAAACGCAGCTCGTGAAAGTTTTTAGTATCAGGATGGACCAGGACCAGGACATGGTGCAACTGAAAATCGTTCGAAAAATTTGTGCATTAGTCACACTACACACACTCACACACACTACAGCGCAACGTCTCTAAATTCGCTTCTAGTATATAAATGTTTTTATGTTCTATCCTTTTACTTTATAGTTGTATCGATTAAAATGTTCGATTATATTTGTTGTGTTGCAGTGTGTTTTTGTCAAATAAATTTTGTGAGTTTGAGTTTGAGTTTGAGTTAGTCCTAGGTGCTTATAATTTTAAGAAAGTTAATATTAAGCGTATAGAAAAGATATAAGCACCAATCTGTAGCGCATTTGGTCTTGTTCATTTTTTTAATGCATTTCTATGCTGTAAAACCCAAAGTTATAGTATATTTAACAAAAACTGAAAAACCGTCAAAATTTTCGTTGTTATATGGACGTCCCAGAGCCCGCGGCAGCACCCCGAGGTCAAAAACCAGTTTTTTTAATAAAGGCCTGCACGACACTCCTGTACGACATATTAAAAAATTGAGGATACCGGACCCGAGGTATATTGATAAGAAAGGCAAACTAAATTGTAGCAGAAGTACACTTCCGATTAGACACTATTCAATTAATAACATGCCAGCATGGAGAACAAATTGCATAACTTTTACAATAATGCTGAATGGCCGCGTACGACCTAGTCTTTTATAGCTTGTAAATGAACTAGTGGATGTGACAGATCACGATACGTGTGTCGTTATTGTGGACACGGATAATGCACCAGAATAATTGACGGCTCTTTAATCATGGACGACGACACCGCCGTCACAGCAAATGCTTGAATCTGTTTAGGATAAGGAAATCGACGCGGAAAAAGTTCTTACCATATGTTCCAGAGAATTCTCCTTCTCCTTCAATGGGCAGCATCAAAAGTTGCCCTGACAGCTTGTAGTTTCCTTTTATTCCTAGCTCGGGGATGAATAGCTTAGATATAACCTCGTGCTTTTCAAAGTCAACTCTAAAACAGTCGAAATTAATATTAATAAAATCATAGTGCAAATAGTTATTACGAGTATACGCAGACTGTGATTTATAACACTACAGTACCAAGGCAGACAAGAAGTCAATCATGACACATTGCACGTTCATGAAGTTGCTGACTAATGACATTGTTGAGAGCAGTAAATCAATGCGAAAATTAATTTTTGCGGGTGAAGAATAGTAATAACAGTATTATTTGACTGCTGTCAACATTATCCATATTCAGAAACTTTATGGTTATGCAATGTGTCAGGATTGACTTCTTATCGGCTGGGCACTGCAGCTGGGAAAACACTCTAAAGGCAGCTGAAACTGGCATGAATACTTATTGCCTTTGAATGGCTTAAGCAGTAATCTCCTAACTCTAAATTTATCTGCTTTCATAAGACTGCTACCTCTAAACGAGAAAATAATTATTAAAAGTAGTTATTAGGTTTAATTAATAAAAAAAATTAATTCTATTATATTCTATTAAAAACTTCAAGAATAGCTGTGAGTCAGTGTAGAGTCAGTCTTCACTCGGAGGTCTCTCGGTTCGCCAACTATTTATTTACAATAACTGATTACACACAAATATTCTACAAAACTATATGTTAACTACGTATAGTTATTGGTTTTTAGTAAGTAAACGCGCTCATTATAATGTAACGCAGAGCTGTGCTCCGCTCCAAATGTAAAACAGGTTATCTTTAACCAGCACGCTTTTTTGAACTGCGAAGTCAAATAGAAACTATCGAAAAAAAGGCTAAGTATGGACATATGATCGTTACATGATTTTGATATTTTACAATATGTTGCGAAATATGCTCAGCAGTGCCCAGCACTTTTAATACTTTTATCTTACAGTCGGGTGTCGATCTATGACGCGTCTCTAAGCATTTTTAATAGCTTTTACCTACCACCAAGTAGCATCGTTGTGTTTCTTATGATTTGTGAAATTACTAGCATATTGAAAGGTGTTAATCTTAATATTGTAGTTCTGAGTACTCGAATGTCCAGTGACACCTATTTATAATGAACAGTAGTTTTGTGCATTTACTGTCTAAGTGTAAAGGGCGCGGCATACGTAACTTGATCAGGATTCTCGACTTTGATAATCAGTTTTTAAGGTGTGCCGGTAGGCACGTATCATAAAATATTGTTTATTTTTATTTAGTTCTTTATTTAAGATTATCTGCAATAAACGGTTTTGCATGTATCAAAGGTATAACTATACTGTATCTCTTTCATTATGCTTTCTCTAACTTTTAATGCCAACCCTAATATACCTAATTAAACACAGGTAAATTTGAAGGGAACGTGTAGCCACGACACCTCAGCGGCACTCACGCCATGAACCTAAAGTAAAAAAATATAGTTATCGAGTGAGCGAGCAGGCGAATTCGTAAGGTTGTGGTCTGCGAGAACGTAGTTACGTGAGGTCGGTGATGCGCATAGTGGAGGGCCCCCGCACGGCGACGTCGGTGAAGGCGGCGCGCACGGCTAGCGCGCCCGCCGCTCCCCGCAGCGCCAGCGCCGGAATCAGCAGCGGCTCGCACGCCGGGACGCCGAGCTCGGGTAGACCTGCCACCGCCAACAACACCCCACATTCCTTATATTTTATTGAGCATAATGAAAGCGAATGAGGAGAGGTTCACAACCCGGAGGCCTTTTTATAAAGATACATCGGATTTAGGTACTCAAGCACGAACTTGTACCTTCTATAGAGTAACGTTAACTTTTCGTCATCGAGAACATGTGTTTGGCGATATTGGTATAAGCGCTCCTAGCCCGTATTTGGTACTAAAATTTGATAGCAAGTTGACATTGACGTTGACTTTCGTGTCATCATTGTGGAGTAAAGCCGAAGTATACGTAAATTCATGTATAAATTCGAGTCTCCTTTAGGGGTTTGTGCTACGGTTAGGTTTAGAACAGGTTTTAAAATAGGAAAGGCGATTTAACACATTAGGTACATTCAGATGTTTGTGCTCGAGCTATGTACTATTGTAATTCACTTTACTTAGTTTTGGCAACTTCCATAATTTGTACTCGAAAGCTTGAATTGAAGTGCGTCGTCTACAGGAAAAGTGCGTCAGAGTATAAAATTTTAAAAATAAAATTTGGGTTCCTGAACCACAGATTGTTTTAAAAGAAAATGTGGATCGCTGATCGCTTTATGAGATATAGATGATAGATGACAACGAACATCAGCGGTCAAATGTTCCACTTGTAGTGGGTCCTGGCGTAGCGCGTACCTGTGGCCAGCCGCGGGATGCAGGCATTGAGCGCGTCGCGCAGGCAGCGGGCCAGTGCATGCGGCTCGCGTCCGCACGCCGCCGCTCCCCCTGCCAACAACAAGCCCACGTCAACGCGACGCCATCACGCCACCACTTCATGCACGCAAACATATTTCAAACATCAACAACACATTACATTTAGAGCGGTTACATTAATACTCGACAGGTAAAGCGTCATCTTACAGTCAATAAATTCTTTTTCTATCCCAGCGAAGGTTGTTGTAAGTACACCAAGGAGACATATTACTTTCCACATTTTAGGAACACTATACAGTGATAAATACAGTAAACGAACTTCAATGGTCTACGATAATAAATATCAATGGAAACGTGATGATTACTGAACGAAGGTATTTATCGGAGATTGAGGTGATAAATTAAGTTACGATTGCTATCGGGCGATCTTATGAAATGTAAAGTGTATCACGTCTAAGATTCCAAAAGACGCGATTAGCTTAGCCAGTCGTTATTACGGCGAAGTACGATGTCGCCACCGCTTTCGCTCACGGCGACACGGCGCGTTACCGGGCCGGGGCTGCGGCGGCGGCTAGTGGGAGAGCGGTTAGTGGCGACAACCGGCATTTCGTATTTAAAAAATCATGCCACTTCGTACAGTTGTTCCTTAAACCTATTATTAGAGTGATTTGAATCGCGGAGCCGGAGGTACTATTGACGAGGGGGCCCGTTGTGACGTCATATCTTAATGATTGACTTTAATATTTTGCTTCATTTCATCGCGGAATAATGGAGTGATGGGGTTGGTATCGATCCCTAGAACACAAAGTTATATTATTAGGTGATATATAACACTCAATGGTTATAATGCACTTCTGATATAAAAACATATGACATCCTAAGTAACACAAGGAGCATTTTAACATAGCAATCGTAATCTTATGTAGAACTTAAGGCCTATGTAAACTGCAGTCATAAAAGTTTAGCCAAGTTTCTGACGCTCTAAATCAGCATCTTAAAACCATTATAATACTTTACACCGTATAACGGTTTGATAATGGCATAAAAAATGCTATTGTAACGCCTATAGTTTTAGTGCAGCACCCTGAAACACCGCCATACAGGTTTTAGCTGTTTTTTGTGCCTGCCATGGTGATCGATATATTTCGGAGACGCCACCTGACCTGACATTCGCGACAGACCAACGAATAGGTATAATAAATGACTTGTCACCATCAAAGTCAAGGAAGCAGTAGGAAAAATAGTTACCAAGATTTTATGTATATGATATGTGTGTAGATAAAGCGGTGTATATAACTGTACATAATAAGACATTAAAACACACGTGTGATGTTATTATGAAACTCTCCTATCGGTTCTTTTCATAAACACACACTCGTATTTTATAGGTGCCTAATGCCTTTTATTATGTAACAGTCACATAAACTGCTAGTTTGATTGACAACATTTAAAAAAAGCAGCATTTCTGTTTTTTCGCGTTTATAATAGCTGGTTAAAAATTAGACTAGGTACCCGTGTTTATCGGTTTTTCTTTATTTAACTTAAATTCGTCGTTAATCATTTATTAAAGAAATAGTCATTAAAAAGACCGTCTATACAAAGTTAGGAATACTGATCTCGTGATCTTAACATGATATAAAATAAAAAAGTAACTTTAAACAGAAACAGAACTGACTGTCATGTCATGTTACTTATCAACCATAACAACTGTAACAACATAAATTCGTCGACTTTGGGCAGATTGCGGCTATCCGCTTTTACAAATCCGTTAGTCACTTTCATTTTAAATAGCGTATATAAAAACAATAGTATTACGAGAATCGAAAGCGTGTCGTTAGAATCAAGTAATCCGTCGGACAGATGAAAAATGGACATGACAGTTGTATATTTTTTTCAATTCCTGTGGTAATAAATGGATTAAGGGCACTATAATTGTATTCCTAAAATTCACAATCCAACTTTTTTTACTGTTTTTCCTAAATATAAAAAAACTACTGCATAAAAAAATCCAAAAATATGTTTACTGTAATTAGCAGTGTAAAATCTACAAACGGTACTTTATTTTACTACCTTAGCACATATGAATTGTTCTCAATTGCAGATGTACCTACAATCAGTTGTTATGGATCATTGACTTATATATAAGGATATGCCCAAGAGAATATTTCGTTCTATGAACGTTGGGGCTGAAATCGGTGCTGCCATCTATTGCAATTAAATAGAACTTCGTCAACGGAACATGGGCGAACAGTGTAGAACTGTATGATATAACCTTGTCGCGTCGTTCTCATAGAAACAGCGCCGTCGCCTACCACTTAGAATAATGGACTTACTGACATTTAATTTAGCAGTGTAAAGTAATGAAAGTCAAATAGTTTAATTGTAAAAATGTGCCTACTTTGCTCCAAAGTTTGCTCCAAATTTCGAAATCATTTTATTTTTTGAAAATCATTTTACTGTGGTATATTGATTTATGTATCTTTGTAAAGAAGAACATCTCCACTTTCATGTTGTAATCTTAAATGACATGGAAATATTGTTTTGATATAAATATATAAATTTTAATTTAGGAGCAATGTTACCCAGTGTTTGGTAAACTTTGCCCCCGAATTAAATTTGCTTTAAATCTTGTATTAGAAAGCGTTTGTTGCAGTTTCAAACCGTCGTCAGTCACAGTATGCTCCAGTAATAATCATCTAAGCCTAAGTTTGAGTAGGTTTGGAGCAAAGTAAGAAATGAGTTAAGTGTTAGGAACAAAAATATATTTGTTTTTACTTAAAGTTTTTTATTCTTAATTCACAATATTCTTCAATCTTAGTATTGCTTCACTTAGACAATAATCAAAAGTAAATAAAAGTCTTCTGAAAAAGGGTACGTAGAGGTACGTACCTCACTTTACTTAATTAAAAAGAAAAAAAGTTAAAAAAACGCAATATTCAACAAAAAAAAAATCGTCTGAAAGGGTATCATAACCCTGTTAATTAACATTTTAGGATATAAATAATCTCATGCTGTAATGTTCTCATATCCCCTATCCCCAAATTCGGTTTAGTTCAGGAACTGCAAAAATTTCAAGTCGACCATTTTTTTTTGGCGGATATCTGGACTTTAAAATGTCATTCCAATGATAATGGATTTCGTCTTTCGGTTTTGGCCACTTTCAATTTTTTTCATGAAAAATATATAATTATATTCCTGGATCAAAGTTACCCCAACACGTGGAGCAAAGTAGGTACGTTTTTTTTTTTTAAGATGAAGCCTTGAGATAGCTAAAAGCTACTAGAAATATTGTTAACATGGAATAGCTTATTATATACAGGAACACATCAAACACACTAACCGTGATTCGATGAACAATTGCTGAGATGGAAGTGACTTTTTCTTATTATTTTTAGTAAATTTTCTTGTTGGCTCTGTGCGACGCCTGATAGGAAACGGAAATGGCAAAGCGAACAATTCACGTTCATTTATGCCTCTTAATTTGCAAATGTATCGAATGATTTCGGTAATTTTGACGAATTGACCGAAGACTTTGACTTATAGGCCAATGAAACTAAAAACAGATTCGGAGCAAAGTTACCCAGTAAGGAGCAAAGTAGGCACATTTTACGGTTATTATTATTTATTACGCTTTAAACAAAATTATTGTCCCTCAAATAAAAACTACAATTTTTTGTCTTATAGTGAATTTTTCCTATTTTCCATTTTTGACTCATGGTATTTTTTCACGTTTATATATTTTTGTGCAATGGCTCTCATCAAATGCTATCTATGGTTAAACGTAGACGGTGGATCAATGAGTGCAAGTACTCTTACAAGGTTACGTCGCATCTCCCTGTGCGGGAATATACGGCATCAACAGAAATGATTGTTTTATTAAAATACCTAGTTTAATATGCAATCATTCCATTTACCGATGAAATAATATCCCATCTTTACCATTTGTGCACTTTTTATGTTATATTTTGCAGGATTTTACTGTACAAAACGTCATTTTGTCACACACAATACAATCACAGATAAAACTATCACGAGCCGTAGACCATTCGTGACTGACGTCTTGTTGGTTATAATTTTCGAATTTTATAACCGAAGTTTTGGCCTCATAGCGGGCGCACTGACGGGCATGTCCTTATATATAAGTCAATGTTATGGATACATTGGGCGCATCATAATCAACCGTTTCCGGTGTAGGTACAATAATTAAAGCTTATTAAGCTTATTAAAAATATAATAAGCTTAGCTTATAACATTATTATATTTAAAAGTCACTTATTATGAACAAAATAAATTATTAGATTTTTCAAATCACATTAATCAAGTATAAACAATACAATACATTAGTGCCTTTAGATGTACAATAGCATTTTTAAGTAGAAAGCAAAAGCCTGATGCTGCTTTATACCATAAAATGTAACCATTGCTTGCATTTTTAAAGGTCAACGGAGCACTGTTGTACGTCCAACAGTTCCTTAATCGAATATATACGTGAGTTATAGTAATGCGTTAAGCTATATAATATGAAAATACATTAATACATGTAAGTTATTGTAATGCGTAAAATTGCCTTTAAGTAACGGCACTGCGAGTACTTCAGTCTTTATGAAGTCTACTGGTTTAATGTGAACACATAAAAACCACTTTACAGACGATGGACAGTGGTTTATCAAAAGTCTCCTCTCTGGCCGCTGCCTTAATAATTGTTCACGTGAGAGTGTTTGTACAGCTGGTAATAGGCTTATTTTTATTTAACACATATTTTTGATAACATATTATAACAAAACCTCTATACAGGGTGTCCGGGATATAGTGGACTACCTTACATGGTTGGATAGCTCAGCTCAGGAGTGTTGAAAATATGATCATATGTTTAGTAAAAGTCGTACAGAAAACATGGTACGAGTATGTCAACGTTTCAAAATGTTGGAAATGCGGCTTGGTTCACCATTTTCGATGCCACGACCACGGTTATTAGAATTGTTCAGGTTCGTTTGCTGTGAAAGAAAGCTGATTAAATTTGCTTTAAGACTCTATACATATAATAACGCAATTAATAAATAAAAAGCAGTTTTTTAAAGTTTCCCGTTTTTGACATCGCACAGTGTAAGAAAAATGTATAAAACCTGTAGTGCTGCTTTTTTTCTAAAATGGTATCACAATTTTTGAGATTATTGATTATAGCAGCAAAGTAATTATTAAGTGAAGTATGTTGGGGTACGAGGGTCTAACTGAAAGTTTCGGGAATAGAAAAAAATATGCAGTTAAATTGAATAATGACCGTGAAATAGGCAGTTGCGGGTTACGAGTAGAGATAGCGTGGCCGAGACGCAATCGAGGCCACGCTATATACAAGTCCAGCAACCGCCCTTCCTGGTCGAGGCTTGTATAGTGCTTATTTCCAACAATGTGAGGAAATTTGACACAACTGTTAATAATATTAAACACAGTCCCAACATCTCCTTGAAAAAAAAGAAAAGAAACGTACGATTTAGTATGACACTGTAATAAAGCATTAAATAAAATCACAAATTTAAACGTTATAAATTCAATTTGAATAAAATACAGTTTAAACTTACTATAACATATATTACGCGTTTATACTTTTTTGGCATTTTATTTTATTAAAAACGCAATTTCTGTTAAAAAGAGTCAAACTGTTTGACACACTTTTAAATACGTTGTAAAAGCGGTTTGAAAAGGCTTAAAGTCTATGACATTTAAAAAGTAAAATATACAAGGAAGAATTTTGATTACACGAGTGTTTGGCTGTTTGGAGATAGCTATCCTATTCCAAATATGGTTTTAAAAAGTAAAACACCACGTACGTAATGACGTTTCATACATTATCGCGGCCGCTGCCGTTGGTAAATAATAACTTTGTTTTTTTTTTTTAATTGCCTGGGCCTGGAACTTAGAACTTCGCGGGCTGATTTGACAACAGTAAGGTTAACATTTCCGAGCTAGTGGGAGAAAAATATTTTTTATTGTATTTCAAAGTATTCCTCTTATATTTTATGCACATTCCATGCGTTCAAACCAGTCAATAAAGCACTTATTGAAGTCTGAAATAGGGGTGGACAAAATGGCCATTTTAAAAGCCTCCACTGCTACTTTCGGCGTCTGAAACCGCTGACCACGCAACTTTTCCTTAATTTTGGGGAATGTGAAAATCATTGGGGCTTAAGTCGGGGCTGTATGGAGGATGGTCCAGTAATTCGTCTTCTTCACCGTCCAGATACTCAGTTGTTTTCCGAGCAGTGTGAGGGCTGGCAGTGTCGTGGTGTTTTTTTCGGAGTTCAGCAAAGATACTTGGCAAACAAATAGTGGTGTCCAATCGGCATTGACCGTTCTACCATCTTCAAGAGGAATAGTAGCCACGTGACCCAATTTGGAGACAAACGTAGCCACCATCTTTTTGGCCGTGCTGCGAGAACGAATAACTTTTGTCTGCTTGAGATTTTTATTTTCAGGCTCATATGCATATATCCAACACTTGTCACCTGATATAATGCTAAAAACTGCATTTGAGCTTTCTCCGTTGAATGTATTCAAAGTTCTGCGGCATCAATTGACACTAGTCGTGTTTTGCTCGACAGAAACCAACGGGAAAATTACTTTCGCACGCCTAATTGTTCCTGTAAAATAATTTGCATCTGACTCATTCCACTGCCCAAACACTCTTGAATCTTCCGATATGACACATGAAACTTTAGAGATTATAAAAAGGTATAATATATGTCAAAAATATGTTTGTAAGTATTAGATTCCCGGGACTTCGTAAGAACGTACTAAATTTCGACACTTTGGTAAGCCTTCAGTATTTATTTCTTAATATTGGTAACGATTCCTTGAATTGTTATTTTTAGTTATAAATAAGTATGATATATATTTACAATAAATATAAATGATTTCTTCGTATAAGCAGCCGTTTTTGTTTAATTTACGTCCGAAATCAGTGTTTGTGTTATTTTTTCCCGGGAAATATTGGACGTTCTCGGGGTAACATCGGACTATGTTCTAAAATGAACCATGTATAGTTTATTCCACTTAAAATGACGAAAAGCACTTAAAACCAACCATTACCAACATCTATTGTCCAATTGTTATCTTCAAGTAATGTGTAAAACAATTACGCAGGTGAGTCGGTGTATTTTGATGTTTTTGTCGGTATTACACTCCACGAATTGCGTTTCTAAACTAATAATCTAGAAGCTTAAAATTTGACTTGGCTAGTTTTCACATACAAATTGTTACATTTGGCTAATTACTAACTTATCTACTTTATATGTTTTACGCAAGTTACTGTATTTGTATTATGTGGTCATATCTTACTCTTCTTCACAATTGTCTTGCTGGTAAACAGGGATCAATACCGGTATTAATTAAAATTGAAATATCTTCCTTAATTTGCATTATTTCCTTGATATTTTCGACTGTAATTTAGGTAATAACACTATTCTATTATATAAATTCATTGAAGAGCAAAAATATTCAATAATGAGCGAGATACCGGATAATTTTGTATGAAAATAATACCGGTATACGATCCCTGTGGTAAAAACTAGCGGAGTCAAATTTTGAGCTTCAGTTTATCCTAAGTTATCTGCTTTGTGTAAATAATTCGAGTCTACAAATTTAAGAAGTTTTACTTTTAAATAGCAAACATTGTTGTAGCAGAAAAAATAAGAAATTGTGTTTTTAATACATTTTAGAATGTCGTATGTTCTTAATAAATAAATATCAGGATTATCTACGGAACTTGGCACCCATTTAGATCTCAATTCTTTTGTCGGTGAAGTCGATAACCATGCATCGCATATTCTTAAAATATTGAACTTGGCTCCCATGTTCACCTTTATGTTTGTCAATATCACTTCAATCAATTTTTGAATAGTATTAAATATATTTTTTTAACTGAATGTTAACCGCACTGTAATTGTATTGGGAAAACAAAATACCTACTTAAAAATTCCCTGAACCGAAACCCATTAATATTAACGTCGATTGTTTAAGTGCATTTTAAATTATATTGCATGTTATTATTAGCCATAAAAATATTTAATATGATTTTTTTTATCCTTTTTGTATTACAAGCGCTCGCACCTTGCCCCACCCGGTGGACCAGCTGCACAGTTCGGTCGGACAAATGTGGGTTGCATTGACCCTTAACTGAAGGAAGATCGTGATCGGGACGGCATACCGACCGCCTTGGATGGACGTCAATCTATTTTTTGACGCTGTTTCTGATAAAGAGGGAGCTCTTTATGACAATTTAATTACTCGTATATTAGGTGATTATAATATTAATTTTTTAACTAAAAATTACATAAAAATAGCTAAATTCAATAATTTCTTTTCTAGTTTTAGTGTGTTAAAATTGATATCCGAGCCAACACACTTTACAAATACCAGTCGAACGCTGCTCGACGTAGTGTGCGCAAAAAATTGATCATGTAGGCTCTCTCAATGGGCACTGCCTTGTTGTTGGAGAGTTAAATGTAAAACGTGATAAACCAAAACCTTACAGAATATAGACCACTTAAAAACATCTGCCTAGAGAATTTAAGTAAGGACTTGCAAAGTGTGACATGGGATTTGATCTCTGACCTGGAAAATGTAAATAGTATGCTAGGAGCGCTGAATCAGAATATTGTTAATCTATTTGAGCCTCATGCGCCTATAAAGTCAATTATAATCAAGCTCATGATGCAATTGCGAGACAAAGCAGCAGCTGAATTTCATAAAACTGAGTCAGACAGTAGAAATATATATTGTAAGGATTTGAAATCCATGGTAAACCAAGCACTGGTTTTTGAGAAAGCTGCCTACTTTAAATATAATATAAATAATAAAATACATAATCCAAAACTTCTATGGAAAAACATTAAATTTACTTTATTGCCTAAAAATGATACTGAACTTTCTCCGGAATTGTACCTTTTATAGCGTCGACCAGTTGACGGTTAATGTCATTTATATTCCAGCTATCCTGTGCCGTGAGTTGTTCCACGACCCTTTTCTGGTAGTGTTCTTTTTGAGCGGCTAAAAACGTATTTTCATTACGGGCAGGTAAATAGCAATCCGAGCTCTGACAATGCGGTGATCGCTTCCCGCGCTCACTTTATTAAGGACATTGACGTCTTGCACACTGCGTTTTTTGTTCGTGACAAAGGCGGTGTTTCTGTTTTTTAAAGAACTTATTCATAGCATTTGCTAGACGGCAATACACTGCCCGCTCTGTTAATCTATACGATACTGTAAATAGACAGGTAAACATTTATCCCCTTACATATCATGCATGCAAAAAAACACTCTCATCTTGGTTACAAACAAAGAATTATAATGAAGTTGAAGATCTATTACTATATAAAAAAATATAAAATTGTATAAAGGGTATAAAGGGAAAAAAGCAATCACTAATTATTGTATTATCACTAGTTTTGATTAATATCAAATTGACAAGTATCCCAAAATGTACATGTTTTATGAATTTTATAATTAGCTGAAATAATCTCTTAACAAACTGTTGTGTATTGCGTATTTGTGTGTGTGTATGTGTGTGTGAATGAGGAAGTGTGTATGTGTAGTAATGTGTATGTGTATGAGTGAAGTACGTCGTGTGTCTGCCATAGCGTGGCTGCATGTCATGTAAGCATATTTATATTTATTATATTTATTATGAGTTCTGTGGCCATGTTTGGGCGGGTGGACGACCTACATGCTCATCATATTATTCTGTGTTCTGCATGTTATTTTAAAACCATTTGTTACCCTTAGTTTTATTTTTATTCTAACGCCAATTAAGAAAGAGCGATGTTCCTTAACACAAGTATGTTTACATACTTAAAAAGGGGCATCAACCACATACTTTTGTAAAACTACAACAATTGAAATAAAAACATTTTATTTTTTATTTATTTATTTATAGCATAAAGCTTTTGTTGTTCTAGAAAGTTTGCCAGTGACATTTCTTTTTCCAAGACCGAATCCTCCTACATACTCTTCTTGCTCATGATTTCTTCCAAGATTGGCATTAAAATCTCTAATGACCACGGTGTAGTAACTTGGGTTTTCATTTAGAGCCTTATAGCAATATCTTCATAAAAGACGTCTGATTCCTCACTCTTATCCGCCGTAGGTGCGTATAAAACTAAAGCTTTATTTAAGGTAAAGCTTAAGTAAGCATATCTGCTCCTAAATCTTGCCAGGGTTTATAAGAAATAGAAGTAACTTTGTTTTCTACACATTCACGCATAAAATGATGTTGAACATCAATATGATTTGTATATTATAGTTTCAACAGCTTTTTCGTCATTTCGGTGGCTATGTTTTTGAAGTGATAACTTTTTTACGGAGGGTAAACCATTTCGTTACGTAACGCGCGTTACTAGACAGCCTGTCTGGCTTCCCTTTCTCTCACGCATACGGCAGCCATTAGTACTAAATTTTAAACAATTTTTAAATACAAAAAAAGACACTGGAATCGGATGGGACTTGAACCACGGCACCATGGCGTCATAGACCTACCTCTCAGTCGCTAGGCCAATCGCAAGTTATAGGCACGGACGAAAATGGTAAACGGTATTTGATCTTACCTGCTGACGTCACCCCGTATTGCGTTTCAAAGCATGCTGTTGACAGCATGTTGACAGTGAGCATAGAACCTAAAACTATCACCGTTTTTAAAAGTGATTGTGATTAGTTTAAGTTATTTTTGTTACTGCTTCGATTGTCTTGAAAATCGATATCTGAGGGCCCCTTGGGACTACAAATGCGAACCCGTAACCAGATAAAAAAAAAAATGTCCGCCATTTTGAACTTTTTGAATTGATAACTTATATGGGAGGGTAGTAGTAGATAGTTCAACTTAGATTAGTTTAAGTCATCACTTCTGTCGGGCGTCCCAGACGCACACTTTTTTTTAGATTTAGTTTATAATTATCATTTGATAGGTTAGATATTCAAATAATAATGTTAAATATACACAGGGTGTTAGGTAATGAGTGGATAATCCTTAAATTATGGGCACTTAGGACGTTATGAACGTCGCACGGTTTTCGAGATATTTGGACTGTTAGGTTTTTTCGAAAATGGTTCAATGTTTTGATCATAGCACCATTCTAAGCTAATTTTTTTCAAATTTTATTTTTTCTATTTATTCTTGAATACTTATGTTATCAGATAGGCATCACCATTATTGTGAGACTGCAATGGATTTTTGAAAAAATAATCGCCACTTTAATTATTGCGTTTTCAATCCCTACATTGATCGAACTTTCAGCTCCCATGGTGAAAAAAAAAAACTACCTACTAACTAATAGTAATTACTTTTTGAATTTAAAATCAAAATACCAAAATAATAAAATCGGTGTGAATTGTGATCGAATAATTAAAAACAAAAAAAAATCAACACAAAAATCTAAACACACAATTCACCATTCGTTACGCAATAAAAGCGAAATTAAAAATATAATTCGAAAAAAAAAACAAAAAGCAGTCAGCATATTTTTTAATTTGGAATAAATGTCATTTTTGCAACAAAAAGTTTTGAATTCTACGCCCGGGATACAAAAAGTAAATCAGGAAAACTGTGTATTTTTTTATTATTTGGGCATTTCGATTTTAAATTCAAAAGGTAATTACTATTTTTAAATTGTCAATAAATTGATGTTTTTAAGCTTATGGGCAACTAGACGGTAGTGTATTTTTTTTCACCATGGGAGCTGAAATTTCAATCAATGTAGGATTGAAAACGCAAAAATTAAGTTTGCGATTTTTTTTTACCAAAAATCCGTTGTAGTCTCACATTAATGGTGATGCCTATCTGATAACAGAAGTATTCAAGAATAATAAGAAAAAATTAAATTTGAAAAAAATTAGCTTAGAATGGTGCTATGATCAAAATATTGAACAAGGGTGTTCGTTTTCGAAAAAAACCTAAACGTCCAAATATCTCGAAAAAATAAAACTATAACAATTCTAGATCGAACATCCCTGAAGTAATATGTAATCTATTCTCAACTTTTTTAATTCAGTATTCGAACCTTCTACGCTTGATAGTAACTCCTGGTCTCCGCCTACTGTAATGCGGTTACTACACGCACAAGCTTCACCACAGTTTGGCCTGCGCAAGCTTCTCGCACAAAAAAACTGAACACTGCGTGTGCTACCACACGGCACAGTTAAGTACGCGCAAGCCACATTCTTGTCGAAATCCTTGTCGTGGAAACAATGTTTCCCAATGAACGACGAGCGAGCCCCGACTGTGGCTTGAACACTGAACGCCCAACCACACGCACAGACAAGTACGCGCAGGCCAGGCTTGCGCAGGCGAATTCCAAGCAAGTCGAAAACTGCGCAAGCCGCGCCGTGGGGTTGGCGCGTGCTACAGTTTTACCAACCATACGCTCCGTGTTCCGTGTACAAGCCGGCCTGCGCAGGCAAAACAGTGGACGTAGTTACACAAAAAGGATCCAAGCCACGGGGACTTGTGTGAAAGTTATGAAGGTTTTAAGATAAGTGACTTCTTCAGCGATACTTATGTTTAAATACGTTTTTTATATGTCAAAACACCAAAAAACAGCTGTTGTTTATAAAGTTATCAAATAAATTGTGTATATTATATTAATTTTCAAGATATTGAGGAAAATTAAGGGTTGGATCCATTTTGAGTAATACGTTTTTCTACGACGCTGTTTTAAATTTGATTTTGCAATAACGATATAGGGCAGATAATATTGTAGTTTTTAATGGAACAATATTATTTTAAAATAAAACTACAATAATTTACATGGTTACCTAATGTATTTATTATCTGCGGTCGTACTTTTGATACACAGGGTCACATATTATATACAAGTTACAAGTACAAACAGAATGCTGCGTCAACTCATATCGTAGGGGCATGTGCGCATGAGTCGTTGTCTGGGGCAAGTAGTCAAGTCGTAAATTAACTTATTTATCAATAATGATCATTAAGGATTGAATCCTTTATTTTTTCTTCTTCAAACTTATTTCCCTAGCAAAACGGTATCATCTTGGGTCGTCCCATTCGTTTTTTGTCAAGTTCTTAACTCGTCTCATTCTGCTTTCGTCATCCATTCTTCATTTGTCGTTTTCGTTTGTAGTCTTTGTCATCTTTGGTCATATTTGTAGTTTATCTTTTTCTTCTTCAGGCACTTTCGGTATTCGTCTACATCTTCTTTGGGCATGTTCGATTTTTGCGACACTTTCATTGTTGCTCCCATTATCAATATGTCACTTTCGTTTTTAGCTCGCCTCACTATGGTCCTTGTTCGTTTTTAGTCTCAATTGCCATTTTACTTTATCCTTATTAGACATCATTTTAGGATTTTCATGTCAAATAAAAAAAACGGAGGGATTGTCTACTAAGAGAATTTGAATTTATTATATAGGGTAGGGGCACCAAAAGATGAACGCCACCCAAAAGCTGAACACTCGATCGAAATAATCACATAATTAAATCACGACTCGTGTTACAAAGTTCGGTTTTTTTTTCTTGAACAGCTACTCTTTACCTACGCCTCCATTCAAACTAACTGAAACTTACGTCACAGCCACGGCCGTGATCGGTCATCATTCTGAAGCTTCCCGCTGAAAACGTCGCTAGTATGGGAAAACAGATAAGAACAGTGCACTCCAAATTTAAGCTTGTAATCACGTATAACATTAATTAATTGACACAATTAGAAGGATTTGCTAATCAAGAATACATACCCAGCAAGGGTATGTATTCTTGATTAATCTCTCTTTTATTGTATTTATTCGATATATCTTTTTTTTTTGTTACTTAACGAGTAATATGCCGTTCAAGTAATGGTTTTCAAAAATGTATACCTAAGCCAATACTTGAACGTTGTTCAGCTACTAGGGAAGGCGTACTTTTTTAAAGCGTCTTAATAAACCTACCTTAATTTCTAAGGATTTTTTACTCACATCCGACTCATTTAGACATAATTATTTTTGAATAGTTGGCGGTTAAGTATTGTGCTTGCTGTATCTAGCCGTTTCAAGCTTTATTCGTAATTTTAGATAACATAACTGAGGATACTCGGTGGTGATTATGTAAATTTCGCTTGTAGTAAATACTAAATGAAATGTCTTTTAGTCAATAACGTTTACGCAATAACCGTCAGTTGTAGTAATTTAGTATTTTTATCTTTTGAAATCATGTGAAGTGATGCTTGTTAGTCAATAATCTTATAGCAGGAATCGACGATTGTGGCGCTTTAGTAGGTATTTTTACCTTACTCAATAGGTTATAGGTTATAGGTTGTGGCGGGCTGTTTTCCGCAACTCGACGACTTAAATGTGCGCCTATTTTGCGTGAGAGGGTTGGTGACACTACTCCTGCCAACCCAGTTCCACCAGGAAGCCTAGCAGACCCTTGACGTTGCCGACGACTTCTGGTAGCGACCTCGGTACCAGTCCGAGGTGTCGCGCCCGGTATGTTGCCACCTCTGAGCACTCCATGATGACGTGGGCCGCGGTTTCTTCCGCTGTCATGCAGGCTCTGCACAGGGGGCTGTCTGTAACACCTAAAGTGTGTAAGTGTTTGTTGAATAGGGCATGGCCGGTTATTGCCCCAGTTACGAGTCTAAGTTGAGTCCATTTCAACTTCCGTAGTTTCCGTGACAATCCGGGATTTATTGTCGGGAGGGCTTCTTTGGCCTGCCTGCAGGTGTTTAGGTTGCTCCAGTATCGTTGGTGTTCTACCTGGGTTAAGCGTCGCAGTTTGTTACGCAGCCATCCGAACGGGAGAGGCAATATGGGCTCAGGACCCACTGCTACCATCTCTGAGCCCTTCCTCGCCAGCTCGTCGGCTGCGTCGTTACCACGTGAGTTGCTGTGCCCCTTTATCCATTGTAGTGTGATGGGATTGATTTTTTTACCTTACTCAATAAACAAAGTAAGAAGGATATTAGTATATTTCAATGCGGGACTTCTAATTATCTGTTACATCTGTTAAGAAACTTTGCACTATAGTGCTATAAGTAATATACTTAAAGTATATATGTATAATTAAAGAATATTACGAGATATTAGTAATTATTAAGTTATAAAATAAATTAGAAAATTATGGGTAAGGCGTTATGCGATTCATAAATTCGTAACAAATTCGACCTTTAGTCTATTTCTTAAATTGGTTTCGGGTGAAATCTAGCGTATTAGATGCGTAAGCAATGTCAAACCCATTAAGTTTTGACATTATGCGCGCCAGTTTAGGCGTTTAGCCACCGCGGCGTCGCGCACGGCACGTCACCACGACTCGTCAATCGCTGTTGGTCCGCGCTGCATGTGATGAACATTTAGAAGCTATCACGACTGTTGTACTGCGTAAGTATTTTTTACTTTATTAAAGTACACCAACGTGTTGTGCATGTGTATTTTAAATGTACATTTAGTACCTAGTGCAGTCCGCGCGCGAATTGAATGCCAAGGTTAGAAATTATGCTAGTACGGGACGGCGCTATACAGCGTAGTCAACACTGCAGTCGAGAGAGGAGAAGCGTGGCGCCCTTTACCTCAGGCCCCGACTGCACTCAGATCGCGCGCGTAAGTACCTACTGTATTGTTTACTCCGTTTATTAAATTGAGATTGTATTCAGTTTACTCATAAGTACCGTGGACTAAATATTTAAAATACCTACCTAGATACCCACTTATAACAAACCGT
This sequence comes from Acleris literana, assembly GCA_946894065.1. Taxonomy (NCBI): domain Eukaryota; kingdom Metazoa; phylum Arthropoda; class Insecta; order Lepidoptera; family Tortricidae; genus Acleris; species Acleris literana. The sequence goes on along the minus strand of OX335668.1, from coordinate 38,593,195 downwards.
GGTAAGTTATAAATCTAGGAAGTCAATATTTCCAATCTAGACAAACGGCCGGCGGCAGCGTGTCCAGCCAAGTTCACGCCGAAAGGAACTGGCGAGCGCAGCCGTGTGTTATTTACACGAACCGTTTGGAACCACTTTCGACGCCTTGATAACTCCAAATTTATTTATCATAAAAACATGAAATTTGGTTTATGTATTAAAGCCTTTTAGATCAACTAGAACACTAAATTTCATTAAAAAAAGTGAAACTGTTATTGAGATATTAACGTCTAAAAATTGGCATTTTTATCACTGACTGACTCACTCACATGACTGACTGACTAATTATCAAAAACCTAACCCACTTCCAGGTGACCTAGAAAGGTGAAATTTGGCATCAAGATGGGTAATTGTGTGTATACAAATAAATAAATCAGAATACAGTGACTTTTTAAGTTAAATTTTTATAATTATTATTTATGCTAGTTACCTCGGAACTCCGTCATTTATTAACCGATTTGGAAAATTCGTTTTTGGTTTGATAGGGCATACTTTTGGAGTAGTCCCACTGTCATCAGGTCAGAATCTTATGATGAGGTCCTGGAGAAATTAAGGGACTCTTCAAATATTCTAGTTACACCTATAGCAATTTGGGTATTTTGTATGTATACATAGCATATAGTAACTCGTACATTTGCTCTTGAAAAGCATCATTTGGTGAAGTAGAACTGATGATAATGAATGAAGATAACAGATTCACCGGAACTATACTCAATAATTATTAGTATTTCATGGGTTGGGATTTAAAGAATATTACCAGTGATCGGAATAGGTAGATTATATTTACCTAAAGTTCGCTAAAGGACATAATATAGAGTGGTTACAACCGGGTGAAATATTAATTTATTTTTATTGAATTCCGGATTTCCGGTGTTTTTAATGCTAAATATACGTAATATTTACTCACGGTATGGGATATTTATGTTAGTTTGTGATAAAAGGGGCCTGTAACTCATTCCTTATATAAATAATTATGTAATAGGTGGAGTATATTTACCTAAACTTCGTAAAACAGAGTCATAAACTTGCGAATACATTTACTAGTACCAAAAAAATACCGGAAATCCGGAATTCAATAAAAATAAATTAATATTTCACCCGGTTGTAACTGCAGTGTCAATGAAAGGCAGGTTAATAGCTGACTGGTTTATTAATAGAAATGCGTAATCTACCCACATATTTGTACTTGCATACCCTACATTTTCTCCCCTTTAAATGACCTGTCTAAACTTATTAAATATTTAGGCGTGTTTACAGATAGACACTAACATAATTACTTTACTGGGTGTTTGTTCTTATACTGCTAAGTTAGTAATTAATGTAAACCGTAAAGCATAACTAGGTGTTTAACTTTAACATAACTAAAGTTTTTATTGGTAGCCTGCCCTATCTTGGGTTGTTACTCTTTGAGCCCGATTCAATGCACGCAGTGCTCGGGCGGTCGCGGCCGGCGAGGCGTGGGGCGACGTCGCAGTCGCTGTCGCTGCGTCGGGCTCCGGGCTCCCGTACTCCGGCGAACGCGGCGTCTGCCGCGCCTCACCGTCCGACGCATTCTCGTACGCGTCGTCAGCATCGCACTCAACCGGTGCGGACCCGGGACTAACACGACCATCTACCGCATTCCCCATGCTCGCGCGCGTCAAAGAGTATGTGTTCCCTCTTTTAATATTTACCGGTATAACCTGATCCACGTGTCTACGCCACTCGACGCCTTGCCCCATATTTACTTTGTACGAAACTGGCCCGGTTTGGGACACAAGTTTGCCCTGCGTCCACTTCTCTCCTCTCGCGGTGTAGTCGCGCGCGAAGACCGCATCCCCGACGCGCAAGTCGCGCAGCGTGCCTCCGGCAGCCGCTGTCTGCCGGTCATGCGCGGTGCGCGCGCCGGCCGCTCGGGCCGGCCGCAGCGCGTCCAGCCGGCCGCGCAGTCGCCGGCCTAACAGTGCCGCTGCCGGGGACACGCCTGTCGTGGCGTTCTCGCAATTTCTGTATTGAAATAAAAATCTACTTAGCGCCGTGGCTACGTCCTCGCCCCCGTGTAACGCCCTTTTGATAGCTTTCTTAACTGATTTGACAGCGTTCTCTGCAGCCCCGTTTCCTTGCGGCCGGTACGGTGCTGACGTCACATGCTTAATACAGTTATTCATACAATATTGTTTAAACTCCTGCGACAAGAACGGTGGCCCGTTGTCGGTCACGAGCTGTGTGGGTAAACCGAAACGTGCGAAAATGGCCCTTAGCGTGAGAATGGTGGTTCTAGCATCAGTTCGATCCAACACGATCGCCTCTATCCATTTCGAATGTGCATCGACCAGGATCAAGTAACGCCTACCCCCTGCGTCCGCGAAGTCGGCTTGCAGGCGCTGCCACGGATGCAGCGGGAACTCCCAGCAGTGCAGCGGCGCGCGCGGCGGCGCGTCGCGCACGGCGCGGTACGCGCTGCACCCGCGACACACCTCCTCGATGTCCCGGTCGATGTTAGGCCAATACTCGTATACATAATTACGCGATATGTTTTTCATCTTACGGATTCCCAAATATCCTTCATGAACTTCGTCTAGCACTTGTTTCCTGACCTTGGACGGAATTACTATCCTATATTTGTACACCAAGCAACCCATGTCTACAATTAACTCATCTTTCCTACTAAAATATGGCTTCTCCTCCTCACAGCTCGCGGCCCCGGGCCATTCGAAAAGGACATAACCATATATCTTACACAGAACGGGATCACTTTGCGTTTCCCTCGCAATATCTTTATAGTTGATTGGTAACGACTCTTCTACAAACCGTATATAACTAAACGCGTCAGAGGCGCGACCCTGGCGTGGCAGCGGCAGCCTGGAGAGCGCATCGGCCGGGCCGTTGTCCGCCGACCGCACAAACTCCACTTTAAAATCGTAAGCCGCTAAGCGCGCTGTCCATCGTTGCAAGCTACTCGCGGCAGTTTGCGGAATTCCACTTTTTTCGCCGAAAATGTAGCTTAACGGTTTGTGATCGGTTCGTAATGTAAGCCTCCTTCCGAACAAATATTGATGATGTTTTGTTATCCCGTAAAAAATCGCTAATGTCTCTTTATCAAGTTGGCTATAATTACGCTCGGCCGCGTTAAGCGTGCGCGACACGCAGCTGACGGGCCGCTCGCTGCCGTCGGCATACCGGTGCGCCATGACGGCGCCGAGCCCGTAGGCGCTGCTGTCTACCGCCAGCACCAGCTCGCGCCCCTCCTCATAGTGCGCGAGGACGCGCTCGCCGACCAGAGCCCGCTTGGCTTCTGAAAAAGCCCTTTCGCATTCCGGATACCATTTCCAGCTGACCTCCTTTCTGAGTAAAGCGTTTAGGGGATGTAGCAACGTGCTCAAATTAGGAATGAACTTGCCATAATAATTTAGCAGTCCTAAAAAACTTTTAGCTGCGAAACATCATCCGGTCTCGGGGCGCTGGAAATGGCTTCCAGTTTAGCAGGATCCGGTCGCAACCCGTTTTTGTCAATTATAAATCCTAAATAATTAACTTTCTTTTGTAAAAAAAATAGGTACATTTACTGAATTTTACAGTTAATCCCATAGTGCGAAGGCATTCGAGAACAGCTCTTAGATTTCGTAAATGATCCTGTTCGTTTTCCCCGGTTACGCAAATATCGTCAAGGAAGACCACACAATTAGGGATCCCGCGCAGCGTCTCCTCCATTATCTTTTGGAACTTTTCTGGAATGCACGAGAGCCCGTACGGCGTTCGACGATACACGAAAGTGCCTATATGCGTAGTACTTAATTGCTATGAACGGTTGCGAGTCTTCTGTTAAGAGGCACTGTTCATAGGTATGTTTTAAATCTATTTTTGTATATTTATCCCCCCCACTAAGAGTCGCGAATAACTCTTCTATCCTTGGCAAAGGGTAATAATCGTGTTTCAGTTTTGGATTAACTGTTATTTTATAGTCTCCACAAATGCGCAAATCTACATTCTGTTTGACTACTGGTACAATGGGGGTTCCGTAATCGGAGTGGTCAACACGGGCCAGCGCCCCGTCGCGCTAGAGTCGCGCTAGCTCGCGCTCGACGCGCGCGCGCTGTGCGAGCGGGACCGCGCGCGCTCGCACATACACAGGATCGTCATTCGTAAGCTGTAGTCGAATGCTCTTTTTACAAGTCCCTAAATGGTCCGTGAACACTTCTGGGAATTCATTACAAAGCCGGCTAACAAATCGATCGTCTACAATTTCATTAAAATTAATTTGACTTATTTTTAAAGCGCGCATCCAGTCGCGTCCTAATAACGGCCGACCCCCGTTTTTAATGACGTACAACGGCAATTTCGCCTTTACCCCGTTAAGTACGACATCGACTAAAATATATCCTAAAGCTTCGATTTGTGAACCGGCGTAACAGCGCAAAATTATGTTATCTGACATTATCGTTGTATTTAGAAACAATTGACTATACAGTTCCTCGCTAATAGCCGATATACGACTGCCTGTGTCGATTTCACATTCGACATCCTGTCCGTCGAGGTTCAATTTAATAAAGTAAGGTTTGTTACCTTGCGATTTCACCTGTATGTTAAAGAAATCCTCTTCAGACTCTTCACTGATGTAATTCTGGAGTCCGAACGACCGCCCTACACGACCGCGCACTTTGTCACACATCACCTTCAAGTGTCCTCGTTGGTTGCACTCGTCGCAATTATAGTACGTGTACTTGCACCTGTCGGGCCGGTGCGACTTCCCGCACCGCCAGCACTGCGCCGGGCTCGTAGTCGTCGCCAGTGCAGTGTCAATGAAAGGCAGGTTAATAGCTGACTGGTTTATTAATAGAAATGCGTAATCTACCCACATATTTGTACTAGCATACCCTACAGTAACCACTCTATATTATGTCCTTTTGCGAACTTTAGGTAAATATACTCTACCTATTCCGATCACTGTATATTACTTAATGCCAATTTATTTAATATTAATACTATTTATTTATTTAAGGAAACGCATACCTACTTATTTGATAAAAAAGAATGATATCCTGTCAAAAACATAAATGTGACAATGGGAGCCAAGTTCAATATTTTAAGAATATGCGATGCATGGTTATCGACTTCACCGACAAAAGAATTGAGATTTAAATGGGTGCCAAGTTCCGTAGATAATCCTGATATTTATTTATTAAGAACATACGACATTCTAAAATGAATTAAATACACAATTTCTTATTTTTCTGATACGATAATGTTTGCTTGATCTGGCCCTTGATCCAGCCATCTAGCGAGAGTCTCTTGAGGTATGTTAGTCGAGACTCTTCGCTATAAGACCGTTTGCCGAAACAACTATCGAGACAATGATCGTCGAGTCAATATCCCACATGGCGGTCACCTCGTGAGCCAAGTCACGACCGACCACGATTTTTAATTTTGTCAACGTTTTATTGGGCCACGGTGTACTTAGCAGAGAGGCACTCCGCTTACGCATGATAGCGGCAAAACCGTCAGTCTGTGCCTCCGCAAACATAAGCTACGCACTACAATGACGCGGCAACCCCATCAGCATCCTGAAGGTGATTATTATACTGTACCCGAAGGTCGCTATAAGCAACTCCACAGGCTGCACGTGTAGAAGGACTGACAGTAGGCTTTAAAGAGCTTCACTTTTACTGGATTCGTACAACGTGCAAACCTGCGGAAGAGCATATTACAAAGAACGGCGAGCGACCTACGCTCCTGCGGCATTGAGCGCATTATCTTTCAGATCTTCCGTTACACAATGACCTAGATATTTGTTTTTTTCTACTCTAAGTAAAGGTGTGCCATAAAGAGAGACATCGGGTAAACTGGTATAGGTTAGGTTAGGTTACACTTTGGCTTAAAAACCATCAACTCGCTTTTTTTCACATTATATCTAAGACCATGCGTTTCCACATAGTCTTGACACACATGGGTTAATTTTTGCAGAGCTCTGATCGAAGGGCTCAGCAGCACCATGTCGTCAGCGTAGCTTAAATTATTTATGCTAACTCCTCCCAAATGGCATCCGATCCCAGTGCTGCTAAGCTCCTCGATCAGCTGGTTCATGTAGATATTAAAGAGTCTGGGAGAGGTCAGGCCTCCCTGTCTCACCCCACACTCCAAACTATACTCCTCAGAGACCGCCCCACCACATCTTACCTGATTTGTCTGGTGGCCCTACCAGTGTGTTAACAGAGCTATTATTTCGAATGGCAGGGTCGTCTCTTTCTTTAACTTGTCCTACAACAGATTATACGACACAAGATAGAATGCCATTGACAGATCCTAGAAAGCAGCAAACACTGGAGTTCTCCTGGTCGTATAAAACTATACCGTCTGCTTGAGGCAAAAGATAGCACTTTCTGTAGACAAACCGGGCCTAAACCCAAACTGGGCATCATTAAGTGACAATTGCTTCTCCAATTGCCTATCAATCAGACCGTCCAGCACCTTAGCAATCACAGAAGCCAGCGATATTGGTCTGTAGTAAGACAAGCTCGAAGAATCACCAGTTTTATCTTTTATTAGTTTTTGGCACTACAACCGTACGCATAAGAGTCTGCGGCAAGTATGCATGACTTAAACATAGTGAATAAAACATGGCCAGTACCCTGGGCAGGTGCACACCCGCTTACCTCAAGTGCTGAGGTAAGCACGCTGAGGTCGTCATGCCCTGGCGATTTTCTACTGACCATACCTCTCACTACATCTGACACTTATTTGGCAGTGAATCTACACGACAGGGGAACGGTTCCATGAGACCCAGCCTCGGGCACTTGAGACGCGGGGCCCAGCGGTGACTCTAGCCTAAAATGCTGATGGAACAAGTTAGCCATCTCCACCGGCTCGTGAACCCCTTCCACGCTCACGGGTAGGCCCTGTTAGTGACTCAACCTGTTAGTGTTCTTCCAGAACTTCCCAAAGTTTTTACTGGAATGGTGCTGCGCAACTATGTCCAATTTTATTTGTTGCTCGTTGTTTTGGCACCATGTCAGTTTCGCTTTAAACCCTTTTGTAGATTCGCTCATACGGTCATAAAGTACACCAGAGTTTAGTTTACCATACATCATCCAAGTTTGGAACCACAAACGCGCCTCCCCATGACCGTGGCATACATATCTGTTCCACCCGGTTACATGCCTCGCCTTCGCACCATATTTTTCAATATGTCGCACTCCATTAGGACAGGGTAGTGGTCAGACCAATAAGTATCGTGCAACACTGACACACACAGTAAAGTTGATTATGCTGCATTGGTAATGCAGTGGTCTAGCCACCTGCGGCAGCCGTTTACTTCACTCACGAACGTAAAATAATCTGCAGGCAAAATATCCATGTCAATACACGTCCACGACTGTTGCGCACAGAAATTGACCAATTCGTAAGAAAATGACTCACCCGGATGAGCGTTGTAGTCCCCCAACATGTACACACACTCGATATTTTGACCGTCAATGATAGCATTTAGTTCACTCAGGCATTCCGTAAACTCGATAATAATATGCGGCGGACCGCTGAAAATACAATCGAATATGGTCCGGAGCACACCAAGGTCACGGTGCGGAGCGCACCATATTCGAACGTCCGTTAATACTTTTAGATAGTGAGCATGTTGTAGATGTAACGGAATTGCGTAGCATGGTAGATTCTAATATTACGGCCACGGCAGAAGCTCAGAAACGAAGGCTTGACAGCACTCGACAAAAAGCAAGAGATTATCAAGTGGGTGACTTGGTGCTACTCAAAATACAGAGTCAGACGAATGAAGGGCAATCCCGCAAGCTGTTACCGGCATTTAAAGGTCCTTTTCAAATAAAAACAGTAATTGGAAATGATGGATAGGGTAGAGACACCAGTAGTCAGCCAGGATCCTGTAGTCAGCCTTTTGCGTCGTTTTTTGGTTGTAAATAGGGGTCTTATTCAAATTAGCGAATCACCTGTGAGTTAATAGACGCTTTGATTGCTTATTGGTCAAATCATCACACGATTGGTGCGGTATGAGGTTAGGGGGGTTAGTAACGCTCCTTCAAACAAGTGCTGTTAGTTGACCAGTGAAGTTGTGCCACGTCCGCAATTTTTTTGCTAGTTTTACGTGTTGTCTTCTTAGTTAAGAAAAGCTTGGTTTTTATATTCGCAGATATACTGTTTTATCATATGTCTGTTATTTATAAATGTATTTGATATAATCCACTTGAAAACTTAGAATATAGTATAATTTTCTTTATAAATTGTGGGGCTGGGTACTGGGTACAACTTTTTAACCAAAAATCCAATGCTCAGCCTCCCACGGCTGACTTCTGGGTTTTGCGATTTTTATCAATTTAATTCAAAAATATTACCGTTAATATTCTGACAATTATATTTTCACATTAAATTAAATACTCTCTATAAAATTATGAAAAAAGCTCAGTAGTCGGCCGCGTTTAAAAATATTTTCTCAAAAATGTCCGGAAATGTTGACATTCCTATCTACATATTAAGACGCGAGGTACATAGTTTACTGACAGTTCTCAAATTTTTTAAAAAAAACATTGCGTGCTCGCTGCACAAGCCCGCAATGTTGCATACAAATTCCATTACTATCTAGCTTGTAACTTTTTAAAAAGTGGAAAGGGCCATAATAAAATGAGGGCACAAGTCTTATGCATCCAAATTTTACTCGAAACATAACTTTTTTATCTGTGCCTGGAATAGCTTATGTTTTTTTTTTAAAACAAAAATTGCGTTCTCCTTGTCATAAACAAAAAGGCGGTAAGGAGTGATGGTTTTTTCACATGAAGTTTCTGTTTCTATGCAATCCAAAAAGTGAGTTCAAGCGATGAAAATTTGACTCCAACACAATTTTTTCTTGCGATTTTTGAGAAAAGCACTATATTTGCCTCGGCAGGAACAACAACTGCGGGCTTCGTATTTTTAAACGGACGAGCTTGCGAGTCCAATACTCGGCCCGCAATTGCCTACCTTCCATGCCTAGGCAATAATGTACTATTATTTTATGCGGCTGAGTACTGGGTTTTGTAGTTCCAGTATTCAGCCGCATATTTTTAATACGGCCGACAACTGGGTTACGAAGCTCTAGTATTAGCCGTCTTTAAAGTTATAATTTGTTTAATATCTATTTAGAAATTCATGTTAATATTAGTTTGCATATTATTGTACTTATATTATTACTTATATTCAAATAACTAATTAACTCGATAATCAAGTTCAGCTCTTTATTTTAAGTCAAACATGCCAAGACCGATACACTTGTATCCACCAGAGAAACTCAATTCCACTATGGAAGCCATTCGAAATGGAATGCCAATAAGAGAGGCTAGCAGAACGTTTAAAGTTCCTTGTGGCACATTACAAGACCGGCTTTACCTACGGGTCCCTGAAAGCCCAAGAAAAATGGGTCCTGATTCCGTTTTAAATAAATCCGAAGAAGCTGGACTTGACTGGTGCGAAAAACTTACTAAATGTGGCTTTCCCTTGAAGCATGATAACCTATTAAATACCGTGCAAGCAATAGTACTTGCTGATGGCAGATCCAACCCATTTACAAACAGTAGACCAGGAGAAAAGTGGCTGAAGGCTTTCTTTCTAAGAAACCCTTCATTGTCGACCAGAACAGCTGAGGAAAATTCCGAATGAAGAGCGATAATAACCGAAGAGAATATAAGAAAGTGGTTTAAAGATTTAAAAGATTATCTCAACAGCGAAGGCGCCTCAGATATACTTGATGATCCTAGAAGAATGTTTAACGGCGATGAGACAAGTTTCATGATTTGCCCGAAAACTGGAAAAGTGATAAAGGATACAAAAATGTTTATCAAATTGTCAAAGGCAATGAAAAGGAGACGATCACTAGGCTGGCGGTGTTGTCAGCAGATGGAAGTATTTTACCACCGTGCGTAGTATTCCCGTATGTAAGACCACCAAAGGATGTTATATCTAGCATGCCTGTTGACTGGTTCCTTGGCAAATCTGACAGTGGTATGGATGAAGACAGACATATTTTTGGATTACTTTTCCAAGAAATTCAATAAATGGCTGGAAGACAACGGCGTAAAGAAACCTGTGATTCTTTTTGTTGATGGACACAAAAGTGACTTGACGATGAAGCTGAGCGAGTATTGTCATGAAAATAATATAATATTGTACGCTCTTCCACCTAACACGACACATATGATGCAACCCGCAGATGTTAGTTTGTTTCAACCTTTAAAATCGGAATGGAAGAATACAATTCATAGGTGGTCTTGTGCACCTGAGAATGTTAATAAATGTTTATCAAAGACCACATTCTGTCCATTGCTGAAACAAGTATTAGAGAAAGATAATATAAAGGACTCCATTAAAAATGGCTTTCGGAAATGCGGACTCTATCCTTTTGAGCCTAATGCAGTGGATTACACAAAATGTGTTCAAAATAATGCGGAGAACTTTAAAAGGAATAAGAGTAAATCACCAAAGATAGGACTGAAAAAAGGAGATTTTGATACGGCAGTAAAGGTAATTACTCAATTAAACAAAAAGTTAAAAGAGCGTGGTGTGGATATAGCAGTTGTTTTAGAAGTTGTTGCAACTGCGAAAAATACAATAGGGATTAATAACTCAGTTTTATGAGAGGATTTGACTGATTTACAAAGTGGGACCAATAATGAAAATAATACCGTCGAAATGGGAATCGCGAATTTACGAAATAAATCACAGTAACACGTTGATACCTGTACCTAAATTTGCGTTTGCTAGGAGAAAGTACAATTTCAAACAACTTGCATGGGCCAGAAAGTGAATTGATACCTATTTAAGATAATTTTAATATTAACCTTACAAACCATCGTAATCAGGACAATAATATCATATCGATACCTATGAGAATTTCACCAGCAGTGCAGAATATTTTGAAAGTTCCTTCTCCTATAAAAAAATCTATCACACCCAGAGTTATGAATAGAATTGCAGCCATATCTTCAAAAGACTGGAGAGATTTTGAAAAGAAAAAGGAAGAAGAGAAAGAGAAAAAGAAAGCTGCAATTCAGGAGAGGAAACTACAACGGAAAAAAACTAAATTTGAAAAAATTTAAGAAGCTGCGAACAAGAGAACACAAAAAGAAAGTAATAATTATATATTAGGAGTAATCATATTAATTTGTTGTTTAAAATAATTAATAATAATTAATAACTGTTGATTTTGATCTCATATAATAAGTAATTGTGAAGGCCGAGTACTGGGTACACTGAGGCTGTCAACTGGATTTTCGAGGCTGAGCACTGGAGAAATGTTCCATTCTTTGTTTAAAGTATTCTTTTTTTATATAAAGAGATTTATTATTTTCTAATTAGTATGTTAAGAAGCTTGAATAAATAACGATTAAAATCGTGTAGTACCTATGTGTATTAATGCAACCTACCCTGCTTAAGATACAAGAGATCAAACTTTGAAAACTCGTCAAAAGGCTGTCTACTGGTTCCTTTACCCTACCAGGTGGCAGACCTTAGAGGCAGCATAAGAAGCACTAAACCGTATACTGGTGTGGCGGCAAATATAAAGCCCTGGATGTATATTAACGACTGGGAATTAGATTAGTTTCTTCATATATTCATACTGTGTTGTGTTACTCCACCGTGTTGGCAAGTTATGAATAGTAATACACCTATAACTTAAGACTAAAATTAATATTTTCAAATAGTTTTACATATAAGTACATTATATTTTGATATTGAAGAATTGACTGCGAGTAAAAATGACTACTGAAATTGCATGCATATGTTCATTGGATGTCTGGTTCATAGGTTAAGGTATATAATTATCATTCAAAGAGAGCATTTGGTACGCTTAAGTGCGATGAAACGTCCTTCAAGTGCAAATGGTTGTTTATTACTTAAGTAAGTGTATATGTTGAAAAAAGACATATCGGAACTCTTGAGTGTGACGAAATGTCCTTCAAGTGCCAATAAACTCTTGAGTGTGACGAAATGTCCTTCAAGTGCCAATAAACTCTTGAATGTGACGAAATGTCCTTCAAGTGCCAATAAACTCTTGAGTGTGACGAAATGTCCTTCAAGTGACAATAAACTATTGAATGGGACGAAATGTCCTTCAAGTGCCATTAAACTCTTGAGTGTGACGAAATGTCCCTCAAGTGCCAATAAACTCTTGAGTGTGACGAAATGTTCTTCAAGTGCCAATAAACTCTTGAGTGTGACGAAATGTCCTTCAAGTGCGAATGAACTATTGGTTGTGACGAAATATATTTCAAGAGCAATGATTCTATGCTTATCCTTACGTTCAACTTGGTCTCTTAAGTGTGACAATGGTCCTTTAATTGCAAGTGAATAATAAAAGAGTATGAAGAAATGTCACAACAATAGGTGTTATATTTCCAACACAAGCAAGGGAACCGTTAAACGTGTAAATATGTTTCAGTGTGCATCATAACTCGTGGGGCGCCTGACACAGGAGCCAAGCAGGACAGCCATGTTGGTAACACTACTTGCCAAGTTGCAACTGGCTCACGGATATAAAAATTGAAAAGAAGTAAAGAAGAGATTTTGTCGTTGGAAGCCCGTCACCCGAGAAAAACTTGAATGTGAATGCGAATCATATAGTTTGCAATAAAGAGTTCAAGTTAATTTAAATGTTGGGTTTCCTTAATTACTCGATTACCTAGTTCTCATATAGCAATAAAATAAAATAAATGCCACTGTCATTTACTTGACAGGAATTTATTGATATTTTGGTACTTTTGTACACGTGTAGTGTTTACTTTGTAGGGTAAGACTTCCCAGTTACCTACCACAACCGTAAGTATACAACGGCCGTTGACATCTCGCCAGACCAGCCCGATAATTAGACGAGAATTAAGAAATCTTATCTAGGTAGTAGCTGGTTCAATGACACGTATCAGCAATAACTAGTTTTACAAGAAAGCCCTGTGTCACAGGGGTCGGTATGCAATATTCGCTCCTATTTGTTCACACTGCTATCGCAACAGTGAGCCAACGCCGCGGCGGTTACGTCAGTGTTCGTAACGTTATGTCACATCGGTCGCGCTCGGGCACCTCACGCGGGCCGACGGCCGAGGCTTGTCTTTCTCAATGAACTGGCAGCACACTAACCTACAGTGGCACAATAACCTACAATTCGAAGGACATCCACTTAGTACAAGATTACTAGTGTCGTATTGCTAAATTTTAAGTGTTTTCGAAAAGTTCAAAAAAGAGAAAGAATATAGTGTACTTGTAATTAATCGTCTTCAAACACAGTATGAGCACGTCTTTCGACCGAAATATGTAGTCGAAATTAAAATCCTAAACGTCAAATATTATTTTGTACAAATTTATCGTTTGGCATACTTTAAATTGCTCACAACTCCCCGCAACTCAATTCCCATATTCCCATATTTTGTTTACTCATACTTGGCAGCATGTTGATTGGCCGCGCAAAGAAGACTCGGAATTATAATTATGTATATCTGACTAGGTCCTATTTAAAAGGCAGAAGAGGAATATGTATAGTAGGTATTTGCCATTTAAGGTTTCGCTAGCGGTCATCGACTTGACTTTTATCCCGATATCGTAATTTCCCAGCGACAAATCAATTATCCATACAAAACTGCGATGACATTTTTGCGACGTTTGAGTTCTCTATTGGATGGCATTTAATTATTTGTAATAATATTGTTACGCATAATTGCTTTTATCCGAAATAGCGATGTTCATAATCATCTTTACGCATATATTTTTACACATAAAATTAAAAGGCGTAAATATTTGTAATTGTCATGACGACTTACCTCAAATAGCATAAATACAAAAAATCATAATAATAAATTGGCATCATTACAAAATACATAACAATATTGTCCTAAAAAATAGTCATGTACAAATGGCAAATAGCAATAAAATTGCTATAGCGAAAGTCGTAGACGTACTACGAGAAAAGGTTAGTTTTGTGTTTATATATATTTAGGAACTAAGGCGAGGTCGACGGAGGTCCTCCTATTCTGCGTTGCTTGGGCGATTCGCGCCTGGATATCATACTAACCTAACACAACCTAATGTACCTAACGTGACCTAATTGAACCTTAACTAATATGTAACAACGAAACTGTGCTATTCATTTAGAAAACTGAAATTATGGTTAATGACATTATATAACAAATAATTATTAGCCCAAACAATAATTTGCATAATGTGTATTATTCTAACATAAATTAGTCCAACTGAAATTATTCTAATAACGTAGTATGCCAAAAAAGTAGTAGGCCGAATTATTATTATGCGACAGTACTATTATGCCAACACAAATTATGCCAAATCAATTATGCGAAACAATAATAGTCTAAAAAAAAAAATGCTGTCCAAGGGGATCCCGGGTAGGATGGAGCCACGGGTTCACTAGGTGCTTGTAAGTGTCGTAATTAAAAAAGTGCTTAGTAGCTAAAGATGCCCAATATATTTTTATGTCATAAATTTATGTTTTTTAGTATGATTTATATTGTGTATCTTGTTTTAGTTACAAATATGCATAACAATAGTTCAAATACTAATAAAATGTAATATTTACACCCAAAATTGAAATCGAAAATGCGTTTAAGTTTGTTTGTTTATTTCTACATGGAGACGAAGTCATTTTTTAAGTAATAAAAACATCAACTGATCACTTATGCCGCCGGCAGCCACCGCTGGTCGATACCACGGCCTTACGTTTTATGACACGACTCTGACGCGTCGAGTCAGGGGTTCGGCACGCTCGGTCCGCCATTTTACCAGAACTGGCATTCCATTTTTAACCGACTTCAAAAAAAGGAGGAGGTTCTCAATTCGTCGGGTTTTTTTTTTTATGTATGTTCCCCGATTACTCGAAGACCAATGGACCGATTTGAAATTTTTTTTCGTTGTTTGAATGGGTATACTTTCTAGTTGGTCCCATTGTCAACACGTCAGGATCTGATGATGGGATCTTGGAGAAATCAAGAGAACTCCTCAAATATTATAGGGACACCTATAGCGATTTTGGTATTTTTCACTGTAACTCGTGCATTTGCTTTTGGAAAGTACTATATGGTGAAGTGGAACTGATAAAGAAGACCACAGATGGCCACCGGAACTCCTTAACGGTACCTATTTCAAGGGTGGCGATAAGATATTTCGATTACGGTAGTTGAGCGACTATGACGAAGCACATGTAGGTTTAAATATGACTATGACATTCCCGCGGCGTTGTCTGCGGCGAGCTTGAAATGTTCTATAGTTTCTCATTAATATTTAGAAGTGGAGCTACGTAACAGCATAAATAGGACCACTAAAAAGTATAAAATAAAATAAATGTTTAAAAGAACAAAAACCCGCCTTCAAAAATGCAAATGTTTTAAAATGGTAGGTCAGTCCAACTGCATTCGGCTTTTGGTTTAAAATATTGTGGGACGCCGACTTCAGTTGAACTGACCTACAATTTTAAAAGAAATTATTTCTTGCATTTTTGAAGGCGGGTTTTTGTTTTTTTAAACATTTATTTTTGGGTTCGGTTACGTTCAGTCGAGTTTCGGAATATAACTGCGGATTTTTGTTGTTTGTTTAGTTTGTTAATTTGTTGCTTGTTGTGTTGTTGTTATTTGTTACGGATAGTGTAGTGTGGAACCAGAGGCTGGACCATCTACTGGTGAAACCAGTGAACGTCGTCGTCGACGAAATATATTCCAACCTCAACAAGGTTCTGACTGGATGCCCTTTACTTCACTATTATACTTTCGTAATATTACCTGGCCACTAGGGCAATAAAACCTTTTTATCGTGCTATCTCATTCGTACCTGCACGACCTAAGGGAGTGTGTGTCACAACTATAGTGCAGGTATTATAGTAAATGATGTTACGGAAAGTATAACAACGCTTCCACACAAAACTGGTATGGATAGCGTCATCACCTAAATGATAAACGACAACATTGGCTAATATGAAAACCTAAAGCGTAGGTACAAATACAAGTCAATTTTGAATGAAAGCCAAATTTAAATTTATGATTAAACTCTATAACACCCAGCCTTTATCATTACTAGAGTAATTTTAAAATAGTTTTCAAACAGTTATTGTAAGCGTCAAGGTTTACAACCCCTGCAACGCTAAGTGGTTTGACTAGATGAACGTATTACCGGTTCCAAGTACATTAGCGCGAGTAAAAAATACTTATTTCGGGATGTTTCGGGGAACATGGGTAGGTGTAGTTATTACTAACGGCGTTCTCTTGTCTTGTCTTGAGGAGTGTCAATGTCCTCTATTGAAATGCTAACTGGCACTTACTATAGTGTATGAATAAACGCCCTGCAGTTGGCAACACTTCCTGCCTGACAACGGGATGGGACTATGAGCTGCCATGGCGGTCGGTCGGTGGGTTGCGGCGTGAGCGTGAGGGGCAAACGCAATACTGTGCTTTTATTACCTATCCAATAACCCAATTGATCCTAAACGATAGGACCGGACGTTACATTGGCGACGAGGTAAAACTTTCATTTCGCAAATAATACGAAATGACTAAGAGCCGCACGGTGATTCTGCTCCCATACAAAGGCGGTCTAAATTACTGTTCTAGTGATATTAAATTTACAATAAATTATATTTTTATATATGTATAACACAAATACATGAATATTTTTGGAAATAAAAATGTGTCATGATGATGATGAGTGTTGTTTCGGACACATAGTCTAAAACATTATATTCATACTGCGATTTTAATGGAAAAAACCGGACAAGTGCGAGTACGACTCGCACCGAGGGTTCCGCACATGACACGGTTAACTCAATTCAAAATTTGAACTGCCGTTCCTTACTCACAGACCGTGTTCTTTTTATGATTCTATTAAAAATTTATAGTTTTCAGATTTTTTCCTATACTTGTAGTACAAGACGGTATAACTTGCCAAATTTCATAGATCTATACGTCAACGGAAAATACCCTATACATTTTGATTCCCTTGAGTCGAAATAGACGTTGTTTTTTGCGGCAAAAGCGGTCGTATTTTTTTTTACGTTAGTTTATAAGTTAGATTTTTTCACAACTTCAAGGGACTGTAGACTTGAGTATATGGTTTTAATTTCAACTCAATACCTCTACGCGTTGCCGAGATAAAGGGTCTTGACAGACAGACAGACAGACAGACAGACAGACAGACAGACAGACAGACGGACAGACAGACGGACAACAAAGTGATCCTATAAGGGTTCCGTTTTTCCTTCCGAGGTACGGAACCCTAAAAATAAGTACGAGTGAATAAACGAAAATATCATCCACAATCCTCCTTTTTAACTGGTAATCTAAATACACTGCTTTATGTCAACATGTTCTATTACACCTAACCAATCTGAATGTTTTTCTAATAATTTAGACTTTGAACGATGTACGCCCAGTAAGTGAAATTCGTTTACATAAATTCCTTATTCTATCACTTAATGTCTCTCATTCAATATTTTCGATGTTATCCGAAAGTTGTGCAGTGTCAATCAAAGTATCAAGAACTTGATGAAATTTTTCAGTTTCATTTACCTCTTTAGAATTTCAAATATCGAAAATGATACGTCTCGAAAAGGAAAACTTGAGAAAATGGTCTGAAACAAAGATATGGAACTGTTACAAAAATCCAATTTTTTGTCTATTTGGACATGTATATATTGGCACCTCCATAACCTAAAAAGTTGCAACAAGACACAGATGAAAGTCATATAACTAATTTAATATATCTCCCTCTTTAAAATGATATATGGGGTAATGTAATATTGTACCTGCGTTCCTGGGTTTCCTGTCCCGTTCCTCTTGACTATCTCGCGGGCGCGGTTCACATGTCGGTTGGACCGACTAACTTTAGAGACGTATAATTCTTGATTTTTTTGAAGCTGTACGGTGTATTGGTTTTCCATGGCTCTTGCGTACCTTTTTCCTTTGAATAATTGCTATTCTTTTTAACGATATTACTTTTGTAGCCGAAAATATTCACTTTTTGTTTATATTTTTCCATCTGACAGCGTTTGTTATCTTTGTTGTCTAGACAACGGGCAGAGACGATATCTTAGGTTTATACTGAACCATGGAGTTAAAACGATGGTTAACCATGGAATTAATATCTGGCATGTATAACTTTGAATTTTTATGAATTTAGAATTTGTAAATTAAAAAGCTAGATCACCAGGGTATATAAACGGCGGCTCGGACTAGAGCGATGAGTTCTCCCTCAGCCTCTTAAGTGGTGACTAGAAACTCTGAAGATAGGGTCAAGTCGGACCCCTAGAAGCCTCTATCTCACTCATACCAAAAGTCGACTTTGTGTGTGGCCAAGTCGGGCCCTACGCTTCAAGAGTCCTTCATCTACGAGGTTCCTGCTTTCCTCGGGAACCGCTACTCACTCTGACGGGTCCCACCTCGGGCCCACCTACCTTCGTGTACCACCAGGGCCGCTGCCTCTAGCGCCCCTCATTACAGCGCCAGCGGTGTTCCTGGTCCGACGACTCCGGGACGCGTACTAAAGGAAGTCCCGGAGGAACTACCTTCACCTTCACCACTAAATCTCTAACTTTACCCTGGTGATATTAGGGACTAATTTTATTTTATTTTTTTTAATTTATGTGTCATAATTAATTTATCTGTGTGAAGAAAGCCTAAGTGTTAAATAAATACCCAGACCCTGACTTACTATTGCTGTCCTTTTCTCTCTAATCTACCTCTCTTTTTCTCTGATCTTTCATTAACGTCTGGTACCTGGTCTTCCGAATTATCGGAAGACCACGTAACACGACAGTTTTTAATGTAATATTGTACCTGCGTTCCTGGGTTTCCTGTCCCGTTCCTCTTGACTATCTCGCGGGCGCGGTTCACATGTCGGTTGGACCGACTAACTTTAGAGACGTATAATTCTTGATTTTTTTGAAGCTGTACGGTGTATTGGTTTTCCATGGCTCTTGCGTACCTTTTTCCTTTGAATAATTGCTATTCTTTTTAACGATATTACTTTTGTAGCCGAAAATATTCACTTTTTGTTTATATTTTTCCATCTGACAGCGTTTGTTATCTTTGTTGTCTAGACAACGGGCAGAGACGATATCTTAGGTTTATACTGAACCATGGAGTTAAAACGATGGTTAACCATGGAATTAATATCTGGCATGTAAATGTAACATCGTACCTGCGTTACTCGGCTCTGAGTCCTGATTATTTCTAATTTATTGCGTATATCTCATTAACTTGCAGACACGGTCCATTTTTGGATATTTCTATTTCTGAAAATAGTTATAACGCATTAAAATTTAGTTCACAGTTCGACCGATAGATTTTTGGGACGCCTATTTCTTATATATATTAAAATCTACGGCGGAACGAACTTTCATAACGCTCACCTGTATTTTTCCTTTCTGTTTCATGTGTTTTTAACAGTATTATTTTATATTTATAGCTAAAATTTCAATGATTTGTTTGTTTTCATTCATTTGACAGTGCTTGTTATCTTTGTTGTCTAGACAACGGGCAGAGACGATATCTTAGGTTTATACTGAACCATGGAGTTAAAACGATGGTTAACCATGGAATTAATATCTGGCATGTATAACTTTGAAATTTTATGAATTTAGAATTTGTAAATTAAAAAGCTAGATCACCAGGGTATATAAATGGCGGCTCGGACTAGAGCGATGAGTTCTCCCTCAGCCTCTTAAGTGGTGACTAGAAACTCTGAAGATAGGGTCAAGTCGGACCCCTAGAAGCCTCTATCTCACTCATACCAAAAGTCGACTTTGTGTGTGGCCAAGTCGGGCCCTACGCTTCAAGAGTCCTTCATCTACGAGGTTCCTGCTTTCCTCGGGAACCGCTACTCACTCTGACGGGTCCCACCTCGGGCCCACCTACCTTCGTGTACCACCAGGGCCGCTAAACTGTCGTGTTACGTGGTCTTCCGATAATTCGGAAGACCAGGTACCAGACGTTAATGAAAGATCAGAGAAAAAGAGAGGTAGATTAGAGAGAAAAGGACAGCAATAGTAAGTCAGGGTCTGGGTATTTATTTAACACTTAGGCTTTCTTCACACAGATAAAATAATTATGACACATAAATTTAAAAAAATAAAATAAAATTAGTCCCTAATATCACCAGGGTAAAGTTAGAGATTTAGTGGTGAAGGTGAAGGTAGTTCCTCCGGGACTTCCTTTAGTACGCGTCCCGGAGTCGTCGGACCAGGAACACCGCTGGCGCTGTAATGAGGGGCGCTAGAGGCAGCGGCCCTGGTGGTACACGAAGGTAGGTGGGCCCGAGGTGGGACCCGTCAGAGTGAGTAGCGGTTCCCGAGGAAAGCAGGAACCTCGTAGATGAAGGACTCTTGAAGCGTAGGGCCCGACTTGGCCACACACAAAGTCGACTTTTGGTATGAGTGAGATAGAGGCTTCTAGGGGTCCGACTTGACCCTATCTTCAGAGTTTCTAGTCACCACTTAAGAGGCTGAGGGAGAACTCATCGCTCTAGTCCGAGCCGCCGTTTATATACCCTGGTGATCTAGCTTTTTAATTTACAAATTCTAAATTCATAAAATTTCAAAGTTATACATGCCAGATATTAATTCCATGGTTAACCATCGTTTTAACTCCATGGTTCAGTATAAACCTAAGATATCGTCTCTGCCCGTTGTCTAGACAACAAAGATAACAAGCACTGTCAAATGAATGAAAACAAACAAATCATTGAAATTTTAGCTATAAATATAAAATAATACTGTTAAAAACACATGAAACAGAAAGGAAAAATACAGGTGAGCGTTATGAAAGTTCGTTCCGCCGTAGATTTTAATATATATAAGAAATAGGCGTCCCAAAAATCTATCGGTCGAACTGTGAACTAAATTTTAATGCGTTATGTCTCAGGGTCGGCATAGGTCGGCGAAAAATTATAGCTCTATGTGAAGCCATACTTCAGGAAAAATCAAGCGAAACAATAGACCTCTAGTAAAAAAGTCATATAAAATACAAATGAAAATATTGTTACCTACGTAAATATTATTGATAACTAAAGTACATACCTTGAACGCGCACCTCCATATGTATGCCTTGTGTAAAGACGCGATTAGTAACCATAACACAAAGTAACAAAGTGACTAAGTTGGGGGGACACAAACGTACTGCTAATTAGGGTGGAGATGCGGTCACTTTGATTGCACAAAAGTGAATGATAATTTGATTTAATGACTTTGCTATTTATCGTTTTTAGTAGGTTGGGTATTAGTGACTCGTTTTAGTAAACAATCACACCGGGATACGCTCATAACTTTTTTGGATTTATGGCCTACGGGGGAATCACCGTGAGCCGGTTCAGACGGACAGCATTCGGACTGCAACCCAGCCGCAAAATGGCAGTTCGAGGGCAGTTCTGATGCAGTTGTCGTCACTGCATCAGAACTGTATTACAACAGTGCAGTCCGCTTGCAGTTGGCGTTGGGGAGTTGACTGCAAGTTAGCTGCGCGGTTGTTACGCAGTCCTGTTGCAGTTGAAGCAACTGCAATACGACGGCAATAGAACTGTATTGCAGTTTTGATGCAGTTGTCGTAACTGCCCTCGAACTGCCATTTTGCAGCTGGGTTGCAGTTCAAATGCAGTCCGTGTGTACGGGATCAGTAGTTAAACTAATTGTCAAAATTCGAAAAAGGAATGGAAATTTTGACACAATTCCTTGAGAGTTTAACCATTACGGCCGGTTTTATAAAGGCCCGTAAGTAAAAATGTCAGGTCAAATTTTAGTAACTTCATACAAGTTTTGACATTCCTGGCCGAAATTTGATCTAACGGATCTTTATAAAACCCAGCCTAAGTAACGTTTTTTGACCATTAGTTAGTTTAACTGCCGATCAAACAACAGGCCATAACGGTGGTTAAAATGGCAATTGGCGTATAGGACAATTGTACAGTAAAAATTAGATGTCCTTTACGCCAATTGCCATTTTAACCACCGATAAGATGTTATATTTCTTCATATTGAGGTTTACAAGAGTACCTAAATGTCCCAATCATATGTACATAAATGTGTACAGCTTCCATGGTAAAAATTCTTGCTGTGGTTCTAAACAACAAATAAATACATAATCCTTGTCTTATATCTGTCCATCTCAACCTGTGCTATGTTTCACATAACATTAGAGTTTAATGCCCGTGGGAAGTGGGATACAGAGACAATAAAACATAAATGTAGTTTTTATATAACTTATATTTTGAAAATTAAAAGTGGAATCGTCAAACTAACATGGTTATGTAGACTTATTAAATGTTATTATTTCACATTATATATGTAAAACAATTCACCCTAGAATTTGTTATCCACCTACCAACTTAACGCCACAACGACGGTGAAATATTCTGTGCTTTGAATAATATTAATTTGTTTACAAGTTGATGCACA
Organism: Acleris literana; assembly: GCA_946894065.1. Lineage (NCBI taxonomy): Eukaryota > Metazoa > Arthropoda > Insecta > Lepidoptera > Tortricidae > Acleris > Acleris literana. The sequence goes on along the minus strand of OX335668.1, from coordinate 38,570,754 downwards.
TGTATTTGCATTATCAGAGTACCTATTTGAGAGTATTTCTGTTAACCGACTTTATGCTATGGCGATAACAGAATAACTAAGGGAATAATGTCCTCGACTAGCTGGAAAACAAATAAATAAAATAATCATAATCATGTACTATGGTTCTGAAGTCACTGTTTAAAACCGGTAGATAATAATATTGGAAAACTGTGATACAGTTGTAATTTCCTAAAAAGTATTTAATGTTAATTATCAAATAGCACGACTTTGCTGTTGCAGTAATTAAAAAAAAAAGCTTGTGACATCAGTTTGAAGCCAAAGAGGTCTGTTTCCCTGTCATTACATATTATTTTAAGATGACGTGTGCCATACACTAGTTAGTATGTTACTCTGCCTATCAACTTTGTACAGTCAACGTCAAAAGTAAGTGATCAAAATTTCAAAACATGTTCTACTCTTAAACTGAATATTTAAGTAGTCAAAAAATAATAATCGTAATAACTCAGAAGCAAAATGACTATGAATATGTCAACGCAAAATAATAATACAAGATGTCATAACTGTCTCTTTACAGGAAATTTCAAAAAAGAATGATGAAATTAAATTTTTACCTACTTACCTCTAAGTATCAAGTGTTAAACAAGAGAAAGTCAATATTTTAAAATCTTCAAATGAGAACTAGAGTAATCACGCCCGTTAAAAAAGATTTATTTTAAATTTTGCAAAACAACCAGCCAATTTGAAACACTCTGTAATGACTTTAACTGTTTGAATGGAATTTCACTTACTTATGCCACATTATGGGTGAATTTACTCATGCTAAACTACAATAGTCAGTGACATCTGACTTAATTTATTGTTTATACTATTTTGAGGCCCTATTTCATCATTTTCTTTTGCTGTTGACTGTACTATACATTGGTCATGAGATCAATAAAAAAAATACTCTATTAAAAACGGCCAAGTACCTTATGAACGTGTGATTGATGATGATGTAGCGAAATGTTTCCTGGGTGTTGTCTAAATAACCATCCCAGTGTTGTAAGTACCTCCAACAATAGTAGTTTACGTGACGGTTGCGTAATAACAGGCATTACAACACAAGTGTGGTTTATGAAACGACCCGCAAGTCGAGTTTCATAATAGATCACACGAGTGTTGTAATGCTAATTACGCAGAGTTCTCGAACAATACTTTATCTACACACATATTATAAGTACCTACTCTAAGATGGGTTAAGAAGCCGAAAGGCAAATGACCAGCATTACCTTATCTGTGGTAGTAGGTGACAACGATTACAGCTGTAACGAAATTTTGAAATTACGTTATCGAATATTGTAAGGTAATGAGATCCAAATTTGGAACATCTTAAACACCAAAGGTAATGCTGGTCATTGCCTACGGGTTCTGAACGCATAATAGAGGACTTATGATATGAGTGTAGATAAAATAGGTTACGTACTTACGTAGGGATAGATAGGTACCTAATGGGGCTACCACACGCGCAAGCTTCACCACAGTTTTACCTGCGCAGGCCGGCTTGTACACGGAACACGGAGCGTATGGTTGGTAAAACTGTAGCTCGCGCCAACCCCACGGCGCGGCTTACGCAGTTTTCCACTTGCTTGAAATTTGCCTGCACAGGCCTGGCCTGCGCGTACTTGTCTGTGCGTGTGGTTGGGCGTTCAGTGTTCAAGCCACAGTCGGGGCTCGCTCGTCGTTCATTGGGAAACATTGTTTCCACGACAAGGATTTCGACAAGAATGTGGCTTGCGCGTACTTAACTGTGCCGTGTGGTAGCACACGCAGTGTTCAGTTTTTTCGTGCGAGAAGCTTGCGCAGGCCAAACTGTGGTGAAGCTTGTGCGTGTGGTAACCGCATAAAGGCCATGCTATCTGAGTTGTAAAATGAAATAAAGGGCCATGCAAAATCGTGCTACAGTACAATCATGTAGTAGGTATATAAAAAGTCTTTATATAATTATGTGAGCACAAAAGTGTCGAATGCTAACAAACAACACTAAACCGTTGTCTATTTTATTTGTGAACGTTTTATGTTATCTCAAACATAACACTCAATCAGTTGAAATGGAAGTTGCAGAAAGATAAAACATACCCTACGTTAAATTAAATCGATCCATTTGTTTTGAGTTTATTCGTTATATACATGCTAAAATACCAATCTTTCCTCTTTATAATATTATTAGTGTAGGTATACACGACAGGTTAGTAGGTATACAACGACGGGTTCGTGGAAGCTGTCAAAACGGTCGGGTCTAACTTCTTCAAGATCCGCCGTACAAAAAGCAGGAAGCTCTCGGACTCCATCCTTAGACTTATGGAGGTGAGACGCGAAATGATTCTGCAGTCCTCTGGTGACGCTTGTCGCTATCGGCAGCTCAACAGACAGATCTCGAAGTCTCTGAAACGTGATCGGCGATTCAATACTAAAAGTATTTTAGAGGTTATTGAGCGTAACAGGGGCTCTAAGGTGTTTGCCAGGGATCTGTCTGTTGGCCAAAGCCAATTGATGAAGCTGAAGACCGACGACCGCAGAGTCATTTCATCCAAACCTGAGCTATTGGCGGAAGTGGAGAAGTTTTATGGACAGCTGTACACGACAACCCGAACACCCGTCGAAAATCGAGCTAAAGACCCGAGGGCTAGATTAACCCGACACTATACCGAAGATCTCCCCGACGTCAGCGTCAGCTAGTATGGCCCTCAAACAGCTTAAAAATGGCAAAGCCCCAGGTGAGGATGGAATTACAGCTGAACTCCAGAAGGCGGGTGGTATACCCACCCTTAGGGGCCTTCAGACGCTGTTCAGCTCCGTCCTCCACAAAGGGAGAACGCCGAAAGCATGGAACAGAAGTGTGGTGGTTCTTTTCTTTGAGTAAGGTGATAAAACTTTGTTGAAGAATTATAGACCCATCTCACTTCTGAGCCATGTTTACAAGCTGTTTTCGAGGGTCATCACAGATCGTCTCGCGCGCAGGTTTGATGATTTCCAGCCTCCCGAACAAGCCGGTTTCCGAAAAGGCTATAGTACCGTAGACCACATACATGCGTTGCGGCAGGTTATACAGAAGACCGAAGGGTATAACCTCCCCCTTTGCCTTGCATTTGTGGACTACGAGAAATCCTTCGATTCGATCGAGACCTGGGCTGTGTTGCAGTCTCTCCAGCGGTGCCAAGTTGACTACCGATATATCGAAGTGTTGAAGCCATTGACAATCGAAGTGTTGAAGTGTCTGTACGAAAACGCCACTATGTCCGTCCGACTACAGGACCAGAGCACGAAGCCTATTCCTCTGCAGCGGGGAGTCAGACAAGGAGATGTGATCTTTCCGAAGCTGTTCACCGCTGCATTGGAGGATGCTTTTAAGGTTCTGGGCTGGAAAGGACGAGGCATCAACATAAATGGCGAGTACATCACTCACCTTCGATTCGCTGACGATATCGTAGTCATGGCTAAGACCATGGAGGACCTCAGTGCAATGCTTGCTGACCTCAGTGGAGTTTCCGACCGAGTTGGCTTGAGGATGAACATGGACAAGACTAAAGTCATGTCCAATGTCCATGTCGCGCCAACTCCCGTGATAGTCGGAGGCTCTGCGCTCGAAATTGTTGACGACTATATTTCCAAACGGCCGACAAACGGTCCGACAAACGGTCCAGTTAGGTAGACGAAGAATAGCCAAACTTAAGTGGCAGTGGGCGGGGCACATTACTCGCAGGACTGATATCCGATGGGGTCATATGGTTCTTGAGTGGCGTCCGCGGACCGGGAGACGAGCTGTGGGTAGGCCTCCAACAAGACGGAGTGACGACCCAGTAAAGTTGAATTTAAAAAAAAAACTTTCAAGTGCTCGTCTCACGCGCACCGAGGGTTTCGTATTTAAGATAATATAGCAGGAAAACGCAAAAGATAATACTCATTTAGTTATGCACTTTCCTTTCTATGCAATAAGGTCCATTTTGACTAGCCTAAATTTTAATACATTTTTTAAAAGTATTTTGTCACTTTTCCCGAAATTTACTTTAACATTTTACATCTTCATTTTATGGTATCGTCTTGGGTCGTCCCATTCGTTTTTTGTCAAGTTCTTAATTCGTCTCATTCTGCTTTCGTCATCCATTCTTCATTCGTCACTTTCGCTGTTAGTCATTGTCATCTTCGGTCATAGTTGTTGTTTGTCTTGTTCTTTCGATGTTCGTCTCTTCTTCTTTTGACATAATCGGTGTTAGTCTTTTTATTTTTTAGTCTCATTCGTTACTCGTCACATTTTTTTTCGACACGTTTGTGGTTGGTCCCATTAGCAGTAAGTCACTTTCGTTTTTTAGGTCAATTTTTCGTCTTGTTCGGTTTTCGTCTCAATTCCCGCTTTAGTTATACAACCTAAAAGCTACGGTGCCACAGACAGACACGCAGACAGAAAGACAGACAGACACATATTGCGGTCATACTGTTATACACTCCTCTTTTTGCAGGCGGACTTTGAGTCTGTCACAATCGTTCGAAAAATGTGGCGAACGCTTATGTCACTTTCATACATTTTTTCGATAACAAATGTCGACAACGGATATCGAGGCGTTTTGTCTAGAACCCCAGATCACTATTTACCTAGGAGCCGAATTTGCTCGTACAAAGGAATGGAACCCCCTGACTAAGTACTTATAGTAGACAATTTTATACTTCATAATTTTCGTAATTTCTCTTTTCGTGATTTTCGTGATTCTAGTCGCCTGAAAGAAAACAAGTCAAACTGCGAATATCAAACGGGACAAATAGTGAATGTATCCAAGAATGAGATCAATTTCTAAACAGGCCAAATAAGAAAAATACGAACTTAGAATAAGACCAAAGACGATAGGATGAATAACGAATGAGACTAAAAAAGAGAGACTAACACAGACTAACACAGATCATGATTAAAGAATATGAAGACTAATAGCGGAATGACCCGGAATAAGAAAAAGACAAACAACGAATATGACCAAAGACGACAAAGACTACCACCGAAAGTGACGAATGAAGAATGGATGACGAAATCAGAATGAGACGAATTAAGAACTTGACAAAAAACTAATGGGACGACCCAACACGATACCCATTTTATTTCTAGAATTGCCAAGTCTTCGTAGATCCAACTTTGATACCAATTATCAATGAATAGGTGTAACAAGCTTGTGCGTATGGTAACCGCATTAGGCCCTATTGTTTGATCAGTAGTTAAACTACTACTGTACTATTGTTCAAATTCGAAAAAGAAATCGAAAGTTTCATTCACATTTCCTTGAGATTTTAACTATAGGTTTATTAGTAACGTTTCTTGACCATTAGTTAGTTTAACTACCATCAAACAACAGGACAAAGGTAACAAGTCATGAGACTCGAAGTCGTAACTACATTTCATCTTGTGTTTCAACCACACAAACAAAAGGTGTAAGTAATAAAATTATTTAAGTAACAGCGAAAGTCAGTGACTCGTAACTGTACTACTCCTTTGTTTAAATAAATAAATAAATAAAATACAATTTACTTAATCTCGTATGTCAATAGAGGGAATGTTTTTGCATTGATGGATTGAGCGGTGTAGAGCAGGCGACGCGCGCTCAGTCGGGAAAGAGGGCGTCCGCAGGCACGTGACGCAGCGCTTTGTTGGCCGCGTCCTCGAGCACCAGCGCCAGCGCCGTCTCCAGCGCGGGCGCCAGCTCGAGCGCCAGCTCACGCGCGTGCATGCGTGCGACGTGCTCCGTTATCATTTCTGGAACCAACCAACGAAACCACTTATTTTGATTCAGGAGCATATTTTAACATTACTAGAGGGAAAAATATCACTTCATAATATTAGAACGCTGTCAGGATTTGTTTAAGCCTCTTATTCTGGGTGAGGATAAATAAATAAAAATAATTCCCAAATTACGCTGGTAATCATATTATGAGAAAAAAAAAACATTTTAATAGTTATTTAAATGGTAGTATAGAAGGTAGTATATATATATAGTAGCTGAAGGTTAGTCAGTTAGGGTAGGTTAAGGTACCGAGCATTACCCATTTCGTTGGTGGTGGAATGCGAGTCCGTGAGGTCGGCGCGCAGGTCGCCCGAACAGCGCAGGCGCACGGCCGCGTCGCGCACCACCACGTGTCGGTGCACGCGCGCGCCCTCCGCCTCGATCCTCGCCGTGCACGCCGCTGTCAACCACAACTCCTGCCTTATACTCGATCTAAACCTCATGACAGCTGTCGTTTCATATTTAGCTCGTAAGTTATGCAAGATATTTTTATTAGATTTTTTAAATAGAAAGATTTTGAGATATATGTGTAAACAACGTGAAAAGCAAACACGGCATTTGAGAAGGCACTCTTAAGCAAAATTGATATCGAAACATAAGTGGATTGAAAACATAGAGCGTCCACTACGGAGGCACTTTATTTACCCCATATATGCCATTTCATTCGAAAACGATCAACACCATAATATCCCCATTTATATTGTTATTGGTTCCTTATATGCCCCCTGATTCGAAAACGACCAACACCATAATATCCCTATTTATACTGTTATTGGTTCCTTATATGTCTCCTGATTCGAAAACGATCAACACCATAATATCCCCATTTATACTCTTATTGGTTCCTTATATGTCTCCTGATTCGAAAACGATCAACAGGATAATATGCCCAAAAACATAGTTCTGGGCATACATGGGTGCCTATCATCGTAATGTAGCTGGTAAAAAAATTGGAAACTATATTGGCATGAACTTCGAATAATCCTTTAGGGCGGAGGATGATAGATCTGGTGGCGAGTTTAACCACTTTTGCAGTCGTCATCCACCTTATCTTACCTAAAGTAACTGATATAGCTCAGCGAATTGCAAACCGTAAGTGGCAGTGGAATTTGCCTGTAGAACCGACGGCCGTTGGAGCGAGAAGCGGAAGACGAAGTGTCGGCAGGCCTTCCACAAGGTGGACCAACGATCTGATAAAAGTCGCGGGCAACAGCTGGATGGCAGCAGCAGAGGACCGGTCGTTGTGTGTAACGAGGTTGCTACAACCTCCTTTATTTGCGTTCCTGGCCACTCTTACATTTCGATCTAAATCTTTCCAAATTCAAAATTGTTTATGATCTTTTCGGATATCGATTCATAAGCTCCTTCTCTAGAAAATTTCAATAGAACCAGACCCAGGATCTCGTGTCTTGGTGCTTCTTTAAAATTAATTATTTTATTTTTGTTTACTTATCTTCCTGTAATCTTATTATTAGAAAAAGTATTAAACACATAATTTATAAAAGTGATTCATTTATTTACAACTTCAATACAACTTCTCTGTGTGGGTCTCAGCGATACTACCCTATACCGTTAGAAATGGCTCTCTAGCTAACGAAGAATCGAACGTGAATATACCACCTACTACTACCTCCAACCTACCACCAGCAGCAAAATCGCCAGAAACACCAGCCAGATCAGATTACCAGTAATAGCATCAGCAGCAGCAGCAACAACAGCAGCAGTAACACCAGCAGCATCAAATCCAGCAGTGGCGGCAGCGAATTACAACAACAGCTTCTCAAGCTCAACAAAGAAGTGTGGATAACATCAAGATCAGACTATTAATGCCAATTTCAATGTTAATTTAATGTTGTTATAATAATTATTTATTATACCCTACCAATCCCTACCCCTATCCCTACCCCTACCATAGTAATCAACGAGGACAACTTTTAACGTAAATATCATTACTATTTTTCATTACTTCCCATTAATTCATTAATCCATTAATAACCACCTTTTCTTTTCAGGACTATATTATTTATCTTAACACACTTTATACCATCACAACACTAAACAAAACTCAAACAGTACTATACAAAAATAAAACACCCCATATACAGACAGATACTCAATCACGGTTCCGAAAGGAACTAGCATAACTGGAAACATTCACTTGTGATAACTCTATCGAGACACTCGTGCTTTGTGACCAGAACACTTACGGCAGTACCGTAGGAGCATATCCTCGGTGTATCCAACACCAACTCTTGTCTTGAAGGTGACTTAGGTCACTGGATTTTCAAGATTGGCTACTCACTGACATACATTACTCAAATTATAAAATAAATAGCATAAACTCTTTATTAATATATTTATTTTAAGAATCATAACCTTTAAAAATGAACCCACTTTTGCTAAACAAACCAGAACTTATTTACGAACTGAAGTTGCGCGGCACTCAAGTCGCGACTTCTACCACTGCCGACGAACTGAGACGACAGTTATCTTCAATTATTGAAGCCAGCCCTCAGAAACCATCCCTCAAGGTCCTTACTCTCCAGAGCAAGATATCGAAGAGATTGAACGCAGTCTATCTTTAATTTCTTCTCGAATTGCCACATTACATCTAAGCAATTCTCAACGTGAAAAAATTACAACATATTTGATCCATTTACAGCATAGAATAGATCGAGTCGATATTTCAACCGAGTGCACCAAAAATACATTGGATGTATTCAAAAACATATCAGAAACCTTTATTCAATGCCGAAAAGATTTTGTCAATAAAACGTTAAATCTATCATATTACCAGTCAGCAGTCTCTGTTCAGCCATTAACAGATTTAGACCTCCTTTCTCAAAAATTTACCAATTTGATAGACACTAGACCAAAGGACATCAAAAGATTTATTTATACAGGCCAAACTTGTCCAAGAGATTAACCTTGAAAACCTTTGAAAACCTTGGGGAAGGCCTTTGTCCAGCAGTGGACGTCTTGCGGCTGATAATGATGATGATGATGATCCACCTTATATCTTGTATAGACCATACTGCAGTTTTCTATTAAGTTGTTCGGTGTTGCTACTGTTCTCGACATGTAGAAGATACGATGCTGAGAGAGGTATGAGCACGATCTCGCCGGAGCTCTGAGTACATGTGATAATACATATGTTATATCGTTTGGCAAAGTGAGTGCAAAGTGCATGCTTGCATACCAGCCCAGCGAGACATTCTTATCGAGATAGCCCTCGTGAAAGTGTGGCACGCAAATTTTCACGTGTAAGCTCTGATTTTAGGGCTCCGTACCTAAAGGGATGGGACCCTGTTACTAAGACTCCGCTGTCCGTCTCTCCGTTTGTCTGTCCGTCTGTCTGTTAACAAGCTGTATCTCATGAACCGTGATAGCTAGACAGTTGAAATTTTCACAGGTGATGTATTTCTGTTGCCGATATAACAATAAATACTAAAAATAAAATAAAATAAATATTTAAGGGGCTTCCATACAACAAACGTGATTTTTTTGTCGTTTTATGCTCGATAGTAATAACCGCAACAGGCAGAAGCTTGAAATATTTACATAATACTTAGTTGTCTATTCACTTTAAAAATAAATAATTAAATAAAAATAAAATAAATTTTTGAGGGGCTCCCACACAACAAACGTGATTTTTTATAGATAATGGTACGGAATCCTTCATGCGCGAGTCCGACTCGTACTTGGCTAGTGTTTTTCTTTATTGACTCGTGTACCTAATTTAAACTGATACATAAATATTCAAAAAAAATGTTATTAAATTATTACTTATTACGATTTCAAATGATTATAAAACTAAATAGATTTTCTAAGTCCAGTCACCTGATTCGCGATTATTTCGTTTCCGCTTATATTAAACTCCATTACATATGTACAGTTGCCATCAGATATATTGGAGCGGCCGAGGTACTCAAATATTTCTGAGCAGCAATAAATTTCAATAAATTCTTTACGGTAAATAAGGTCAATAACATCTGAACATCCAATTCGCCACAAATATATGAGCAGTGGTTTTTCAATTAAATCTGAACACACAACGAGACAATAATATCTGAAAGCACAACTCGTCAAAGTTATCTGCACAGACAGGGTGATCATAAATATCTGAACATTTAAGGAAAATATACCTTAAAGCACTAGGCATACAGTTTAAAGGTAATCGTACAGATGTAATGAATTTTCCTTTTACAAAATAAGTAGGTATACAAAATATAAATCTGCGAAAAGCAACTTCACGGTCTTGTTACAAGAGACACATTTGAATAAAATATTTGGCAATTCACAAAAACGGTAACATAACTGTCATTGCATATAATTCACTGCGTGTCTTTATCAAATGTAAATATTTAATATTGAAGCTGCCAAATGAAAATAGGTACGAATGCTTTGCAATATTTCATCCACTATAGTGTTAGTCGCCATGGCCTAGCGGTTTAGTAATTAGAAATTATAATTATAATACCGTTGCGTCAGGGTTCAAATCCTCAATTGAGCTTTTTTTTTTGTATTTTATTAAGAATTCATGTTCTTTTTTTTCTAATTTATTATTTTTATTTAATGAAAACTGTAAACAAACTTATTTGCCGTGCATTTAGCCCTTAACCATATTTTGTTACTTTACGAACTGAAAACGAGAAGGCACTTGTCCCACCGCAGATGGTTAGCGAGAAGCGAGCAGCGTGAAGCGAATGTGTAGTTCCAATAGTATTTTCGGTAGCCTATAAGAGGGTGTTCGATTGCGGCGGGCGTACATTCGCTCCACGACCAAGCTTGCGGCCCTGCACAAATCCGCACACAAGACGCATGTGTTCAGCGGTATTAAAAGAAATTAAAATTATCATTGTTGTGTAAACTAGATCCCAACAAAAACATAAATGTGTACAAAAAGGCCATATTTCTAAATTCTGCCAATTGTTGTATCTGAAAGAGTCACAGAGTCCGGCCGACACATGCATACCGCACGTTTCGCACAGTAAGAGTAAGATAAGGACGCCATTAGTATCACGATGACGTCACGCTCTATCTCAGGCAGTGTATACACCCTACATCCAGCAGAAAACTCTTTTTAGTCTTGACATTGATAAAACCGAATGGTGGTTGTGTAGAAAATGTATTCCAGCGTAGTACGTTAAAGAATTTTAAACTGTATGCCTAGTGCTTTAAGGTATATTTTCCTTAAATGTTCAGATATTTATGATCACCCTGTCTGTGCAGATAACTTTGACGAGTTGTGCTTTCAGATATTATTGTCTCGTTGTGTGTTCAGATTTAATTGAAAAACCACTGCTCATATATTTGTGGCGAATTGGATGTTCAGATGTTATTGACCTTATTTACCGTAAAGAATTTATTGAAATTTATTGCTGCTCAGAAATATTTGAGTACCTCGGCCGCTCCAACATATCTGATGGCGACTGTATATTGCAGTCAGAAAAATCAGAATCAGAAAAAATCAGAAAATATTTATTTGCATAGACACAGTACAGGGATGTTACAGTACATTATGTTTCATGTATCAAGCTGCCATGCAAGCGTGCAAATATACTGCGTGTCTCAAAAACTTTTTAAGAAATTTAATCCGTTGATAGGGTGAATGATTTGTATGCCCTATATTAGTAACTTTTTTAAAGTTAATATTTAACTGAGTTACAGACTGATTTGTCATCGCCTTTCCTCACGATGCTCTTAGTGTAGTCCATCTTAACTAATTCATTCATAAAATGTGTCACAAGAATTTAAATAAACAAGTTGTTCCTTATCAACAATGTTTCTAATCATGGTCAAAAGCTCAACGCTGTTTAGAAAACAGACAAATTATTCTGTAATGTGAATGAAAATTCGGTGTCTGATGCGGTTACCACACACACAAGCTTCACCACAGTTTGGCCTGCGCAAGCTTCTCGCACGAAAAAACTGAACACTGCGTGTGCTACCACACGGCACATTTAAGTACGCGCAAGCCACATTCTTGTCGAAATCCTTGTCGTGGAAACAATGTTTCCCAATGAACAACGAGCGCGCCCCGACTGTGGCTTGAATACTGAAGGCTCAACCACACGCACAGACGAGTACGCGCAGGCCAGGCTTGCGCAGGCGAATTTCAAGCAAGTCGATAACTGGTGGGGTTGGCGCGTGATACAGTTTTACCAACCACACGCTCCGTGTTCCGTGTACAAGCCGGTCTGCGCAGGCAAAATTGTGGTGAAACTTGCGCGTGTGGTAGCCCCAACGATAAGGGCTATTATGTGAAATAATTTAAGAATGAAACTTATTTTTACTCACACTCTTCTCACACTCACTCAGCTAAAATAGCACTTGTACTCGTACATTAGACTTCTTTTACGAGATCATGAATCATGGATTTAGTTTATTGATTTTCACTACTGTCAAGGAGGAATACGAATAAAAAACACAAAAATTAAAACGAATCATTAAGTTGTGATTGTGCTTTGACAGTTTGACATAGTATGTTTTTAAATCTTTTACACTTGAAAACTCTTTATAAAAGGAGGTTGAGTTTTCTTTTGTAAAAATAAAATCGTCACGTCATGGACTTTTTGATTTGTAGATATTTCACGCCATAGTCGTTTTGCGTTGTATGCTTTTCTCGCCATAGTCTTTTTGCGAGGTAGGTATTGACGTCTGGACCCCCAACGTCCAAGAAATCAATTCTCAGAGTAGACTTTAAATTTGACGTTGTGACCATGACATTTGAAGGAGAAAAAACAGCCCAGTTTTTGTTTCATCTCCTCTTAAGAAATACGTACCTAACGTAGAGAAGGAGGGTGCGAAGTTTAACTTGTAGTCCGGATTCTATGTTAATAGGTACTAATTCTATGGGGTATGTACAGTCAAGGGTAAAAATAAATATTCACACAAAGGTGCAAAAATATGTACACACAGACCTTATTGCCATAGTAATAAGGTCTGTTTACATATTTTTGCGACTTTGTGGTGTATACATATTGGTGCCGTTGACTGTAGAGGTACCTACCACGTTGATTTAAGCATGGAATTAGTAAGTACAGCTGGAATGCTTACTTCCAAAATCGCGACAAGTAAAATTGAACTCAATATCTGAAGACAGAAGGCTGACTTTGTGGTAATCAAGTGCACGAGCTTAATGAGACTTACTTTGTCTTTGTTTGTCCCTCTTACACAATTGCCATGTTAAAAAGTTACGATTTGTTAAAGAGTACGAAATTTAAACTAGGAAGAACATGTTAATTTTTAAAATTGTGAGGATTTCACAGTATATATATATTTAAATTAGGCGCTAGGAATGCATTAAAGTATTACATATTAAATCAATATTAAAGTTAACCCGCTTCAATCATTGCTCATCATGGTAATGGTAGTAGTTTATAAAATAAAACTAGCAACACTAATAAAACAAAATGGCGATTGGCGGTCACTTTAATAATCTCTCACTGTTGCAATGAGACCTATTTCGGCTTTTATGTGTTAATATGTGATTTTCTTAAAAACAATGGTAAATACTAGTTGTGCTTTGAGTGGCTGCAATAAAGAATCATATCCAGGTGGTGGGATATCCTTTCACAGGCAAGTTTGTGAGATTTCTGTTAGTAGGGGGACCATGAGCAATCATTAATATCATTATTGCTAGCGTAGCGAAGTTACCTAACAAAAACGATTTGATTTCAGACTGCCTGCGAATGTTGAAGTAAAAAAATAAATTATTAAAAATAAACAAAAAACCCGACTGCAATAAAAAAAACCTGAAAAGCGAAAAACAAGCTCTATAATCTATAAAAAATTGTAAGAGCATGTACTTATTGATATTTATAACAATTTAAATTTAACTTGAATATTGGTAAAGGTGTAAAAGGTTTTTATTCCCCCTCCATATTTTTTTCCCCTAACGCCATATTGAAATATTATATACCCTATGTCACTTCGGCAATTAAGACGAATCGAATGACACCTCATATGTTAAAATCCGTCAAGCCGTTTAGGCTGCAGAGCGTGCCCAGAAATAGACATACATACATACATATATACATACATACATAAAAACATACATACATGCATGCATGCATGCATACATACATACACACACACACACACACACATAAATACATACATACATACATACATACATACATACATACATACGCTCGAAAAACATAACCCTCCTTCTGACGCAGTCGGGTAAAAAGAAATGGATTGAAGCGACGAACTAGCAACTCTGTTGTATGTAGTTTACATTTCAAACCTGAAGATTATCTGACGGAAGCTAGAAAAAAAAAGATATCTGAGGCCCGTTTCACGAAGCTACTAGTTAGAAATTACAAGCGGAATTCTCTTTCTAACTATTTTTGCTAGAAAGAGAGTTCCGCTTGTAATTTGTAACTTGAAGCTTCGTGAAACGGGCCACTGGAGTAGTTCCATCTATTTTTCCTAAGGTAATTTACGGTAATACCGTAAAATTACTCATTAAATATGTTGGTTAGTAAAAGTTTCAGGAGGACAGAAAAAATATTTAAAAAAAAACTAGTATTTTTAGATTTTGAGAAAAACTATGTCCGTCACATAGGACATTGCCAAATATGCGGGATATTATTACATGCCCGACGTGCCGGACAATGCCAAATTTTTACATAAAAAAGGGCGAAAATGTTTAAATACCGTTACTTAGGTATATTATTTATGTTGTATGTAACTATGAAACGTAATTGACAGTTGTGTGCGCGAACTTTTTAATACGTTTTTGATACTTGGATATTAATGACTAAAATTAAAAGTCGTGAGGTATCTTTAGACATCTTCAAAGGCTCATGAGAAATGAATTTTGGGAGATCTAAATAAATATTTAGGGTGTCCAAATATTTTTTACAAATTTACGTGTTTTGCTGATGACGTTGGGGTTCCTTGATCGAGTTTTTCTCGTTGTGTTTGTCATTGTAGGTAAATAAGAAAACGATGAAATAGAGAGAATAGTGTAATAATTTTTGTTTAAAGAATCATTAATATCTTGCATGTTACTTCAAGACTGCATGCCGGATTGTAATTTTGTACCTCGTTATCAAGTTGGGAACTATTAAATCATACTTTCGGACAGTTTATGATTTTGCGTAAACAAGGGGAACCAATTAAAATATGGTCACCTTTACTAGAAAGGGACGCACTAAGTTTTAGTACGTTTCTTTCGGCTCGCGTTATCGGTGTAGTGCACCTTCCAGATGTACGTAAGTACTTACTAATTCCATGGATTTAAGTCAATGGTCAGGTCAGTCAATGGGAGTCTTTGATATCATATCATAAACACAACACATCTAATTCGCATTTTTTTTGCTGGATCTTTTTACACTCTTACACGGCTATTTCTATAGCAAGGTACTTTCTTGAAGCTTCTTTTATTACGAAAACGAGTAAGATAATGTCAGGTTATTTATTGACTTAAGTATGAGGATTTTATGATCCTGACACACATTTGTTGTATTTTAAAACTGATTCAACTGATATTACTAATATGAACAGTCACTGATTTCATACAATTTCTCTAAGTCAAATTCAATAAATATTACTTTTTACGCTATATAGAGCACCAGTAACGGCAATAGGGAATATGAATGGATTTTTTAAATCGCATTTCTCAACAAAATATGAAAATACCGTAAAAGAGATCAAAAAACGTGTAATTAAAATTAAAATCGGTCAAGAAATAAGGATGATACAAGCATTTTAAACTGCTAATTAGACAGAGAGATCCGAAGTGCACCGGTGACGTCATTGTGCAGTTCGGCCATATAAACTCCACGTAAAATTCTGTTTTGCTAGAAAGAGATAGGAACAAATCTTTGTTGGCTTATATCTTGGTTGTTTTTATAGCTATTCAAAAATGTTTTTTCTCACCGTCCTGTTTTTAACATGAATCAGCTTTTGTTGAAGCTGTAAAAAAAGCCATGCATATTCCCTATTACTTGGTTCTAATAATTTTAGTATGCTCTTATCAATAAGCGTTGAAACTGTTGGATTTGTAGAGTACGTAAGCGTGATGCCTAATTTTAAAATGTCAGGTTAACGAACAGGTTTTTACTGCTCACGGATGGATGTATTCACGAAACAAAGCGAAATTCATATAGAATGTCGCTGTTTAGAGTCGCAGAGTTTTCGTTTCATAAAAAGCTATTTTCTGCTGAACCCGTATTGATTTCAGGTTATCTTGTGATGGTTACGTCTAACCTAACCTAACCTGCGTGAATCACATTTAAGATAACCTGATATCGACACGGGTCCAGCAGATAAATAGCTTTCTAATACGTTCTATGAAATGAGTTTTGGTGAAATAAGGGGATACCAAATAATATATACAGCGGTGGTCACATAATTAGGGACACTTGTTTTTTTCCCATACAATTGCTTACAAATATGACTTTTCAATTTTGACCATCATTCAAAAAGTTCTAAACTAATTTAATATTTGGTTACACTCATCGTTCATTAATGATCTAAGGTTTAAATGTATGTACAATTCATCTCTGTTGAAAACGGATCTTTCAGTTTATAAGGATTTAAAAAAAAAAATAGCTCGCGTCACAGATTACTATACTCTACAGATAATCAGTCGCGAATCGAAAATGGTTGCCGTCCTAAAGTCGATAGCCGCCGGCGCTACAAGTTTCTGTGGTTTCGCCAGCAGAGGCAGCACAATCGACATGTCTGCTAAGCTATGAACGGCACGTAATCTCGCAATCAGTTCGACAGATGGCAAAGTTTTAAGAATTGCCGCCGCCGCAGCGCGCCGTCATATAAAACTAAACGTTGATTCTACATTCTTTAAGCATATTTTTGCAAAAATGTTGGGTCCTTGTGATCAAGTTTTGGCGTGAACTACCTTTTGTTTGCCTATCTATTTATTCACTTTCTTAGTGATTTGCAAACGATGCGCATCTCCGTAGTTAGATTAGTAGACGTTAGACTAGTAAGTGAAAGCACAGAATAATTATGTATTATTTATATATATATCTATTACTTGTACTATTTATATATATATCTATTAGTTGTCCGATTTTAGAAAATAATTTTTGGTTTGATGGAGTATACTTCCGAGGGAATCCCATTGTCACCAATCATGAGTCTAAATCTGAATCTGATGAGGGGATCCGTGAGGAATTGAGGGAACTCCTCAAATATTATAGGCGTAGGTACATACAGCGATTTTAGTATTTTTAGTAACAAGTCCAGCATTTGCATTCAGCAAGTATCATTTGGTGAAGTGGAACTGATGATGAAGACCACAAATGGCTACCGGAACTCCTCAACGATAGGTGCCTATTTCAAGGGTGGCGATAAGATACCTCGATTAAGATAGTTCAGCAATTGTAACGTGAATATTTAATTGTTTAAATATGACTTTGACTTTCCGAGGCGTTGCTTGTTTAATTAAAGGCCCAGCCACACCGGTTGCGTGCGCGTAGATGTGACGTGCGCTTGCGCTTTCCACTGCGTTGTATAGTGACATGTCGTATGAGAATTCATACTATACACCGCAGTGGAAAACGCTCGTCACGTCTATACGCACGCATCCGGTGTAGCTTGGCCTTAATACCTGCCTCCATCAACTCGAAATAAAATTGCAGGTGCCAAACATTGGAAGGTGCCTACAATAGTGTCGTTTACCCTACTTTATAATACCACTAGCCCCATCCCCGTCGACTAGGACTCCGTCCGCGCAGAAAAATAAAACATAGCCTATGTATGTTCATCGGGTGCGTATCTACTCACATAATTTTTTAAGTCCTATTATCGGAAATCCGAAAATGTTTCTCATACCATTTTACAACATAATGATCACTCTTCATTCTTTTTTTTAATACTAACGATCGAAACTCATAATCATCTGAATTCATAATATCACTAATCATACACCTAGTTTATAATAATATTTGTTTTCATATATTTTCTTATACTAACGATCGAAAGTCCTAACCATTCTAATTCATAACGCTAATATTCATAAATTTGTGTATACTAATATTTGTTTTCATATATTTTCTTATACTAATGATCCAAAGTCCTAACCATTCTAATTCATTCAACGCCAATATTCATAAATTTGTTTATACTAATGTATGTTTTCATATGTTTCTTAATCCATATTGACTCAAATAATTTTTTTTACTCATAAAGTATTTTAAGTCTTAATCATCGGAATAAAAATAATGAACTAAAAACAATCTACTGGTGGCGAGCGAGCGAAGCGAGCGAGCAAGACCTTTCTGGACAGAACCGACTCGGATAAGTTAGGTTAGAAGGCTATGGTGGGAGCGAAGCTTAGCTATCCGCGCCCGGCGCCGCCAATACTTAATCGATTACATGTGCATACTATTTTATTAGCATGATGATGATGATGATGATGATGATGATCAGTGATCGGCGATCGGAAGCATTTTATGTCACTTTGACGTCCTACGTCATGAATAGTAATGACTAATATGGATAAGTCGGTGTTGTTCAAAATAAAACCTTTCTTAAAAAGTAACTGAATTTAATTTGTTATAGTAAATAATCATTATTTTTTCTACGTTTAATATTGTCAATCGATTCCTTTTAACATTGAGGATCCATTTATAAAAAGAGAACGACCGTTCGACATCAACAGGTGAGAGGTGCATAGTCGTAAACTGATATTTCGTTGTTATCATTATTACTCAAGTTTCTAACAGATTCGTAATCAGGGATACTATCGATTACTGACTCCATTTTGTTACTTAATGAATTCGAGGACATCATTATTACAGACAGCCTTACCTCATCTAGTAAATGTAATGAGCGTATATATATATATATATATATATATATATATATATAATAGAAATCTAAAATTGTCAATAAAATTGTCCTTAATTTATATCTTACTTTTAAGTAGGTAGGTAACAATAAATGTAGGTAACTAACAATAAAAATGTTTAAGGATTTTTGACTGTCTAAATCGAAGTCATAGGTAGGTATTTGTAGACAAATGTGACCACCTATGTATACTTAATACACATGTGTATTGTAGGTACTCATTTCTGATCGATTAAATTAGGCGGCGGGCCAGAAGTACAGAGCGCATATCGATATTTATAAAGAGGGAGTATTTGACTGTTTGTTTGTTTGTTTGCATTGAATAGGCTCCGAAAGTACTGGACCTATTTGAAAAACTCTTTCACCATTAGAATCCTACATTATACCTGATGAACATACATAGGCTATGTTTTATTTTTCTGCGCGGACGGAGTCCTAGTCGACGGGGACGGGGCTAGTGGTATTATAAAGTAGGGTAAACGACACTATTGTAGGCACCTTCCAATGTTTGGCACCTGCAATTTTATTTCGAGTTGATGGAGGCAGGTATTAAGGCCCAGCTACACCGTATGCGTGCGTATAGACGTGACGTGCGTTTTCCACTGCGGTGTATAGTATGAATTCTCATACGACATGTCACTATACAACGCAGTGGAAAGCGCAAGCGCACGTCACGTCTACGCGCACGGATCCGGTGTGGCTGGGCCTTTAATTAAACAAGCAACGCCTCGGAAAGTCATAGTCATATTTAAACAATTAAATATTCACGTTACAATTGCTGAACTATCTTATCGCCACCCTTGAAATAGGCACCTACCGTTGAGGAGTTCCGGTAGCCATTTGTGGTCTTCATCATCAGTTCCACTTCACCAAATGATACTTGCTGAATGCAAATGCTGGACTTGTTACTAAAAATACTAAAATCGCTGTATGTACTGTACTGACCTCAGCTCGAGTCAAACCTTCAAACAAGAATTAAATTGTCTTGGGTATTTGACCGGTTAGAAAGAAAAGGGCTAGTCAGTGTGGGGGTTGCTAGGGTGTCAAGTGTTGACTTGGTTACCGTCCGGGCTTTGAAAAAAAGAATCTAGTTAATATTTTTATTGCTTTTTCTTTATAATAATAGTGATTATAGCACAATAAATTTCCTTTGAATATTTAAAAGAGTGATGCGTAAAATTGTGCACGAAATGAAAACCCAGTGATCTATAGGAATATTGCAAGGAGTCGTTCGAAGGCTCTCGTAAGTTTTCTCATGTAGACAAAGTCTACCTAAAAAGGTAAATATTGTAATCCTACCGTTGATGGAAATAATTATCTATAGAAATCATATTCACGAGTAATTTGGTTGATGGTTTGAGAAAATGAATATTGAATTAATGATTTGTCATAGGTATTATAACTATGCAGATTAGCCTTATTTATTAGTATAATGAAGCTTGGGGAAGAGTGTTCTGATTGAGAAACTGAAAGACGAACGGAAGGGTGATGTACTTCGTCAAGAAAGAGTTCCAAATGGTGATAATTTGTATAATTGAATGAGTGTTGTGATTCGGGGAATGATAACAGGGTAGGGAAAACCATCGTAGTTTACGGAATTTTAACAGTAGTTTAATCTTTCTTTATTTTTAATGCGCTTCGCACGGGTGCATCAAACAATGTATCCTGTCATCTTCTACGGAGAGTTCGGTCGGTGAAGTTGTTGTGAGAGTTCGGGTTGCGGCTGCGTGTCCTTGACATCTCGACTGGAACCGAAGCTAAGTGCTGTCTTTTAAGTGGTTATTTGATAAGTGCATCGTTGCACTCTACGTAGTAATGCAGTTGGTTACGAATGACATTTGATGTCACCACATTCAAAATATTTTGAATTATTGAAGTTGTCATTGCAATTTTTGACAACAAGATTATTATATCATTCTTAGCTGAGCTGCCCTTGTTAGAACATGTTTATTTGTTTTTTTTTTGATATACATATTTTTTTATTTACAATTATTTTCAAAATATTTCATGAGATTCGAAATTTAATTTTCGGGTTAAAGAATTTTATTATCTCAAAAGAAAATTACATTTCACTTTATGAGACTTAATAATAACATGCATTAATTTATTACACCAGTGAGCGTTAATGTAATAACGATTACTTACATCTAAATACCTTAGAAATATAAACAGTTAAGTTCTCCTTACAACATATTACATAGGTACACTTGAAGTGCATAGCTAATGGAATTTAACAAAAAGCAATAGTAGGCAATAATTAAAAAACGCAAAAGTGGGTATGCACAAAACTGATAAGGCCGATAGCATACAAAGCAACGGCAAAGCCAGGGCCGGACTCGGTTTATTAGGGTGGCGCAGTGTTATTTAAAATATGAGTTTTTAATTTGTTTTTAAATACGTTGAAAGATTTGATACTCTTTATATCGTTAGGTAAACTGTTGTACATTCGTGCTCCTTCAAACCGAATGCTCTTGTTGCCAAATTTTTTTGTTCGAATACGAGGTATGTATAAATTGTCGGCACTGCGAAGATTCCGAAAGCCCTTCTCCCTATTAGTGCTAAAGGATAATTGGCAGTTTATCGTTTTATTTAAGATCTTTTTTATTAGTAAACACGTATTATAGTGATAAAGTTGCTTAAGGCTCATGAGTTTAGTTTCAGAGTATACTTTGTTGGTTGGAGTAAGGAAGTCGTAGTGAAAAAGTACCTTTATTATTTTATTTTGTATTATCTGAAGATCTTTCAGAGTCGTTTTGCAGGCATTGCCCCATACTTCTATGAGATAATCCAAATGAGATTTGACTAGTGCATAATAAATATTATAACGTACAGGACGCGGGAGGCATCTAACAATACCACGCAGGCAGCCGATAATTTTTTTGAAAGGAACAAATTATTTAAAAAGCAGATCAATTTTTAAAAAATAATTTCTTAGTAACAAATCATAATTAATACATCAGTGATACACGTTAGTCGTTGGATATCCACTCTAGTGACAAATTTCTTTGAATTATTTCACGGGATTTTAAATCTATTACGAGCTTTAAAATAATTAAAAGGTAAATAACATTATTATTTTATTGGTATTGTTTTGTTAATTTTTCAGAATCAAGGGAATTCAAAGGATTAGTAATATTTCAAGACAGCTTTATTTCGTGTAGTTTTCTTGTGTACAATTTATAGGATTCTTTGTTTAATCTTCAGTTTATTTGGTAAACATTTTCAAAAATTTTCCCATGATGTTTGGTTAAGATTATTTTATTTCTTTTGGCTCTTATATTGAGGATTACAGTTTATACTTGTGTCCTAGCAATCTAAATTACAATTTATTTCAATCTTTTCCATTTAAGCTACGGATATTTCCATCATATCCTATCCGAGTCGAAGAGGGTTTAGTGTCTTGGTGAAAGTTATCAGCGGGTCACAGACGTCGATGACATCTTACCGTCACTAAACATCTTGGACTAAGTTAGCAAGCAGAGTTACTATACAGCGTCCGACCAGTATCACTTCAGACTTCACAGACTGCTTCAATGTGTTGAAGATCTAAAGATAATAACTTCTAAATTCAGCTTGGGGAAACGGGGGTCAGATTTGAGTTGCGTCAAGAGTTGATTTCACCTCTGGTCGAAAGACGTTAGTTAGTTGAGGTGACTTGCTGGCTGGGTTTTTATGATCCCTTGTTGGCAAGGATGCCTGCAAGTTTAGCTCGGCAACTGCTTTCTACTCCCGGCTATCATGTCGGTTCGTGGTGACTCGACTAAGCGAAGCGAAAGCTGAGCGTGTGATATCAAGTGCCTTGACGGATTTGAAGGGGAGGAGACCACCCAAATTCTGGGTTTACTTTGGTATCTGTCACACTGAATTGCAGAAAACTCACACATTTCGTCGACCTGAAATATCCGAGGATACAAGAGGGGGAGTTTAGGTTTAATAGTCTCTCCATCCAAATTATTAGGAGATAAAATAAATCCTGTCTCTTGGAGTGACTATAATTTGTTGGGCCCTCTTCACTTTTGGTTACATGAACCAACCTAGACTGACTTGGCGACGTAATGGAAACGCTCCCCAGATAAGTTACAGGCAGGCTGGCAGAGTGTGACCAGTTTGGAGTCGAGCATATGAGTAAGGGCGGGGAGGGGCTCTGCTTTTACCAGAAATCATACACTTGTCATTACGAATACCTTTTAACTGACGATTTTCTAATCTCTTCTTTTATTTCAATTAGAAGAACTATTTGAATCCCCTTATTCTTGAATATCTCTTTATCCAGTGGAATCTGTTATCCCTCAGTCTCTCCTTAGGAACTTGGAACTACCAAAACATAAAAACAAAACACAACGTAGGATCCTAATCAATTGACAATCTCTTTTGTCAAACCGGCCTGTCAAAATAAATTAAATTTGAAATATTTTAAATTTTTATAAGGCCTACCCCTTCGGGACGGTATAGTACCTACGAGTATGCCTATAATATTTGAGGAGTTCCCTCAATTCCTCACGGATCCCCTCATCAGATTCAGATTTAGACTCATGATTGGTGACAATGGGATTACCTCGGAAGTATACTCCATCAAACCAAAACTTATTTTCTAAAATCGGACAACTCTGTAAAAAGTTCAGAAACTCCTTTTTTTAAGTCGGTTAAATAACTAAAACCTCCTTAGTATAAGAAATGCTTTTTTGAAAACCACATCAAACTCGGTTCAGGTTCGAGATAATCGCGAACAAACATACATACATACAAGACAAATTGAGATGAGAACCTCCTTTTTTTGAAGTCGGTTAAAAATGGTCGCAGTTGCATATAGATAGCTATACAAACTACAATTATGTTCACTTGTTTCACTAATGAATGATGGACAGATACGAAAAACACGAGAGTAAGAGAGATAACTTTTAGTTTTGTTTGTGTCAAACGAATTGTGAAAAATACTTGGTAAGTTATTTATTGTGGTGTTAAAATAAATAAACTTTCGTATTTTTAGGATAAGAAATAACAAACGCTTTAATTAAACGTTGTTCCATTGAATATCTATACCGGGAGTGACCGCGACCACAAAAGTTGGCGCTAACGTCCTCGTATAGCCATCTAGCGGATCTAATGAATATCACGTAGCAAGTTCAATAGCTAATGATGGCCGTTCTTGTCCCGCAAAAAAATACCATTCTTAGTTTCTAAAATAAAGCCTTAAATTTATGTAAAGAATGATGTTTGCATTTAAATTAAGGTATATCTGATTAATAAAAGCTTAACTTTTCTGATGATACCGGTGGTGCCATATAGTACAAATTATAATTTGTACGTGTTATGCCCCCATGCTCGCGTTCATACAAAGTTGTAAAACTTTGTATGGAAAGGTCAGCACTAAGTTTTTAAATCCCTATAAAATATAAGGTTCGTTTTTAACAGAAATTCATTGTACATAAATTTAAACCTTAGTTAATGATCTAAAGTAAATTGTATTTAGCAATAAAATTGGTCAAGAACTTTTTGAATGGTGGTCAAAATTTAAAAGTCATATTTGTAGGCAATTATTTGGGAAAAAAACAAGTGTCCCTAATTATATGACCACCACTGTATATACACCTATACATATATAAACAATAAAACATAATAAAAATAAATGTTAAATGGCAACTTACTAAAATTAACCGTCATCCTCCCGGTAGACTCAACAGGTAGCATTTGGAACTCCCCGAGTACGACATAGTTGCTGAACATTGCTAGATGAGGCAAACTGATGTTCATGGTTACTTTCAACTCTTCTGGATCAATGCTGTGGACAAGCATTACCTCTCAATTTGCAGCATTATTTTTATTTTTATTAACACATCATACTGCTTGGAATGGGCTGAGATTCTAGACGGTAAAACTTCATTGCTTTTGATGTGTAATCGTATTGTCAACGTTTTGACAGCTCTTATTGACTTGACGGTACTGCTGGCGGCCGAGCTAGCCATAACATGTCAAGAGCCATTTTGTTTTACGGAGTAGAATAGAGGGCCTGTATTACGTTATTAATTAATACTATACATCTATTCATCCATACTAATACTAAGTAATATTGCAAATGCAACAGTAACTACTCTGTATGTCTGTCTGTCCGTCTGCTACGCTTTCACGGTTAAATCGCTAAACCGATTTCGATGAATTTTGGTATGGAGATAGCTATAGCCCCGAGGAAGCACTTAGGGTACTTTTTACTCGAGCTAAACGACTTCTATGCGGACGGAGTCTCGGGCAATTTTAAGAACACCATATTTATATTTCGCAGTGGTGAGTAAAATTTTCACAAAATAACGTAACTCTCGTAAGGTTCGAGTAGGTAGGGAAATAACAAATAAAATTGTATAATGGTGTCTTACTTCAATTTGTTAAAATCAAAATCGGTGAGTCCGTGAAGAATGACGTCGGAGAGCCAGGCATCATATTTGAAGTGTCCGGCAGGCGCGGCGCGCTGTCGTAGCCGCAGACTGGGCACAGCCAGCGGGTCCAGCGGCGGCACGCCCCGCGAAGGCGCACCGCGCGCCAAAACGCCGCGCGCCCGCGCCACCGCGCGCTCCACGCACGCGATCGTGCCCGGCTGCTTGAAGTGGCATTCCGCTGCACCGAACAAGACATACCTCTTCTTATTATTTCACGGCTATCGGTAACTATAGGACGCTAGAAAACTCACATAACGGGTTATCTTGCAAATCGCGATCGTTTTCTCTAGGCAAGGTGTTATTGTGTCCCGACGTGTGTTTCCCGTAAACACATGTTACACAAACTACAAATAAAATAGAGTTAATAAATAACAATTCCATTTCATTAGGTGATGTCGCACGTGGCACTGCACTTGATCTAAAATACTAAGCGTCGCAATCTGTATTTATATTATAGAAGAAGTAAACTGGTCTGCACCGTGCTATGCCATATCAGGATGATTTAGCCTCGCCACCCATTACATTGTAAGGACACTGAATGAAGGTAGGCTTTTCTTTCAATTTGAAGTAGATTTTTCCGTTTAGTTTTACTGGTGTTCAATGTGTTCATATTAAAATATGTCGCAGAATAATGTTGTTTCCTATAATGCAAGCTTAAAAAAAATACAATCCGAGATTCGGTGTATGAATGTACATATGTTTTAGGAAATCAGCGAATTACAAGTTTTTCACCTTCTTAACATAATCGAATTACATACCTAATAGTCTTAGAGTCCACGAAACTAAACCTAGTTCGATAAGACAAACAGATTATATATTGTAGCGCTCCTTAAAAATAAATCCGGTAAACACTACGCTGGATGATTGTTGAAAAATCACCAACACGGAAACAATTTTGACCTGTTGAGATAAAATAAAACGCCGAAAACCTTTAAGAATTATAATAAAGAATGCATTAAATGAAAAACACACGCATAATCATAGACTACAATCCCACCCAAAGGGTTGTCTTGTTACACAACAGAGGCACCGCAAAAATATAAAAAAGTAGTAGTACAAAAGTAACTAGGATTTTAAATAGCGGTCAAAGGGTAATTCTAAAAAAAGTGGCACCGTAACCTGTCAATGAGTTTTTGAATACAAAGTATGTTAAATGTTTGTTTTACAGAAAAAGTAAAAACGTTCATAGATAAGCACAGACCTTTTACATCGAGGCCAAGCCATTTTATTTATTTATTCTCCTTAATTTTGAAAAATGGTAGGTACTATTTTTTACTATAACCTGTCTTGTCCAAATGAGACATGTTGCCGTTTTTTAGGTATTTGTGTATATTTTATTATATATATTTTACAATATATTGCAAGAAGAATATTATACATTCAATTAGTTATGATATGGTTTTAAAAATATATGCTTATATATCAATATTAACACGACAGTTTGTCCAGTGATGTTTTTACTTTAACCTGTGTGTCCGTGATATTGTATCTCACTCACATACGGAAAATAATAGGCACACCATAATCCTCGATAAACATTCGGCCAGTATATGGCTCACCACTATACGAAACGGTTGGATACGATCTGTCATACTTTTGTGGAGATTAGTGATCAAATGCAGTAATCTGGAGTTTGTAACGGTATGGGACGTAATTAACTAATCATTTGAACGTGGTATTCTGATGTATCTACTTATATCACTAAGAGTGGAACGTTCAAATGTCACCGGTTTCAGAGTAAATGTCTTGTAAATCTACTTTTTAACTTTAACCTGTGGAACTTTAACCTGTAACTAGCATAGATTAGGTTAGGCACAGGTTAATGTAACTCTTGGCAGGTTAAAGAGACATATGTGCACTAATGTGCAGGTTAGTGTGACTATTGGCAAGCTAAAGTGAATAACTATTTTAAATAATTTTATTTTAATAACTTGCATATAATTTCCCAGAAAAACTTTACAGATGCTTTATCAAGCAGTACCCATTAACAGTGCTCTACCAAAGTAAATGTAGGGAATTGCTTTTTTAAAGTAATTTGTATTTTAATATAACTCTCTTTAACCTGAAAACTTTTCTCTTCTAACCTGTCTAATGAAACTTTCACCTGCATCTCAATATTTCAACAAGCCATAATTCTTATATTTTCATGTATATTCCGTTCCCTTTTATAAATATGTAACAATTGGAACACCAGGAAGCTTATTTTAAGCAAAGAAGGTATAAAAACACAACTTTTTTTTTGGAGAAACTTTAACCTGTCCGTTCCACTTTTATTAGAATGACCCCAAACACATTGTAACTAGTATTTTAAATAGCGATCAAAACATATTAAAAGTAGCATCGGACTAAAAATCTCCAGATTTCCATATCCTAATCCTAATCCATATACAACAGTCCCCGATGGGGTTTATCATGGTGATTTTAAGAAGAAAATGGGTAACAGTGGATCACGGGGTACAGTGGATTATTTCCTATAACTTAGCATGTGTTGCGCTTTACGCACACAACCAAACGCGTTGTTACTGCGCGTCCGTTCGCCTCTCCTCCGCGCTACTCGCCGCTGCTGTATCAAAGCAGGTTGACGAGCTGTCATACTCCGGTCACTTGGTAAGTACGAAAGTATATTTTTATGTGATTTAAAAATTTGTTTTATTTCTAAGTGAATAAGAAATGTAAATACTAGGTTTTTGTTTTATCCTTGTTATTTCTTAATTTTTTTGTAAACTATGTTGATTTATCTTTGGGATACGTAGTTTATTTTTAGTTATATTTTTTGTTTCATAACGGTCTATGGGTCACAGTGGATAATTTCGTTTTGGGTCACAGTGGACTGATGATCCAGTGTGATCCGTGAAGCTAAAATTCATTCTTACTTTTTGCAGCTAAAAATGCCTCGCAATCGAGTTAGGAAAACCAACATTGGACTTCACACTGGAGAATTGTTTGTTCATTTAAAAAAAAAAATTTAACTTGCGTTAACAGTGATATTTGGTAAATATTGATGTAACAGTTTCAATTATATAATAAAAGACTGTCTAATAGTACAAATAAATAAGTAATACTATGAAAATTGTTGTCTTTTACTGTATTTTTTCTATAGATTCAGTGTGCCCCAGTCTTGGGTCACAGTGGATAATTTCCCTTTTCATTTTAAAGTCGCTGTAACTTGAAAGTTTATGTAACACTCGCCAATAAATGCACTTTTCTTTGAAGATTAGATACCCATATTGTAATTGAATTTCAATGAATAATCATTTAGCCATAAATTTTGGAATTGCAGGACTTAGAAAAGAAAGTGATCCACTTTAACTCACTCTCCCCTACTTATGTTTCGCTAGGCATTCACGTTGCAAATAACAAAATAATTTATCATTAAATGTCCAAAAGAACGACTGTGCCGTGTTGATTTAGTTGGACTGAAATAGGTAACCAAAAAGAAAAATACTAGTTCGGAGGTGGCACGCGGGCCATATTGGAATTTGGGCAACAAGCAAAACGTTGCTACAAACCAGTATACAATACGTTGAGCGCAATGTAAAAAATGTAAAAAAAATGCTGAAACAGACGTGCTGGATTCCGCCTCGCTTTATTTTAACACTAATTTTAATATTTTTATCCTCTTCCTCCATTATTTTAAGCACTTTCCAACTTTTTGATAGTTATTTTATTATGAATCTAACGCTGTTAAATAAGCCCGAGCTGATCTATGATCTCAAGCTTCGCGGAGTCCAATTTCAAAATACAGCACAAGCCGATGATTTGCGGCAACTGCTCACTCCTCTCATCTCTAATTCTTGTGTAGACCAGGCGAGTCCATATCCCCTTGAACAAGACTTCGAGGACATTAAGAAGTGCCTCAGTCTTGTCACTTCTAGCATTCTTCTTTCCGTGACTAGCACAGTCCCTAATTTGTAAAATGCATAATAACAAAACGAGTAACACCGCTTATTATATGACCTGTCGAATATGTCCAACAAGACCCTAGGACGTTGGCATTTTAGGGATCTAAAGCCTATTCCTAAAATACTTAACTAACATTACTGTTTATGCAACAACTAGTTACTTTTCTCCTATTTATTTTCTCTGTAAAAGTATATATAAATATTTAATATTTGAATATAACATAGGTAGTAAAGTTAATTAAAAAACATTTATATCATAACTCGCTTCATTATTTTTGAATGTTAATCACATTACATTACAAAACTATAGGTATATAACATATTATCATAATAAACTATAAAAAAAATATTTTCATAGTCCTTTAACTATGGAACATTTTATTTTCCAATTCTTATGTAGTAATTCTACAACACGTTTTGTCGAATATACTTCGATTATACAGGGTGGTACTCGATAAACTGTACATACATATTGAAAGGGATGAAATTTTAGGTTAATTTATCGGTAAAACAATTTTTTTTTTAATTTAGCCACTTTTTTTTACACCTACTGTCAATCTCTTCTAAATAAATAAGCGTAAAAAAGTAGAAATTTTATAGGATTAATCAGTTGCTTAAAAATACTTGGGCAGGACGACGATATCTATAACTAACTTCTTGATTTTTGACGCTCGAGCGCTCGAAATCAAAGTCGAGCAATAGAAAACAATAGCACACCAAAATATGTCACGATTATTTTCGCATGAACCCATTGAACCCGCATTTTTGAAAGTCCTAACTCGAAAGCTAGTCATTAAATTAATATACTCAGGCTTTTCGTTGTACGCAGAAAGTCGATGATTACCGTTTTTTAGGGTTCCGTAGTCAAACTAGGAACCCTTTAGTTTCGCCGTGTCCGTCCGTCCGTCTGTCCGTCCGCAGCCTAGCTCAGAGACTCTTAGTACTAGAAAGCTATAATTTAGCATGAATATACATATTACTCACGCCAACAAAGTGGTAAAATAAAATCTTGAAAAAAACTTTTTTTTAGTGTACCTCCCCTACACGTAACGTGGGGTGTCGTTGGATAGGTCTTTCAAAAATATTATGGGTTTGTAAAAATAATGTTTCGATTAAGGGATCTGTTTATGATATATTTAGCTTTAAAGCGCTAACTTTTGTTACCTTAAAAAACCTGAAAAATATCTTAAATGAAAGCACATATAACGAATTTTAAAGGAAAACTATGACGACTAAGTAGACTTGATTGGTTCCTGCGATACAGGTGACTAAAGTGTTTATACCTACTAAAATGACCTTAGACAGCACCAAATAACTTTAAATAGAGGATTACTTCACACTTATGGTTTTTTGAGATAGTTTTTGTGTATTAACGGCTTCGGAACCCTACACTGAGCATGTTCAGACATGCTCTTGCCCGGTTTTTTAAATAATGTTTTAAATATAAATAAACATACAACATGATTAGAAGTAGTAATTGTGGCAAGAATATTATTATTTAAGTGCACTTTCAGCGTTTTTAACACTGTTTACCAAAAACTTTTAATATTTTAAACTAATAAATGATACATTGAGTCTGCTTTGGTTCTTTGTCAGTTATAAATCCATGTTTGTTTAAATAGTACATTGTTGCAGAGTATAGAAAGTACGCGATTTTTGGACGAGTCATATAAGAGGGCCGAAACGTAGTTGAGGCCCTCTAGTGTACGAGTCCATAAATTGCACTTTCTACCGAGGCAGACATAGTGCTTTTCACAACTACTGAGAGGAAATAAAATAAAAATTCATATTCAAAACTCAAATTTTAATTCATGTTAATGTGATATCATCGCCAATTTTACCATAGATAACTTTTTTTAAATCTGGACCCCTATTCTCGTGGCACTCGAGATTAATAAACTAACATGCGAGATGAAGATTACTATTGTCAACTCCATATAAAGTTGTATTGGTTTCGCCATATCACCCATGTAATTTCAGCTCTAGTGGTTCGAGATTAGGGGCCAGGTTTAAAAACAAGCAGTGACATAGTTTTTAGTCTGTGTATCTTTTAGCAAACATACACCTTATATTTTACGACACAAAATGGTGTGTTCTGATTAGTCGATTTCAATTTTTCATTTTAAGGAGCTATGACACAAAAATTGATTGATTGATTTTCATTGGTTCTTAAAGTTGGACAACAATGTTCTCGACCAATCAGCAAACACGCTGACAAAAACATTCTTGGTCTGTCCTTATAAGTGACGTTTTGTGACCCCAAACAAGACCATATATGGCCATATTTCCGAGCAGTATTGTGAAAAAATAATCATCTGGTGTTTGTTTTTGTTTAGTCCGATAGGAAAAAAGGGTGCAAAGCTTGATTGTAGTCGGCGGAATTTTTAAATTGTTTTATGATGTGTTTTATAAAAGAATATAGCTGCCAATCGCCTTTTTTCTGTTTATTTTTGTAATTAATTTAAGTACATCGCACATTTATTTAAGTAATATGTGGCATGAACGAAGAAAGTGGTGGCAGAGTTTCTGCCGCTAAAACAAACGCTAATAATGATGATGTAGAAGTAGAGTCTCACCACACAAAGGCCTTTTCAAGGACCATGTTATGTAATGACAATAAAAAATATTTCCCAGTTCTGTTATCGTCAGCAACTTTAAACATAAAACCAGGCAATAACATGTCGGCCCATGCTCAGTGTAGGGTTCCGAAGCCGTTACTACAAACAAATTAGACCTCGCGACCAATTTAACTTTGCCGTTGGAAAACTGTTATCCCTATACATTGACATAGGTCGCGGTCAGTTTACCAACACCGCAATTAAGTTTTCGGTAGGTATAAATATTTAAACCGTTTGTAACTCGAGAACCAATGAAGTCCACTTAGTCCTGATAGTTTTCCTATTAAATTCATTATATGTGCTTTCATTTAAGATCTTTTTCTGTTTTTAGTATTTGTAGTTTTGGCTGTAGTGGGGGGGACACTTGACTCTAACAAAAATTAGCGCTTTAATGCTTAATATTTTATGAACGGATACCTTAATCGAAAAAAAATTGCGCCCAAACCGCAAAATTTTTAAAAGGCCTATCCAACGACACTCCACTCTATAGGGTAGACGAGAAAAAAAAATACATTCCCACGTTACGTGTAGTAGAGGCACGCCATTTTTTTTTTCAATATTTTTTTTCACGTCTTTGTTGCCGTAACTAATATGTATATTCATGCCAAATTACAGTTTTCTAGTACTAAGAGTCTCTGAGTTAGGCTGCGGACGGACGGGAGGACATGGCGAAACTATAAGGGTTCCTAGTTTGACTACGGAACCCTAAAAATGGACTTGATAAAAAGTATTATCATTTTGAAAACTTGCCAGGGTCTTGACCATGTTAAGCCTGGGGGTAACTTCTTATCAAAGTATTCTTTAAAATAAAAGATGATGTTTCCTTTTAAAGAATAAGACAAGATAAGTATGTATTGGTCTCAAGAATATCATATGAGATCATCTGGGGAGTCTAGGTATAATTAAAGTCCCAGTTGAAGTTTCCGAAGAAGACTTATTACAAAACATGATATCTGACGCTGACATCATAGAAGTAAAGCGTTTTACTAGGAAGGATATGGATGGTTCGATATCTCCTACCTACTCCCACCGTTTTGGAGACGTTTTTGAGCTCTACTCGTCCAGAAAATGTCACCTATGACTACATCTGGTCGAGGTCAATGAATATGTGAAGCCAGGACTCCAGTGTTTTCTTTGCTTCAAGTTCGGACATGGTCGTGGATCTTGCAAGAGCTGCCAAGTTTGCCCAATTTTCAGCGGCGGTCACTTCTTCAAGGGCTGTGATGATTAAATAAACATGAAATGTGTAAACTGTACTGGCCCTCATTTGGCTGTTTGAATGCTTGCCCAGTCGAATCTTCTAAAAACTAGGTTATTAAGGACAGAATCAGTGTTAAATCTACATACCTATGCCACCGTCACTGCAAAGACAAGTTCCTTCACTGCTGCTCCGTCTGGATCTCCTTCGCCTTTTGCAAATGTCAAGAGAATGCTTCCGAGTCCTTAGAAAAGAGTTTTCTTCTCTGATCTATTCAACGCAGACAATTTGTTAAATGTCATTACTAAAACTTGAGTAGATTTAGTGAAGAATGAGAGTTCTCAATCTGATGTTACTAAATTATGTCAACAAAACTAAAAAAAAAACTCATAAAATAAACTTTGATCTTACCTACTACATAATAGTTCATAATTTATGGATCTTCATTTTAACATTAATCATCTCAATTTCTTCCATTGGAATTCACGTAGTATCCTTTCCAAATTAGATAAACTAAAACAGTTTATTTCTTTACATGGTATTGCAATTGATGTAATTTTGCTCAATGAGACTTGGTTGGGCTCATCTAGGTCTATCAAGTTCCCAGAATTCAAGATTGTAGGCCGGGACTCTAATCGACCTCTGGTATTGCAGTGACTGCTAAAGATAAATATACCTAATTTAGCGCCTAGCAAGTACACCTATAAGCGTAAGCTTAAAGGCTATTTGTTGACGCTCCAAAAATCATAATTTCCCAACCAGCACTTTGTCCTTAAATTATAGTTTAGTTTTCTTTGTTTTTTATTTATTGAATTGTGCCAAATGGTCGATGCTGTATACTGGCTAAGTAGGTATATTTATTTTAAATATTATATTTCTGTAAGGTATTTGCATGTAGTTTTTGTATTTATTCTGTCACTATCTATAAGTATTTGTTTGGTAGTATATATTTATTCGTTTAGCGTACCGTCCGTCTGTCACAAACGGAGCTGGCTGAAAATCAGCGCTGCAGGTGTTTAACACCTCAGCATTATGCTGAGCCAGTGTCCGATTCACTGCCGCGAAGACACACTCACTACTCTTTTTATTGCTGTTTTCTGTTTTTACTTTTGTGTTATGTGTGTAGTGAATAAATGTATTTTTCTTTTCTTTTTTTTCTTTTCTAATTTCACTGCAGTTATCACTATTTCCAAGTGTCACTTCCAAAATGTATTAATATCTGTAAATGATGGTTCAATTTGCATACTTTGTGTATATATTCCGCCCTTCCTAATGGTAAATTTAACATACAAATGCTTTCTAACACTTTGTAAAAAATATCAACCGTAATGATCTTATAGGAGACCATTATAGAAGTTGGAGAGGAAAAAGCAAAAGCAAAGATAAGGCAAGGTGTCAGACAGGGTTGTCCACTCTCACCGCTCATATTTAACATTTTTATAGAAGATGCCATAAAAAAGGTAATAGATTCAGATTTGGGGGGAATTAAATTTAATGGACAAAAAATTCACTTCATTAGGTTTGCGGATGATATTGCAGCATTTGCTGAAACCAACAGTCAACTACAAGACCTAGTTGTAAAAATGGAGGAAATTTTCAATCAGTTTGGACTTAAAATTAATAGCAGTAAAACTAAAACTCTTATAACATCTAAACATGCAAAAAAACATAACCCAATCATTCTTAACAATAGTACAATAGAACAAGTAAACAAATTTAAATATTTAGGAAGTTTAATTACCAATGACTCCAGATGCACCGCAGACATCATTCAAAGGATAGCCATGGCTAAAAAAGCCTTCAATAACAAGAAGCACCTATTAAGAACTAAAATATCAAAAAAGGCTAAAAAACGCTTAATTAAAATCTACATCTGGAGCATTGCGTTGTACGGTAGCGAGACTTGGACACTAACACAGAGAGATAGAGAAAGGTTGGAAGCGTTTGAGATGTGGTGTTGGCGAAGGATGGAAAAAATTAGCAGGACGGAAAAGAAAACCAACGAAGAAGTTTTGAAGATGGTGAACGAGAAAAGACATATTTTAAAAACTATAGAATGTAGAAGAGGAAAGATGATGGGCCACTTGATGCGGCACGATAGTTTCTTTTTGAACATTTTGGAGGGTAAAGTCGAAGGAAAAAGAGGAAGAGGAAGACCTAGGCTCACATACTTTAACCAAATAAGACGGAAGGCGAATGTCGTGTCGTATCAGGAGGTGAAAAGGCTGGCACAGGATAGAGAAAAGTGGCAATTACTCCACCGACAAGAGCCTGGCTCTTAAATTTAATGATGAATGATCTTATCATTGATGACTTTAATGCTCATAACTAGCCTGGGGTTCCCGTCATAATGATGGAAGAGGTAATGTTATAAATTATTTTGCAAATCAACATAACCTAGTTTGCTTGAACGATTTCTCTGTAACCACCATCACCCCACTCGGACAACAAAGTAACGTTTTGGACTTGGTGTTCGCATCTCCAGCGGTAGTTCCAGTTATTCCTCTTCAGTTCACGATGACTTCCTGAATAGCAATCACTTTCCCCCTTTAATTAACGTTCTGTACAATGATAATTGTTCCTCTTCCACTCAACCCTTAAAGGCCGACCCGCACCGATTGCGTGACGTGCACGTGCACGTGCGTGTTCGCTTTCCACTGCGTTGTATAGTGACATGTCGTAATGAGAATTCATACTATACAATTGCACATGCACGTCACGCAAGCGGTGTGGCTGGGCCTTAAATCTCTCCTCCATTTCTATTTCTGCTCCTTGTATATCGGATACCAATTTAAATAAAATCGATCTATCTTTTCTGAAATTTGTGAAGATAGATTTTCTTTTATTCTTCTAGAACCTGATACGTTAGTCAGCTACAACAATTTAATCAAATTTTGCGTGACACCTCCTAAAAAACTATATTACAGTACCTATTACTGTAATGAGATAAGGTTCTATTGCTAAAAGTAGACCTTATCGCATTAAACTCTTTGTACAAGATGTCCAATTTGATTTCAAATTTTCAAATTTAAAAACAAATTGGTTCGATAGAACAGCGGTGCTTTGTTTTGTAATAAAGTAGGGTCTCTCCGATAAGCCACGGTGCTAAGTACACATAGTGTATAAATAACCAAGGAAAAAAGTATTTATTTAAATTAATAAAATATTATTTATTTACCACAACTTCTAATGTCCTCGAAGGTAACCTCCGGATTGAACATCGGCAATTCCACTTTCTGCGCCTCGTGTGTTACCGTGATTTTATCCTCGTAATAATCATAATCATCATAATCATAATCTTATGTCAGTCAACTAAAGTCTAAAGTCACTTTGACAGATGTCCTAAATTTAGGACATCGGTCCTTACGAGGATATACATCTTCCACTTGAAGTATTGTTTTTCTTAACTCCTCCTTGGTATCAAATAATCTTGATGCGAACAACCACTGATAGCGGTCGTTGACTGAATTTATGTAGTGCTTGATGAATTTTGCGTCATCTTTTATATCTGCCTTCGACGCCAAATTCCCTAATGCATAGAAATACTCGATGAGAGTTTCTTGTCGTAGGTGCTTTCGGTAGTAAAACTTCTGAGCGTAATCGGTCTGAGAGGTGAATTGCGCTTTTAATTTCGTAACGAGCACCTCGTACGATGTGAAAGTCGTATAGTTCGCCTTATACCAGTGCAATGCCGGTCCATCTAAGTACGCAGCTATCGCGTATTTCTTTTGCTCATCAGTCCATGACTTTATTATCCCAATGGCATCATACTGCATAAGAAAATCCTTAGTGTCCGATAAGCCATTGAACTTCTTCGCCGCCATCTTCTGGTCTCTAAACATGCTGAAGGGGAAAATACACGAAAACACACAATATATTAAAATAATCTTTATAACACCTTTATTTGTCTTTTTTTTAACTTTGAATGGTGGTTCAAGTTTATCTTCCTCCTTAATAACAACAATCATTAAATACGCCTTAAATGCTAAAATCTTAACCAAAACTATATTTAACCTATACCTACATATCCTAGCATAATGATATATTGAAATAGCTGCTAGACTTGGTAATGGGAATTACAAAGTAAGAAAAGTCGCTATGCCATCAAAATCCCATATTGTACAAAGGAATCGGTTAAAAAAAAAAATGATAGGATATAGGTATAGGTTAAATATAGTTTTGGTTAAGATTTTAGCATTTAAGGTGTATTTAATGATTGTTGTTATTTTTCACAGGATGGCAAGTTGTGACAAGCATGAATAACCATAATTAAGGAGAGATGGGAAAGGAACATGGTGCATGGGCATGTCTCCATGGCATGGGTCCAGTATGTTTGGGGTTGTGAGGATTCCTTTACGCCATAGGGTTGGAAGAAGCTTGCGTGGTTTCACCTCACATATTCCACGGCATACGGGTTCCTTCATGGTTGATGCTTTATGCATTACATGTTAAGGAATGATAGCGGGATGCTTGTTCATGCTTATTACTTGCAGGTTTTCTTGCTTAATTTTAACTTGTTTTGCTGTGTGTTTTTACTACATTTCATGTTCATCGGTGCTGAGTTGAAGATCCTGATGACTGATGGCTGTCTGATGTCTGATGACTCCGATGTCTGATGACTCTGATGACTGATGACTGATGGCTGATGTTTGCTGTAAAGAAGTAGACGGGTGATCCTGTCGAATATCTTTGGAGGCACGACTGCATTGTGCCATCAATTATTATAAACTGTATCGCCTAATTTTCTATTTATTTTCAGTCATCATAGTGGATAGCTGTCCAAGCCGAAGGCTTAAAGAAGTTATTTATTAATGCTATTTTGATCTCCCCTAGAGTTTTCCCATTTGAGAGCTTAACCTGTTCTCTTTCCTTATTTGTATTTATCATGTGCTAATCACGCTTTCTTTTTCATGTACTTAAGAAAAAACAAGCTGCGCAATCTAAGGAAGCGAAGATGCTATGTCCATATCTCAGGCCAAGATGTGTGACATAGGCACATAAGATAGTTTTTCTTATAACCTGTGATGTTTATTACTTTTAGAATAGATGAAAAATAAACATTTATTTTTGTCTGCGTTATTATTATAAATAACTTGAGTCCGAAAGTGACGTGATAAAGGTTACTTCATGGACGGATAAAAGGGAAATAGGTCCACTATTAACTTCTTTGATAGGATTAAATTACATAATTATCGTGTTTACAGACCACCGTCGGCTGATTTTAGCACATTTGAATCCAGTATGGAAAATGTGTTAAAATTAGTATGTAAAACCCAAAAGCATGTTATTGTCTGTGGAGATTTTAATGTTAATTTACTGGAATCTTCAAATAATACTATTAAGATCTTAAGTTTATTTAAATCTTTTAACTTAGGTAATTTGTTCTTTGAACCTACACGGATAGGTGTTTCAAGTGCTACCTGTTTAGACAATATTTATTGTAATTGCAAGTGTTTGGATAAGGAAATATTTAATTGCTTTAATTCTGATCATAGTGGCCAGAAGGCTTCTTTTTTAAATGATTTTCATCAAGAACCGCAGGCAATAACATACAGACCCATAACTAGCAATCGTTTAGAATTATTCAAAAATAAAGTTCAGAGCAATCTCTGTGGGTTATCCTTTTCAAATAATGATTCTAATAGTATTTATAAAGATTTGTTTGATGTAATTCTTCATCAATTTAACAACAATTTTAAGATGAAAACTGTTTCTGGGTCAAAAACTAAGTTTAGTGAATGGGCTACTGTTGGCATGCATAGAAGTAGAAATAGGCTTTATGAACTATATAGAAAGAGGGAGGAGAACAAGAATGCTGACTTCTTAGTTTACGTTAAGAATTATTCGAGGACCTTCAAGCGAGTTTGCTTAACTGCTAAGTCAAACTTTTTAAGTCTTAAACTCAAAGCTTCTGATAATAAGGTAAAAACGGTGTGGAAAATTATAAATAGAGAAACGGGTAAATCTAAAACTCGTGATAATCAAGTCACCCTAAACAAGGGTGACAAACAAATCACGTCAAACAAAGACGTGGCCTTAGCGTTCGAAGATTATTTCTCCACTATAGCTATTAATACAACGAAATGTCTTCAATCATCTGCGACTGTAGCTCAAAAACTACTTTGTGCTAATGTTACTAAATGTAATGTAACCTTTGATTTTAGCCATGTAGATTCAATTTCTATTGTAAAGGTATTTAAATCGCTCAGTTTAAAAAAAACTGAGGATTTATGGGGAGCGTCAGTTAAAGTGATCCATCATGTCATAGATATAATTGCACCTCACTTAGCTTTAATCTACAATAATTGCATTTCAGAGAGGGTTTTTCCAAATCTTATGAAATATAGTAAAGTCACACCACTTTTTAAATCGGGCGACATGAGTGATTTAACGAATTTCCGTCCCATTTCTATTCTACCGGTTTTAAGTAAAGTTTTTGAGAAGTTAATGTTAAAAGATATGTTAGGTCACTTCAATAGAAATAAACTGCTTAACAGTAATCAGTTCGGCTTCACCAGAGGACGATCCACAACTGATGCAGCATCTGTACTCATTAAATATATATACAATATTTGGGAGAAATCCTGTGATGCAATAGGAATTTTTTGTGACCTTTCCAAAGCTTTCGATTGCGTAGATCATGCGACTCTTATATTAAAATTAGAACATCATGGTCTGTCAAATAATTCTCTAAATCTTATGTCTTCATATCTTAGTGATAGAACACAAACGGTTGTTGTAAACCAAACACAGTCCATTGGAGCAACTGTTAAATTAGGTGTGCCTCAGGGCT
The DNA here is from genome assembly GCA_946894065.1 of Acleris literana. Taxonomy (NCBI): domain Eukaryota; kingdom Metazoa; phylum Arthropoda; class Insecta; order Lepidoptera; family Tortricidae; genus Acleris; species Acleris literana. Next base: position 38,531,204 of record OX335668.1, on the reverse strand, counting down.
CTATATTAGGTCCTTTCTTATTTCTGGTCTATATAAATGACTTACCACCCACGGTAGATAACCTTTGTAATATTGTGCTATTTGCTGATGATACTTCATTAATTTTCAAGGTGGACCGAAAATCCGTCGATTACAGTAGGATAAACGCCACGCTGGTTAAAGTACTTAATTGGTTTACTATTAACAATTTGCTACTTAACGCTAAGAAAACTAAATGTGTTAGGTTCGTTTTGCCTAATGTTAGACCGGTAGAATCTAGTATATTTCTAAATGATGAGTGTTTGGAGATGGTGGACAAGGCGCTTTTCTTAGGGATAACTATAGACAAAAACTTGCAATGGAGTCCCCATATAGCAGTACTAGCAGGTAAATTAAGTTCGGCAGCTTATGCTGTTAGGAAAATCAGGCAACTTACCAATGTTGAGACAGCTCGCTTAGTTTATTATCGTTATTTTCATAGTGTTATGTCGTACGGTATTCTGGTTTGGGGAAAAGCTGCTGACATACAGACTATATTCGTGTTACAAAAAAGAGCCATTCGTTCCATATATAACCTAAACTCCCGTGATTCCTTAAGATTACTATTTAAAGAAATTAGTATTTTGACAGTAGCGTCACAATTTATTTATGAGAATATTATTTATGTCATTAAAAATCAAGACTCTTTTGTTAAGAATTGTGATATACATAATTTGAATACAAGAAATAAAAATAAAATTGCTATTAAAAAATTTCGTGTCCGTTAGGTATATAAATCATTTGTTGGTCAATGCATTCATTTCTATAATAAATTACCTGACGAAGTTTTAAAGTTATCATTTCCAGCACTTAAAAATGACTTAAAAAAGTCGTTGATGTCGAAAGCTTATTATAGGGTCGAGGACTATCTAACAGATAAAAATGCTTGGCCTAAATTAAACACTTAAATAACTTAGTAATAGCTTATTCAGGAAAATATCTAAACATTGTAGGTATAATTATTGTCTAGGGGACTCGGTTTCTGTAGGAGAATGTATCAAAACTATGTGGTTGTTTTGCACCGTCATGGGTAAGTATATGTATATATATATATAATTATTATTATTACTATTTAAGAGTTCATCTGAACATACTGAGTTTTGACACATTTTCCTGCTCAACTACGCATGATATTTAATTATATTTTAATGTTAAATTCATTGTTTTATATAATGCTAGGTTAAGTTCTATAATTGTATAAGTAATTTTTAAAAAAACGACTGACTGTTGAGTTTTTTGCGGCGTTTCTTCTCAGCAGTGGTCTCTTGCGAAGCGCTGGTAGATTTTTGACGTGTAAAAGTGCCCGTGCGGCCTACTTACTGAATAAACATCTTTTATCTTATGTTTTTTTTTTTAGGTTTTAAGTAATCTGAGAGTGATTTGACTAATGTCAAATCACTGACAGATAAGTCAGACATAGGTTCGCATCAAGATTCAGTTTCTGTAAGTAATTGATATTGAACTCTTTAGTAATAGCGAAACTGAATCTTATGAATATTACCTTTTTTGTAAGGCAGTACAACATCCTTAATGCTTATACTGGCCAAAATAATTGGTTTGTAGGGATAGATATGTAGGTTTATAAGTAGCTTTTACCCGCCGTCTCATTTTTTGACCCGGTTTTTATGGGTCGGAAGCTCGCTGTGTTGTAATGTTGGGACGAGAAATTATTTTTAGTATCGACATGGTAATCACACGGCTAGCTATTCCATAAAGGAACGGGTAGTTTCTTAATAATGTAACATTTGGTTAGGTAGATGTTAGGAACCATCAACTAGGTTTCATTCCTTGTTCCCAGAGGGACGAGGGATGTAATGATATAAGGTTCTATTGCTGAAAGTAGACCTTATCGCATTAAACTCTTTGTACAAGATGTCCAATTTGATTTTAAATTTACAAATTTAAAATCAAATTGGTTTGATAGAACAGCGGTGCTTTGTTTTGTATTAAAGTAGGGTCTCTCCGATAAGCCACGGTGCTAAGGACACATATTGTATTCTTAAAATAGAAAGTTAACCAAGGAATAAAGTATTTATTTAAATTAATAAAATAGTATTTATTTACAGAGAAAACTCCACCTTTTATTACTGTACTTACTAAAAAACGCAAACCTCTTATTTGGCGGAATAAGTTGTGCTCCCAAATTTTAAACAAAAGATATGACACTTTGGAAAATTATTTACTTTATAAATAACTAGCTTATGCCCGCGGCTTCGCTCGCGTCCGTTGCGTGTGATATTTTCCCTCCGGCGTTTAAAGCCAGTCTAAAATTGTCAAGCTGCCTAGATAATAGAATATCTGAGTAGTAATTTGTCAAAGTCTCAGAATGACCAGTTAGTACAACGTCAACATCTTAGAATGTCATACTAGTAATAAGTCAAAGTCTCAGAATGACCAGGTAGTAAAACGCCATCATCTTTTAAAGTCAAAGTCTTGAAATTAATGTCAAGCTGCCTAGATCGTAGAATGTCAGAGTAGGAAGCTTGACGTTGTAAGACCTTGACGTTGTACGACCATGACGTTGTAAGACCTTGACGTTGTAAGACCTTGACGTTGTACGACCTTGACGTTGTAAGACATTGACGTTATAAGACCTTGACATTATACGACAAGGACGCTTCAAGATTTTGACGTCGTCCTATCTTGGACATAATTTAAGCAATTGACATTTCAAGACTTAGGGCTAATTTTCCAATCTCCAGATAACTCGATCTGTCAGGTAAATTGTAGCTCTGTACTTATCTTTCTTATGACAAAGAAAAGGACAGAGCTACAATTTACCTGACAGATTGTGTTATCTGGACATTGAAAAATTAGCCCTTAGACTTTAAACGCCGGAGGGGATATTTCCCTGAAGTCTCTAGGTCCAGCGGTTTGGGCTGTGCGTTGATATAGCAACAATCAGTTTAGAATTCTATATATACAGACTTGATGCTAAACAGAAAATAATTTTATACGAACAGAAACTTTTACGCTGAGTTACTCTTTGTTCCTCATTTAATCGCAGGACCCCATTAAAACTTATTTGGGACTAAGTTAAAAAACAATTGCAAAGTGAAATAATAATTCTAAAACTCACTTCTTGGATAACCCATCTAATGCTAGTAATTTCGTACTGATTTTAATAAATTAAATTTATTTTTTGCGTCTGAAGGTTCAGAGCCCGCTCAATGGATCCATAACCCTTTAAAATTTTGTGAACTTGAGACTTCTTTAGATAAAAACATAACACTTCACCTAGACCAGATTTCGTCGTATATTCTGTTTTAAAAAAAACATAGTACTGTAAAGAAAATTCTCATAAGTATTTAAATATAATGAATTTTGGTTACAAAAAGTTATTTAGATAGGAGGGCCTATCTGGAAAAATCAGTTTGTAGTTCCTATATTAAAATACAATAAAGATTCCAATAGTTCAGATGCTTTTCGACCCGTTTCTCTTACTTCATGTTAAGGTGTTTGAAACAATGTTTAAGAATCTACTTGAATTGATTATTGAACACAACTCTCTGATTCCAGAATTTCAAGTTGGTTTTGGCATGGGTAAAAATACTAGCGTGAAGGTATTTTTGTGTAAACTTGGTATTCATAGTCCTGCTTTAAAGATAAAAAATAAGCTGTATGGTGCTAATATTTCCACCAAAGGTACACCTCAAGGTTCTGTTATTTCACCCTTAATTTTTTATTTTGAGCCTTGTTCAATTTATGAAACATATTCCATCTTCTCTTAAGTATTCCTTTCATACTGATGACTTCGTCATTTATGTAGAATGCATTAACCTCTCTGTAGGTGAGTTTTCAAACTTTATATAATTTATTTTAAAACCAACTTAAACTAGAAATTAATGTACAAAAAAGTTCTGTTAGCTACACTTTTTATAAAAAAAAAAAAAAAACGTTTATTTCGGACCATTATACATCCATATTTCAGTTAGTCAGTTAGTAACAATATTTCTTAAAATTAAATTAGTGTTTAGATTAGTAGAAAATATAAGCTAGTAAATACATAAAATGCGGTGCAGGCCTGCCCAGTGCTGTAGATAGCGACTATCCGGCCTGTCCGCTATGACGCGCAGGATGCTGTTGGAGCTAGCGCGCAGCCTGCGCAGCGCGGCGACGGCGCGCGTGCGCAACACGGCCGGGAAACCGTCGACGCGCGCGTCCGCTAGCATGCCGGACGCGCTGCACGCGCGCGGTAGCCGCAACAGCACCCTAAACGCGTTATTATACTGAACTCGAAGGGCGCTGATAGCTCTCTCTGTGTAGTTTGCCCACAGGCTGCAGGTATAAAGCGACGTACAGTACGCTCTAAAAAGTGTTATCTTAACTTGCGCTGTACATCGTCGGAACCTGTGGGCCAACATGTTTGCTCTGACCGCCAGCGCCCTGCGTTCCCTTTCGATATCGAGGTCATCTCGTAACGTATCCGTGACAATATGTCCTAAATATTTAAAGTGTGTTACTCTTTTCAGCTGACCTCCGTTTAGGCGTATGGGAGGCACGTAGGAAGGACACTTCGTACCGGCTTTAAAGATCATAAATTCACTTTTTGATACATTATATCTAAGGCCGTGTTTATCAGCGTACAATTCACACATCTGAATCAGTTTGATGAGACCGCAGGGCGACGGACTCAGCAGCACCATGATCTTCTCAGCCGTAATATCAGTGTACAATTCTGTTGGATTCCTGGGCACTCCGGTATTCATATTCGTATTATAAATCGTCGATTCTCCGGCCAGGCTTATTTTAAATATTGAGGATTGTAACTTCATACTGATTTATATACATTTTTAAAAGATTTGATGTTGAGGCGTTGGTCAATGTCTCTTCACAGTACGAGAAACGTCAAAGGTAAATGGCTTGCTGAAATCCGGCCTGATCCATCTACTACCGCCTGGTTCGAAAATCGCAATATTTATAAGGGTAGGGAGATTATTAAAGTCTGTGCAGACTGCGCATTGGTACAGAATATTATACAGGGTTATTTGCAAAATACTAAAAACCTCTCACGGTTAAATCATTAACATCATAAACAACAACTTTTGTTCGAAGATTTTTTACAAAACGTAATAGATTTCCCAAAAAAATACGTTTAAGTTTTTATTGTACTCTCTGACACTTTTTAGATCTGTAATTTGTAGTACCTAAGTAATATTTTTTAGATGGGGGTACTTTGCGCTCGCTTCATTCATTCATTCATTCATTCCACGGCCACATTTCTTGTTATTGATAATTGTAACTTGTTTTCATTACCCACTTGTTAAACAAAATAATTGCTTACGTTATAGTACGTTGTCGCTTTAACTCCTCTGACAATTTGGTGCGGCAGTTCAAACGAGACATTAAAGCGCCTAGGTACTAGAATGTAAACGTTATGACTTCGACCGTACACTGAATCCATAATCCCTTTATACTTTACCAGGCTTAGGACTGGCTCAATTCAAAAGGCTGAAGTCGGCTTTTGGGTAAAAATATTGTGAGTCGCCGACTTCAATTGGACTGACCTATATACCTACCATATCAAAAGAAGTTATTTTTTGCGTTTTTGAAGGCGGTTTTTTGTTTTTTAAAACGTTTATTTTATTTTATACTTTTTAGTGATCATAATAAGCTGCTATGTAGTTCCACTTCTTAGTTAATATGAAACTTTAAGACATTACAAGCTCGCCGCAAGCAACGCCGCGGGAGAGTCATAGTCATATTTAAATAGGTAATTAAATGTTCTCCATTACAATTGCTCAACTATCTTAATCGAGATATCTTATCGCCACCCTTGAAATAGGTACCATTGAGGAATTCCGGGAGCCATTTGTGATCTTCATCATCAGTTCCACTTCACCAAATGATACTTTCTGAATGCAAATGCTGGATTTGTTACTAAAATCACTAATATCGCTGTATGTATGCCTATGATTTAAGTTATGATTACATTAGTCAAATATGCATATAATACCGTAAGTTTCCACATTTTTATATTAATAGGTACACAAGCAGTTACTTAGAGACATCAAAGGCGTCGGCCCAATGTTAGTTACTCTTTACACTGTGCTACTTTTGTACACTAGGGTTCTAATCATCGAAATGTTCCAGTATTCAATAAAAGGGGGTATAATGTCGTACTTGACCAATCACGTGACCACTGGTTTTCGGAAGAGAATACAAGGGGAAGTATAATTATTGTACATAGAGATACTTCCTGGGTATACGCTATCTTCGAGTACATCACGTAGTCAATATTGGGGCGCCTTGGTTATTTATTCTGAAATGATTTAACGTGACATAACTGTATGGAAAGTCCAATTAAATAACGACCTTATTTGTAACTCGTTTCATCACCCTGTACCTACTGCTCAACTGCTGGATATACGCACGCATTTCCCGTTGTACGCCACCAAACATGGTTTGTGGTGATTCTCTTCCAGCTCTTGCCAGTCACATTGCGAAGTTCATCAGTCTAGTCACAGGGCGTCTACACGTGTTCCCCGCGGGCTCCACTCAAAAACAATAATTACGATTAATTTTGCTTTTTTTATGGTCGACTAACTGCCAGTTCAGCTTGATAATTCGGTCACTTCCGTTTACTGTAACCCCCTTACTAATAAACGTTGAGTAACGGTTGTATAGCTATACAATGTTTTGTCCTTATCTGTCATTGTGACATTTGAATTTGACAGATAAGGACAAAACATTGTATAACTATACCACCGTTACCTACTCAACGTTTATTAGTAAGGGGGTAAGACAACACGAGTTCGGCAAAAGTTATCGCTATCGAAAATATATACGATGATGGTCAATGGCATGTTTGGTCTGTTGTAGTGACATCTTATTTATCGACTCTCAATGTACATGTTGATATACTAAACTTCTAAATAGATTGTTAGGAACTTATCTTGTCACGCGGGAAACCAGATAATATAAAAAAGACAATCTATTCATTTCTAAAGAAACTAAAGAAACATTCTGTTAGCACTAGCAAGTATTTTGAACATGAAATTGAAAGGGCAGCTATGGATTAGGTATTGTCAGTCGTATATGGGAACTGATGTAACATGAGATATATTTTTATCCTACTTTTATATTCAGTCGAATAATTGTACCTATTTCAAATGTCTATGTTCTGTACTGTATTGTATTGATATCCTAACCATAATCGGAAGTCGATAAATGAGAACTCACTACTTCACTTTGAGGAAATATTCGTTTAAGAATTAATGCGTACTCCTCACGAGACTCGAAACAACTTCATGCTATATTGAACCTTAAAAGAGTAACCGTAAAATCAATAATCAATCGCTTGATTTAAATATGTCTGTTTGCGTACAGTCTCTTGTCTGTCTTTGTAGACCACGACTAATAGTCCGGGCGAACGCTGCAAATTTACTTACCCCATCGAGTTATAGGAAAATACCAACTTCCACGAAATAAAAACTTGAAAATTTTAGGTAAAAAATTTGATCTTCCGGGGCTCACCGGGTTAGAATTCGCAGTGAAAAGATATATGGTCCGCTGGTTCTTTTCGTGGAAGGTGGTATTTTCCTATAACTCGATGGGGTGAGCAAATTTACAGCGATGCCTTGAACTAATGCGTGCTCCTCACGAGACTCGGAAATATAGATTCGCAATACATTTAAAACTAGTTTATATCGATAAAATAAAAAAGGTTAAGAATGCTTGTAGCATTAAGTCTGCCTTTTGTACACTTTTTTGTGCAATAAAGTATTTAAATAAATAAATAAAATTAACAATTGCAATAGAAAATTAAGTTATTCGCTTTGATAAGGAAATATTATGTTCATTAATTATGTATGTACACGCTTTTTAACCGACTTCAAAAAAAGGAGGCGGGTCTCAAATCGTCGGAATCTGTTTTTTTTTATATAGGTATGTTAAGCGATCACTTTTTACCCTGTGCGTTGATTTTAATTATTCTGTCTTTGATAGAAATATCATGCTTTATATTTGATCCCACAGAAAAGTTAGCGTGATCAGATGATGGGATCCATGAGGAATTGAGGGAACTCTTCACAAATTATAGGCACACATTTGGTATATTTTCTGTAAGAAACGAATATGCCTGTCTTGGAGCGCAGGGTGGTGTTTCGCACTGGGTCCGTTATTTTACACCTAATATGCTGCGCTTCATCGCTCTTTGACAAACCTTGAGTTTGGACTTTTGATTTTCGGTTAAAGACCACGACTGAGCACCGTAGCTTAGAACGGGCAAAATACATACGTCGGCGAGTATGAGTTTGAGTGAAAGAGGAACGTCCCTTCATTCGCTGTTTCACGGACCAGTAGGTCTTCTAGGCGTTATCGACTTGTCTTTGTATTTCCATGTCTTGCCTGTTACTAAAAGATACTAGCTGGCCCAGATAGACGTACTCGTCGACGTAATGTACCTGCCCGTCCACCTCGATCCTCTGTCGTGAGGAGCCGTTGGTCATGTGTTTTGGTCCTATTCATCTTAAGTCCAACCTCAAGGCTTGCGGCGCTGAGTTCTTGTAGCATGAGCTGTAGGTCGTCAGCGGTTGGAGCGAACAAAACAATGTCGTCAGCGAAGCGAAGGTTGGTTCACCGTTGGCCGCCAACTTGAATACCTCTGTCGCTCCAAGATGCCGATAGGGTTTTGAAGACTTCTTCCAGGGTGCTCGTAAATAATTTGGGAGATAGCGGGTCTCCCTGTTTAACGCCTTTTTCTATTTGGAAGGATTGACCGGATGATTGTAATTTTATGACTGCTGTGCTATTTTAAACATAAAACTTCCGTGAGACTCAGACATATTAAGGAGATCACACCGGGTTACTCACGTAAAAATTGTCGAAAAACGCTCGACATGTTTCGGGCATAAGACAAGTAAGAATGAACAGACCTTATATCAGTATATATTTTATGAGTTTATTTATAAATAATATAACATAATATTTCATTTTATTCCTGCAACTTGGATAACAAACAATCTTAAATAAATGTATCCATAATAATTGAAAAGTATTAAGATATGGTGGTTGTTGTAGCGTAGTACAAAACAAGATAACGCCGAAACACTACCTCACTTCAAATAGTACATTATTGCCTAGGCATGGAAGTAGGCAATTGCGGGCCGAGTATTGGTTTAAACGGACGAGCTTGCGAGTCCGTTTAAAAATACGAAGCCCGCAATTGCTGTTCCTGCCGAGGCAAATATGGTGCTTTTCTCAAAAATCGCAAGAAAAAAATTGTGTTGGAGTCAAATCTTCATCGCTTGAACTAATTTTTTGAATTGCATACAAACAGCAACTTCATGTGACAAAACCATCACTCCTTACCGTCTTTTTGTTTATGACAAGGAGAAACGCAATTCTTGTTTAAAAAAATACATAAGCTATTCCAGGCACAAATAAAAAAGTTATGTTTCGAGTAAAATTTGGATGTATAAGACTTGTGCCCTCATTTTATTATGGCCCTTTTCACTTTTTAAAAAGTTACAAGGTAGATAGTAATGGAATTTGTATGCAACATTGCGGGCTTGTGTAGCGAGCACGCAATGTTTTTTTTTTTAATTTGAGAACTGTCAGTAAACTGTGTACTTCGCGTCTCAATGTGTAGGTAGGAATGTCAACATTTCCGGACATTTTTGAGAAAATACAATTGTTTTATGATGCTTTAGTTTATTATCCCTATTGTTAACGTTCAAGTGGAGACACGCCAGCTTATTTTGAACCAACTATACCTATGCCATGTTTGTTTAGTTTAATTATTTCCAAATGAAATTTGCGCAAGGCAAAGCATTGACCGCAATGTCGGTAACGTGATGAGCTCCAAGGTAGCGTTATGACCTACACACACTTGTTTAGTTAATACATAAAGAGACACAGATGCAGTACGAACAACTTTAATATATTTTACATGTAAACATAAATCTATTTTTTATTCTATTTCAGAACCTTACACTGCAACAGCAGGTAACCTGAACTCTTTGGTGTCCTAATAAAAGGGAAAATAAACTCTTTACAATATGTAGTTAGTTAGTATGATAATCTAGCCAAGTTTATATTAGGTGGTGGCGGCGGGGTCGTCCTCCAGGAGGACCTCCTCGAGAGGTATCTTACCCAACACCTTGTTGAGTAAGGCCTTGAGCACGGCGGCCGCGGTCTCGTCCACCAGCGGGCCCAGGATATCCAGCACCACACCCGGGCTGGCGTTGAAGAAGTTCGCCGCTGACGTTGCTGAGGAACGACATACTTTAAATATGAGACACAACTACTCCTTACACATTTAATGAAAACCCTCTAAATAAACAAATTCAACATTGCATCTATACATGTAATGTTGAATCTAGTTACCATTTTTACCTAAAATATTTCTAGAAATACCAGCTTAACAGTAAATGTATACAATATACCTAGCTAAAATTACGTAAGCGGCCTTTCAATGATTTTTATAAAGGGAGACAAACGAGCATCCAGGATACCTGATGGGAAGTAATCACCACCGCCCATAACCACCAGCAACTCAAGAAGAGTTGTCGGTCCGTTGCCGGCCAATTAGGGAAATTAAAGCTCTTTTCTTGAAGGCAACCCTACGGCGGGTTTTACGACGAATTAATTAAATGCCATCACGTAACACAGTAACTTGTTCATAAACTGTGACCTAACGTTAAAATAATGAACAGCCGTAGTAGGTATACCGTTTTTAAAAATAGTTACTTTCCATATAAAGTCAGAAATAAGTTTGACAGAATGCCTTTGAAAAGGCTTTTGGGCGTTATGACTTGACGTTTTAACACTTTTTCTTCAACGTTACTCAGGGTTATTTGGATTGCGATGCATTCCTTTAAGGGGGGACTAGTACCTACCTCTAAAGGTAATTTTCAGCAAAAGAAGGTAACTTATAGTTCCCTCTGAAAATCAGTAATCGTAAATATCTTATGAATGCTTTCAATAGAATCAATTTAACATTGGTACCTATTGTGGATTCCGGGTCGCAAATGCATACTCCAGACGAGGACGGACTAATGCGCTATATAACAGGATGAAAGTACTAATATTTTGAACACGTGCACGGACACAGCACCATTCTCGAAATTGCATGATATAGCACAAATAATTGTCATACAACGTTTTCTACGGCTATGGACGAACATTTAACGTTGTGTCAAACATTGTGCCACTTTATGAAGGAAAATGTATGTATGTAATTTCGTACAATAAAAATCTTACCTATTGTGGCAGCTCGTCTACGGCCGTTACGTCCACAGCCGTGATGTGTCACAACACGCGTCGTTCCCCTTTAAGGGTAGTGCATGAGGTTGAGGTTGCCCTAGAGCTTTTTTGCTGTGACACTAGCGGCTTGTGTTAAAACCTAAAACGGCAGAGAGTCCATTTTCCTATAAATGCTATGGGAAATAGCCGGCCGTGGACGGAGTTTAGTTTTTGGTGTAATTAAAAACACCGGCTACAGCCGTAGTTCCATAATTATCACGAGAGTCTTAGTGTACGTCTCTTGACGTTGTCCGTGAACATGTTAAAATGACCTCGCCTAAAAATAAATCCCAATAAAAACACACCTGATAAACGCCTGGATAAAAAAAGACATAACTTGGTGATGCAAATGAGCTCTAGGGTAGGTACGGTCACGAGCGTTAATTTGGGACCCATTTCAAGAAAAATATGCTTGAAGTCGTCAATGCCATTAGAGATGTCAAGTCATTTGTAACTTTTAGGAAACTCATGCCCGTTTGCACTATACTTAAGAATCGCCTAATTTCTTGCACCCATATATGCCCCTTGATTCGAAAACGAACAACACCATAATATCCCCATTTATACTGTTATTGGTTCCTTATATGCCTGCTGATTCGAAAACGATCAACAGCTAAATGTCGCATTAACGATTAATGTTAAATGCGTTAAACGATGAACGAACGCATTTTCACTGACTCAAGTGTCACGTTACAATGGATTCATTCCTCACCGCAACTCTTTAATGTCTTTGTAAGTAATCGTATTGCGCAATTAAATGTGTACTTGCCCGCGTCTGATTTTTATCATGTCTTTGGCAAGAGGACCCGTGCGACTGCCTGTCACGTGGTCTCGAACCCAGTCAGCTCATTGAGCATCCGCTTTGGCTCCACGGTTCCTCTTGGACTAAGTTACCGATTTCTGAGTGGCCTCTTGATCACTTTGTCTTTGACGAGCAGAACGATCCCCCAGAAATGAAAGCTAACGCTCAAACATTCTTCACACAAGTTAGCAGTAGATCTGAGTACATCCGCATTTATTATCGCATTTAAACAGTGTTTTGCGTAGAGGCACATGTTTAACTCTATACTCTGTTAATGGAACAAATTTTATTGGAGCGAAGTCTCATTTTGACGAATTGACGCAACTTGTAAATTCAAACGAATATAAAACCGCGCTTTTTGCTGAAACCCTAGAGCAAGGCATCAGCTGGAAATTTAACCCACCAAGCGCTCCACACTTCTGTGGATCATTTAAAACGCGTAATCGGCGATCAACTATTAACGTACGAGGAAATGCTGACTGTTTTAACGCAAATAGAAGCAGTTTTAAATTCGCGTCCGTTGACCCTGTTAAACACTGATCCATCAGAGCCGACCGCTCTTACGCCTGCGCATTTCTTAACACTCGCACCGTTAGAGTCTTTACACAACGTCGGTGTGTCAACCCTACGTATCAGTTTAGTAAAACGTAAATATCTGCTGGATAAAATTATTCAAACGTTTTGGAAACGATGGAAGACGGAATATTTGCATACGCTTCAAATGCGACAAAAATGGAATACTCCAACCAAACCTGTAAACAAGGGGACGGCAGTTTTGCTTAATGTAGTCAACGTCCCAACTTTAAAATGGTCAGGTGTTATCGAGGATGTTTTTCCGGGTAAGGATGGCATTATCCGCGTGGTTGCCGTACGCACGAATTTAGGCATTTATTAAAGACCAGTGGTAAAGGTTTCCCCCCTACCACTGCAGTAATCTTCTTTTGTTAATAATTTATATGCCTCATTCAGAGCTGTCACATCATCCCTAATGTGGTCTTTATTTTTATTTTTATTTATTATTATTTTTCTCCCGCTTTTTTTGTTGTGTAGAAGGTATGTTTAAGCCTTTGAAAGTACTTTTCAATACTTATTGAATGCTAAATACTCTCGCGGAAATTGATGCAAGTCGGTTTCAACTGCATGAGGCAGCTCTATTTTGTCCTCGTTTACGGGTTGTGGACAACACTAGTCAGTAAGAACAATATGGCCGAACTGTGTGCATATCATTTTTTCCTTTCGCTCCGCTTTTTCTTATAAAGACTTCTTGTGATCGCTTTGCTGTGTTGTGCTAACATTATATAATATGCTTTGGATTGTCCTGGTGAGCTGAAGTTTTGGTGAGTTGGCTTTAGTTTTCTTTAGATTTTGAACTGTGCTTTCAACGGACACTCCTGCCACCGCCGCTCGTGACAGAGATTTCTTGGGAAAGGACTACGAATGTGCATCGAAACCCTTTTAAAAAAAAAATATTTGTCTTGATTAATATAATTATAACAATACTTGGAGGGCAATTAAATCCTATGACAAAATTTTGAGAAAATTTTTTTTAGTGCAAACCTATGTGGTTCCATAATGGTTCCATAGAAAAATGTATGTATTTCTAATCTAAATACCTACTGAAGAATAGGGGGCACCAAACTTATGGTGATAAAAAATGGGTATCATTTAATCGATCAGCAAAATATTCTTATTTTGGTGAACAGAAATATGTATTTGGTCAGCCAAAATAGCTAGTTGGTATGCAACTTATGGTTAGCAAACATTTATAAATCTGTCTGCAATTAATGATATACTGAACTGCTCTAAATCATTTTGGTCAGCAAATTAAATATTTGAGCTACATTGAGCGATCCGCAGTTAATCAAATTTTGGTAAGCAATCAGTAGGTAAGCAAAATATTTCATTTTGTCCATCAATAAAAAGGTGGCAAATTTACTGCCGTGCCGGCAGCGCACAAATACCGAACCCACCATCAAGTTTACAAATTTAACAGTCGACGGAGCTCCGCTAACGCGGAGCTCCTATTTCTGGGTTATTCTGGCCATCCGGGCCTGATATAAAAACGAACCTAACCTACCTCATATTTATGATACAAATTTTGGTTAATCTAGGGTGTGATTGTGATTCCTAAATTTGTGTGACAAAACGTAACTTGTAATTACTACTAGCCTCAAAAATACCAACGCTTGGGTCTCGCATCACGTGGTCTGAGTTCGCTCCGCCCGCAAATAACGAAGACTGCTGATTTTTCAAACTAAACGCAATCCACTTATTTATATAGATAACCATTATTTTAATATGCACACCTCTCAATTAAACTGCTTACAGACATGGTTTCTCTGCTGACCAATTGTAAAATCTTGCTGCCCAAGTAATTATTTTGCAGCTCGACTGTTTATTAGGCAGACAAATGACCAAAGAAGCAGATTGATATTGTTTAAAATGTTAACCGTTTGTAAATTGTTTGCTGAACAAGAGTTGTAGCCCGATTTTTAGTTATTGCCTGCCAATTCTTTGTATGCTGCCCAAATGAGTAAATTGCTTCTTTTTTTTTGCGAATCAATTTGAATAACGGCTGACCATTTAATTACTTCCCATAAAAAATATGCACAAAGTATCTTTAGTTATTTTTACTATTGCAGAAAAAGTAAATATTCGCCGGATTAAAGGTAAAACCAACTAAATGATCATTTTTGTAAAAATGAGTTAAGTATACTAATCGATTCAGGATTTTTTCCTCTTTCTACTGGTAAAACCGATTAAACGGTGTGACGTAACGTTTCAGAGATACTGAGTGATAGAACCGACTAACCTCAAGGTACTTACAACACTTAAGGACGAAATAACGAATATCAGTATTAATTCTACACCTTCGATTATTTTTTTGGTGGTAAAAAGTAACATCTAAAATTAATTCGTTTTCAAAAAGATGTTCTAAAGAACGTTCAATAAAAATAATCACACGGTAAAAACATCTAACCATGTTAAATTTATTTTAGCACTAAGATTATTACAGACTGTCGGCCTCAAAGCTACTGCTAATTAAAGCTATATGATGATAACACTTTTTACCTGACTGTCCTCTAGTATACCTACCATTTATTGACAACAAGTAAAAAATACTTAATCAGTTTAGAAGTTTTCAAATCCAAAAAACACACTGAAGTTTGGGCAAAAACTGAGGAGTAATAACGAACTATCTGCGCGTAGCTGGTACTAGCGCAAGTTTGTCACAACTTACAAGTGCCATTTAGTTGTTTTACGCTTACGCATGACGGGGACGCGTCTTAATCTCCCAGGGATTTTATGGTTATTAACAAGTGTGCTTTAAATAAAATGATTTTATCAATTTAGGAACCACCTCCCGGGTCGACTAGCAATAGTATACGTATACTTTTAAAGATTATCAATCGGTCATACATTAATAATTATGCAAACAGGATGCAAACTAGATACGAGCAAACTCTGGTGTTTGTTAATTTAATTACCTATTTCTAATTTTAACCAGCGACTAACGAGAGGGGTGTTATAAGTTTAACCCCTTTCTCTGTCTATCTGTATCTAAGTCCGTATGCGCCAACGTAGCTTAAGAACTGATTTTGTGTATGATTCAGACCCATGACTTAAAAGTATTTTGGGTTCTATCATGCCATATACAAATAACGACGAGGAAGATAATATAAGGTTAACTGTAAGAGATCCTAGTAGAGAATGCCATTAGGCATTAGGTCCGCCATTTATTGTACTTATTATTGTGCTGATTGAATAAATATATTTTGTTTGTACAATAAAGTGTTTACATACATACATTTACTGACTCAAGCATAATATTATTATGATGAGTTTTTAACTCTAACTAAAAATAGAATAATTGATCGTATTGGCCATAAGCCTAGACCTTAGTTTGGGACTAGGGCGATTGGTATGACGTTGTCCCTTGATATCTATTTATTGGTTTATTTATATTATTTCCTACAGTTTATAAATGCGAAGTAACGTCAGTTTATAAATAGGATAATCTTTATTAAATACCTACTTACAAAGCTCTTTTGTTAGATTCAAGTGTCCCCCCCCCATCCCCCCTACAGCCAAAACTGCAAATACTGAAAAATATCTTAGATGAAAGCACATATAAAGAATTTTAAAGAAAAACTATCACGACTAAGTAGACTTGATTGGATCTTGAGATACAGACTCGCAAGCTCGTCCGTTTAAACCAATACTCGGCCCGCAATTGCCTACTTCCCCACTACCTTAGGCAATAATGTACTATTATAGATTGTACTTCGGGGCAAATTAAGGTAAATAGTCGTGAAATTTAAAAATGGCAGTTATTCTAAAGATACTACATTCGCATTACGAAAATATAACGGGAAGTTCTTTGTGTTGTGTAAGATATATGATCCCGGTAAGAATGCCATTTTTTTATGAGGTGCGAATTTTTAAACAAATCAAATGAATACGGTTGTGACGATTTTCAATAGTTTCAAATCTTTACTTACCTTCGTAAATGTTGTTAATATGTTCCCCAGTTTGGATTAAATTAAGGAACAAGTGCAAATGTAGATTGAGATGGATTAAAAAGTATGCCGAATTGCACCTTTTTTCTCTAGTTAGTTATGACCATTGCATGTTTTTTAACCAATTGCACCCCTTTCGCGCTGGAGGGAGGGTGAATTTATTAAGGGATTTATTAAAGCTCGATTTTCAACCTATACAAAGCAAGCAGAAATGTTTTTATCAGTTCTTTAGAGCTATTTCCAGATTTAAGTGAAATTGCATCTAAGTTAACTATACTAAACGTCGCCCGCCGCATCGCGTCGGTCCGCCTGCCTGACCATGGTCTGACCACGATTTATTTTTGCTGTTATGCTACTTATAATTGAAAAAGAAAGAACAACTATTTTTTTCTCCATTTTCTTACTAAAATGCTTGAGTTAATTCATTTTCTTCTATTGAATAGTGAAGTAAAAGCAACTATTTTTTTCTTTTTTGCAGATAACTTAAAAACTTAAAGGTCTTTTGACCTTAAAATATTTATCTGTTGGCCTTAAAATAAGAATTAAACTAGCAAACCTAATTACTCTCAATTTGCTATAATATTCTTTATATTGAAGTTATTACCTTTTTACTATATAGAGGTAAAACCAACTAAAATGGGGACCTGCGCGGAAAAACGTCTTTTTCATGGACTTCTATTACTTTTTTGTACATTGAATACAATCCATCAAAAAAACGACAAATGAATATTTCAGTAAAACTTGTTATGATATTTTTATCTCTATTGGTTTAATTATTATAAAAATACAAACTTTTAAAACGCTATAACTCAAAAGTACAATTTTGGCAGTTAATTGGTTTTACCTTGAATCCGGCATCACAATCACAATCATAATAAACTGCAGACCAATTTTACTTATTTTTATGAAAAGCATCATCTTCAAAACTAAACACTTTTTTATATCAGTTTCTTTGAAGAAGTTTATTAATTAAATGGTTCCTAAAACATTTCTTTCATAGGTACATTTTTCTATGGGACCAATATTCATATGATTTCTTAATAAGTATTTTTTTGTCGGATTTTATTGCCCACAGAGTATTTTTATATATTGACCAAGACACGCAACATATATTTTTTTTACCAAAATTCACCGAAGTTTTTTTTCCATACTTTCCGTCCTTTACCGAGTCTCATGATTACCCTACTTCTTACGTTGAACTGTCATTGAATCTGATATGGAAAGGTACCCAATGGTCCGGCTCCGATTTAATATATTTTGATACTAGCTTTCGTTCGCGACTCCGTCCGCGTAGAAGTCGTTTATCGCTGCTCCCTCGGGAACTGTCCAATTTTCCGGGATAAAAACTATCTTATGTCCTATTCCAGGACTTAACCAATATGTGTGCCAAGTTTCATCTCGATCCGTTCAGTGATTGAAGCGCGAAAGACGGTCAAACATACACACTTTCACATTTATAATATTAGTATGGATGGATATATGTTAGAGAGTAGTCTAAAATAAGAGACACGTTTGTTCAAGCAAATTACTAGTTAATTACTGGGTTGATTATATGTTAGAAAAAAACGATGAAAAATATTTACATGGAATAGCGTTTTTTATTGAAAAATACGAGAGTGAGCCGATATAAAAAAGCCGGCCAAGTACGAACAAGTTGAACAAAATTCTCTACAGAAGTTGGTCCATAAACTTTGGAGATAAGGGGAGGGGGGATAGCGGTCATATTAATGTAAATTTTTGGCTATAAATGAAAAAAATCGTCACGAAAAATTATAAAAAAATTGTTTTGAAATGCGCAGACTGAGTCCTTTCATATAACACCCCGTTTGCTATAATCAAATCACTTCCATTTTTCAACCCCCTAGACCCCTTTTCTAATATTTAGAAACATAATTTCATATTTTATTTACTAAAAACAAATTCGGGCAAGCAAGTTATACAACTATGCCAAATTTCAAGTCGATAGCTTCAATAGTTTCTGAGAAAAACTTCTGTGACATACAGACAGACGGACAGACACCGAAGTCGCACCATAAGGGTTACTTTTTTACCAATTTCGTACGGAACTCTAGAAATGTGCTTGAAGTCGTCAGTGTCTTAATTAGAGATGCCAAGTCTCAAGTCGTCAAGTCAACTCATAGGAAACCCAACCTTATTGCTGTAAAATTGCAGATTGACTTTGGACCTAAGGTGGGTCACAAATTTAAGTGATTAACTACAGTTATCTACAGAAGAGCTTAATCCGGCGCGGCGCACTCACCGGCGAGCGGACGCTCGGCGTCGGCGAAGGCCACTTGCCCGTGCGCGATCTTGACGCGCGTCACCACCTTGTCGGCCTGCAGGTACTTTACTCCCTCCTTCTCGATCACCTTAGCGGCGCCTTTCGCGATCACGGTTATTCCAGCTATAAAAAAACGCAGTACGTTTTATAAATAAACTTATTTATTTTATTAACTTCTAAAAACGCTTGGTGTAGCGTGATAGATTAAACTGAAGTCGTATTAAGTATTTATCAGACGTGTAGTAAACTGACAGTCCATAATATCGTTACTGTGGATTGTAAAAGCAAATAATACAAATGTTTTTTTTAAATTGTAACCTATCATCAACTGCCATATTACTTCGTCTGATAAAAACAAGACAACGTTGCTCTTGAATGCTTTACTTACTGTAGAGATCGGGAAGTAAGCGTTACCTGGACAAGTATATGCCGCGCTATACATAGGTACAAGATTCCAGCCACCGCCCTTCCCGGCCGAGGCTTAGGCTGCGGCGGAGATGAGCGGAGTGGAGCGGAGCTGTGCCAATATCAACCAATAGAATCTAAACTAACGTACGCAAGGCGCGCTGGACGTGACCGCATGCGTCTTCTATTGGTTAATATTGGCACAGCTCCGCTCCGCTACGCTCGTCTCCGCCTCACTGGAGCCACAGCCTTATATGGTGCTTTTCTCCAACAATTTTATAAAAGTCTTTCGTGACTGACTGAGTAAATCAGAGATAACCTACGACCTAAACCGCTGAACGAGGCAGCAACGAGTCAACAAGAAGAAATAGGGAGGTAGCGGGAAACGAATTCTACACGTACAAAGACGCGGGCGTCCCTCATCTCTCATCATTGATTTAGAAAATAGTACATTACTGCAGAGACCGGGAAAATGGCTGTTGCGGGTCAAATAGAGTTAGCATTGCCGATCCGCAGTCGAGGCCGCGCTATATTCCCGGCTGAAGATGGTATAGTGCTTTTCTCCAACTATGCGAGATACTAGAATGGTTAATAATATTAAACACATTCCAAAAATTTCCTTGAAGTAATAGAACATTGTCGCCGTCATCGTCAACGCTACTCACAATTTTATTTACATTCGAAACAGGTACGATTTAATACGAAACTGAAATAAAGCATTGTATAAAATCACAAATTTAAACGCGATAAATTCAATTTCAATAAAACGTAGTTTAAATTATAACATTAATTACGCGTTTATGTTATTTCGGCAATTTATTTTGTTTATGAACTCAATTTCTACATTCTTTTTGTTACACTTTTAAATACGCTGTAAACGCTGTTTCAAAAGGTTTAAATTTTTAGTCTATGTCAGTTAAAAAGTAAAATGTACAAGAAATAATTTTGATTGCACGAGTGTTTGGCTGTTTGGAGTTAGTTATCCTAGTCCAAACATGGTTTTAAAAAGTAAAACACCAGGTAGGTATGTAACTTGGATGAAGTATACCCTGGATCTGACACGCAAATGACAATACCAAGATAGAGGGAGATAGTTTACGCAGTTCTCAATCAGAGACACCGAGAAGGAGACCTTAATTTTTGTCTTTGTCATCGACGCGCCTCTATTATGTTTGCCATTGGGATGGGTAGCTAAACAAACGGCTGTCATTTCAAATTGTTTTAGCGAACGTATGTTTTAGAAGCAAATTTAAGACAGGAAATTGTGTTTTCAACGATTTTTTTGATAATAGTAAGCTCGTGTTATGATTTTAGGCCTAAAGCTGCATTTTGTGGTGGAAGCAAGCCGCTTTGTACATACATAGTACGGACCAAAATAAGCAAACCGCTTACCCGCAGCAGCAAAACTTTCACCCCTTAGGAACACAGATCGCGCCACTTCAGTTTTTTATTTATCAAAAAATTCTACAAGCTAAAGGGCTGCATCGATTTTAATAATTAGCGTGTTAATCGAAAGAAAATTAAACGATGTATTATAATAAAAATATACCAGAAAAAACAAAACAATTGCTACCAAAAACCACGCTTTTTTGTAAATTTTTTTAACGATTGTCCAGTTTTTTATTTATTTAAATTAAAAAGTGCAAGTAAAGGGTATTATTATTTATTATATTAACTCAAATTATTACACTTTTAATAACACATTTAATAATAATAAAACTACATGTCAATAGCTTTAATATTTAGAGAGATATTTATGATTTTATGGGCGACGGGGTCATTGACCTCAAATCCGCGCGCCACCCCAATTTTAACTTGTAATTGAAAAAAATATTACCTTGACAATATCAAAACCTTAAAAATTGACGTTTAGGATACTGCCAATCATGGTGCATGCTAGTTAATGATCATATTTATTGACCAAATAGGTAAATTTGTTGTTGTTGTTTTGTTAGATCCTGTCAAAGAATGTGTATCTGTTAAGTAGTTTTTAAAATATGTGAAACCGTCCAAGTTTGCCCGATTTTTAACTATTATCTTGATTTTCTTTTTTAAAATAATAATGTTTCGCTATGCTTTTTCATTTCAAACATGGCATTTTGACTCTTGAATTGCGTTACCATTGTTAATTCAGTCTTATTTATCACAAGCAATTTCTGATTTTCATGGCCGGCAAACTTACCTTTCATAATTTTAGCTAAAATAAAAGTTTAAAAAATACCTTGATTTTTTTACATTATCAAAAGAGATTGGGCAAACTCGGATTACGCGCATTTAGGACCAAATGAAGGTAATAAAACAATTTCCAGCTTGCTGGGAATTAATTCTTCGAAAAAATCTTATTAGCTTGGCCTAATTGTTGTGTGATCGGCTGTAAAAGGCGCAGTGAGCGAAAATTGGAGAACGCAACTATTCATACGTAGGTATGTACAGTATTTAGCCATTTCTCAAAGTGATTTTTGTGTTTTAAACGCGGGAAATACAGCAACTAATCTCTACTACGTGTTTAATAATACAAAATCATTAAAACAACTCTAAAATTGGCTTCATAACAATTAGATTATTACAGTATTAACTACTCAAATTACGTGAGTTGTTTAATGTCGGCTGGCTGGCAGCTATGTCTGTGGTATATGGAATTTGGCCAGTTTATGAAATGATTTGGGGTTGCCAGACAAACATTTTTTTTTACCTCATTTAACGGGAAAAAAATATTTTATTTTTTCACACACACTATCAGTCACATCGAGAAGAATATGGTAGATGCACCAGTAACCAAATGAGGTAAAAGCATATAGGTAATTCTGATAAATACCAATCTAAAACTTAGGACCCTCATCAAAAATAAGAAGAGTATTATTATATTCATTGGGCACATTTTGACCTGGATTGAAAGCTTATTTCTTAGCAGCACAGCGGGCGACAAGCGGCTAAATCTAGATCTACTGTCTTTTCAGGATTATAACAATCAACTTTTTCTACTCGTTTTTTTTCTCTTAATTGTCAACCAATGTTATATAAAATGCCACCCAGTCAGCTTATTGCTTAGTAGTGTTTATAACTTACAATTAAGGTTGCAAATGACCTTCTGCTGGAGGTTCTTGCGGCGCTTCTTCTCCGCAATGATGGTCTTGTCCGAAGCGCTAGTAGATTCACTCCATGTTACCGACGTGTAAAAGAGCCCTCATGTGGCCAATTGACTGAATAAATATTTTGAATTTTGAATTGAATTTTGCAACTGAAAACCAGCGCTGTGGCCCCGCTGCAGCACATGCTGAACTGCAACCTATTTAATGGCCCAAAACAACAACTCAATGTTGCATGTACCGGCCTACCTACTTGGATCATTCCTCCATAATTTGTATATAAAAATATACTTTGTTGTTTTTTGTGCGCGTTAAAAAACAAATTTTCACACCACATGCTCGAATTGCCCAATTATATACCATGCAAACCTCTGTCGCACGTATTCATTCGGAGCAATGTTTCGATTTTTAAAACTCGACAACTGGAATCGAGACTGATTTTTCGCAGTCAACCGTATATCACCGTGTTCGCAATGAAATGATCTTCATTTTGGTATAAATTTTATTCAATAAACAGACCGGTGCAAATTATTAGTACTGACTTCCTTTTTATACCTGCCTACCCAATAGTTATGACGGGAAAACAATAGTCAACTTAACGATTGCATATTCTATAGGCTTCATACTTTCGATTGGTGGTATGTAATTTATGTAATAAACAAGCCGGTGCAATTTTCAAAAAAAAAATCCGTCTTAATTTTTTTATTAATAATATTCTGGACTGAAATTTTTCAGTCAACCTATTCACCATATATTACTTACCATATTAAATTGGATATAAAATACTTTTTATCGAATAAACAGCCCGGTACAAATCGTCTCCTATTCAGATCTCCTACCATTATAGCCATCGGCTAACCAGCGGGTTATAATAAGATTCAGTACAATATTATGACGGCGGCGGGTTATGATATTGTACTGAATTTCATTATAACCCGCTGGTTAATAATGAGATTTGAATTCGTATGAAAAATTGTTCCATAGAAACCTACAGCAAAAAAACTTATTTGAAAATCGAACTGGCCACTACAAGCCATATACGCAAAACAAAGAAAATAAAACAAAAGGAGAAAAAAGTAGAGTATTCTCCTTTGGGATAAAGCTGTTTTCGTCTTGGGCGAGCTTGAATCCCTCGCTGTACTCAGGACTCCATTTAATTCCGTCGCTTCGCTCAGTAATTAACTCGTAAAACCCTCGCTACGCTCGGGAGTTAAATCTGAAGTCCCTCATTTGCTCTGGATTCAATATCGCGCCCGTGACATAAAACAGTGCTTTATCCCATCTACTATTATTTCATTTCACATTCAAAAATCGTAGCAATCGTATTTGACTAGGGGGTGAGAAACGTTATCGCCTTCGCTTCGCAATCTTCTTAAGATACTTTATCGCTTTGACTAGGCTGGTCTAAAGTTGTAAATCCGAGTACGTGTTACATTCAAAAACGCTTATTTAATGTAAATGACCTATTTGTAAAACTAATCACTTATGACCCTGTGGTCTGAGAACGAATTACATTAATACTAACATTAAGTATTCCGAGCACAGGTCGCCGAGTCCTTACTCGTATCTTTACTCTCGTTATTGGTGCTAATAATGCGCACGAAGGAAGCTTGCATTTAAATTGTTAATTTATGAATTTGTGTTGTTATATTATCCTACACTACTTGTCAAATGAGCAATGATTGTCTATTTATATGTATATACTAGCGGACGCCCGCGACTTCGTACGTGTAGAATTAGTTTCCCGCTACTCCTCCTATTTTAATCCCATAGGGGATGAATTTCCAAAAATCCTTTCTTGGTACACCTCTAGGATATCTAAGAAATATTCGCTCCAAATTTCTGGTCCCTAGGTCCAGATGTTTCGGCTGTGCGTTGATCGTTGAAAACGACATCCATATTGATATTTAGATAATCCAACCCCATCGCACTCAACAGGGGATGATGGTATTTCACGTCGGCCACTTTGGATTTTAAATCGTCGATTTCGTAATCAGCGACCCGATAAACCATGCGTAAGCAATACCAATGTCGATTTTCAGACCTTGTCACCCTATTTCCTCCTTTTAGGGGTTAAATTCCGAAAAAAACTGAAACAGTTGTTCAGTTATTCATCGATAGGAGTACTCCTGTGTATCGAATAAAATAGTCTAACTAATCTTGGTTTCCCATAAAACTTTGGACCACCATTTCACCCCCTTAGGGGTTGAATTTCTAAAAAATTATTTCTTAGTACACCGCTACCTCCTCACTAGACCCAGCGGTTTGGGCTGTGCGTTGATATGTCAGTCAGTCAGTCAGTTTCTTCTTTTAAACAGGGTGTCCCAGAAATCGACGTCAACCCGCCTAGGGCTGATAGAGCAGTTAAAAAGCTATCGATTTGACCCCTATGTATGTTCAGAGATTTTTACTAGTTTTGGAAATATTTATAATTTTAATCTTAATTTTGGTAATTTTCCCTTATGTCCATGTCACGAAAAATCATTAACTTCATGTTTTATTTCATAAGTTTTTCAGTGGTATCTTACATAATTATAATCATTACGAATCAGCGAAGTTTTTTTTTGTTAAATCGATAGCTTTTTAACTAGTCTATCAGCCCTAGGCGGGTTGACGTCGGATTCTGGGACATCCTGTATATTTAAGATAATCGCGCTGTAGTAAACGGCTCTAACGATTTCGATGAAATTTGCAATATAGAGGTTAACCAGCAACGCACTGAAATTGCCGCGCAGCCGGCCGCGGCCGTCGATGTCGAGCAGCAGCAGGCGCGAGCCGCGCACATCGTACTCCGCCGCAACGGCTAGCCGCGGCAGCGTCAGCTTCACTTCCGCTGCGTACTTGTTGTTCAGGTTCAGTCTGCAATGAGACACCAATCATCAAATATATGAACGTCTCCAATCTAATAGGCGGTCGAGTGCTCCGAGCATTTATAACATTTGCTAATATAATACAGGAAAAATAGCATATTTTGGAAGCTAACTATGCACATCAATAAACCTTTGTTTATAACTTTACCTTGGCACTAGAAATGAGAATCTGCAAATCGAGTAAATTTTTGCGTTGAATCCTATGAGACCATACCTATAGGATCAATATTTCGAGAGATATGAATGGTTTTTGTCGTTTTTTTTGGTAAAAACACGTTTGCATTCGACCTGTGAATGACGAATAATTGATGAAAAGTCATATTATTATGTATATTATCGATACGGGGTTATAAAGGTTAAGCTATACACAAAGTTTAATTAATGTACATTAATAAAGACTTTTTCACTTCTCATGCTCTTAAAATATTACTTTAGTCTCTGCACATCGGGACTAAACCTCCTTATTAATCTCTAGGGATTAAAGTTATTTTGTTTTAATTTACTTTGGAAACCCCTAAACAGCCAATCACAGTGTTTGTGAATGGAGGATTATTGCTTTTATTCCCATTTTCAGTGATTGTGTATGGACCATTTTTAAGCCATGGAAATAACCTCAAAATGACAACTGTGCAAAAATATTTAAAAAAACGATTTAATTTCGTGAAACACGAATAATAATTACGAATATGAATCTATTTAATTATATTAACGATGCATTCATTTTATTATGCATGGTGCAATTAATATTAAAATAGTTTTCAAGTTTGAACCTGTTGGCTAAATATGCAAGCATTTAAAGCGGCACTGTACAAAAAAATAACAAAAGAAAATAAAAAAACCGCGGAACGAATTAGTAAGAAACTTTCTTATAATCAATATTGTAGTTTTGTATAGAACGTCGTCAGTGCCGGATTGAGCAAGCACGGGGTCCGTAGCAAATTCTATAAAGAGACCCCCGTTCGCTTTAGGTTACAGGTTGTGGCGGGCTCTTTTCTGCAACTGGGCGACTTAGATATCTAGCGCGTATTTCGTGTGGTTTTTGGTTTTTGTTTTATTTTATTCTGCTGGAGAATATCGACTGGATTATTCATCCTATTGTCAACACTGATGGATATGAGTACACGCATACTGATGTAAGTACCAAAACAGGTGAATAGCGGCCTTTACACGTAAAGATCACACCGCGGGAAACGCGACGCGCCATTCCTTCCTTCATTTCCTTCCTATCTTCACTCCGAACCGTACATTTTTACTATTTTCTATTACAGTTGCATTTACACGTACGGTTCGGCAAGAACATTGGAATGGCGCTTGGCGTTTCCTGCGGTCCGAACTCTACGTGTACAGGCCGCTTTTTTAGAGGTTAGATGTGGGTGCGCGGGGCCACCCAATGCGCGGGGCCCGTAGCATTTGCTACTCTTGCTACGTGGCTAATCCGGCACTGAACGTCGTTTTTTTTCCTCGCATTCAAAGTGAAAAGTAGAGTGTTTAACGCGAGACTAAACAACCATAATGACACTCGAACTATAGCCACGCGAGCGAGCGAGCGAGCGAAATATCTCTTGTCATTATGGCTTGTTTTAGTCATTTGTTGAACAATCTACTATATTTACATCCAACTAAGTACAGAATTCTACATTAAAACAATAAAAAATTCAAACTAAACGTATTTAAATTAAAATTAAACTAAGCTACTCAAATATCAATGATAAAAACAATAATCACCACTATAATAAATTAAATTATTCCTGCTGGTTCCAGGACAGCTGGTACAGAGGCAGTGGCAAGCGAACGTGACGGTACAAACGGCCGGCACTTCTGAAGCATGAAAGGCCATGTCGTCCCAGCTCACTCACTTCCTTCCCGCATGCGCAAGTATGAGGTAACACTGAGTCTAGCCCCAAGCCGCAAGCTTAATGCTATGCACAAGCTGCTTGGATCCAAGACTGTGCCTATATTGCGGGAAGGAAGAGCGTGGAGTGATTCGACTGCTGAGAAATAATTTGCTGCCAAACTGTCATATTTAGTCTTACTTTACCTGTATTATTTTTAGTATGCCATACTATACAGAATAGAAACCCTATAATTTCGCTTGTCTTATTTTGTCACCCTGTTTATTCTGTATGTCAATCACATATTGTTTTTAAATTCCGAAGTAAATAGCTAAAATTGTGTACACTTATACATAGATATTTATACCGCGCGTACCAATAATGTAATAAGTAAAATCTATTTTCTTCCGGGATACTCCCGATACATACGGAGTCTCTGTATGTTAATTGCTTTAGGAGTTATTAAGGTTTAAATGATCCTGGTAAATAACGCTAGAGGTATACCTTGCAATACACCTTTGGCTCGGCTGAAAATTGATAGCTCCCAGGTAACACAGAAGCGCTGTATATTAGCTTAATCACTGTTCACAATAGAATCCTTAGCAGTACAAGCCTGCTGAATAAGAGCGTTAGCATCGCTGTTTCAGCTGATATAACTCTGATTTGGGCACAAATTAAACAGCTATTAGCTGAATAACTGTAATTATTTGCATTATATCAGCATTATTTGAGCATTATTAAAAGTAACAGCTACCCCAAGAGCTGAACATTGACTGATTATTAGAGCGTAAGTTACCCGTTATACAGCACAAAGTACAAACGAGGATCTTTTTAATGCTTCTATGGAATTGAGAATTCACAAGTAGCAAAATTGTGAACTGTGTGCTGTTTAAGTATTATTTTGACAATTAAGTTGTTTGAACGTGACCATTTTGTGTGTGTTAAGTGTTAGTGGTAAAGTAAAATTTAAATAACACCTTAAACCTTGTTTTTTTCCTCCATGTGTGTAAAATTTGAATGGGAAGTTTATTGTCAAACACCATGTGAATATAGATGAAAATTTTCACGCGCTCTCAAAATATTACTGTTTACTAGAAAATTATATTATAAAATAGGTTGATGATACATGAATACAAACAGAAATCTTTTTATTTTGCACATGTAATTTGCTTTGAAGCTATTTACTTATAAATCATCTGATATTTTGTTCAAATCCAGTTGTTATTGTAATTGACTAAAAAAAAAGTTGTTAAATATATTATATACCTATTTGAACTATTTGAACGTAAAAAATGGCGAACGAGCAGGTGTACTGTATTAACCGCAATTTAATGGTATGGGCTGTTTAAGTATCCACTCGTGGTAAATAAATCAGTAACGAGCTGATTAGCACTATTAAATTTGAACTTTGTGCAGCAAGACGCATTATATCATAGTTATTTGAAGTCACAGAATAACTGATTATATTATAGTAGTTCACATATTCTTTCTTAAAATGCGAACGTTTAAGGGTACACCTGTGGCCTTTAATTCAGAATATCGCTTAGCTGACAGTCCTATTAAATGCTTTAAAGCAGCTGACAGTACTTTTAAGCGCTAAAAGCTGAACAGTGTTGACTTCGTGAAGCTTAATAATGGCGATATACAGGTGAAAACGTAATTTTCAGCTATTGCAGTTCGAGTGTACTCTTAGAAGTCTTCATAAATGCTAAAGTTACCGATGTGGCCTTATGTGGCATCCTACAATGCAGTTTTGTGCTACTTGATAGTTTGTGATTCCAAAGCTTGCTATTTACCTAACGCTCAATGGCATGCATGGAATAATACCACAATTTTTAAATATCAACGCATTTAATATAAATCCATACATTCTAATTCTAAGCCACCGAAGCATTTCTCGTTTTTTATCAACAACTTTGACTCTTCCTACTACCTCTATTTTACGCGGTTAAACTATATTGCTTTTGATATGTTATAGTATTTTCTACTTGTTTTAAGCTCTTACTTACTTTACAGTAATGGCGACTAATCAGACAACGAATACTACTTAATATTGCCAAAAAAATTAAGTATAGGCTGATTTTCTTTCATTTCAGTGAGCTTATTTCAATTAAATGTAAATTTGGCACCCGTCCCAAAATGCTCAATGTATTAATGAAACATTTCTGTAGCCCTAGACAAGATGCATTGCAAGAACGTTCTCGTTAAGGTTTCTGCCCATTACCTACACCGTACCATACCATGACCGTAGTATGAACGTATCTGGCCCGGAAGGTAATTAGTATTAAAATGGTGGTCGGTGACGGAAATGTCTAGTGACCATAGTCTCATACTTTTCAATACAAAGAATACTTTTTTGTCTGACATGTTCCTATTACGGTCATGGTGTGATACGGTGTAGTGGGTACAGACCTTAACCGAACATGTATGGGAGTGACGTCAGCTGCCGGGTCATCGCGTCGAGCGCTTATGTCAAGTCCATACTTTTTGACAGTTTCCGAAAATCCTTTACGTTAGCGGTAAAAGCATCTTAAGTATGTACGCCGAGCATGAACTTTCCCTTTATCGAGTAAGTAACATTAATATAATAATCGTCATCGAGAAAGTGTTTAGTAATACATTTTGAAAACAAGTTGACATTGACGTTGACTCGTATCGTCACCTAAAAGGTAAAGTATATGTAAAATAGTGTATGAAAACGTAAGTCTGTTTTAGGGGTTTGTAGGTTTAGAACGCGTTTTCGAATAGTAAAGGCGACTCCTAACGCCTGGTTCATATATTCAAGAAACGAACGGGCGGTAACGTTATGACATTTGCTACGTACAAAATGTGTCAAATTTTAACCAGACGTCACAACTCTACCAACGGTTTGAATATAGGAACCCACCATTAGTCTAACCTAATCTAACCGCTGCCGTCCCGCGGTCCCGCAGCTTACGTCAATCCATACATTTCCGGCAACGATAACCTTTACACGAAGACATCTTGTTTAGGGCCACTGATTGTGGTGGTTCTAAATGGTGCTGGAGTCACGCGTCCCCACACCCTACGGCAAAACTACAAATACTAAAAATCTCCAAGATACGTTAGAAGAAAGGACATGTTACGACTTTAAATCGAAAACTATCTCGACCAAGTAGTTCTTTATTTTGTTTTATTTTATAGTGATATTGTGTAGGTATTGTTTGCTTTTTTTAAATAAATTTTTTGGTGGATTAATTTACTGTTGTGTGCACTAATTATGGATCTTTGTTATATGAAATAAATGATGATGATTATTATTATTATTATTATTATTGACTGTGTAGTAAAAGGCGAATAAAAATGTTTATACCTACAAAAAACCCGGTCAAGGCAGTCGGACTAGTGCATCGAGGGTACCGCGCCCTACGTCTTATTTGTATAAAATATTATAAACCCCATAAAGTTAACTTGAGAGCTTTCAAAGTTTATGTGACATGATACTCGTAGTTAAAAACTAAAAATAAAATATTGTTGACTCAGCTTTTTTTATTGCGAAAAATAATAAAAATAATTTTTATTTTAAATAATAGACGAGGCTTTGTTTGGACTACTAAATACTACAGATAAATTTCAACTCGATAGCTTTAACCGTTTCAGAAAAAAGGGTCTCGACAGAAAGGCAGCAAAAGTCATCTTATAAAGGTCCCTTAAAAAATCCTTTACGCGTAAGATAGCATTAACTAAAAAAAAATCTCATACGACTTGTTGGATAAATTTCACGAAATCATTATTTCTGTGAACGATATTTCTTAATTTTACTCAATTTCGTTTTCCACGGCCGATTTTGCTACCGTCGTTTTCCCGATCGATTTCTATCCCAGTCTCACTTTTTCCCAAAAGAGATTACATAATAATGTAGGTACGTTTAGGTTATGTTAGTTTTGCACCCGGAGACCTATGCGGAGCTCCGTCGATTCTGTCAAATTTGTTTTTTGGAGTGGGAAACACACTACAGTGAATATATAATGCCAGGAAAAGAAGCGACTGGTTAAAACGCGCACGGGTTAAACCACGGATGTGAAAATAAACCGCCGGGAAAAACGCGACTGGTAATATCAAGTTCCGGAAAAAACGCAAAAAGAAAATTATCTTCAAAGAAAACATCTAACAAATTGTAATTTTCTAAGATTTGTATTTATAGCAGTTTCTAAAACAAACGCGTAGGGGATAGTATATTTTCCTTTACGTGTCACGTTAATTACCATAATATTTCAAAAGCAGTAAAAAACTGGTAAGTGGCAATATTGGTCGGGGCAATAGAGACTCGTGTAGGTTAGAAGGCGGGAGCGAAGCGAAGTGAAGCCTTTGCTTTAGCCTTCGTTGTTATGTCTTTTATTGTAATAGCTGGGACAATCTTGCTATTTATATACACAGTCCCTATAGTTACACTTTCAGTTACCTCAAATTGCAGATCTCTTTCCCACTTTTACCATCAAAATATAAAACACACACTGGAATCTCAACCGAATGATATTTTTGGTGATACGGCTTCGTGACTTAATTGGTGGAGGCTCAGTATTTTCTGGTTATTGCGTGGTGGGACGAAGCTAATCGACATATGTCAAAGTAAAGGATTAAAGGATGGTAAATACATACTTCAAATAGTCAACGTGGAAACGGGCGCCGCCGTGCGCGCGGGCGTTTTTGACGACAGCCTTAAGCCGCAAGTTGGGCGCCGTGCGGTCCAGGCGCAGCGTGGGTGCCGCGAATGGCTCCAGCGCCGGTATGCTCAGCTCGGGGATGCCGTCCGCCAACCGCGCGCGCATTGCCTCGATCCCCTCCAGCACGCACTTGTTGATTTCCGGGTCGCTCCTCTTGCACGCCGGAAAATAATCCGCTAAGTAATAATTATTTATTATTCAAGGCTGCAAAATACAATCTCTCACCCGAGTGCCGGTATTCACAACCCAAAGCTATCGAATTGCCTTTCGAAGATACTACCTGAACGAAGAGAGAGGAGGCACAAGGCGTAGGTAATAAACTGTGCTGCTATGCGAAACATACAACTCTTCATCACACTGTAGCATCACATCAAGAGGCGAATAGACGGCGAATACAATAATCGACTTTACCCCTACTATTATCGTATTGTTTATAATTCAGCCGCTTTTACCGGCAAGTTAATAATCTAAGAGCTATCGCAACCTACAAAACACATGTGTCTAAAGAGGACCCTATGAAGAAATTGAAGAGGTTAGAAAAAAAGATCCATCGGGTGACGTCAAAAACCAAATCAAATTCGGAATCCGAAAATGCCGCACGTGCAAGTAAGTTTAGGTTTATTTTGCTTATGTTATGTTTAGAATGCTATTTGGAAGGATTGATTAACGTTTTGGGATGATGGTTTTTAATTATTATTACCCTATAACTTCTTTGACTAATCTAAAAAACGACAAGCTGTTCCTGTCTTTTTGAGCTTATTAAAATGCCGAGTTGAGAGTATTCTTGTGAGGTTAGGGTCAAGGAGGGAACAGTGGCTAAGAGTTTTTCAACAGGCTGTCGCATGAAAAATATAAATCCCTGAAATAGTTATTGCAAGCACAAAGCACAGTGCAATATTGAAGTTTCATATGTAGCAAATAGAAATTTGCTATTACTTTTACCAAAAAAGAGATATCCAGTCTTTAAAAAAAAATGGGAATCAAGGCATTGTGTACTACCCCCTGTACACAGTCACTAGTACCCCCAAGTACACAGTGGTTCTAACAGTGCACAGTGGCTCGAACCTTTGTGTACACTCCCTAATACACAGTTGTTCTTACAGTACACAGTGGCTACGTTTTGATATTCAATGACCAAATAGGCTCTGACATCTTTAGGAAAAATTAAAAATTGATAAGGATTGGTCTTTTTTTATTAAAGTTATAATGCTTAGGTATCTACTTCCTACTTAGAAATAATTGTCACATCTATAACCATACCTCTAAAGGCAAAAATAAAAAGAATATCAATCTTCTTGTAATTTAAATAAACTCGGTAATAAATAATTAATACATAATAATAAATAATTTTATACATTTTTAATATAATGTAATATAAAGAGTTGCATGTACACAGTAGTTCGAGAGCGACTGTGTACTTTTCAGAAACGAACTACTGTTGACCCAGTCGCCATTTTGGATTTTAGATCAAACTAGAAGCAAACACCAAAGCTGAGGGCCTTGAATTATCAGCCAATACTAAGTCGATTAGACATACTCTTAGACAAAAACATAACTAATTAAAAATCTCGTACGAGTTAAGAAAAAAATTAAGTGAACCTTATCTGAAAATGTAGTTTTGTCAGGGGTAAAAACAAAAACGCATCGTAACTCGTCCGCATGGCGCCGGAGCGGCTTACTAACTAGTTCGTGCATGATCGGGTACCGAACGCTTCTGATTGATGTAGAGGACAGACATAAAGCTCTTTCCCTTTCGAGTACAGGACCACTGCACTGTTCCCACCGAGCTACTGTTCCGTCCCTGACCCTACCACTAACTCATAGCATGTTGATGTACATAAAAAGGGCCCAAAACATTGACGAGAGGTTATCCGTGGCCGCTTATCTGTTAATTACGCTTGTAACCAGAGAACACTCGTAAGGTTTCCAACAGTGTTTTTATCTTTTATACATGTACATAGGCTCCGAGTATTCATGAGAGGCTTACCACGCGTTCTAACTATCAATATGTGCAAATGGGGATGGACACATGCTTATGCTTGTCTTTGCTTTTCAGCGTCCCCAGATATGGATATCTGCGAGGTGGAGATTGAGGATACTAGGCTAGGTTTGACCACATTAATCAAACAAAACCCTACTATACCAGGAATAGAAAAGTTTAGTGACGCTGCAAGAATGCTGTGCCAGTTTCATAATGAAATTTCAAAAAATAGAAGAAATTTACTCTTATCAGGGCTCAACAAGGATATTAAAGAGTTAATGGACAACTCGCCAGTCATTGAATCAATGTTATTTGGCAATGATTTTACTGAAAAAGTTAAGGCAAGCCAGGCTGCAAAAAAGATTGTCTGTTCAAAGTCTGACACCCACAGTGCCCTGCAAAGGGATTAAAAAACAGAATTTAGACTACAAGCGTCCACTCCGTCATCAAGCACCAGCTCGTCAGAGTGGGCAAAGGCCTTTCTTCAAACCAGGGAATGAGAGAAATAGCAATTACCAGCGGCCCTTCTACAAGAAGCAGCCAGTGAACCCAAGAAACGGAATTTAACCCCTGAGGCAGGTACGTTAAATATTTTTTAGACAATTGGAAACTTATAACTAATGATCCAGTTATACTTGACTGGATATCTGGCTATAAAATACCATTTGACAGCCCCCTTTACCAAAGCTCCTATCCAAAGAATAATAGCTTTTCTGAGTCAGAGACAGTGGATATATCACAAGAATTAAGGGACTTATTAAATATTAGAGCTGTTAGAGCATGTTCTCATACTAAAAACGAATTCTTATCAAGCATTTTTCTAGTGAGCAAGCCTAATGGTAGCAAGCGTTTTATACTCAATTTAAAGAGCTCAATATGTTCGTGACTCCTCCACATTTTAAACTGGAAGATATAAGAACGGCAATTACATTTATGGAGACACATTGTTTTATGGCTTATGGCAACAATAGATTTAAAAAATGCATATTTTTTACTTCCGATTTGTGACTCTGATAAGAAGTTTTTACGCTTTTTTTTAAAAAACAAGCTTTATGAGTTTCAGTGCCTCCCATTTGGTCTTAATACTGCTCCATATGCCTTTACTAAGTTAATGAAACCTGTTATCCAATATATTAGATCCAGAGGCTTCCTGTCTGTCATTTATTTAGATGATATTTTGTGTATAGGTCATGATGCTGTAAGTTGCCAAATCAATGTAAATCAAACTTTTAGAAAAATTGGGCTTTATAATTTAATAAAGAAAAAAGTTGCTTATTACTTTCCAAAATATGTAAATTTCTAGGTTTTATACTGAAATCCACAGACATGACAATAAACCTGCCACAGGTTAAATAATTCTTATTTACAACTGTAGGGCAACGTTAATATTAAAAGATAAATTTACAATTCAATCATTTGCCAAATTAATAGGTATTTCAGTATCATCCTGTCCCGCTGTTGAAGTGCTCTATCCTAAAGTGTTAAAATCATTTAAGACCCAAGCATTAGTTCATAATGGCAACTACAGCTCCACAATGAATAATAAGCAAATTAAAGAGGATCTTTGTTGGTGGATGTGTATTATTCACAAAACCTCATTAAAATAAAGAACTCAGATTACAAACTGGAAATATATACTGATGCCTCTGGATCAGGCTGGGGAGTAGTATGTAATGGACAGCAGTCACATGGGTTTTGGAATGAGGATGAATTGCTATTACATATACACTTAGAGTTAATTGATGCATTTTTTGGTCTGAAAATATTTGCTTTAAATCTTTTCAATTTTGAAATTCTCTTACGAATAGACAATACTACGGCAATAGCTTATATTAACAAAATGGGAGGCACCCAATATCCACATTTAAATTCTATTGCTCGTAATATCTGGCAATTCTGTGAAAAACATAGGCTATGGATTCATGCCCCATATGTGCAATCTGCAGACAATATTGCTGATGATGCATCACGCATAAAATTCACTGAGACAGAATGGGTAGTCTCTGCTCCCTATTTAAATCAAATAACAGAGAAGATTTGGAAATCCATAATATATTTGTTTGCTACTCGGGCTAACACTAAATGTAAACATGTGTTGTGATGCCTTCACACTAAAGTGGAACTTTTTCTTCTACGCCTTTCCACCCTTTTCCGTTATATCGAAGGTATTACAGAAAATTTGTTATGAAGGAGCTAGAGGTATTGTGGTGGTCCCATACTGGCCCACTCAACCATGGTACCCACTCTTCATGTCTATGGTGGAGGGAGAATGCTTATACTTACAGCCTCAATGAAAACTGATGTTATTTTCACCTTTCAGGGAACACCACCCCCTTCACGAGCCGCTCAAGTTGATAGCAGCAATATTGTCCAACAACCATTCATTAAGAGAGGCATAAGTAGGTTTCTGTAAATTTTATGTTAGCATCTGTTTCAAAAGGAACTATGAAACAATATAAGACAGCTTATAATAATGGGATTATTTTTTGTGACTGATATAATCTTAATCCATTAAAAAAAAAACATTTATTCGTGACATACATAAAAAAAAGAACAGATTAACACGTACAAGAAGGAAGTAGCCACGAAATGGTCCCTACTCAGCGTAATGCTGGCATTAAAGTCAGCGTTGGTCTTCCGTTGGAACCATCAGGTGAAACCACGGAAAGTTACACACACATAATTATTTGAAAACAAGGAATGATTGCAAAATAATAAAAAAACTAGAGAAAAAAAACAATAATAATAAAAAATTAAAAAAACGCAAAAGTTTTCCATGGCCGTCCTCAGAGAGCGGAAAGGGCAACAGTCCCTTAGCCTTACATGGTTCAAGCACAGAAAACCGACATGACCTATTCTATTTTATCTATGGCAGCGGCAGCGCTGACAGCACGCGTCATAATCTAATCTGTGACTTAGTCTCAGTAATCTGTGATGATTAACCATGCAATTGTTTTATTTTGATGCATGCAAAAGTGACTATAAATAACTTAACAACAACACGTAGTGATTAAACTCATATTAGAAATTGACCATGACAGTAATAAATCTCGATCTTGATAGCGACTCAGTGAAGTACGTTGGTTTTGGAGTAGGCAATACTGGTAAGTTGGTTTGTATACAATACAATATTTGCTTTTTATATATATAGATAAGGTCATCCTGACTTGGGTGTTGAATGAAAACCCCAGAAAATGCATGCTGCGTGCGACACCAGAACTATTATTTTATTAATTTAGTTTCCCAGTAGATTTTAAAGTGAATAATGTTTTGTACAGGAAATTATATATACAAATACAAATTGTGGCGAACTGAGGTGCAACAAAATGCGGAAAACCACCGTTTTCGTCGGGGACAAGAAAATTAAATTAAAACAAAAGTAAGAAGTTAAAAATAAGTAGACAAATAAACTGGCTTCTACTTAACAAATATGCATGGCAATGCAGGCAGATGGGACATAAACCATAGGTATGTATGTACTTTGCTCAATGCTTACAATTGTAGTGACATACTCATGCTTATATTCAACTATGCATTTAAGATAAATATTGAAATTTGGTGAACGAAACAAGAAATTAGATTAATTTGGTACCTATTAAGCTACCAAACTGCAAAGAAGAAGAGTAAGTGGTCATATTATGTTGAAAAAAGAAAACTGTCCTGATAATATTAACCATAGTAATATATAATACATATTATATAATATAATAATTGTAAACTGTTACAATAGTAATTGTTTGTAATTAATATTATGGAAGGATTATTTTTTTAAAAGCAACTAGTGTCAAGCCTTAAATTTTCCTCTGCTACTTGATGTTCGAATATATATATTTTTATTTTTATTCTGAAACTATGTATATTTTGCAGGTTCCTTATGGGAGGCGGGATATTATTACTATTTAGATGTACTAATAACGGCAGTAATTGATTTTCGTAATTCTAAATTTGAACAGACCCTCTCTTATGCTTCTCTTAACTCTTATAGATCAGCTATTTCATTAATTTTAGGACCACACATAGGGGAAGATTACCAAGATAAGAGATTTTTCAAAGGAATTTATCAACTTAAACCAAATGCTCCAAAGTACTCAGAAACTTGGAATCCTGAGATAGTTCTCAAATATTTAAATAACTTATACCCTAATGAGTTATTGACCTGGGAGTTGCTTACTAAGAAAGTAGTTACATTACTAGCACTTGTAACTGCTCATAGAGTGCAGACTCTAGTTTTAATAAAAATAAATAACATTCATAAACTTAAGTCTGAAATAAGAATTAAAATTCCTGATCATATCAAAACCTCTAGGCCACGTAAGATACAACTATCGCCACCACCTTACGAGTATTTTAGTGAAAACTGTAATATCTGCCCAGCTAGATCGCTTGAAGTATACTTACAGAGAACTGAGAAGCTTCGCCAGTTAAATAGTAAAATATACTACTCATAAGGCTCCTCATGGCCCCGCTTCAAGTCAAAGTATAAGCTGTTGGATAAAGGAGACCTTAAGATCGAGTGGAATCGATGTTAACACTTACGGAGCACACAGCACACATCATGCAGCGACTTCTGCAGCCGCTAGACAGGGTGTTAACATCGAAACCATAAAAAAGATGGCAGGTTGAACCAGTGGCTCGGGTGTATTTGCTAATAAATATTAAAATAGACCACTTATCCAAAACAGTTCCCTATTTTCTAGGTCCATTTGTAACTCGCATTTGTAGGTATGTCTCCTTTTCTCATGAATATATTTTTATTTAAAGAAGCGTAATTTAATTATCCTTAGATTATTTATGCTGAAGGTAGCATTTTATATTTGATCTCAAGTAAAATTACTGTTTGTTTTATTGTTAACATTAAATGTTAAGGATATTATCACAGCTATGTATGAGGATGTTTCCAGAGCCATGCAAAGCTCCAAAACTCACTTCACGGTTGTTATGGGGGACTTCAACGTAAAGCTGGGCAAACGAAACGGTGAAGAGGAGAGAGTGGGGAATTTTGGAGTGGGGCATAGGAATCACCGGGACCACCTACTGGCCAGTTTTATGGAGAAGGAGGGACTCTATATGATAAACTCCTTCTTCAGAAAATGTGAGCATAGGAAGTGGACCTGGATGAGCCCTGATGGTGTAACGAGGAATGAGATAGACTTTATCATGTCGACGAAAAAGCACATATTCAATGAGGTCTCCGTGATCAGTGCGGTTAAAACCGGGACTGATCACCGTATAGTACTAGGCTCATTGAATATCCAGTTCAAGCTTGAAAGGTCTCGACTGATGAAGTCTACGCTCCGCCCGGCACCCGCTCAGCTTCAAAACCCCGAGAGCTGTCAGCTCGAACTTCAAAACCGTTTCGAGTGCCTGGGTAGAGACATGGACGATTACAACGACGGGTTCGTGGAAGCTGTCCAAACGGTTGGGTCTAAATTCTTCAAGATCCGCCGTACAAAAAGCAGGAAGCTCTCGGACTCCACCCTTAGGCTCATGGAGGTGAGGCGCGAAATGATTCTGCAGTCCTCTGGTGACGCTTGTCGCTATCGGCAGCTCAACAGACAGATCTCAAAGTCTCTGAAGCGTGATATACGCCGGTTCAGTACTAAAAGTATTGAAGAGGCTATTGAGCGTAACAGAGGCTCTAAGGTCTTTGCCAGGGATCTGTCTGTTGGCCAAAGCCAATTGATTAATGATGAAGCTGAAGACCGACGACGCCAGAGTCATTTCATCCAAACCTGAGCTATTGGCGGAAGTTGAAAAGTTTTATGGACAGCTGTACACGACAACCAAAACACCCGTCGAAAATCGAGCTAAAGACCCGAGGGCTAGATTAACCCGACACTATACCGTAGATCTCCCCGACGTCAGCCTCTACAAGATTAGTTTGGCCCGCAAACAGCTTAAGAATGGGAAAGCCCCAGGTGAGGATGGAATTACAGCCGAACTCCTGAAGGCGGGTGGTATACCCACCCTTAGGGGCCTTCAGCCGCTGTTCAGCTCCGTCCTCCACGAAGGGAGAATGCCGAAAGCATGGAACAGAAGTGTGGTGGTTCTCTTCTTCAAGAAAGGTGATAAAAATTTGCTGAAGAATTATAGACCCATCTCCTGAGCCATGTGTACAAGCTATTTTCGAGTGTCATCACAAATCGTCTCGCGCGCAGGTTTGAAGATTTCCAGCCACTCGAACAAGCCGGTTTCCGAAAAGGCTATAGTATCGTAGCCGATGGCCAACCATTTATGAAAAAGTCAATCAATTTTATTGCTATTGAATCTTTGCTTGTTTCTTGTCTTATTTGAGACAATATGTTATTTGAGACATTAACACTGTGCACTATTTCATAAAGTTCATTATCACACTCTTGACTAACTGTAGAGCATGCACGACTCAAAGCATCAGCAACAGTGC
Source organism: Acleris literana (assembly GCA_946894065.1). Classification (NCBI taxonomy): domain Eukaryota; kingdom Metazoa; phylum Arthropoda; class Insecta; order Lepidoptera; family Tortricidae; genus Acleris; species Acleris literana. The sequence continues at coordinate 38,491,074 of OX335668.1, read as the reverse complement.
ATTTGAGTGCCTGGAACATGTTGTAAGGTAATATCATATTTACTTAACTTTAATTTTATTATATGTAGCTCATACCTTAATGGTAGGTATGTCGCATACGTCCTTTTTCATTATGGATATTAGAGCAAGGAGATCAGTAAGTATTGTACATTTTTACCATAGATGAAAGAATGAAACTTTTTACAAGAGAATAGTATAGCTAAAAATTCTTTTTCTATTTGACCATAATCAACCTCAGTGGGTGTTAATGATTTTGACGCATAATATTTGGGTTTTTTGTCTTGTAACAAAACGCATACTATTCCAGTTTTGCTTGAATCTGTTTGAATTTTTATGCTTTTACTGGGGTCAAATATGTTCAGAACAGGGCGCGTGGATAGGATCGTTTTTATTTTTTCAAACGCTTTTCTATGTACTTCTTGGCAATCATATATTTTATTTTTCTTTAGTAAGTCTCTCATCGGACTTGTGACAGAAGCAAGGTTTGGAATGTAGGAACGCAAATAAGTTATTAGTCAAAGGAGTCTTTGTAATTCTGTCCTGTCTTTTGGAATGTCATAGTCAATCATGGCTTTAATTGAATCTAGATCTGGACATACTCTACCATTTTCAAAAAAATGTCCTAAATATTTCACTTGTGTTGTCATATATTGGACATTTTTAACATTAAATCAATTGATTTTTCAGTTCCAGCTACGCAGAAAGTTTCCGTATACATCTTCTCATTTACGCTGTTCATTTTTGCTACACCTTTAACTGGAGTCTTGAATCCATTCCAACTTTCCAAAGTAGCTGATGTTTCTGACAGTGTAATAGGGTGGACCGCTGTTATTTTGTCAAATAAATGCTCAGGGAGGATGCTGACATCTGCTCCGGGGTCCAGTTTGAAGCTGACTATATTGTTATAGTACGGGCGGTAACGACCATAGGTCATAATTTTGGTATCGGATGAATTCACTTGGCACAGACAGATGTATTCTTGGACAAACTGAGCTGATTTAGCCCTGTAGCCATCAGCCACCCCGTGGGGGATAGGGAGGGGGGTATTCAAAGTTACACGCCGACGCGCTTCAGATAAAATTTATAACGGCTTTAGTTTACCTATCACCGCAAGTGAAGTGTCATTTTCTGATAAACCATAGATGTGGCTTTCATTTTTGATATAATAATTACACTCCTTTATATAAATTTATTAAGATACATAAAGAAGTTTCACATAATCAGCTTATCTTTTTTGTTGCAACACAATATTTTATAATATATGTACAGTCAACAGCATAAATAAGTGATCATTTATGTACCTTGTCACTTTAACGTCGTGTTTGAAATGTCATACAAAATTCACTTATTTATGCTGTTGACTGTACAACATCATATTAAAAAAAATATGGTTGGAAAGCCCAATTTATGCAAATTTAAATAACATAAAGTTTTTATTTAAACTATTATTTGAGACTTGTAGAATAAATAAATATACCCGCGTGGCAGTGTGAATTAAGACAGCGGGCGGAACTACCTCAGACGAGCACTCGCCGCGCAGCCTGCTGCTGCTATTGATATCACAAATTACATATTATTTTCGTAGTTAACAAATTAAACTTAAGGTGAATTCATAATGCGGAGTTATTTTACGACCGACAGCTAAGGAATATTCCGCCTACGGATGCCAGTTTCCAGCAGCAACTCCTAAGAGCTGTTTACCAACAGCTCTTGGCACGTATGGGGCCAAGTGATGGTGCCGATTTTTCTTCCCAGTCCGGATTGGGGATGGGAAATACAATCGAATCTCAATTGGAAACCAATTTCGACTACTGCACCCGTTGCTGCTACAGCTTGTCTGGAACTACTTAATGTGACAATAGTTTACATTTCTAAGATACATTTTCATGCCTAGGTCCTTATAGTTCATATTGTAATTTATGGCATTTTTTGTACTTTAGACTATATGGAAGGACGTATTTCCACCTGGTCGTCCTAATATTTGACGGTCACGACGTCCTTTTGTGATTTGATCGTTTTGAGATAAAGTCCGTCTGTTTTGACTTGAAGACCGATTTTTTTTCACATAGACGTTGTAAGATAAATGAAACTGTATAAAGGGATTAAGAATTTTATAATTTAACTACAGCATAAACTTTATTTCTAATTTATTTCTAGGGTTCTTAAAGGGAGCAACGGGCCTTCTCGGATGAATTTTGACTATTTTCCAAAAGTTTGCGTTGGCTAAATTTGCCCCATGCTGCTTGGCTAGCGTTTTCAACTGGCAAGTTCTCACCAGGGTTACAGACAGGCCAAGGATCCTCTGTATCGGACAAGCAAAACTTGTAGCCCAAATGCCAAGCCAACTTATTTTTTTTAAAGCTGAATAAATGTTCTTCAAGTTTTTTTTTTTCTTTGCAATAACTTCATTATTTTCAAAGACACTGACTATTTAATAGAAAAAATATCAACCAGTGTTGATATTTTCGACAATATATTACTTATTTTCTAGAAAACTGTACAAATATGACACCACACTTGAGGTGGTAGATACATTTCAATGCTTCGTGGCGAGTTTGCGACTGAGTTAGTGCCGTCCGCTGTCTAAATTTACGCCGCCGCGCGGGTGTCTTTATTTATTCTACTCGTCTCAAATGAATGGTATAAATTAAACTATATGTTTTTTAAATCTGCATAAATTGGGCTTTTCAACCGTATTTTTTGTGAATATGATATCGTGCATATATTATAAAATATTGTGTGTTGAAACGAAAAAGACAAGCCCATGTTGTGAAACTTCTTTATGTAGGTATTTTAATAAATTTATATGAAGGAGTGTGATTATTATATCAAAAATGAAAGCCACATCTATGACACCACATTTGAGGTGATAGGTAAATTCAAGCCGATTTTTTTTTTTATCTGAAGCGCGGCGGCTTGTAACTTTGAATAAACCCAGGGGGTGGCCGATGGCTACCGGGCTAAATCAGCTTAGTTTGTCCTAGGATACATCTGTGCCAAGTGAATTCATCCGATATCAAATTTTGACCTCGCCATACATTGGGTGACACTACCGCCCGTACTATTACCAGGTAAGACCACTTTTTGAAACCAAGCTACTGAGTCAACTGTCATATTAGAAGTGACGGTTTCAATGTATATACTCGTATCATAATCCTCTTTCAAAGTCACCTCATTTGAATATTAACCGCTGCTGCGGCACATCTTTGCATAGTGTTTTTTTTCTATTACATTTAACACATGTTTTATTAAAAGCCGGACACTGCCCATATTGGTGAATAAGTCCGCAGTTTGAGCAGCTTCTGTTAGTTTTCGTATAATTGTTCCTTTTTTTTTTGAATTGCTACGGCATCCACTTACGAGTATTTTCCTTGTATGTCTTTTACATGTGAATTGGTGATGTCAGTCACCCTGAGAGTTGAAATATCCATATATCCAGGGGCGGGTCTCCCAATTTTATTAGGTTTTTTTGACACTCCGTATCAGACGACCCAAATACTAGTCTCTCACGTAGGATTTTTTCTTTATTCGTGTTGAAATTACATTCATTGCATAGCTGTTTTAAATCTGTCAAATAAGAGTCGAACTTTTCTCCCTCCTTTTGACTTCGAGTGTAAAATAAATATCGACGGTGTTCTTCACATCTTTTAGTGTTTTGGCGTCCGCCACTTCGAATGTATTATACATACACATTTAGGGCTTCTTCGCCTATAATATTAAGAACGATGGCGATCTTCCTTGTTTCGGAAGCACTGGACAGATTGGCCGCTTCCAGATAAATATCAAAGGATTGTTTGAATTTCTTGAAGTTTTCACTAATGTTGCCCACTATGGACAGTTTAGCGGGTAAATTATATCCCGTGGCCATGTATTGTTTTATTTTAATGTCAATATAATTATATAAAACACAACCATTACTAGCCTAGTTTATTACTGGCCATAAATTGTATAATTACCACAGACTACGTCATAGTATTATTACTTAAATCTACTCCAACCCCCCTTTATTTTGAAGTAAAGAAAGTTAACATGATTTTTGGCAACCCTTTCAATATTGTATCAAATGTATGAAACCAACTTCAGACTGCTTCAAACTGTAACGTAACTTCGCCTACAGCATGTTTTTCTTAAATATGACTATTTTCTTACATGTTAGGTTCATATTCCTCTGTTACATTGTAAATTGATTAGACTAGATGTAGGTATTCCAAAAACTTGTAAATGTTTGATGCTACGGCATAGTCTAGGCGAAGTTAGGGTTTAATACCCTAACTTCGCCTTCTACTTTAAAGGCAATTTTTAGACAGTTAAGCTATGAAGATATGTTAAAAAGTTTTTTAAACATAAGGATTCAAAATAAAGTGAAATCTGGATGATTTTTTGAAAATGGTGTTAATACCTAGGGGAAGTAAGGGGTCTCGACGGTACCCAAAAGGAGCCCAACGGGACCCTATTAATATGCCTACGCTGTCCGTTCGTCCATCTGTCCTAACTTGGAGCTGTATCTTTTGAGACGTAATAGAGAGCGGCGGTTTTTTATGTGGATTTACGGCGGATTATCTAACAAAACTAAAAAAAATAAGATAAAGGGGTCCCCATACAAGAACTTTTTTTTAACGTATTTTTATTTTTGTTGCATCGTAACAGCGGTAAAACATACAAGCGTCAAATTTGGTATGATTATAGTACCTATCTACAGACCCTGAAGAAAAATAACAAACACTAAAAAAATACAAGTTAGAGTTGGACTTGAGCAGATTCGATTCGCAATCGAATCCAAATCATAATTTAATAATACCTCCTGTGCGCCTGGACCAGATGAATGTTATGGACATTATTGTTGTCGAAAATGAATAGGGTTGACGTACTTAATCTGCCGGATGGTCGCGTCGTTCGCGAGTTAATTTCGTTAAGCATCTTGTCTAGGGCCCCAGGTGTGTTATTCTCTCAAAAAACGGCGGCCGGTCGAACGGACGAGCGAATAAAAGCGGCGAATTTAAGTAGTCCCGTCCGACCGAACAAAACACATTTTAGCGCGTGCATTGTCAATTAGGGAGCGTTATACGTTGGTGAAGTCATGCTGCCAAATTGAATACACGCGCTAAAATGTGTTTTGTTCGTTCCGTCGGGACTACTTAAACTCGCCGCTTGGACCTTCACTCGAGCGAACGATCAGCTTTGCTTGTTGAGAGAATCACCACCCAGGTCTGATATACGTTATGTTGTGTATGACTGTTTTTTCTAACTTTTATAATTGAAAGTGTTATAATCTGTTAGTTCTTTGAGACTTTCTATGTTATATACGAGTAGGTATGTGAAATCTTGTAATTTACTTGTAGTTAAAGTTTATATTTTTATGGTAGTAAGCTTTCCAAATAAATAAATAAATAAAACGTTCGTCTCCGGCCTATACTACCTCCGCACCTAACTTCAAGTTGATCTGTTCAGGTATCGAAAAGTGGGGCGGGAGCAACAAACAATCCGAGAAACAAAGATTATAATCTCAAAATGCAATGCCGATACATTGGGCTGGTTTTAAATAATAATAATAATAATCATAATAATAATATCAGGGGACAATGTCACACCAATTGACCTAGTCCCAAACTAAGCTCTAGGCTTGTACTTAGGGTACCTACCAGACAACGATATAAATACTTATATAGAGAAATATATGCTTTAATACATAGAAAACATCCATGACTCGGGAACAAATATTCTACTATATACTTATTAAACACAAATATCTGCCATTACCGGAATTTGAACCCGGGACCGCTAGCTTCGTAGGCAGGGTCACTAGGCCAAACAAGTCGTAAATAAATTTAATATATATCAACACAACTGTGACGAACGCTTGGACGGATTTTGTGTTAAAATCTCTACCAGGCAAAGAACAAAGTAAACGTAGGTATTCAGCTATCAGCTACTTACCTAGATACACCCTATATGAGAAAAAATCAAAAGTTATTTTGTGAACTCTGTCGCAAGAACTTTGCATAAGGTATGGTTTTGAAACTCATAACATCTAAAATACTTTGCCGAATTATGAAGCATATTTGTGATTTTAGTAGGTAAATAATAAAGTAAAACTAAGTATCCTGACTTTATACGTGTGCATAAGAAGCTTTACATCTAAATAGGAACTTAGGGTCAATTCACACCGAGACGCGACGCGACGCGACGCTGCGCGCACATACGACTCACAATATACTTTATTTACTACACGAAAAGGTCCACATTTCATTGTGAGAATTCAGAATACGTTTCACCACGCAGCATGAATTCTCACAATGAAATGTGTACCTTTTCGTGTAGTAAATAAAGTATATTTTGAGTCGTATGTGCGCGCAGCGTCGCGTCGCGTCGCGTCTCGGTTTGAATTGACCCATACAATTGAGAAAATCATATAATTGTTGAAAGTAAGATATCGCAGAGTCGATGGCTATATAAGCGTTTCATGGCGATCTGGCTGCAGGGCCAAGGATCTGCCGGGAGCGGGAAGCCTTGCGCCCAATGCACTTCCTTAGCGATTTATTTTAATGGATTTATGCCGTAATGTACGATAATTATGATAATTATGTACAAGGACTATACATTTGTTTAACTACCTACGGTAATCTACTAGATCAGAAGCAATATACAAAAAATTAACAACATAACTACAAGGGCAATAATTAATGTCATACAATACATACCTGCTTTCGTAAATTGATGCTTTTTTATTTGCATATTTGTTTATTAATATGTTTATTCGCTGGTAAGCAAAATATGCAAGGTAAGTATAATAGAGTTAGTAACTTGTCACTTACGCGCAACTTTCCCATTCGATAGCATACAGCAAGCCAAAACTACTAACACCTTCATTTTTGAGTTCAATTAACAATATTATCTACTGTGACATATAACTTATTTGCGAAGTATGTTTCGATTGAGTGCCTGTTAGTAAATGTGGTTCGGCGCCGAAATTTCTGATATTTGTAGCGAGGGCCCAGCGAGCGTTACGCCACGCGCCGCCGCCGCGCGCCGCTCGCCGGCCGGCACGCCCCGCGGAGGCGAGCCGCGAGGTGCCTGTATTATTGTCCAGTGATTAAAAAACTTATTAAAAATCGGAGTATTGTTTCAGAATTTGTTAAGTTTTACTACATTGCTAAAATAACTATGAATCTTCTATTTTGTTTTTTAAACGTTAAGGATTAAGTAGAATTTATATAAAAACGACACGATGTTGATTTGGAACCATTTATTATTTACTAACTGACTGAATTAAACATTGGTAAAAAATTATGTTGGGTTAGTTATATTTGTATAAAAAAAGAAACTGACTGGCTGACTGATCGATCAACGCACAACCGAAACCGCTGGACCCAGGAACTTAATTTGACGGGAATATTCCTTGAAATCCTGGGAGGCACTAATAGTTAAGGGAGTTTTGGAAATTCATCCCCACTGGGGTTAAAATAGGAAAGTAAAGTCGCGGGCGAAGGGGTTCTCATACAAAAAAAAATGCTAGCTGTACATATTTTAAACACAATGTGTAGAGAATCGTTGTACATGTATGTACCTACGATAGGTACACGTCCGCAATGGTTTTATAACTGTTTTACTTTAGAAGATTATCGCCATCTATGTTTTTACCGCACTTACGAGTATATAGTAAACTTTTGTTAACGCATTGATTGGATTCAAACTGAGATCGAGCGCGTTACATAAGAGCGCGCGTTAAGTGTTATCTCACTGCAGGCAAGTAGCGACGCGGCGAAATGAGCGAGAACCGTGCTGCAACACTCGCGGCGGCGGCGTTCCGGTTCACTCGGTCACATAACAGGGTCTTTATTTCACTATGTTTTAACTCATCTTGCTTCTTGTTTTTTGTGGCATGGAGAAATCCGACAAGCACGCAGGCTATCTGGAATCTCAATATTACAATTATATAGGTATAACTGGAAATACGTTGCCGAAGTAAGCCTGCCTCAAGCCTTCGAACAGCTCGGCGAGGACCGTCCGACGAGCGGTACCCGCGGCATACTTTTTCACCAGGATAATGCCCCCGCTCACACTGCTGCTCGGACCCTCGAATATTTGAACACTTCTGCAACTATTACCTCACCCACCATACAGCCCAGAACTGGCACCGTGCGATTTCTTTTGTTTCCCACCATAAAAAAAACAATGCGTGGGAGGACTTTGAATAACCCTCCGACTCAGTTGATGAATTTAGGCGTGCTTTTTTCGACCTTCCGCCAGCCCGATTTTTTCTTGTTTCGAAAGCTGGTTTACTCAAATGCAAAAATGTATACAAGAATAATTCCCAAATCAAAGTTAGTATTTTGTGTCTACGGTAAATTTAAGTACGTAAAACAATTTGTAAACTCGCTATTGTAATCATTAAACCAGAGGGGCTATTGCCCACGCTCGCAATCGCAATCGTTTTCATTTTGAAAATCGAAGGCTTGTCTGCATACAAAATGAAAACAATTGTTCCGCTTTGAAACCGATTGCGATTGCGAGTGCGTTAGGCAATAGCGACGCTGGAGGGCTATTGCCTAACGCACTCGCAATCGCAATCGTTTTCATTTTAAAAGTCGAAGGCGAGTCTTCATACAAAATGAAAACAATTGATCCACTTTGAAGCCGATTGCGATTGCGAGCGTGTTAGGCAATAGCGACGCTGGTATTTATGGTCTAAGATCCGAATAGGAGACGATTTTTTTTAAATGCAATAGCTTGTTTAATAGACAAATTACATACTAATCGAAAGTGTGAAGTCTATAGAATATGCAAACGTTAGGTTTGGTGCAAATTATTAGTACCGACTTACCTGTTTATACCTGCCTACCCAATAGTTCGACGGGAAAAAAATAGTCAACCTAACGTTTGCATATTCTATAGGCTTCATACTTTCGATTGGTAGTTATGTAATTTGCAGTGATCGGATCTAGGATGCAATTTAAGTCCGTTATTTTAACATGGATATGAATATGACTTACAATCCCGCGAATCTTTTTGTTACCTACCTTTATAAAAAGGTAAATAACTCGTAATTTTAAGTAGTTTACACTATAAAATTAACAAAATATGTAATAACTAAAAAAAAATACAGTACTGCATAGAAGAACTGAACGTAACTTGCACGTCTTGTCTTTTATGGTATTTTTATTATTTTTATTTGTTTATTAGGTTAACCCTCGACAAAAGTTATTAATTATTAACAATAACCCATTTCCCAAAATCCCGGGAAATCTCGAGTCACATCCATGTTAAGCATAACGTTTGAGGTCGTTCACCCCAAATTGCATCGTAGATCCGATCACTGGACTAATTTGTCTATTAAACAAGCTAATGCAATTTTATAAAACAAAGTTAATTTTTAAATTTTTAATTAATTATGTACTGGACTGAAATTATTCAGCCTACCTATTCGCCATATATTACTTAGCATATTAAATTTGGTATAAAGTACTTTATATCGAATAAACAGCCCAGTGCAAATCGTCTCCTATTCAGATCTCCTACTATTATAAAAACAGTAATGATACATTGGGTATAACCTAATTGTCTAGCTACAGTCCATCATCATCTTTAACATAAAGCATTTGTAAAAAAAATTGTTACTATTCCAAAATGGTATGTATAGCACCGAGCGTAAGCAAAGCATATAAGTAATGTGTAAAAAGACAAGTGTATATGTAGATTGGTTCAGTGTGGCTGTTGAACGACGGTCCTGCCACGCTCTTTCCTGTTTCGAATAAATAGTTTATATATGGACAAAACTGGTTTGGGACTGGAACGAAATCATGCGTTAACACCTGACTGCTCATATTTTGTAACCATTAACTGCACACAGTTCAACCGACTGGCGTCCAACGCTCATTTTAGAATGGGGATAAATTTGCACTTATTACTTTTTGGGGTTCCGTAGCTACCCGTGTCCGTCAGTCCGTCTGTCTAGCTGGCTGGCTGGCCGTCTGTCTGTCTGTTAGTCATGACCCTTTTTTTAGGCACGCGTGAAGATATTAAGTTAAAATTTGTATGAGTTACCTAGGACCAGCCAAGTAGCACAAAACTGCATTTTAGGTAACTTCGGTAACTTTAGCTTTTATGAATACGAGTACACTTGAACTGAAATAGCTGAAAATTATGCTTTTCGCCTGTATATTAACATTATTAAGCGTCACAGAGTCAACGCTGTTCAGCTTTTAGCAGTCAATTGTACTATCAGCAGCAGCATAGCATTTTTATGGACTGAAACTAAGCGATATTCTGAATTGAAGGCCACAAGCTTACCCTTAAACGTATGCATTTTAAGAAAGAACATGTGAACTACTATAGTGCAATCAGTTATTCTGCGCCTTCAATAGTGTTAATCAGCTTGTTACGCGCAATCTTATAATGGCAATCATATAGCCCACATGATCACTCTGGGTGAAATTATATGATGCTGAATACAGCACACTGCTATAAGTCAGACCACATGTACCCCGTGGTAGGCCAGGTTAGGTTAGCTTGACATGAATCTGTGACTTCTTTTACACATGGAATACTTGTTTCATTAGGAAACTTGCTTGTTTTCTATTTTTTTGGTTCTAACCGATTAATAAATAATAATTACCTATTATTCATTTTAATACAATATATAAAAAGAATATTTTTGTTAGTCATCGAAAATAACAATTGGATTTGAATAGAAAATCTAATGATTTATAAGTTGACAGTTTACCATCGCATTACATGTGCAAAATAATAATTCTTCTTACCTTTAATATTGCTCAAATAATGCTGATATTACTTATATTGCAGTTATTCAGCTAATAACCGTTTAACTGTGCATTATGCCCGAATCAGAGTTATATCAGCTGAAACAGCGCTGCTAACGACCTTATTCAGCAGACTTGTACAGCTAAGGGTTCTGTTGCGGATATTGTATCAGTTCATATACAGTATACAGCGCTTCTGTATGTTCCCTAATGGTGCATTCCTATATTCAAAACCGTTGGTAGAGTTGTCTCGTTAAAATTTGACACATTTAGTACGTAGCAAATGTCATAACGCTACTGCCCGTAAGGAAAACGATTCGTTTCTTGAATATAGGAACCGGGCATTAGACGTGTAAATAAATCAATGCCGCATATTTTACACTTGAAAATAAATCAAAACCTACCTTTTAGAATAGAATCATACAATTTGGAAAAAACAAGGTCACACAGCAAAAGTAACTGTAAAATACTATAATAATTGATTTTAAGTTAAAACACGTAAAATAAAAACATTTTTGCGTAAGAAACCCTCGGTGCGCGAGTTAAACTTGCACTTTTTTAGGATTCCGTCCCAAATATTGAAATACGGAACCCTTATAAAAGATGACTTTCTTGTATTTCCGTCTGCTGTCACGGCCGTTTTTCTCTGTAATGGCTTAAGCTATCACAGGGCTGGTAAATTGTATAACCAATCATATGATATACTAGCTTTTGCCCGTGACTTCGTCCGCGTAGAACTCGTTTATCGCAGTTAGGAAAATTAATAGTTTTAAGTAATTCTATAGTTTGACGTCCTCCCTGGCAAGAATGATCTTTCAAACACATGTAATATTGAGCTCGAAATTTACCGTGACACCAACTTTAACCATTAACTCTTACGGGAGGGCACTCCCGATACCTCGAAAGAGTTCAGGAACTCCAAGGGTAGGACGTGACTTGCTCTGTGTCTATGACATTTTCTACCAAGAGATACTCCACAACATCGCCTTCTACATGAGACATATTTTTATATTTATCCGCCCGACAATTTCGTTTGTCGGTGCTAATATCGCCCTCTCGCACAAACATTATCTATTCTTTATATTGTTTTTTAGATCGGGGTACACGTTATTTTTAAGATCATCTGTGTTTTGTACAATATTACAGAATTCGCGGTTTAATGTATTCAAATCGTTACTATCTCTCGCCATACGATCTTCGCCAATTTTTAGTAGAGCTGCCGCATATATTGCCCCGACTGTGTATGTATGTATGTATGTGTGTATTCGTAGTTCCTGGCATATTTGTAGAGAGATATATTTTTTATATATATACCCATATCGTAGATGCCGAAATGCATTTATTTTATCCGCTGGTGTGCCCCTAGTTATCACCGGTAGATGAGAATCTGTCTAAATTCGCCGTCTCAAAGCACCATCCCTCCCATGATAGTTTGGTTGCTCTTAAAATATCCATCATAGTTCAATATTACATATATTATATTATGAGTCTTAATACTAATTATAATGTAGGTATCTATCATTATAAATGGCGGAACTCCCAAACATCATCCGTGGCCGCTGAAAAAAAAGACAATATTCTTCAAACAAATTTACCCAATGTCCATTAATCTAATTCGGTTCCGCGGTTAATCCGTGAAAGCGTAACAAACAGACAGATGACAGACATAATTGAATTGCCATTTTGAATTTCTACCTATACTTTCACATCATTTTCGAAATCTGCGTCCTCAAAATCTAAGAAAATGACAATTATGTCCACTTTTAAAAAAAGATCATGGCCTCCATCTCTTGAATTCTAAATTTGACCAAATTTTCATAATCTGCGTCCACAAAATGTAAGAAAATGATACCAATGACGACTTTTTCAATAAACATCATGACGGCCATTTTGAATTCCAAATTTGATATCATTTTCGAAATCTGCGTCAACGCAACCTAAGAAAATGACACCCATGATGACTTTTTCAAAAAATACCAAACATTGTCGTTATTCCCTCGGGAACCTTTAAGTTTTCCGGGATGGGATTTTCCTATGTGTTAATCCAGGGTATAAGCTATCTCCATTCTAAATTTCATCCTAATCCATCTAGCCATTGCAGCGTTAAGGAGTAACTAACTAAAACCCCCTTTTACGCCCTTAGGGGTAGTTTTTTCTAAATCGCTGAAAGAAATATTTTTTATTTATAAAGAGTAGCCTAAATATCAATTTCCTAATGTAGCCATTTCGATATCTCCCATACAGTTTTACCGAAATCACTGAAAGTTTTTTTTTATGTTAAACTGTATTAAACAGTAGCTTAAACGCCAATTACCGCGTTTCCAACTAAAAAAAATAACATGAAATAACCAAATTGTCATACAAACTACCATCCCAAATCTCACCCCCTTAGGGGTGATTTTCGAGATACAAATTTAATCTAATTCAGTTCCGCGGTTTATCCTTGAATGCATAACAAACAGACAGACGACAGACATAATTACTGTTAGGTTATAATATTAGTATGGATTTTCTTTCTACAGCAATATTATGTACACCTATCGATGTATAGTTTTTTTACCCCTTGAGTATTGTTTGAAATGACATTTTAGAATTAAATAACCGACCAATTCGCCGAAAAAGTAAATGCCTGTCCGTAATTATTTTCAAGTGATCATAATAACCGCTCTAATATTAAATAACAGCCGTAGAATTAATACGCCGTGAATAGTGAATAGTATTGAAAATAGCGGAAAAAATTTTTAAAATCTGGATATGTCAACGCTGACAACTTCAATCAATCACATCATTGCCGCCAGCTTGAATTCTAAATTTGACATCATTTTCATAATCTGCGTCCCCAAAATGTAAGAAAATGATACCAAAGACGACTTTTTCAATAAACATCATGGCGGCCATTTTGAATCCCAAATTTGATATCGTTTTCGAAATCTGCGTCAACGCAACATAAGAAAACGACACCCATGATGACTTTTTCAAAAAAACACCAAAGATATTGTTGTTATTCCCTCGGGAACCTTTAAATTTCCCGGGTTGGATTTTCCTATGTGTTAATCCAGGGTATAAGCTATCTCCATTCTAAATTTCATCAAATCAAATCAAATCAAATCAAAATATTTTGTTTATCAGAATACAGTATTATAAGGTGTTATAATTATTTTTGCACTTGTATTCAGCATGCAAGCAGGCGTACAAATGTTAGTCGTAGGTATATTCAAATTCTATTTTATAATTTACATTACTAATTTATAAATAAATTTTATTGTGGTCAATATCATCATTTAAAGTATTTGATTTCATATTTCCTTAAAATTTACGTAATCCTTCCATAATTCGTAATCGATCCAAATCCATCCAGCGCCATTGCAGCGTGAAGGAGGAACAAACTAAAACTCCCTTTTACCCCCCTTAGGGGTAGTTTTTTCTAAATCGCTGAAAGAAGTATTTTTTATTTATAAACAGTAGCCTAAATACCAATTTCCAAATTGCTTATTTTAAAAATAACTAATCTCCTATACAAATTCCTACCCCCTATTTTAACCCTTTTGGGGATGAATTTCCCTTCTTAGTGTACCCTTAGAGTACCCAAGGAATATTCCCTTCAAATTTCAAGTCCCTAGGTCCAGCGGTTTAGCCTGTGCGTTGATCGATCAGTCAGTCAGTTTTACTCCTTTCCATCCCTTAGGGGATGAAATTGTCAAAAACGCTGAAACATGTATAAATTAATTTTCAATTTTCAACCTAAACACAAAATTTGAATAGTCTAACTTAAACTAAAACTGACGGACTTTCATACAAATTTTCATCCCCTTAGGGGTGGAATTTCCTTCCTTAGTGGATCTTTACACTATATAAGGTATCTATGTGCAAAATGTCAAGTCTCTAGGTCCTAAGGTTTGGGCTGTGCGTTGATATATCAACAATCCGTTTTACCCCTTTTCATCCCTTCAGGGTTGAAATTATCATAAACGCTGAGACACGTATAAGTTAAAATTCAATCGCCAACCTAAACGCAAAATTTGATGCGTCTAACTTCAAAACTGACGGACTTTCATACAAATGTTTTTCCCCTATTTTCCCCCTTAGGGGTGGAATTTCCAAAAATCCTTCCTTAGTGGATCTCTACACTATATAAGGTATCTATGTGCAAAATTTCAAGTCTCTAGGTCCAGCGGTCTGGGCTGTGCGTTGATATATCAACAATCAGCTTAGCATTTTATATAATAGATTATTAGAAAGTTAAGTAAATTTCTAAGATGTTTAAAAAAATATATGTAATTTGATGTTCGTTAAGTCGGATTGGTTTATCTGTTATTTATAGTGGTCACGCCCCATTGTTACAGAAGAGCGGGGCTCCTGTCACTGTATACGAGTATATAATACTAACTAGGAGGTCCCTTTGCTATTGTTAATTGCACATAATAACAACATGAACTTTTCATTTTCATTTTAACAAAAAATCAAAGCTCCTAAATTGAATCGGATAATTATATTTTTACGACTAACCCAAGAATAGTTTGAAAGGTCCAGTGGGGTTATTATGACATAGCAATGCAGTTCAGTTTACGCTCAGAGATAAGGGACAGAGCTATATAGCTGCTATAGCTCTGTCCTTTACGCTCGCCGTTAAATGAACTACATAGCTAAGTCATAATAACCCAATTGACTGGGGAGTATAGAAACGTGTCGTTTACCTATTTTTTAGCCTAATATTGGATAATTATACGATTGCCGGTGACTGTAGGAACAAAATAGTAGAATCCTGCGTCAATTGAATTTTCATCATCTTTAATAATACAAACTACAGGTACCGTGAATTGAGTTTTTTATATTAAAAACATATTCTAAACAAAACCATCGCTGATAGAGGTCACAAATGTTTCAGCTGCTGCCGTGCTTCAGAGCGCGGCGCTCCGGACCTGTCAAACGTATTAGAAATTAAGTACCTATGTTACATTAAGAAATAAGTAATTATTAAATGATTATCTGCCAATTAAAAACCATTTGGGCACAAATTGTTTTTTTTCCGTTTATAAGCGGATAAATTCTTGAGAAAGCAAATGGTTAAAAGCCTCACGTTCCACTTACAATGAGGTGGCTCGTTTGCCTTCTTCCTGCCATTTTTTAGACAAACACAAAAATATTTTTTGTTAACACTATCGCTTAAAAATCGTTTTGTTTTAGTTATTTATGTAACTGGTGTGTACATAATAAAGATTCTTAAGGTACGAGTGCCGAGGTGAGAGCACGAGTATCTTTAGAGCTGATTGATTATGTACCTTTGCATACATAAGTTTTTCTACAAGCTTAAAATTAAAATGACAAAAATAAATAATGGACACGTTTTCTTGTAGGTATACTTTCCTTGATTTTTCTGCGAACAAATTCAATTTCTTTATTTCGATAGGTATAAAATATTATTTCGATTATCGTTAACAGTTTTTGAATTTTATTGTTAAATGATTACAAAATTCATGCAAATTTCAATAGTTACTGTAATAGTTCTGATAATTCTGCTAATATTATAAATGCGAAAGTTTGTGTGTGTGTTTGTTACTTCTTCACGCTGCAACGGCTGGACGGACTTGGATGAAATTTTGAATCGAGATAGCTTATACCCTGGATTAACACATAGGCTCCCAGAAAATTTAAAAGTTCCCGAAGGAATAAGTATAATCGAAATTTAAGCGGACGAACACGCGTTCAGAAGCTATTATCCACTAATCCTACTAATACGAGTATCCTACTAATCCTCCTAATATCTACTTTTAATACCGGAAAATTTAAAAGTTTCCGAAGGAAAAGCTATGATTGAAATCTAAGCGGACGAAGACGCGTTCAGAAGCTATTATCCACTAATACTACTAATATTAGTATCCTACTAATCCAACTAATGTTGTAAACCCTAAGGGGTAAAAGGAGTTTGTAGGATTTTGTATGAGTTTCGTCATTTTTGCAGTTAGATACGTGAAAATTGGTATATAGGGTACATTTTACAAATAACTTAATTATATAACTTTCAGCGATTTTGGATAAACTACACTTTAGGGATAAAAGGGGGGTGTAAAATTTTATATGAGAGTTTCGTCATTTTTGTAGTTAGAAACTTTAAAATTGGTATTACTACTCATCCGTTCCGTTCCATTCCGTTCCGTTCCGTTGACTACACCCAGGCAGCAGTTGTGCTGCAAGGACGCAGAGTCGTTTACCACCATCAAAGAGGTAGAAACAGGTCGGTTAAACTGGGGGCTCAGGTGCCCACAGTGACACTACGCGAACTGTAGGACGAGGGTGTATAGGAACCTTAACATCCCCCGTCCAGAGACCAGGTCCCGTAGGGACCTCGTGGATACCTAGGGCAGGGGCAGGGCCGGGCAGTTTTACACGTCAAGAATCTACCAGCACTTCCCAAGAGGAGACGACTGCTGAGAAGAAACGTCGCAAGAAACTCAGCAGTCAGTCGTTTTTTAAACATATTACACTGGTTACTACTTAGTCTAACATTATATAAAGCAATAAATATTCAATTACTTATTATACTTATAAAAATAACATGCGTAGTTCAGCAGGAAAACATGCCAAAAATCTTACGAGAGAGACAGAGGGAGAAAAGGAAAACCAAAAACACCTATTTATGTTTATATAAGACGGTACAAGACGACCACATAAAAGTTTCGATATGTTTTCCTACATCAGCGGTGTCCCCTAGACAAGATAAAGCTTTTGCATTTGAATAAATTATTATTGACTAAGTTTCGGGTTTAGGCCATGCATTTTTGTCTGTTAGATAATTCTCTACCCTATAATACGCTTTAGACATTAACGACTTTTTCAAGTAATTTTTAAGTGCTGGAAAGGGTAACTTTAAAACGACGTCAGGTAATTTATTATAGAAATGAATGCATCGACCAACAAATAATTTATATACTTTACGGACGCGGAATTTTCGAATAGCGATTTTATTTTTATTTCTAGTATTTAAATTATATATATCAGAATTTTTAGTGAAAGAATCTAAATTCTTAATAACATAAATAATATTCTCATAAATAAATTGAGACGCTACAGTTAAGATATTTATTTCTTTAAAAAGTTATCTTAATGAGTCACGGGAATTATTACGCGTATTAGTAGGATTAGTGGATAATAGCTTCTGAACGCGTGTTCGTCCGCTTAAATTTCGATTATACTTATTCCTTCGGGAACTTTTAAATTTTCTGGGAGCCTATGTGTTAATCCAGGGTATAAGCTATCTCGATTCAAAATTTCATCCAAGTCCGTCCAGCCGTTGCAGCGTGAAGAAGTAACAAACACACACACAAACTTTCGCATTTATAATATTAGCAGAATTATCAGAACTATTACAGTAACTATTGAAATTTGCATGAATTTTGTAATCATTTAACAATAAAATTCAAAAACTGTTAACGATAATCGAAATAATATTTTATACCTATCGAAATAAAGAAATTGAATTTGTTCGCAGAAAAATCAAGGAAAGTATACCTACAAGAAAACGTGTCCATTATTTATTTTTGTCATTTTAATTTTAAGCTTGTAGAAAAACTTATGTATGCAAAGGTACATAATCAATCAGCTCTAAAGATACTCGTGCTCTCACCTCGGCACTCGTACCTTAAGAATCTTTATTATGTACACACCAGTTACATAAATAACTAAAACAAAACGATTTTTAAGCGATAGTGTTAACAAAAAATATTTTTGTGTTTGTCTAAAAAATGGCAGGAAGAAGGCAAACGAGCCACCTCATTGTAAGTGGAACGTGAGGCTTTTAACCATTTGCTTTCTCAAGAATTTATCCGCTTATAAACGGAAAAAAAACAATTTGTGCCCAAATGGTTTTTAATTGGCAGATAATCATTTAATAATTACTTATTTCTTAATGTAACATAGGTACTTAATTTCTAATACGTTTGACAGGTCCGGAGCGCCGCGCTCTGAAGCACGGCAGCAGCTGAAACATTTGTGACCTCTATCAGCGATGGTTTTGTTTAGAATATGTTTTTAATATAAAAAACTCAATTCACGGTACCTGTAGTTTGTATTATTAAAGATGATGAAAATTCAATTGACGCAGGATTCTACTATTTTGTTCCTACAGTCACCGGCAATCGTATAATTATCCAATATTAGGCTAAAAAATAGGTAAACGACACGTTTCTATACTCCCCAGTCAATTGGGTTATTATGACTTAGCTATGTAGTTCATTTAACGGCGAGCGTAAAGGACAGAGCTATAGCAGCTATATAGCTCTGTCCCTTATCTCTGAGCGTAAACTGAACTGCATTGCTATGTCATAATAACCCCACTGGACCTTTCAAACTATTCTTGGGTTAGTCGTAAAAATATTATTATCCGATTCAATTTAGGAGCTTTGATTTTTTGTTAAAATGAAAATGAAAAGTTCATGTTGTTATTATGTGCAATTAACAATAGCAAAGGGACCTCCTAGTTAGTATTATATACTCGTATACAGTGACAGGAGCCCCGCTCTTCTGTAACAATGGGGCGTGACCACTATAAATAACAGATAAACCAATCCGACTTAACGAACATCAAATTACATATATTTTTTTAAACATCTTAGAAATTTACTTAACTTTCTAATAATCTATTATATAAAATGCTAAGCTGATTGTTGATATATCAACGCACAGCCCAGACCGCTGGACCTAGAGACTTGAAATTTTGCACATAGATACCTTATATAGTGTAGAGATCCACTAAGGAAGGATTTTTGGAAATTCCACCCCTAAGGGGGAAAGAAATCAGAAATCCGTAATCAATATCTTAAGTTCGGATCACTGCGGCCAGCAAGCTTCCTTTAAGGGGAAGACTGGTAATGCGCCCCAAGAGTTTATACTTAGAAAAATTACTGAAAATCGATTAGAATTATGTAATAATAAGGTCACTAACCAACTGAGTTATATGACGAGTACTGGGGAAGATCCGGATAGTTTATGTACTTCTTTATTTAATTGTATTTGAAAAAAATACTTGGAAATTACACGAAGTCAGGAAAACTATATGTTATACGATACGCCATTTATTTTAAAGAGTGACATAGAAAAAAGAAATTTCATAAAGTTTAAAACTAAGTCACTGTCACACAAACAAAGAGTTTGTAACATCCTCCCACCTTTGGGGTGGAGCCCCAAACCACTACTCATCATCACAGCACTTCACTGGGCTGTACTTCCAGCGGGTACAGACGTTGGTAAGCTCGAGTGTAAGTACTCGCCGTCTGCTGTGCGAACTTTTGCCACTCTAGCATTGCCACCTTTTCCGGTATATATTTCTAAAATGACTCCTAAAGGCCACTTAATACGCTTGGCATCAGTCTCCACTAATACAACATCGCCTACCTTTAAATGAGAGTCCCTCTCCTTGCCCTTCTGTATGAGCATTCCCAAATACTCATTTCTAAATCTCTCCCGTAGACCGTCTCTCAGCCTCTGTAGATACTTGAGTCGCCTATTCAGTGAGTTGTGATCTAACTGGTCTAGGTCTGGAGTTTCACTGGCCGGAAGCCCTTGCAAGAAGTAAGCCAGTGTGAGTGGTTTTAAATTGTCTGTGTCACCTGCAATGTAGGTTAGAGGACGTGAATTCATTATACTTCACAGTCGCAGAGAATTGTTAGCAGTTCTTCGTAGCTAACTGTTTTCTGTCCCAAGTTTCGTCGAAGAAGTTCCTTTAGAGACCTAATTAAACGCTCCCACCATCCACCCCACCAGGGAGCAGCTGGCGGATTGAATTTCCAGTGTATTCTTCGAACGCTGGAGTAGGCTGCTATGTCATTCCAATTTAACGTCTTTAACTGGTTATCGGCGCCGTGGAAGTTAGTGCCGTTATCCGTGTAGATGATGCTGACTCTTCCACGCCTGGCGAGAAACCTTCGAAAAGCCATGAGGAAAGCTTCTGTCGACAACGACTTAGTCAATTCAAGATGTACAGCACGGTATACAGCACACGTAAATAAAATTATCCACACCTTCCCTCCCGACCGCAAAAAAAGAGGACCGGCCAGGTCGATACCTGTCACTTCAAAGGCGGCAGCCGGCTCCACTCTGTCGTTAGGCAACTGTGGTATTGG
Organism: Acleris literana; assembly: GCA_946894065.1. Taxonomy (NCBI): domain Eukaryota; kingdom Metazoa; phylum Arthropoda; class Insecta; order Lepidoptera; family Tortricidae; genus Acleris; species Acleris literana. Next base: position 38,470,202 of record OX335668.1, on the reverse strand, counting down.
TGTGTCAGCATGCTTTACTGATTGACGCCTGCAGGGTACGCATTTTGAAACGGTCGAACTTATAAGTCTTCTGACACCAGTAATCCAATAATTTTCCTTGAGCGCAGACATTAGCGTTCCAGAGCCGGCGTGGTTCAGCAGACAGTGTTTAGTGGCGACTAACCTTTCGATGATAAGATGCTTCCCAGGTAAATATATAGGACAAACGAAGTCGGCTGGATCGTCGCTTAGAAGCAGTTTAGTGCGAATCCTCAGGATACCTTCCTCATCCCTAAATATCTTTAAATCCTTTGATTTCCTTTTATCGAAATCTGTCATCATGTCGTCCTGAACCAGTTTCAAGATTATGTTTTCAGCGCTCTGAAACTCTGCACAACTCAGTTCACCTTCTTGTTTATTATTCGTATTCTTGCAGTTGTATACAAATCTCATTAACCATCCAACCATTCTTACTATCTTAGTGTATTTTGAGAAGTAGGTAAGTTTACATAGAAATGTGCTCATATCTGTAGTATTGTTAACCAGTACTACTTTTCTCTTTTCTTTGTTAACTTCTTGTTCGCTAATTTCAAATTGAGACTTAGGCCATTCACTTTGTTTTGCTTTCGCCACACCGGTCCCTCCCACCATTTACTCTTAAGCAGGTGTTTGGCGTTGCAGCCCCTTGATGGTAAATCAGCAGGATTCGTTGTACCTGGTAAGTGATGCCAATCTTCCACTTTGGTATGTTGCCTTATTTCTTTCACTCTGTTTTTCACAAATATGTTCCAGTCTCCCTCAGGAGTTATCCATGTAAAGGCAACGCTAGCATCCGTCCAGAAAAAAACACGGCTGTTCGACATATCCAAGGCGTCTTTGACTTGGGTGTAGAGGCGTGTCGCTATTAATGCTGCCATCAGTTCTAGGCGTGGTATGCTGACTTCACGCACTGGTGCGACTCGAGACTTCGCTTGAACCAATTGCACAGTAACTTCCCCTTGATGTTCACTTCTCAGGAAAATGGCTGCCGCGAATGATACTTTGCTTGCATCACTGAAGACATGAAGACTGTTATTACATTCATTTATTGCTTAAGAGGTAAGTCTACGAGGAATTCGGCATTCATTAAGCAAGTGAATATGCTTAGACCATTCAAAGTATTCTTCTTGTAAGCCGTTTGGCAGTTCTTTATCCCAACTCAGCTTCAAATTCCAAGTCTTCTGAATTATAAGCTTAGGTACAAGCGTCACTGGACACGCTAAACCGACAGGATCAAACACCTTCTGTGTTATGGAAAGCAAACTTCTTTTAGTAATGTTTTCCCTCAAGGCTATGTCAGATACGAAGTTTACATTACAGTAAAGTTGATCCTTCTTCAGATCCCACATTAGACCGAGTACAGACAAGCAATCATCCTGTGTAGTCATCTCTTCGTAGGTCACGGGAGCAGTGACCCAACCTCGTAAGTCAAACTTCGCTTCCATCATTATCTTTTTTGCCTCCTGTATAAATAGATGCGCTTCTGACTCAGTGTCTAGGCTTGTCACGCAGTTGTCAACATAAAACGAGTTCCTTAGACGTTCGGCTGTGTCCTTGTATTCTTTGGTATATTTTTCTAAATGGTAATTAATAGTCGCACCCAAAAGAATCGGACTGGAAGTTATGCCGAACACTACACGACAATGACGGTAGGTTATTAACTCTTTCCTTTCATTAGTCCTCCACCACAGGAATGACAGATATTGTCTATCTTCTTCTGTCAAAGATATCTGTAGAAGTGGCTACGAGGAATTCGTAAGAATGAAACGCCTGTTTTTTAGTTTCGATACCGCCAAAGAGACAGTGTGACAAAATTTCCTTACCAACCGGCTGAAGAATCAAGTCTTCTATTATATCGCGTCGTATATAAGACCTCTGTGCACCCGAGTCAATAAGTGGCCGTACTTTAATGCATTTTTTATCACTCATAATATTTACCATAAACGTTTGCAACAGTGTAGTGCTAGCCTTATTCTGAATGACGTTACTATTTAAATTTGATGTTCCGACCTTGTCAATTTTTTTGTTATCATCTCGATTTGACACCATAATATAATACTGAATGTCGTTTAGAACAAAATAGGCATTTTGTAAAATTCTTACACTTTTTGGAATTATGCCCAGTTTTCAAACAAATAAAGCATCCTCCTTTTTTAGTTAGTATCTCCCTCCTACCCTCATATGACATCTTGTTCGCTTTATAACATTCAAGGCTACCATGCGACGTCTTTTCACACCAAATACAGCAAGTCTTCTTACCTGAGTCTTCCGTCGACGTTAGGCACGCCGCGGTGGGTTGAGTGGGAAGGTTAATTAAACTGTCACCCGATGCTACTCCACTGCGAGCGAGCTGGATTCGTTCCTCTGACTCTACTTCACGTTTCAGGAACTGCATGAGCCGGTTCAGGTGATCGTCGCTCTTCTCTGCGTCTATTTGAGATCTCTCCCACGCTCGTAATACAGATTCGGGCAAGGCGGACTCAACTAAAGGGAAAAGTAAAGCGGCGTATTTATCTATGGTGACACCTAAACTCTGCAGTGCTTGCAATTGCGTATTTAACTTGTCATATAAGTGGCCTAAAGTATGGGAAGTGTTACCTTTGGCTTGCGCAAATACTAGATTGAGGAGCTCACGTACATAAATCTCGATGAGTAAGTCGTCACGAGCAAACCTGGACTTCAACTGTTAGATTGCTTTCTTATAATTAGCTCCCGATGGAGGAAAGCTATCGACGAGCTCTCTAGCTGGAGAATCTGGAACAGTGCACTGAAATAAATATTGGAATTTATCTTCGTCGTCCATATTCTCATCACTGTCAATTTTTTTGAACTGGCCCCAAAAACCAATCCAGTTTTTGATATTCCCGTCGAACTTTCGCAGTTCAATTTTGGGTAGCCGGAACCGCCTCGACTGACAGGCCGAGCTGCACGTTGATCTGTTACATCCGTGCTTTGACTTTACAGTGTTATTTGATACGTCGCTGCCGTTGGATTCACTTGACCTTTTTCTGCGCACAGCCTTCTGCGAAACGTTGTCGTACTTAACTTTCATGCGCTCCCAGTCGTACTGATACTTATCACTAGTCAGGCAATCCTCTAGAAATTCCTCCTTCGTCATTTCTTCTGCGCTCAGATATTGTTCCTTTATACGCTCGTCCACGTTAACGTGTCAAATCGAGATGATAACAAAAAAATTGACAAGGTCGGAACATCAAATTTAAATAGTAACGTCATTCAGAATAAGGCTAGTACTACACTGTTGCAAACGTTTATGGTAAATATTATGAGTGATAAAAAATGCATTAAAGTACGGCCACTTATTGACTCGGGTGCACAGAGGTCTTATATACGACGCGATATAATAGAAGACTTGATTCTTCAGCCGGTTGGCAAGGAAATTTTGTCACACTGTCTCTTTAGCGGTATCGAAACTAAAAAACAGGCGTTTCATTCTTACGAATTCCTCGTAGCCAGTGTAGATAACCAGTTTACTTGCAAAATGACTGCGCTTGAAAAGTCCATTATCTGTGGCCATATTCCTCGTTTGAACATGAACCATGACATGATTAATGAGTTGCAGAAACATAACATCACTTTGAGCGACGTCGGCGAGGAGGCTGCGCCCAACATCGGGTTGCTAATTGGTGCAGACAACGCAGGATTATTGCTAACTGAGAGTTTCATTACACTCGAAAATAACGTTGTGGCTCTGAAAACTAAATTAGGTTGGACACTTCAAGGACCAGTAATGAACGCATGCAGTGTAATTACGACCATAGTATCAGCTAACTTACAATTGACACAACTTTGGGACTTAGATACACTCGGAATAAGGGACCCAGCGGAAGTTGCAAGTAAGGCGAAGACAGACTCTATCATAATGGTCCAGTTTAGAGAATCCATCAAAATCAACGACGAAGGACGATACGAGGTCAACTTACCGTGGAAACTAAACCATAGCGAGCTTCTTGACAACAAACACATAGCCGAAAGAAGGTTGATGTCAACTACACAAAAACTCTTGAAGCTAAACGAATTTGATAACTATGGTGGAGTGTTCGATGACTGGTTGAATGCAGGCATAATCGAAGAGGTAGATAGCTCAGCAAGGCCTAAACACTACCTAGCACATCACGCTGTCATCAAGAACTCTAGTCTGACCACAAGAGTACGCCCCGTGTTTGACGCTTCAGCTCGAGATTCCAATGGAAATAGTCTTAACTCGTTCCTAGAAAAGGGTACAAATTGTCTTGAACTGATACCAAAATTACTTATAAAATTTAGAAAACATGCAATTGGTATAACATCCGACATTAAAAAAGTACTTCTACAGATATCTTTGACAGAAGAAGATAGACAATATCTGTCATTCCTGTGGTGGAGGACTAATGAAAGGAAAGAGTTAATAACCTACCGTCATTGTCGTGTAGTGTTCGGCATAACTTCCAGTCCGTTTCTTTTGGGTGCGACTATTAATTACCATTTAGAAAAATATACCAAAGAATACAAGGACACAGCCGAACGTCTAAGGAACTCGTTTTATGTTGACAACTGCGTGACAAGCCTAGACACTGAGTCAGAAGCGCATCTGTTTATACAGGAGGCAAAAAAGATAATGATGGAAGCGAAGTTTGACTTACGAGGTTGGGTCACTGCTCCCGTGACCTACGAAGAGATGACTACACAGGATGATTGCTTGTCTGTACTCGGTCTAATGTGGGATCTGAAGAAGGATCAACTTTATTGTAATGTAAACTTCGTATCTGACATAGCCTTGAGGGAAAACATTACTAAAAGAAGTTTGCTTTCCATAACACAGAAGGTGTTTGATCCTGTCGGCTTAGCGTGTCCAGTGACGCTTGTACCTAAGCTTATAATTCAGAAGACTTGAAATTTGAAGCTGAGTTGGGATAAAGAACTGCCAAACGACTTACAAGAAGAATACTTTGAATGGTCTAAGCATATTCACTTGCTTAATGGATGCCGAATTCCTCGTAGACTTACCTCTTATGCAATAAATGAATGTAATAACAGTCTTCATGTCTTCAGTGATGCAAGCAAAGTATCATTCGCGGCAGCCATTTTCCTGAGAAGTGAACATCAAGGGGAAGTTACTGTGCAATTGGTTCAAGCGAAGTCTCGAGTCGCACCAGTGCGTGAAGTCAGCATACCACGCCTAGAACTGATGGCAGCATTAATAGCGACACGCCTCTACACCCAAGTCAAAGACGCCTTGGATATGTCGAACAGCCGTGTTTTTTTCTGGACGGATGCTAGCGTTGCCTTTACATGGATAACTACTGAGGGAGACTGGAACATATTTGTGAAAAACAGAGTGAAAGAAATAAGGCAACATACCAAAGTGGAAGATTGGCATCACTTACCAGGTACAACGAATCCTGCTGATTTACCATCAAGGGGCTGCAACGCCAAACACCTGCTTAAGAGTAAATGGTGGGAGGGACCGGTGTGGCTGAAAGCAAAACAAAGTGAATGGCCTAAGTCTCAATTTGAAATTAGCGAACAAGAAGTTAACAAAGAAAAGATAAAAGTAGTACTGGTTAACAATACTACAGATATGAGCACATTTCTATGTAAACTTACCTACTTCTCAAAATACACTAAGATAGTAAGAATGGTTGGATGGTTAATGAGATTTGTATACAACTGCAAGAATACGAATAATAAACAAGAAGGTGAACTGAGTTGTGCAGAGTTTCAGAGCGCTGAAAACATAATCTTGAAACTGGTTCAGGACGACATGATGACAGATTTCGATAAAAGGAAATCAAAGGATTTAAAGATATTTAGGGATGAGGAAGGTATCCTGAGGATTCGCACTAAACTGCTTCTAAGCGATGATCCAGCCGACTTCGTTTGTCCTATATATTTACCTGGGAAGCATCTTATCATCGAAAGGTTAGTCGCCACTAAACACTGTCTGCTGAACCACGCCGGCTCTGGAACGCTAATGTCTGCGCTCAAGGAAAATTATTGGATTACTGGTGTCAGAAGACTTATAAGTTCGACCGTTTCAAAATGCGTACCCTGCAGGCGTCAATCAGTAAAGCATGCTGACACACCAATACCACAGTTGCCTAACGACAGAGTGGAGCCGGCTGCCGCCTTTGAAGTGACAGGTATCGACCTGGCCGGTCCTCTTTTTTTGCGGTCGGGAGGGAAGGTGTGGATAATTTTATTTACGTGTGCTGTATACCGTGCTGTACATCTTGAATTGACTAAGTCGTTGTCGACAGAAGCTTTCCTCATGGCTTTTCGAAGGTTTCTCGCCAGGCGTGGAAGAGTCAGCATCATCTACACGGATAACGGCACTAACTTCCACGGCGCCGATAACCAGTTAAAGACGTTAAATTGGAATGACATAGCAGCCTACTCCAGCGTTCGAAGAATACACTGGAAATTCAATCCGCCAGCTGCTCCCTGGTGGAGTGGATGGTGGGAGCGTTTAATTAGGTCTCTAAAGGAACTTCTTTGACGAAACTTGGGACAGAAAACAGTTAGCTACGAAGAACTGCTAACAATTCTCTGCGACTGTGAAGTATAATGAATTCACGTCCTCTAACCTACATTGCAGGTGACACAGATAATTTAAAACCACGCACACTGGCTTACTTCTTGCAAGGGCTTCCGGCCAGTGAAACTCCAGACCTAGACCAGTTAGATCACAACTCACTGAATAGGCGACCCAAGTATCTACAGAGGCTGAGAGACGGTCTACGGGAGAGATTTAGAAATGAGTATTTGGGAATGCTCATACAGAAGGGCAAGGAGAGGGACTCTCATTTAAAGGTAGGCGATGTTGTATTAGTGGAGACTGATGCCAAGCGTATTAAGTGGCCTTTAGGAGTCATTTTAGAAATATATACCGGAAAAGGTGGCAATGCTAGAGTGGCAAAAGTTCGCACAGCAGACGGCGAGTACACTCGAGCTTACCAACGTCTGTACCCGCTGGAAGTACAGCCCAGTGAAGTGCTGTGATGATGAGTAGTGGTTTGGGGCTCCACCCCAAAGGTGGGAGGATGTTACAAACTCTTTGTTTGTGTGACAGTGACTTAGTTTTAAACTTTATGAAATTTCTTTTTTCTATGTCACTCTTTAAAATAAATGGCGTATCGTATAACATATAGTTTTCCTGACTTCGTGTAATTTCCAAGTATTTTTTTCAAATACAATTAAATAAAGAAGTACATAAACTATCCGGATCTTCCCCAGTACTCGTCATATAACTCAGTTGGTTAGTGACCTTATTATTACATAATTCTAATCGATTTTCAGTAATTTTTCTAAGTATAAACTCTTGGGGCGCATTACCAGTCTTCCCCTTAAAGGAAGCTTGCTGGCCGCAGTGATCCGAACTTAAGATATTGATTACGGATTTCTGAATAGGGTCAAAATTACTAAATATATTATCAATACGGGTGCGCCAAAGTTCATATAAAATTGCAAATTAGATTATTGGAACTCCGAAAATGTATCTCATATAATTTTACAACCTAATGATCACTCTTCATAATCTTCATAATATTTTTTAATACTAATGATCGGAACTTATAATCATCTGAACTTATAACGCCAATATTCATGGAACCGTACACTTTTCAGAATTTCTTAAATATTTTACATGTAGGTAAATTTAGGTTAGGTTAGGTTAGATTTATAACAATCTAAAAAAGTAACAGTTTTTGAAAAAAAATGCATTATTAGTTGCGATGATTATGACTTAAAAAAGTATGAACAAATAAATAAAAGCAAAAATTTTCGAAGAAATTATGAGTATAGACACCAATCGTTATTTGTATAAAAAATCTAAAGACCAATTTTATATGAGCCAATATGGACCCTATCAATACACGTAGCACTAGTTGCTGTAATTCGAGTTGGCTCATAGAACAGATTGACTAAATTGAAAGATTTAAAAGCACTTAGTAAGTTAATGGACGTGGGTGATTCGTCCAGTAGATTAACATTAAAATCACCACATACAACAATACACTTTTTAGTATTAAAAACACAACTAAGAACATTCTCCAAAATGCTCTCAAAAAGCCTGTAGTATCAGTATGTAGGAACTAGCCCCTCTTTCCCAGCTGTACCATTGATTAGTACCATTAACGGTACTACTGGGATTTTTTGTCCCACTAGTACCATTAATGGTACGTAGAGTGCTACGAGAGTAGACTGGCCAAAATTAAAAGGTAGGTTTAGGTTATGTCAGTTCTTCAGAGGGCCCGAAGGGCCAAAATAACCTAGAAATAGCCGTCAACTTCGTTAAGGTCTGCTTTTATTTTTACCTTTTACCTTCTATCATTTATCTTTTTCTCATAGCCAAACCACAGTATATATGTATATAGCTAAAGCAGTAAAGAAGCTAGGCCTACTTTCCGAGATAAATACCTACTCTACAACTGAGCGTAATAGTCCAAGATCCCAGTCACCCCAGACTTACGTGATTTTAGGAAAGATGTTTTTTTAGGGGCGGTAGTATAACATAAACTTAGAAAGTATTGGATACTCGCTAAGCTGAAAGCGGGGCCGTTTTACAGGTAGCAGATATCAAAGGTGGAGTAAAACCATGCTAACTTACGTCAAAGTAGGAAGGCTGGTTTTTATATATGTCATATATGATATTGTTATAAATTAATTTATACTTACAGTTGCCAGACACTTCCTGTGGGCCATAACTTAACAGACACTTTAAAGTTGTTCCGGCTCAAGCGCCTGCCAGCATCCTCCGAGCAATGAAACGCGAAGCCTTACCTAGCCTAACAGCTAACCAAACGTTTTGTGTGTTTTCGATAGCTTCGCGTTTCGTTGCTCGGAGGTTACTGGCAGGCGCTTGAGCCGGAACAACTTTAAAGTGTCTGTCAAAAGTTTTGGCCCACAGGATGTGTCTGACAACTGTATACGTTTGTTTATAATAATATTATAATTATATGACATATGTAAAAACCAGCCTTCCTACTTTGACGTAAGTTAGCATGGGTTTTTTCCACCTTTGATACCTGTAAAACGGCCCCGCTTTCAGCTTAGCGAGTATCCAATCCTTTCTAAGTTTATGTTATATTACCGCCCCTAAAAAAACATCTTTCCTAAAATCACGTAAGTCTGGGGTGACTGGGATCTCGGTCTATAAGGGTCGTACTCTACATTTTTGTAAAATTGAAAAACAGTTTTCGTTTATTGTATCTCAGCTAGTAAGTGCAAAATCGATACCTGGTGTGGTCTGCGACAAGGAATCCGATAACAGATTGATAAAAATTAGCCGCCATTTTGAGCTTTTTAGTTATTCGACGGATTGCTTTCGAAATTGATATCTGGGGATCTGTGTGATGTGATAACTGTGATACTTTCTTGTAACTTTTAAAGTAAATGTATGTTTGCGCTATTCTCATAAACTACTTAATGGATTTTGATGTGTTTTTAACTGATATTTTGAGGCAGGCCGGTTTAGAATTAGAACCGAAATACCTTTATATTTCAGCCAGGGCGGGTTTCTTGTCTGTAATAATCAGACATTAGGAGTAAAATACGGCGTCACATTTAATGTTTTAATTATTTTACAACTTATAATGATAGAGAATTACAAAAAGTATTATGCAGCATAGCAATTTCTACAGTAAACAATATTCGTAACAAAACTACTTATTTACTAAAATGCAGTTCACGAAAAATAAAAATCAATAACTGAATGTTTTAAAAAATTAATGTATATCGACTTCAAATTAAATTTATGAAAAATAAAATCCTTTGATAATTGGCGGAGATATCGAGTAACATACACACACTAAAAATACAGACGAATTAAGGTGCCAACTAATGGTAAGACGGTTAATAATAAAAAAAATACAATAACACATCTCCAAAATAATAAAAATTAACACATTTTCAAATTATTTTAGGTCACTCATACTAAATTTTTTTTAAACTGACTTATAATGATTTAAAAAGTTGTTAACCGACTTAAACAAAGGTAAGTTACCTATTTGTATGTATATCTATAGGTAGTATGATCGTATGATTGTTTCTTCTTGATAATCGTAAAAAATACATTGGCCTTACATAAGATGCTTAACGTGTAAGGAAACGATATTCTAAAACTGTCAAAATGTACGGAGTTGACGTACCTAAGCGCGGGACATGCAACGTTCGGGCAGCTTACATCAATCCTTCCTTATACTAGAAAGTACATTTTCGATAACGATACCGTGTTCGCCTAATTATTAGGCAGTCTGTCCGACAAAAGATGTATTAGGCCCTAATACATCTTTTGTCGGACCTACTAAGACGTAAGACGACGTTCGCGGATCCAATCCGTTTTAGAGTCACCGTATTCGGCAGACAGAAAAATGTATAGACGACATTAGCTGGTCGAAGTAGTTTAAGACTAGCTGGGTGACCACATTAGGCGGACTAAGCAATGTGATTTTCCTGTCTTCGCGATTATCTCAATAAAGTACGTCATCAACTTGAATAATCCTTAAGGCTTCACTCGAGGCGCGAGACGCACGGACAATGCACTAGGTTTATGATCTGCTTCTCTTAGAAAAACTGCGAAAAACTAATTTAATACACGACACAGCGCCGGCGTCGGGCTCCGAGCGAACCGCACGGCCCTAGCCAGGAAAAACCCGCGTACTATAGAAATAAATAAATATCAGGGGACAATGTCACACCAATTGAGCTAGTCCCAAACTAAGCTCTAGGCTTGTACTATGGGTACTAGACAACTATATACCCACTGACTTAAAAAATGAGAGCAGTGACGAAACATTCAAGCGTCGATTAAATAACCTTTTGTTGGATAATGAATTTTACTCTGTAAGCGAATTTATTGATGCTGAATTTTGAATTTATGATACTTACCTATACTTTTGAGATTGTTTATTCTATCACCATTTATATATTTAAATCTGTGACTTGTTTTATTGTTATTTGTGTGTTATTATCCATTAATTTTCAACATTGGTTTTTGCTAAAATATTTTTTGTTTTACTTCTTTGACGATCATAATATGAATTCTGTATAATTGACAATACAACGGTAACTTATATTATGAAAGAATAAATCTAAAATCTAAATCTAATTAACTCTTGAATGGTTAAATAATTTGTGTTCGAATATTCCATAAATACAATTTCGTGTTGGACTTTATTTCACTTGAAATTCTTGAATGAGGTTTTATATAAATTCTCATAATTAATAAACAATCCTATTCATGTTAAACTTTTGTTAAAAGTACATTACATGATCAAAATTGTCACAGTTTTGTTGCCGATTTCATTTTACCGAACTCAAACTCAGGTTATTAAAATTTATAAATTCAAACAATTCGCCGGGAGGCGTTGCGTTATGATGAGTGCACACGTGACCACCCAACATAAACAATGGCCGGGTTCGTGTTCACTTCTCGAGTGATGCTACTTATAGGTCGCTCATTACACTCTATTTATTGTAATCATTCCTTTTTGGTGATTGTTTCATGTATATAGAAAGGGTTTAGATACTAATGTACTGTATACCTGCTCAGACACGGGCCCATGATAACATGTACTCGGACGTTGGTAATTTATATAATATTAAATACAAATATACAAATGTTTCTAGCTTATTAAACAAAACCGACAATGACGCGGTAACGCGATTTTGTTATGGGCTTTATTTGTAACATAGACATAATTATAATGCCAATGTTTTGGCGTCTACAGATTGCGATTACCTGTCAAATATTCCAAATAGGCGAATACGCAACGCAACGCCACGTGAAGTGCTACCATGAGACGTGCGTCACAAGCAAAGATAGCAATTTTATAGATAGTATTTCTACAAACCTACTTTGCGCTAATCAATACGTGTTACTCGTTGCCGTTGAAAAGGTTGGTCATAATGTAGAGCTTCGTTTTTAAACAGCATAGCATAACATTAACGCTCGAGCGGAGTGGAGATATGTCGACTAAGGCTTCTTACAGGCGGGGGCCATTTTACCAACGGCCAGAGGGTACTGCAGCAGTCACCACCTGTCGGCGGCAGCCATCGACACCCTGCCGGTGCAGCCATTACGATGCCAGCGGCGTCAACGTGTCAGCGACAGCTGTCAACCTATAGCGACGCTAGATTGACGCGGTACACTACAACTGCAAGGGTCGCTATAGGTTGACAGCTGTCGCTGACACGTTGATGGCTGCCGCCCACAGGTGGCGAGGGACGGTTGCAGTAGCCTCTGCCGTTGGCAAATGCCGCTCGTCTATAAGAAGCCTTACAGGTCATTTTATTTTTCGATACTGGATAATTTAAAAGTAAAATAAGGATCCAAGGATATAAAGCAGTATCTAAGCAATAATACTTAAACTAAGCTCTCAGTCGAAATAGCCCGCCCGACAATTGACAACAATTCATATGTGCTAAGGTAGTAAATTAAACTACCGTTTGTAGATTTTACACTGCTGATTACAGAAAAAATATTTTTGGATTTTTTTATTCAGTAGTTTTTTTTTATATTTAGGAAAAACAGGAATCAAAGTTGGATTGTGAATGTTAGGAATACACTTATAGTGCTCTTAGTCCATTTATTACCATAGGAATTGAAAAAATATACAACTGTCATGTCAATTTTTCATCCGTCTGACGGATTACTTGATTCTAACGACACGCTTTCGATTCTCGTAATACTATTGCTTTGATATACGCTATTTTAAAATGAAAGTGACTAACGGATTTGTAAAAGCGGATAGCCGCAATCTGCCCAAAGTCGACGAATTTATGTTGTTACAGTTGTTATTGTTGACAAGCGACATGACATGACAGTCCTGTTTCTGTTTAAAGTTACTTTTTTTATTTTATATCATGCTAAGATCACGACATCAGTATTCCTAACTTTGTATATACGGTCTTTTTAATGACTATTTCTTTAATAAATTATTAACGTCGAATTTAAGTTAAATAAAGAAAAACCGAGAAACACGGGTACTCCAATTTTTAACCAGCTCTTATAAACGCGAAAAAACAACAATGTTTTTTTTTGAAATGTTGTCAATTATTCACTCAATTAATATAAGATACTTAGATAATATACTGTAAGATTTTTATTTGTTAAAAAAATATATAATATGGAACAGACATGAACAGGGGTTCCCAAACTAGGATCCTGTAATTTATAGTAAAATGGAAATTATGTTACGTTTCAGCATCAAACGGAGTTGATAGATAAAGACTTTGGTATGTATGAAGTACTATATATAAAAAAGCCGATTAAGGACGGGTAATAAAGTAATGCTATTATTGACGAATTATGATGCTGAAGGATTCAGCGTGCTGATATCCAACCGACACTCAAGAGTGTACGTGTATGATTCCAGGTTTTATAAGGCATAATAACTAATGCTTAAGCCTTAATGTTGCTTTAAGTACTTACAGTAAGTAACTTATTCAATACCTACCGCAAGCATAGAAGTACATATAATACAGATTTTAAGGTAAAAAGTACCTTAACCCTCTAACCATCAGCAAATTATTATTTGTATGTTCCATTTTAGTCTTTACCTGGATACCTATAATTAATGGATTAGTGCAAAAACAATTTAATTTAATTTAATTACTAAAACTTACATAAAATTATTCCAGTGTTCAATACAGTACAAGCTACAACAAAATGTTAAGAATAAGACGTCATAAGGGCGTATAAGAAAAGCTTTATTTTACAAGCCTACATGTAACCTTATTTCTTAAAAATAACATCACACGAGTCACCCTTCCGACTGCTACGATGTAACTTTATACGGTCGACTTGGCCTCATCAAGGGAATAGTTCCTTATAAGTAAATTTGGAAGTGATTTTGTTCGCCATTTCAGTGAAAAGATCGGCGAGACTGCGCTCGAGCACGGGGCTGATCTCCTGCAGGAAGAGCTGCGAGTTCTCGTTGATGACGCGGTTGGTGGCCGGGCCCAGCACGGGGTCGCCGTCGAACAGGTTGGTGAGGTCGATGGAGGACTGGCCCACGCGCAGCTTCACCTTGAACGGGTCGAACTGCAGGAACTCCTCGGTGCCGCGCTGCTCCTTGTGCCCGCGCATGGTCACGTTGCACGCGTAGTCCTCTGCGCCACAAAAGCCATACATTACCTACTGACATCACACGCTTTTTAGGGTTTCGTAGCCAAAATGGCAAAAACGGAACTCTTCTAGTTTCGTCATGTCCGTCCGTCCGCCCGTATGTCATAGGCATTTTACACTAAAACTAGAAGAGATACATTGGCGAAATTTGGAGCATATGTATCTTATAAAAGCCGCTACTTAGTTTGGTAGTGAAGTAACAAAAATAATTATTTCTAGGGGTGTACATACATGTAACAGATGTTTTTTTTTGTTTAAGTCATCGCGTGACTCATATTACGACAGTTCTTTAAAAAACACTTTTAGGTTACTAAGCAGTTTTTTTGATTAGGTGAATATTTTCGGAAATAATCGCTCCGAAAGTTGCATAAATTGTGTCCCCTCCACCTTTACGTACCTTTTAAACCGTATGTCCAAAAATATAATAAATATCAAAAATGTAACGCTTTTAAAATATTTGTTACGAAAATTATTTTCGACATGATCGGATATTCCGTTTTTGAGTTATTGCCGAAAAACTGAGCTTCTCAACAAAAGGACGTCAGTGCCATGAAGATACGCTCTTTTGCTGGTCCACTTTTTTGGGATACATTTGTGTTTAGGTTGTAACGGCTTCGGAACCCTACACTGAGCATGGCAGACATGCTCTTGCCCGGTTTCTTGCTATCATTAACCAACTTCAAAAAATGAAGGAGGTTATCAATCCGTCGGGCTATTTTTATGTATGTTCCGCGATTACTCAAAGACAACTGGACCGGTTAGAATATTTTTTTGTTCATTCTTGTTGGTCGTATTGTCAACATGCCACGATCTGATAATGGGATCTTAGAGAAATCAAGGGAACTATTCAAATATTATAGGCACGATTTGGGTATTTTTCATAGTAACTCGTGCATTTGCTTTTTAATAAAATAAATAAATAATAAATAATAAATAATTTTGAAAGCACTATTTGGGGAAGTGGAACTTATGATGAAGATATCTCGAGTAAGATAGTTGAGGGACTATGACGGAACACATTGAAATGGTTTAAATATATGCACTATGAGTTTCTCAACAATTGAGAAGTGAGACTACGTCTCATACTAACTTTATGATCACTAAAACGTAGGTAGTATTTTTTTAAACAAACCGTCTTTAAAATCGCGAATTTAACCAAAAGCCGACTTCAGTTGGAATGCCCTACTCTGACGTGACCAATGCAAAATAAGTTATTTTTTGCGTATATGAAAGCGGTTTTTCGTTTTTTTTGTATAATTTTTTATACTTAATACAAGTTCCGGCTAAAATTGACCTTCGCCTGTCAGTTTGCCGGATGACTGCTCATAGAATTCAAAAATTATCGCTCATTAAATTATCTAATATTTCACATTCAGAACAGGGCATCTATGTACAAATACCCGATACTATAAAAACCTCCGGCCCAGGTAGGAACCAACCAAGGCTGTTTCTTCCTTATTTTAATAATGATCCCTCAATATGTCCAGCAAGGGCTCTGGAAGAATACATACAGATTTCAAGTACAGTTACAGGTAACATAAATCACCTATTAATTACCTACAAAAGCCACAGAAACAGGCTACTAGCCTAAGCATTAGTAGGTGGATTAAGAGCACACTGACTGACGGTGGAATAAACACTAGTCAGTTTACGGCCCACAGCACGAGGCACGCTTCTACGTCAGCGGCTAAAAGACTAAGAGTATCAACAGATACTATAAGAAATATAGCGGGATGGTCTGAATGAGAAAAAATTGGTTTACTTTATAATTTTTTTTAGAACTGTGTAAGAGTGATAACTATGTCATTAAATTTAAATACAAATTAGCAATTTATAACAAATAATGTAAGCTGTGATTATTGATCATACATTTTAAATAAATAATTTTCACAAATATGGTCTCTAAAAATCTACAGGTAAATTATATACGTATCGAGAACAAAACACAGAAATATAATAAGCGATTAAAGGAACTTACCAAGTGAAGTTCAATCCTTACTATATGAGGTGTTTCGTTCGAAGATATATACCCACCCACCCTCGTTCGTAGAACACCCTAATAAAGGCATACATATTTATGAAAATTATATTCTGAAAGTAATGACTTTGACAGCTAAGTTGCAGGAATGGCGGTTCAGGGCGGTTTAAGCAATATTTTTACGCTCTGAACAAACGCGTGCTACCTGGCGGTCAAACTAAGGATACTACATGGTAAATTATATATCTTCGAAAAAACACCTCATATAATAAGGATTGAACTTCACTTGGTAAGTTCCTTTAATCTCTTATTATAGAACTGTTGTCGTGATTGTTTCAGGCTTCGGTAACACTATAGGTGGTATTCTGATGCCGTTGTTAACGGTATCAATATTAGCGGTTTATTGTACGCGAGTAGAAAAACACTATTATGGTTATGTAAATACACTTTTTCACTTCTCATGCTCGTAAAGTCCTTCTTTATGCTGGGTACCTATAGGCTGCATAAATTTTATGCACTAAATCACTGATCGTCATTTACCTAGACTAAGACAATTAAGCCCTACAGCCAGACAGACAAGGTGTTATTTGAATACATTTACTTTATTTTATTTGCGTTCTATGTTGCATCTAACAAAAAAGAAATTTAAAACTAATAAAAACAAGCATTATTAAATTTATTAATAAGAGAACAATGTATGACTGAAGAAAAATACAAAAACAATGTATGACTTTGCAGTATTGCGTTCGACCTAAGTTAAAAATCCCATGCAGTAAATTAAAAAAAAACTTTTTTTGTCTATAGTTGTTTTCTTTGCAAAAGTTTGTGGTTTGGTGTGACGGAATTTAGTGAAGAATAAATAATGCTCACTAAGGCCGGCTTTACACTGAAACTTACGACTTACGTAGTAGGGACGCAGCTATCTGTTAGACTGAGAAAATAATATTTACATCTACTTACTTACTTAAGTAAGTCGTAAGTTTCAGTGTGTAGGCTGCCTAATAGAACAAAATGGAAAATAACTTATTGAATAGACATTGTCGCCTAAATCAATGAAAATTTACTTTAAACGTGCATGAAAATTTCAAAGTCTGGAGAAGCGCAAACAAGTCAATACATTCTCATTCACGTATTACGAGGATATAAAACAGTGATAAAGTGTTTTTTACATTATCACTGTTTTATATCCTCGTAATCGAAGTGAAAAGCAGAGTGTAAAACTCGAGCATAAAACCCATTTTGTATCTATGTAATGTGATTTTGTATTATTGTGAATAAATGTCTCTTTATCTTTATCTTTAAACAACTAGCACAGAGGCATATTCCATCATAGTCCTCAAGGTTGGCAAACATTATCGCAGAAGCCGCTTACTGTCAGGTGGCTTGTAAGCTCGTTTGCTTTTTCCATCATATACTAACTATAACCTACTAGTAACTACCTACCATACCTATAGTCGTCAGATTAATCTCAATATTTTATTATTCAGTAATAATGGAACTCGAACAATTACATTTTGAACGCGATGTACCCATAAATAGTTAGTATCCAACGTATAGTTGCTTGTACCAGTAATTTGGGAGAATTCCGAGATCGCGTTAAGGATTTGAACACAATTAAAAAAACATTCTTAAGTACTAACGAAAATAGAAAAACTTTTGGCAAAGAATGAAACTTTCTTTAAAGATGAACATTTAGCTATTCGTAATCAATTCGATTCATTGTATTATGAAATCCAACTTACTTTGCACACTATTAAGGAAGAACGTAATCAAAGTGTGTCGTCATCCTGCGGCGGCGGCGGACTCTTAACTCAGTACGCGGGATGCTGAGTATCCCAGCCCTCAGCACAATCGCATATCCGTTTACCTCGATTGTCATTACAAACATTTTCTGGTTCTCCAACCGAATGGAACGCTTTCTATAATTTGTACAAATCACTTGTGCAAGATAACGTTACACTGACAAACGTCGAACGTTTTCGTTATCTATTATCATTTTTAAAGGATGAACCGTATAATCTTATAAAATCAATACCAGTTTCTGAATCTAATTATGAAACTGCCTTACAGTTATTAATTAGTCGCTATGAAAACAAACGAATTATTTCGACTAAACACTTCGACAACATTTTCGATGTCGAACCCGTTAACGATAAAGATATCGATTTAAGTTTACGTAACCTGATGAATTGTTACAACGAAAACATAACGGCCTTGAAATCATCAGGATTTCCAGTTGATGAATGGAGTTTTTGTTAGACGTTTTAGAAGACGTTTCGAATTATCCTTAAAAGTGCCGAATGATATTCCCATCGTGACCAAACTATTAGACTTCCCATGCAACACAAAACGGTTGTAGTTATAGCAGCCGTTGAACGGTTTTCGATTATATCTAAAGCTGTATAATATGGCTGTATAACAGAACTATATCCGGGTATAGTTCTGTTATAATGCCTAAATGGGCACAAATTATTTAGCTTTAAGTTCACTTTAAGTTCACATGCCTGTAAAATAGCATCTTAATAGCATTACAGTAGCATTATAACGGGTAACAGTCGTTAAAAGAGCTGAATATCAGTATTATAAGATGGCATTGGTAAACTAATCTACAGGCTTAATACTTAAAAGAGGATAGTTTAATCATTTTAAGCGTTATTTTCACCAGCAATTATATTGAGTTAATATTATGCGCTAGGACTAAGTTCATCTAGACATTTATAATCTTAGTGATCCGATAAACGTAGTGGAAGTACAAAATATTGTTGGAATGACATATTGATTATTATTTTCTAAGGTAAGTACCCTTCTGTATGTGGGTACCTATTGTGAAAAATTTTGGTGGTAAGGAAATTTTACTGTCATTTTATGTATATACATAACATATTTAATGCAAATAAATGAAGCGCCGCGGGAATAGTGTGGTTTTTATTATAAATATGTAGGAAAAAATAGCAGTGATCAAAAATATACCCTCAATTTATCTATGTTTATAACATAAAATTACAATGTAAGGTGTATATGGACTTTATATCGTTGTATTTGGCCTAGATTATCACGTGCCTCCTAGCGCTCACCAAGTGCAACTTCATGGCTTCTCCGATGCTTCCAAGAAAGCGTACGCTGCATGCGTCTATATTTGTGTCATTAATTCGGAAGGTGCCATCAGCGCACATCTCCTTATGGGCAAGAAAAAGGTCGCGCCGCTCAAACGCCTTACGATTCCTCGCTTGGAACTTTGTGGAGCTCAGCTCTTGTCAAAACTGATAAAGAAAATCCTTAACGCTTACAGCATCGTTTTCGACCAATTTTACGCTTGGTGTGACTCAACAATTACTCTTACATGGATGCGTTCATCCCCAGACAAGTGGCATTCAAACTTTTCAAACCGTATCGCGGAACGACAAGCAACGTGCTTGCCTCGCATTGGCACCACGTTCAATCAGCGGACAATCCCGCGGACCCTGCGTCCCGTGGTATTCTGCCTTCTCAACTCTTGGCTTTCAAGGCCCGAGGTCCCATTTCCAAGGTCAATTGTCATACGGACGAAGAACGTCGCTAGCACGTTCTCCTCACACATAACGAGGAACCTAAACTAGATTTCATGACCAAAGTACCAAAGATGCTGCGCGTCGTATCTTTTATGTTTCGATTCATAAATAAATGTTGTAAGAACAGGGTTCCTACCACAACTCTCGTCACAGTTTCTGAGACCAAACACGCTCTCAGTCAAATAATTTCTCTGGTTCAGCGTGAACACTTTTCTGAAGACATCTCACGACTCAAAGACGACGACAGTTGCACAAAACGTCTCCAAAAACTTAAGACGTTCCTACTAGTCGGGGAGCCCAAGAGGGGATTTCGGGATTTACTCGAGCGCGGCAGATTAACATAAGGGGGCTTCCTTGTACCCTGTTGAGTACCTCCAGCATATATGAGCAGTTTATCCTGGAACGTGCGTCCAGGATAGCCGATCAGAATAGTAAAAAAAAATCGATATCTTGAAATACTCGAGCGCGTCAGATTAAGGTAAGGTAGGTTAATTACATGCAAAAAAGTGTATATTTCAATAATCTGACGATTTAAGCGTAACACAAGGGGATGGGAGGGTCACAATTAATTTGCAAAAAAAAACGTAACTTTCTCGAACTTTATCATTAAAGTTTAGCGGTCATATTAGCCTTTATCCAACCTAAATTACAAGAATAGAGGCTGTGATATCTAAAATCTCTTATAAAAACTCTTACAAGGGGAATTCTTATTGTGGTCTCATATTACTCGGCCATATTAGCCCTTATCCAACCTAAGTTATAAGAATAGAGGCTGTGATAGCTAAAATCTCTTATAAACAACTCTTACAAGGGGAATTCTTATTGTGGTCTCATATTACTCGGCCATATTAGCCCTTATCCAACCTAAGTTATAAGAATAGAGGCTGTGATAGCTAAAATCTCTTATAAACAACTCTTACAAGGGGAATTCTTATTGTGGTCTCATATTACTCGACCATATTAGCCCTTATCCAACCTAAGTTATAAGAATAAAAGCTGTATTACCCAAAATCTCTTATAATGAGCTATTATACCTAAAGACATTGGAACAACTTATCACTACATATTATAAAACAAAGTCGCTTCCCGTTGTCTGTCTGTCCATAATCTTTAGATCTTTAAAACTAGGCAACGGATTTTGATGAGGTTTTTTCAATAGATAGAGTGATTCAAGAGGAAGGTTTATATGTATAATACATGTATAAATAGTAGAGAAACACTGATAATTTTAGATGTTTCTAATGTGATGTCGTAAATAAACACATTTTTTTGCGCTTACATTGCAAACGCTGGCTAAACCTTAAGATATACCGTAAACTCGGGTTACTTTAGCCCTGGGGGGTAACATTGCCCACCCTTAAAACTATAACTATTTTAGTGGTAATCATCTTAATTTGTTAAAATAATTTTAGAACTATATACGTAGCTTGGTTCTGATGTAATAATTACATTTGATGGAATAATTACATTTTAAAGATGGTTTTTGGGGTGGGCAATGTTACCCCCTAGGGCTAAAGTAACTCGAGTTTACGGTACATCAAAATAATGTACTGAAGAATTGTAATTCTTCAAAAAACCTAAAGAAAAGTCCGCGATGGCATTATGTCTAACTCCTAAGGTTAACTCACAGTAACCATTTTTATCTTTCAAATTTTATTAAAAAGTATTAGGTTATTTGCGAAGCTATTTTCTCCAATTCAGTATTTATTCTTATCCAGATAATTACGTTAGTTACCTTAGGTATTTAATGTAGATTGAAATTGTTGAATAAATACTTTAGAAGATATGGCAGATTCAAAATTACGAGCAACCTAAATCTGTATTATCGAAACGCTTGGCCGGGCCTATAGCCGCGCTTCGCCCTTTATTACCTACAGTCTACAGCATCCTAGAGTAACAAAAATTTTGGAATTATCAGACGTGAACTGGAGCTCTCCTGTTACTTACTTATATTTATATTAATAAAGATATATAAGCTTTCCAAATTATTAAATTAGGGAAATGGAAGTGTTTTTTTAATATTAGGTTATCAACGAGAGGTAGTGTTTATTATTTAATTTTGTGGATTTAAGGGATAAAGCTCAGTTCGTATTTAAAATAAGCAATGTTTTGTAAATATTCAGAATATGTAAGTACCTACGTATTTTCTTCCTATTGGATTATCAATGAGAAAATATGTTGATTGGGCCATTCTACTTTTCGTTGTACATAATTTTTTGCCACGTTCTTACTAAACTATTTATATTTCAAAAATCGGTAATGTGCTGCGTTTTCTAATTTGAAACTAGAAAAAGGAAGTAAATAAGCTTATATTTAGAATTATCCTTATTCATAAAAAGTTATTTGTAATAACTATAAAGTGAGTAACGCAGTGGACGTTCATGTCGCCGCCTTTTCTATGGAAAAAGTGCAATTTACCACTGAGTTACCAAGATTCTGCAACGATAATGAGTAATTTAGGAGTTGTTTTTTGAAAATCGTTAAATTGAAACATTCTAACTTCATGTTATTAATTTATAGACGGATTCATAATTTTGTAACTTTTTATCGGACGATAACAAAAATGTACTTACACTGAAAAGTAGAATGGCCCGATTAGATAATTTATTTTTCTTATTTTAAGGTTGTTTGTGTTGTGTTGTAAATTTAAAAATAAATGTTAACTTTTATGCTTTTAGCATATTACCTTACCCTGGCTGGTGTTAGTTTAGTATTTGTTACATCAATGAAGCAGGTAGTTAATTTTGTGAATTTGGTTTAATTAGGTCTTGTTTGTTTTTTTCAGGAGAAAACTATAATGAATTACCTAATGTCGTTCTAATATAGATCGTAGAATTAGGGATAGTAGGTAATATAAACAATTTACGTCTTAATGATGAAATCAAAGAAGAAAGGGAAATCAGGCTGTGTAATAGAAGAGAAAGTAATTCTTTGCGAAGAAATAGGGAATAGTCTATTGAACGTGACTTTCGTCATAGAGTTGATAGGGATAGACATAGATCTTAGTGAGTCAGGGAATCTTCTACTGAACGTGACGTTCGGCTTATAGGCGACAGGGATAGATATAGATCTCAGAGAGCCAGTGAATCTTCTACTGAACATGAACGTAGGTCCACGAGTACTTCTAATTTACGGCCAAATAAAGTGAATTCTGCATTCCTTTGCAAACTTCTTCTGCAAACCTCTATGCAAATGCACCTATCTAACAAATATTTCACCATTTAAAAAGTATATTATTCCTGATGAACTTGGGATATTTCTACTTATATTAACCGAAGCGAAGCGAGGGCGGGTCGCTAGTGCTTTAATAAATCAATGACAAGGGTTTTGGCCATATAAGCTTGAAGTTATAAAGTTATTTTGCTATTTGGGCTATCAATGCTACAAGCCTTCCACGGGAAGACATGAAGTGGTACTATTCTAAGCCGGTAACCGCACAGCTAAAAAATAAATATTAGTAACAGTTTGCTATTTTTTCAGAAAATATAGGTATATGATAATTAAAAGAAAAAGTTTGTTTTTATTTGCATGCTATTCTCCGCGCATTTTTTTTTATACATTCATTGATTTATAAAAAAAATCTCTTTCAAACCGTCAGATTAAGAAAACCCCTCCAAATAATCGGCAGATTATGGGAGGGTACATCTTAGACATCAAGCTGAACCATTTGTATAAAAATTAGACGCGCTCGAGTTTTTCAATATTTTGATCTTTTTTGCATGTTCAAAAAGCCGCCAAGAGCTTGCGTCACGTCCAAATCGTCAGTCTTTGCAATGAGATGTTCTTTCGAGTTCACTTAACATCCCCTCTGAAAATATGACGCGCTCGAATATCTTTTTTTTTCCCCACATTTTCTACCCTTCCGTACGAGTTATATCTGACTATCAATATCTGACGCGCTCGAGTATTTCCGTTTGACTGTTTTTGTTTACATTTTTGAAAACCTGTACACGCTTCGCCCACTGCTGAATGGATACACATCATATAACGTTTCTTCCTTTCTACCATCTAATCCTCAAAATCTAATAGTACCCCACAACGCTCGAGTAAATCCCCAATTAGCACCTTGGGCTCCCCTACTATAGACGACTCCGGACTACTCAGGGTCGGCGGTAGGATAAATTAAGCTAACATGCCATATGATGCCAACCATCAAATAATTTTACCTAAGTAACATCATTTTACAAGTTTACTTATAGATTTTTACCACAGGACACATTTGCATGTCGGGCCGCAAACTTTGCAGTTTGCTCTCGCCCAAACTTACTGGATTTTGTGTGCCCGGGATGCAGTCTATATGCGCACACTGCGCTGTGTATCTTGCGTTCGCGCTCGCCCTGTCGCGCCACAACCTTCAATAGCTCAGCTACCGACAGCTAGGGTTCGTAGACTCCGCGCGTTCGGGAATTCGGCAGTAGACTTCGAAGGGCATTTTTATCTTAAATCTAGTACATTCCGAAACGCGAAACTTTTCAATGCGTACGTATGCGTTGTCGTGTGCATGGCAACGAAGGCAATCCATTTGGAATTAGTTCCCGATTTATCCACAGAATGTTTTCTTAACGCGTTACGTAGGTTTTTATCTCGACGTGGTGACTGTAGTAATATTTATTCCGACAACGGTCGTAATTTTGTAGGATGTGAGCGCTACCTCACTGAACCATACGCGTTTCTTCAAACCGAGTCAAATCAATCTGCCATAACTGATGGCCTGACACACTTACAGGTCACCTGGCACTTTAATCCTCCATTGCTTCACACTTTGCTGGCCTCGTCGAATGAGCCGTAGGCAGCCTGAAAAGACACTTACATCGTGTCATAGGAAAACTGACGCTAAACTACGACGAATTTAATACTGTTACGCCGATGGCATAAGGCGTCGAATTTTTAATCGTTAATTTTGGTGCTTTAGGAGCGTTTTCAGCAGGCTGAAATATCGTTTCAGTCCGTTTCAGAGGTAACTCTATCACATACCAGATTATCAAAATTTCGACCAACTTGCCATTGTTTTCAGGCGGCTGAAACATGTTTTCAGTCCTTTTCAGGCCACCCTCTATAAGATTACGCCATAACTTGAAAACCCATTTTCAGGCATTTTCAGGACCCCTTATGGGCCTTTGAAGTACATTTCAGTATATGGCAATTTTTCCACTAAGAGTGAAAGAGATAGCATAATTAGAAAGAGACAGCAATACTGAGAACCTTCGAGAAGTATGTGAAAGAGAAAACACGAAATGAGACAGTAATACGCAGAACATTCCAGACTAATCCAGACCCGTGAGTACCTAAAGGACATCGCGATTGTAAACAGAACAAGGTAGCAAGGCGTAGAACATTCCAGCAACGAATAGTCTCGATCGTCCTTGGCGGGGCGAAGTACATCGAATATTCCGGAAGGCATTCTGGAAAGATCGGACACGGGAAGTATAAAAGGCGGACCTACCGGCAACTGAGATACAGTCTTTACTTGGAAAGCAAACAGTGCGAATAAGAGCAACCCGAGCAATCACCTGAGTATTCGAAGTTTACTCGTATTGTGCGATAATTGTTTTGTAACGGTTTAAGTGACTGCGTAATTAAAGTCTATTTTTGATTATCGGTGTATTCGTGCATTTCTATCAGTTACCTACCCCCACGTACGTAACAATACATACGCCAATAATTATGCCAGATAGAGACAGTTCTCAACTTGAGGCCCCTCTGTCCGCTTAGCAATGATCCTGCTGATCCGTTGCCACTCACACCCGGTCACTTCCTGTTCGGGGAACCATTAACCTCCATACCTGAGTTTGACTTGTCTAACGACAATCCAAACCGCCTTGAGCAATGACAAACTATACAACAAGCTGTCCAACACTTTTGGAAACGCTGGAGCTTAGAGTACCTCCACCAGCTACAGCCTAGAGGTAAATGGTTCCACGACAACACTAACACGCCCCTCCGCGAGGGCTCCCTAGTCGTGTTGATCGACAATACGTTGCCACCGCTGCCATGGCGTCAAGCGCGCGTGCACCAGCTGCATCCCGGCGCCGGCGGTGTTACTCGAGTCGTCACTGTACGCATCGGTAATGTTTTAACTAAACGACCTGTAAGCGTTAAGGTCTGTCCACTGCCGGTTGAGTAGGCATTAGCTACAACGTAGCATTAGAATGATAGTTTAAGTTATTTTTTTAATAAAATAAGTATTATTTTATGGTCGGCGGCATGTTCCGTACTTTCAATCTAGCACAAACCACAACGTTTTCTTTTCCTTTTACATATTTTTTTAATCGATTAAACTATTCGATAGCTGGGTTACGCCTGGTGAACAAAACACGTTTGAGAAGCAATTTCCAAAGGCAGCGTCAGTACTGCCACCTTTTATTCATGAGCACTTGCGTCTAACCGCCGCCACGAACCAGCTCGCATCTTGCTTGAGCCTGTCGCGGAACCCATTTCCCAAGAAAATCACAAGGTAGACAAGCGAACACGAGACCTACGACAATCCAGGATAATAGGACCTGTGGAGTAGGAAGACGAGGGGCCCCAGACGTCTAGGAGCTTCCGCCACACGCGTATCCACTCATCCTCATCATCATCATAGAGAGTAATAGAAAGGCAAGTGTTTTATGTTACCTATTAGACGAAGACTTTAAGATGTTTGTATTTAGAATGTGTTGTTATTTTTGTTTCATTTTTATTATACAGGATGCCTCTGACCTTGGGGCTTTAAATGCATGGATCGTTTCTACTCCTGAAACTGAACTTCCTTTGTTCTGTAAGTTGTTAAAAATATGTCCAACTTTAAATATATTTTTTTAGTTTAGTTAAATGTAATTTTCCAATCCTCCATTTTCCTTTAGCCCTCGTACCAAGGAAATGTTTTCCCCCGTACCAGATCATGATTTTATGGCCATGATGTAATACACTGATTTTACAACTAGACTTTAACATCAATTGGTTATTTAAATTTAAGTTATTTTTTAATGTTGCAGAACGAAAGTAGTTCAGTTTAGCGAGTAGAATCGATGGATGCATATAAAGCCTCAAGGTCAGAGGCACCCTGTAGTTTACTGATTAAGATAAACGACGATCTCATAGTTGACTGATGATTACCAAGTTCCTAAAGATAACATATTCACGAGAAAAGTTCAAGTATTTTTTTTTAATAAAGACTTTGATTTTTCAATAAATATCCGTATTTTATTTACTTAGGACACTACTTTTTTAACGAATTTTGATAGAACAACGAGCTATGTCAAAATATTACACACATTTTTCCGTCGAACAACGTGCTATGTTACCATTTGCAGTCTGCAGTTCCGTAATAAAACGGGCCATGTTTACATGTAACCCCGTAACTCGGAAAATAATAATGAAATTAAATATTTTATTACTTTTATATAATCATTGGTTTGCTATTAATCACCTCTTAAAATTTTAAAAAGCTAACTTATATGCTTTATGAAATATACAAGATTGAATCTTTGTACTCCTCTTCTGAAAACCAGACATTTTGCAGATAGGCCTTTGTTCTATTAACCCGTCGTATTCAAGATTTTTGAAAACTGACCAAATGAAGGATTAATGTAAGCTGACGACAGATCGTTCGACCCGCTCAGTACCGAATCGTCTATGTAGCAAAATGTCCGGCGACGCAAACTGACCAAGAAGCGAAATGTCTGACGTCCTATTAGCATTTTACCCCATTCGCATAACATCAAAATAGCAATTCGTCCGTATCGCAAAATGTCCAAAGTACATATTGTCAAAAACGCTATCACCCAAAAAAGCAAATCGTCAAATCTTATTGAAAGCAGTTAGCCAGCGTAGCAGAACGACCAAAAAATAAAGCGCCCAAAAATCAAACAAAGTCAATTGTTGTCATCATTAAAAGATAAGAGGTATTCGTGTTGCAAGTGGCCGCTTATATTATCAAGTTAGGTTTTACCTATTAAACTTAATCTCTTTACATCGTGACATATGTCACATTATACGTTATGGACGTTTTACGATTTTAGCGTTCACCTTTGTGGGCGACATTAGAACGTGATACGTATTGGACGATTTAAATATAAGACATTTTACTTACTCAGACTTGTTGCTATCTGGCCGTGTCCCTTCATGGACGTTATGCGAATTGGGTATTTTACGATTAAGACATCTTCACACAATGGACAATTTACATTATTGGACATGTGCTTTTTAGACCATCTGAAGTCGTGGTCATTTTGATTCATAGACGATTCGATACTGAGCGGTTCGACCGCATATGTCAACTTCATATATTACGATTCGATAGAAAATAAAAACGCGTTATAGCGTTTTTGCATCTTGGCTACATCCTCAGGTAGGTACAGGTCGATTCACGAGAGTTGGCACGAATGGATTGAATGAGTGAACGAAAGTATACAAGTGTGTAAAATAATAACAGATTTTAGGTTTGAAATTCGAATATCGGTTCAAAGGGCGGCACTCACACAGTGATAGGTGACATTACTTTTGTTCATTCCATTCGTGCCAACTTTAGTGAATGTACCTGTATGTGAACATGTCAGTCAGTGAAATAAATAATTAACAATCGCGACTCTCTGCCGTTAATCGTAAGTGTCGGGACTAACTGAAGGTGCCGGTGATGTTGCCGCGGCCCTGCAGCCGCAGCAGCAGCACTTGGATGTCCATCTTGTACTTCCCGTGAAAGTCCAGCCTGGGCAGCAGCAACTTGAAGTCGAAGCGGTTCTTGTTTAGATCAGACCTGAAAGTCGCACAAATATCGACGTGAGTATAATAGATTAACCAAGAGATGGAAGTCATCCATTTCCTTCCGAGATATTTGCTAGGTTGCTTGAGCGCAAGCGAGTGCGCCTAAAGTTCGAGAGTGCAATTAAAACTTTCATCGCAGTTAAACACTCTATTTTTCCATTCACCTGAGGCGAAAGTAAACATAAAATGTTCATTGTTGTTATCAAAAATATAAAAAAAAAATTTTTTTTAGTGTCCGGTAAAAATGAGTAGGACTGTAATTAAAAAAGGCAGAATGAGATTTGTCCATGTGAAAAAAATAGAATCTTTGGACAGAATCGAATAAACTTTTACTGTTGTAGACGATTTGAATAGTGATATTATGTTTTCGGAAATAGAAATTAGAAATCCCAAAGTTTACTTTCGTGATATGGATCCATTTCATGATTATTCGGAAGTTTTTTAAAATTAGGTTTCGGTTCTCCTAAAACATTTTGATGCATGTGATTTTACCGAAAATAAGTGACACTTTACAATCGGAGACCCAAAGCGGGCTTCCTATAAATCTGTCAGTTGCTTACTGCCTTACGTTATTATGGACGGACGGACGGAGACATCATGCATATTTTTCAATCGACGATGTAACACCATGGTAAATAAAATTAGTCGACTATTGGCCTTGCTAATGCCTGAGTTCATTAAGTTCCCTGCAAAGAGGAAAACAAAGGTTGACTTCGAAAAGCTTGGTTGCGTAGGCAGCACACTTGGATTGAAAAATATCGTAGGAGCAATCGATTTCACACACATTAAAATCAAAAAGCCTAGAGGTATTGTCCGTTCAGAACAGTATAGGAACAGAAAAGGTTATTTTTCATTAAATGTCCAAGCAGTTGGTGGGCCTAATTTAATGATATATGATAGTACGTTGGGCAGGCAAGTACACATGATAGCCGAAGCTTTAGAAAGTCACGATTAAATATGACGTTATACAATGACGAAATTGATGAGGTATTACTTGCAGATGGAGGATATATCCTTGCACCAATTATTATTAACTCCAATTTCAAATCCCACAACTCCACAAGAGGAGAGGTAAGTATAATAGGGTGCAAATAAAGGCAAGAAATTCTGTGGAACTTTCGTATGTTTATATGTATATTCTTTATTGTACAAGAATAAAAAAGAAATGCAAAACATAACAAAAAAACAAAAGCAAAGGCGAACTTATCTCTTTCAGGCATTTCTTCGAGATAACCTTGTTGAAATAAGTTTTTTTTTAAAGAAGTACGCTAGTGATTTGGTTTAATAAAATGAGATACTTCCAAGGTGGTCCCATCGTCACCAAATCTGAATCTGATGATGGGATCCGTGTAGAATTGAGGGAACTCCTCAAATATTATAGGCATACATATAGCGCTTTTCGTATTTTTAGTAATAAATCTAGCATTTGCATTCAGAAAGTATCATTTGGTGAAGTGGAACTGGTGATGAAGAATACAGATGGCCTCCGAAACTCCTTAACGGTACAGCTTTTTCAAGGATGGCGATAAGATATCTCGAGTAAAATAGTTGAGCGACTACAACGAAAAACATTTAATTATTTAAATATGACTATGAATTTACCGCGGCGTTGCATGCGGCGAGCTTGAAAAGTCTTAACGTTTCATATCAAATAAGAAGTAAACAGCTTATTATCATGATGATCACTAAAAAGTATAAAATAAAAAGTTTTAAAAAACAAAAAACCGCCTTCAAAAACTTCTTTTAAAATGGTAAGTTTTTGTTTTTTTAGTGGTGTGTTTTCCCCCGGAACCGGGTGAGTGTTGTGTACCTTTATCTTCTATATTTTCGTTTGTGACTGCCTCATCCTTCGATATTAACTGGTGCTTTGGGTTCCACTTAACCTGTCTAACGCTATCTTTTTCTGTTCATAACGTCGCAGTCACAAACAAGTAGGTACCTAGTACACTAAGAACCTAAGTGAAAGGGATTTATTTTACCGGGATTTACTGGGAACGTCTGGGCGTGTTTGAACTCTACATAGTCCTGGCGGTACGCCAAAAAATGCTGCAAATGGTGTTAAAAGCATGAAAATTGGAACGATTGATCTTTAGGCCATAAGAAGCAATTTGACCCGTAGCACGCAAAAAAAAACAAAAAAGGAGACGAGTTGTGACATCATTTTTATATTGTACGAGGGGCACACCGAAATGACCGGGAATTAAAAAACTACAAGTACTTTATACCTAAATTATATTTCATTGTTATTCGAAGTATTTTCCCTTGCAATTAATGCATGCATGCATTCTTTCGAACCAGTTATTAAAGGAGTAACTCGACTCTGAAGTGGACTTTTCCAAAATGGCCGATTTATACGCTTGTTCCGCCGCTTCTGGGTCTTGAAATCATTGACCACGTAACAAATCCTTAATTTATAGGAATGTAAAAAAAATCGTTAGAGCTCAAGTCAGGACTATATGGAGGATGAGACATTAACTCTACGTTTTCCTGGTTCAAACACTTTCATCGTTTCTGGCAAACAAACCATAGTTTACCAATCGGCGGTAACCGATGTTCCTGTAAAGGAATTGTGGCCATGTCCTTTTTGAAATCAAACGGAGCGATCATTTTCTTCGATACGCTACAGGAACGCACAACTTTCATTGGCTTCACCTCGCTTTCGAGGACCCAAACTGCCGACTGATATTTTTTTTCAGGTTTATAAGAATAAATCCATAATTCGTCACCTAAGACGATGTTATAGACAGGTTTTGACTTCCCTCCATCGAAGCGTTTCAGAGTAGACCGACACCTCTTAACACAAGCCGCCTTTTGCTCTTCAAACAAATTATGGGGTACGCAGCGGGAAATTAACTTTCTGACGCCCAACTCATTAAGCAAAATATTTTGAATTACGGTCATTCCAATCCCTATGAAAGCGTGAATCTGTTCGTATGTCACATGTTGATCATCTTGTAGAATTTTTTGCACAGCCGTCACGTTTTCAGGCGTTACTGCTGTTTTTCGACCACTAGAATGTACGGTGCTGAGAGAGGCACGACGTCGTCGACACTCCCAATACAGTGCTTCCACAGAAATAATCTTGAAATAACCCTCGACGAAAGTTGTGCAAATTATGGCACGGAAATTTTCACGCCTGAGCTCCATTTTGCCTATCGTCTTGTCAAATTTAAACTGGCATTAGGAAAAAACTAGCTTTTTTTAAAATAGTATAAATGTCATTACGGTTGTAAGTAGCCAGTACTCACGTAACAAAAAAGGTTTTATGCTAAGTCAATCCCAAGTACTCAATTCCCGATCATTTTGGTGTGGCCCTCGTATGGGAAAAAAAATGTTTTTGTTCTGAAACCTATCGTGTGTGGTATCTAATGAAAGGGCTTACGCCGATTCTAAAAATATATCACATCATTATATTTCAGTCACTTGTTTTAAATTAAAATAAAAACCTTTTTCAAAACATACCAAGTTTGGGCTCCTCCAGATATGATACGGTGGAATCATTATTTGTAAAATATACCTAAAATGATACGTAATAGCCTCATTTCCAACAACAAGAAAGCAATTTTGAAAATATTTACATTTAGTATTTTTTTATAATTTTTTAAATGTGATAAAATCACAAGTAGTTGAAACATGTATACAAAGTTCAACTTTAGACGCTGAGGATGATAAATACTAATGCGAGAGGAGTTTTCAATCATATTTACATTATTTACTAGTTTTCGCCCACGACTCCTTCGAGTTTTTATCCCGGAAAATTGGACAGTTCCCGAGGAAGCAGCGATAAACGACTTCCACGCGGACAGAGTCGCTGGCGAAAGCTAGTAAATAATATAAATATGATTGAAAACTCCTCTCGCATTAGTATTTATCATCCTCAGTGTCTTAAGTCGAAATTTTTTTCCCGTACAGTATAAAGGTGACGTCATAACTCGTCTCCTTTTTTGTTTTTTTTTCCGTGCTACGGGTCAAATTGATTCTTATGGCCTAAAGATCAATCGTTCCAATTTTCATGCCTTTAACACCATTTGCAGCATTTCACTGAAAAATCGCGGTGTACCGCAAGCACTAACAGTCACACAGCCTACATAGAAGTTTCCCCGCTGATTAAAACCCAATCCCGGAAATCTTGGACTGCGACCGAAGAAATATCGTGGGCAAGAGCTTTGCTTGTGTAAACAAGCTCATTCGGTACAAAACCCGAAACCTAGTAGTATTTCTCATTTGTGGATTACTAATTTGAGGGCAAAAAACTTTTCCCACAGTATCACATCCCAAACTATTTTACTCAAATTATCATTTGACAAAAAATTATAAACCAAAACAACTTATCGCAATTAAATAGTTAGCGAATTTCTTTGTGGCAAATTATTGTTTAACAAATAAATAAGGCAAATGATTAGCATCGTCCCTAAACTCCCCTACCCCATAAACCCTAACGACCTTAATAAACTAACTTGGTATTTGTAGATATGATTTCCGTTCCGGGCTTCTATTCAGCGTAGATTGGCCCTTCAGGCCTGAGGAACTCTCACCTAACCTAAAGCTACTTACCTAATTTTAACCTAAACTAACCTAATTAGACATGCTATAAATTGAGTGTGCAAAGTAACATTTTGAACAAACATATTTTTGGAATATTATATTAGCCAAAGGAAACCGTTTGCTTAATAAACGTTTGTCTTGATAAAACTTGACAAAATAAAATGATGCCAAATTATTATTTGAGCAAATGAATAAAATGCGAAATGTAAATAATGTGGTAAAGATTCGTTTGAGAAATGAAACTACTGCGATAAGTTTTTTGGGAAGTGAAATTTGTCGAAATATATTTTGGCCAAAGCGCAGTACACCCTCATTTGTAAGTGTTATTTCGGTCCACTCCTAATAAATTGTTATAACTGTATTTTTGTTTTACCCTCTTCTTTCTACTCGTGACGCTAAACGTCACACAAAATTTATTGGAGTTATTAACGTACTCGTAATTCCGTTCTAAATGATGTAATAATGTCAAAACCAAATCCATGTAATGTCAAATCCATTTTTTCATAAAAACGCGATCACAACACCATCTACCAGGTCCAGTTGTATTTTCAAACCATTCAGGGACCCACTCAAATATACACATAAAATGACATCCTAATCAGACCTGCCGTTTATGAACTTTAAGAGGAGTTAAGTAACAAACACTCGTACAGAAGAACTATATGTATAAGTAGATAAAATGAGACATAGGACTGGAAATTAAATTTCATTATAAAATGAGCGTTAAGTTGATTTGACAGCACAGACACTACAAAACAAAATGTGGACGTCATTCAATTATTCTTGAAATAACTCTAAACTTCCTCGCAAAATGGTGGTATAACGGGTGATAGCAAAAAAATGAGAATTTTTCTTTGACGTAAAAAAAAGAACTCATTTGGTATTAATCAAAGTCTGTTATGAATATGTAATATATGCAAGATTATTATTCACAAAACTGTTTATGAACATTTGAATAAGGCCCGTGGTCGGCTGTTCGACGAAGCTTTGAGGTAATGTTGGAACAACACCGTTGGACGGCATTCAGGTCCATTTTCCGAACGCAAGTTTTGATTCATTTTATCAGTTGGGCACAAATTTCAGCTCTCCAATTGTTTTTTGTATACTAATCTGCTCAAATAACCGAAAAAATCTTTAATGGGCCGACATTGTGGAAGATTTGTGGGGTTACGGTTTTTGGTACAAATAGAATATTACTGGAGTCCAGGGATTCTAACTTTTTTTTTGGCATAATGCACCAATGTTTTGTCTGGCCAAAAGACATATATTCCATCAAAGTGATGTCTGCCAATGAAAGGCACCGATTATTTTTTTCAAACGTTCGTTCTCATACACTTTTTGATTAACCGCTAAAACACTCGGTTTAAACCACAGTTTCAAAATACCCTTTTCCGAAATAGCGACATAAAGCATAAATCTTTGCTCAAACTTGTGCTTATATTTGTGTTTTATATCCTCAGGTGTAGCTGGATATGAACAGAGCCATTGCTAGAATAGCATCGGTCATATCCAGGAATATGGTTTTTCCTCTTAAGGAAAATAACTTTCATCGACCAAAATTAATGATTTTTCTTTTTTATTTCGGGTCATCCAGGGACATTGTGGCATAATAGTGGATTTTTGCTGGTTAGGGTATTCCGGCGCTCTCACATTCTTTCTGCATTCCAGACCTATCTATTTTAAAGTTCGGGAAATGTACGGTTGGGAACACTTACATTTTTCCGCGGCATTAAGTTGGCTCATGAAATGTTTATCGTTAATAGTGCTATGGACGATGTTCAGCTTTCTCTTGGTCATTTTCTTCGCTGGTCGTCCAATGCCAGTTTTGCGAACGGGTAGTCAAGGATACCAGAATTGTATAAATAGTAGAAACTAGTACCTTTTTTTTACATAAATGTTTCACTCTGTACTTTTTTCCCAACTTTAAGTTTGATTTATAAAAATGTACAATACGCTTTCTCAGAGTTACCTGTTTCGACGCCATTTTCAACAAATATAAAATGCGTTAAGAAAAAATAAATGAAGTGCAACGTTCTGAAAAGAGGTAGCAACAAATTCCCGTACAACTTTTTAAAGTAATGTGAATAAAAAAAATTAAGAACTTTGCTAAATATATTCTCATTTTTTTGTTATCACCCGTTAGTAACTATTCCCGAAAAGGTTCACTAGAATTATCGTTGGTAAAACTTAACTGATTTACTCTCGATTAACTGGCGATTTATTCTATGAATAATATGTGTTCTCATTTGGTCAAATCCGCCCTAAGTAAGTATCCAAACCATAATTCTTGGCTTATTACTCGTATTTTGTCGAAACATGAAGGAAATAGTTTTTAACACTGTTTATTTGGGCTGTTTACAACGCTTACACATATTGAGCGATACTTTATCTGGAGGAAAAAACTGACTTCAACTCCTGAATGATGAAGTCGCTGGGCCCGCGGACCTTGACGTCGTTGACGACGGCGGTGAGCTTCGCGCCCTGAGGGCCGCGTGCCAGGGCGATCTGCCCCAGGCTCAGCGGCTCAATGCCCGGAACGTCCAGCTCCGGAATGCCCTGCGCACAACAACACACCATGCGATAAACCTTTTGTATTTAATTGTTTTAATTCTGACCATAGTGGTGAGAAGGCATCTTTCTCCAATGATTTTTATCAAAAACCTCAGACATTAACATACCGACCTTAACTAGTAATCGTTTGGAATTGTTCAAAAATAAAGTTCAGAGTAATCTTTCAGTGTTACCTTTGTTACAGAATGAGTGTGATAGTTTTTATAAAGACTTGTTTGGCGTAATTCTACATCAATTTAATAACAATTTTAAAATGAAAACGATTACTGGGTCGAAAACCAAATTTAGTGAATGTGCTACTGCAGGCATTCATAAAAGTAGAAATAGGCTTTATGATGGCTTTTTTTTTTGTAGAGAGAGGGAGGACAATAAAAATGCTGACTTCCTAAATTACGTTTAGAATTATTCGAGGACCTTTAAGCAAGTTTGTTTAACTGCTAAGGCAAATTTTCTTAGTCTTAAACTCAAATCATCTTACTATAAGGTAAAAACTGTAT
The DNA here is from genome assembly GCA_946894065.1 of Acleris literana. Lineage (NCBI taxonomy): Eukaryota > Metazoa > Arthropoda > Insecta > Lepidoptera > Tortricidae > Acleris > Acleris literana. The sequence goes on along the minus strand of OX335668.1, from coordinate 38,434,178 downwards.
GGAATATTATAAATAGAGAAACGGGAAAATCAAAAACTCGTGATAATCAAGTCACCCTAAACACAGGTGACAAACAAATCACGTCAAATAAAGACGTCGCCTTAGTGTTCGAAGATTATTTCTCCAACATAGCCATTAATACTACGAAATGTCTTAAATCCTCCGCGGTGGAAGCTCAGTTATTACTTTGCACTAATGTCATTAAATGTAATATAAACTTTGAATTTAGCCCTGTAAATTCAGATTCAATAGTCAAGGTATTTAAATTGCTTAGTTTAAAAAAGACTGAGAATTTGTGGGTCACATCAGTTAGAGTACTCTTTCATATCATAGATGTAATTGCACCCCATCTAGCATTAATTTATAATAATTGCATATCAGAGGGGATCTTTCCAGATCTCATGAAATATAGTAAAGTCATACCTCTTTTTAAATCGGACGAGATGAGTGATTTAACAAACTTCCGTCCCATTTCCATATTGTAAAGTCTTTGAGAAACTAATGAATGATATGTTAGGTCACTTTAATAGAAATAATCTACTTAGCAATAACCAGCTCGGCTTTACCAAAGGTCGATCAACAATTGACAACAATTCATATCTGCTAAAGTAGTAAAATACAATACCGTTTGTAGATTTTATACTGCTGATTACAGTAAAAATATTTTTGGATTTTTTATGCTGTAGTTTTTTTTTATATTTGGGAAAAACAGTAAAAAAGTTTGATTGTGAATGTTAGGAATACACTTATAGTGCCCTTAGTCCATTTATTACCATAGGAATTGAAATAAATATGCAACTGTCATGTCCATTTTTCATCTGTCTGACGGATTACTTGATTCTAACGACACGCTTTCGATTCTCGTAATACTATTGTTTTGATATACGCTATTAAAAATGAAAGTGACTAACGGATTTGTAAAAGCGGATAGCCGCAATCTGCCCAATGTCGACGAATTCATGTTGTTACAGTTGTTATGGTTGACAAGTGACAGACATGACAGTCAGTTCTGTTTCTGTTGAAAGTTACCTTTTTAATTTTATATCATGCAAAGATCACGACATCAGTACTCCTAACTTTGTATACACGGTCTTTTTAATGACTATTTATTTAATAAATTACTAACGACGAATTTAAGTTAAAAAAAGAAAAACCGAGAAACACGGGTAGTCAAATTTTTAACCAGCTGTAATAAACGCGAAAAAACCAAAATGCATGCATGCATGCGATGCAGTAGGAATCTTTTGTGATCTTTCTAAAGCTTTTGATTGCGTAGATCATACGACCCTTATTTTAAAATTAGAACATTATCGATTGTCCAATAAAGCTTTAAGTCTTATGTCTTCTTATCTAAGTGATAGAACTCAAACAGTTGTTGTAATCAAAACGCAATCTGTTGTAGCTACAGTGAAAATAGGTGTGCCTCAAGGTTCTATTTTAGGTCCTTTTTTATTTTTAGTTTACATAAATGACTTGCCACTAACAGTAGATTATTTTTGTGATATTGTACTTTTTGCTGATGATACTTCACTAATTTTCAAGGCCGATAGAAAATCCGTAGACTACAGTAGAATAAACGCCACACTAGTTAAAGTACTTAATTGGTTTACTAGTAACATTTTTTTACTAAATACTAAGAAAACTAAATGTGTTAGGTTCGCTTTGCCTAATGTTAAACCTGTAGATTCTAGTATTTTTCTAAATGACGAGTATCTGCAAATGGAAGATAATGCAGTTTTCCTAGGCATAACAATAGATAAAAAATTGCAATGGAGTCCCCATATAGCTGTACTGGCAGATAAACTAAGTTCGGCAGCTTACGCCGTTAGGAAAATCAGACAACTAACCAATGTTGAGACAGCTCGCTTAGTTTATTATAGTTATTTCCATAATGTTATGTCCTACGGTATTCTGGTTTGGGGTAAGGCAGCTGACATACAAACTATATTTGTGTTACAAAAAAGGGCCATTCGTTCTATTTACGACTTAAATTCCCGTGACTCATTAAGAGACCGTTTTAAAGAAATTAATATCTTAACCGTAGCGTCTCAATTTATTTATGAGAATATTATTTATGTTATTAAGAATTTAGATTCTTTCACTAAAAATTCTGATATATATATATTAAATACTAGAAATAAAATTAAAATCGCTATTTGAAAGTTCCGCGTCCGTAAAGTATATAAATCATTTGTTGGTCAATGCATTCATTTCTATAATAAATTACCAGACGTCGTTTTAAAGGTACCCTTTCCAGCACTTAAAATTACTTGAAAAAGTCGTTTATGTCTAAAGCGTATTATAGGGTCGAGGATTATCTAACAGACAAAAATGCATGGCTTAAACCCGAAACTTAGTCAATAATTATTTATTCAAATGCAAAAGCTTTATCTTGTCTAGGGGACACCGTTAATGTAGGAAAACATATCAAAACTTTTATGTGCTCGTCTTGCACCGTCTTATATAAACATAAATAGGTGTTTTGTTTTTGTTTTTCCTTTTCTCCCTATGTCTCTCTCGTCTCAAAAATAAAGTTCAGAGTAATCTTACAGTGTTACCGTTTTTACAGAATGAGTGTAATAGTATTTATAAAGACTTCTTTGGCGTAATTCTACATCAATTTAACAACAATTTTAAAATGAAAACTATTTCTAGGTCGAAAACAAAATTTAGTGAATGGGCTACTACAGGCATTCATAAAAGTAGAAATAGGCTTTATGACCTATATAGAGAGAGGGAGGACAATAAGAATGCTGACTTCCTAAATTATGTTAGGAATTATTCAAGGACCTTTAAACAAGTTTGTTTAACTGCCAAGGCAAATTTTCTTAGTCTCAAACTTAAATCATCTGACAGCAAGGTAAAAACTGTATGGAATATTATAAATAGAGAAACGGGAAAATCAAAAACTCGTGATAATCAAGTCACTCTGAACACAGGTGACCAACAAATCACGTCAAATAAAGACGTTGCCTTAGCATTCGAAGATTATTTTTCTAACATAGCCATTAATACTACGAAATGTCTTAAATCATCCGCGGTTGAAGCTCAATCATTACTTAGCACTAATGTCAGTAAATGTAATATAAACTTTGATTTCAGCCCTGTAAATTCAGATTCAATAGTCAAGATATTTAAATCACTTAGTTTAAAAAAGACTGAAGATTTGTGGGGCACATCAGTTAAGGTACTCTTTCATATCATAGATGTAATTGCACCCCATCTAGCATTAATCTACAATAATTGCATATCAGAGGGGGTCTTTCCAGATCTCATGAAATATAGTAAAGTAATACCTCTTTTTAAATCGGGCGAGATGAGTGATATAACGAACTTCCGTCCCATTTCCATACTACCAGTTTTAAGTAAAGTCTTTGAGAAAGTAATGCTAAAGGATATGTTAGGTCACTTTAACAGAAATAAACTACTTAACAATAACCAGTTTGGCTTTACCAGAGGTCGATCAACAATTGATGCGGCATCTGTACTCATTAAACATATATATAACAGTTGGGAGAAATCTTGCGATGCAGTAGGAATATTTTGTGATCTTTCTAAAGCTTTTGATTGCGTGGATCATACGACCCTTATTTTAAAATTAGAACATTATGGATTGTCCAATAAAGCTTTAAGCCTTATGTCTTCTTATCTAAGTGATAGAACTCAAACAGTTGTTGTAAACAAAACGCAATCTGTTGGAGCTACAGTGAAAATAGGTGTGCCTCAAGGCTCTATTTTAGGTCCTTTTTTATTTTTGGTTTACATAAATGACTTGCCACCAACAGTAGATAAACTTTGTGATATTGTACTTTTTGCTGATGATACTTCACTAATTTTGAAGGTAGATAGAAAATCCGTAGACTACAGTAGGATTAACACCACACTAGTTAAAGTACTTAATTGGTTTACTAGCAACAATTTGCTACTAAATGCTAAGAAAACGAAATGTGTTAGGTTCGCTTTGCCTAATGTTAAACCGGTACATTCTAGTATTTTTCTAAATGACGAGTGTTTGCAAATGGTAGATAAGGCAATTTTCTTAGGCATAACATTAGATAAATATTTGCAATGGAGTCCCCATATAGCAGTACTGGCAGGTAAACTAAGTTCGGCAGCTTACGCCGTTAGGAAAATTAGACAACTAACCAATGTTGAGACAGCTCGCTTAGTCTATTATAGTTATTTCCATAGTGTCATGTCGTACGGTATTCTGGTTTGGGGTAAGGCAGCTGACATACAAACTATATTTGTGTTACAAAAAAGGGCCATTCGTTCTATTTACAACTTAAACTCCCGTGACTCTTTAAGAGAACTTTTTAAAGAAATTAATATCTTGACTGTAGCGTCTCAATTTATTTATGAGAATATTATTTACGTTATTAGAAATTTAGATTCTTTCACCAAAAATTCTGATATACATAATTTAAATACCAGAAATAAAAATAAAATCGCTATCCGAAAATTCCGCGTCCGTAAAGTATATAAATCATTTGTTGGTCAATGCATTCATTTCTATAATAAATTACCTGACGAAGTTTCAAAGTTACCCTTTCCAGCACTTAAAAGTTACTTGAAAAGGTCGTTAATGTCTAAAGCGTATTATAGGATCGAGGACTATGTAACAGACAAAAATGCATGGCCTAAATCCGAAACTTAGTCAATAATAATTTATTCAAATGCAAAATCTTTATCTTGTCTAGGGGACACCGTTGATGTAGGAAAACATATCGAAACTTTTATGTGGTCGTCTCGCACCATCTTATATACACATAAGTATGTGTTTTTTTTTTTCTCTATCTCTCCCGTAAGATTCTTAATTGGCATGTTTTCCTGCTGAACTACGCATGTTATTTGATACTATATTTAATTTAATATTTATAGCTTTATATAATGCTAGACTAAGTAGTACCATTGTAATAAGAAATATGTTTAAAAAATGACTGACTGCTGAGTTTCTTGCGGCGTTTCTTCTCGGCAGTGGTCTTCTCTTGGGAAGCGCTGGTAGATTCTTGACGTGTAAAAGTGCCCGTGCGGCCTACTTGCTGAATAAATTTCTTTTATCTTTTATCTTATCTTTTAAGACTTTTGGCATGTTTTCCTGCTGAACTACGCATGTTATTTTTATAAGTATAATATTTAATTTAATATTTATTGCTTTATATAATGCTAGACTAAGTAGTAACCATTGTAATATGTTTAAAAAATGACTGACTGCTGAGTTTCTTGCGGCGTTTCTTCTCAGCAGTGCTCTCCTCTTGGGAAGCGCTGGTAGATTCTTGACGTGTAAAAGTGCCCGTGCGGCCTACTTACTGAATAAATATCTTTTATCTTTTATCTTTATCATTTATATTTTTAACGATCGGGTCGACATCTAGCCTCCGTAGATGCGACTCATTAAGTTACCTTTGCACCTACACATGTGTGTAAGTGTTTCCAGGGTACCTAATATGGCTGCGTTTATCGCGTGACAAATTTTGGATAAAACATCCGTCACTTTTTGACACGTATGTACAAGACGGATGCTTTATCCACATTTTGTCACGCGATAAACGCAACCATACTATTCCCGCATAGTGTCATGTCGTACGCTATTCTGGTTTGGGGTAAGGCAGTTGATATTCAATATATATATTTGTATTACAAAAAAGGGCTATTAATTCTATTTATAACTTCAATTCCCGTGACTCTTTAACGCATTCACTGCTGGCAACGCATATAAGCGTTCTCCTGACTTTCACCCAGTACCTTCAACGCGTATGTGCATTCTTACAGTAGATAAGCTCCATAAACAAATATGTGGCACCGGCGAAAGTTTAAAAAACAGTACTGGCAGTAAATACGTTAAGAGAACTTTTTAAAGAAATAATATATGTAGCTTTTCAATTTATTTACGAATTTTTATTTCATTTTATTAAGAATTTAAATTGTTTCACTAAAAATTCAGATATACTTACATCATTTAAATACTAGGAATAAAAATAAATTTATATTCGAAAATTCCGTGTTCATACAGTATATCAATCAATAGTTAGTCAACGCATTCATTTCCGTAATAAATTACCTGACGTAGTTTTAAAGTTACCTTTTCCAGAACTTTAAAATAACTTGAAAAAGTCGTTAAAGTCTAAAGCTAACTACTCGTACTATAGGGTCGAGGACTATCTAATAGACAAAAATGCTTGGCCTAAACCCGAATCTTAGTCATTAATAAGTTGTGCAAATGCAAAAGTTGTATATTGTTTAGGGGACACCCCGTTGATGTAGGAAAACATATTGAAACTTTTATGTGGTCGTCTTGTACCGTCTTATATACTCGTACACATAAGTACAGCAGGACACAATTAATATGGCGTGCGTCAAAGCTCTTACGCTGTTTATCATTGAGTCTATTATTGCCTAATCCGCGCGCCAATTTAATTGTGTCTTGCTAGGTGTTTTTTTTTGCTCCTTTTCTCCCTCTATTTCTCTCGTAATATTTTTGGCATGTTTTCCTGCTGAACTACGCATGATATTTGATATTATATTTAATTTGACAGTAGCATTACATATGCTATTCAGATTCAGATTCAGATTTTATTACTCAATATAACACAGTATAAATTACATGATAGGTCAAATTATACCGGTATGCAGTTACATTGAGGTCGTCAGAAATAGAATTAAATAATAGGGTATCTGCCTGATATTAAATTTCATATATTAATTTGGATAATACATAGGTAGTATGATAAAATAATTCAAAATCAAATTTGAAATTGGTAATAAAAAAAAAAAAAGTTTTTTGCCTATCTCTCTCTCCCGAAACGATGTTTTGCGTGTAATTCATATGGCGGTTGAGTCGTATGACGTCACATTACTGTATTTTCCTCTCAGTCTAAAAGCAAGTTTTAAACATTTATATCTTTCTTATTTTTAAAGATATTAAAAAAACTATTTATACTAGGCTATTCGAAAGGTAAAAAAGATTCAATTTAAATACTAATAAAAAAATAGGCAAATACCCTATAATAACAAAAGTAAAAGTCAACACAAATACAAAGTACAATAAAATAAAAGTCAATCTTATTTACAAGTCAAGTTCCATATACTCATACGGAATAGAGTGGGTTATACAAAAAAAGATTCCTAAGCCGGCGCCCAAACTTTTCGTCAGATGGTTCGCGTTTGAGTTCGCGTTTGAGTCCGAGTGCGGCGGGTAGACGCTCGTAGTAGGTGGGACCGATGGCGCGCGGGTTCTTACATGCAAGTGCCTTGCGACGAGGAGCAGAGGGCCCTGCCAAGATGCACTACGCTAATTAGCGTTTCTATTCGATTCGTTTTTAAACCAATCGTGTCACTGGTAGTCCACGTGACATTTCGTATCACGTCATCTACCAGTGACGCGATTGGTTTATAAACGAAACTAATAGAAACGTTAGATAGCGTAGTGCATCTTGACAGGGCCCTCAGTTCTCAAACGCCCTGTGTGGCGGAGTTATTTGCCGACGACGTTTACTGTTGCAAACGAAGAAATATTTGATCGGACAAACTTAATAATTTCGAATATGTACAGTGAATAGTGCGTCATTATGCGGTGCGCTGTGAAAATGCCCCGACAAGTATGTCTTCGCTTCGCCCTAACCAACGTACGCACGGCACGTTTCTGCATCAGCATTACCCTGTTGGCATACGTATAGTTTTTCCATAAGAGTGTGCCATACGACATCAGTGAGTGAAAGTGTGCATAATATACCTGTCTTAGAGCATCGTCAGATATAAGCAATTTCAGCTTACGCAGCGCAAAGACTGCACTACTCAATCTACCACACAACAGGTCAACATGGCACTTCCAATTAAAATTCGAGTCCAGGGTGAAGCCGAGAAACCTACACTGATTGTATACAGGCATCGGATTGTTTGGAACGCACGGAGGAACAGGAACACTACGCCCCGAGAAAATCATGACGTTTGATTTTGTTATATTCAGGAGCAAGCCGTTACACGAAAACCACTTCTGCACTTCTGCAGTTGATCACATGCGTCATGAATTTGCCCAGCGAGCTGGTCATACGTGCGCGCGCCAACTATGATCGTTGTGTCGTCTACGAACTGCACAGAAACGCCGGCCATTATGCTGGTCCGAAGATCATTGACTTAAGCCAAAAATAGGGTATTTCCCAAGGCGGATCTTTGAGGGATCCCTAGTCTCAAGGTGCCAACATCAGGCGGCCAATTTTTTACTTTCGAACGCTCGAAAGGTTCACTCGGAAGTAAGCAAAATCTGTGAAACCGTATTTTTGAAATTACGAGCGATAGAAAATTTAAAGACGAGTGGTCCACACCATTCGTTTTCAATTTTACCGCTCGTATTTCAAACAACGGTTTCGAAGATTTTGCTCACTTCCGAGCGAAACTTTCGAGCACTCGAAAATCAAAAATCGACCCCCAGATTCTAGTCTCTTGCCGCCCGCAGACAATTTGACAACTTGTTTCCGGTCGCACAGAAATGACGTAAGTAGATGGTGGGAGGTGTCCTGTATCCCATTATAGTGCAACTTATCCATCGCCGCAGCAGTAGTTGTTTTTGCCTGTATGCGAATTGGTGGTCCGTCAGCAAGTCGTTGCCTTCAAGGTGGCCCATTATGTGAGACGATAGGATGGATTCAACAATTTTGGAAACTGTGGGAAGTATCGTTATTGGCCTATAACAATTAAAGTCAAATTTGTCACCCTTCCCCTTAAAGTACAGGACACACCCTAGTACTCTTAAGCACGTCAGGGTAAACACCGGTGTCGAAAACAATATTTATTAAAACTACTAGAATATACCAGAGATTACTGGCCATATAGAAAGTAGTATGTTTGGCGATATGTCATATGTACCAGCAGTGGTGCGTGATTCAAGATGGAATGAAACACTTCATTTAACATATCGCGCGTGACGGTCGGCAGCGCGAGCGCGGGCACATCCAACTCCCGCAGGTGGTGGTGCAGGTAGCGCCAGCTCTGGGACTTGTCACTTTGAATAACATCGTCACCACCTTCAATATTTGTCCATGTCACAGTGTCTTTGAGTCAAAAGTCATGCGACCTTGTTTTTGTGCCTATCTCCTCATTAACAGACCCCGCAACGGAGGTAGTAAAACCGTAGCATATCACAGTTTTATCTTTGTTAGGGTTAGCGATTACGATGAATCATTTTCTTACTTTATTGTACGTAAGATTAAAACAATTTAATGGTAAACTTACTGACCTTCTTTTGATATAACCTTGTTTAATTTTCTATCAATGTTAATGTCATCATTGTGGTTTTAGTACGACCATTATTTAAAAAAAAAACAGGCCAGAGCTATCTCATATGTGTGGCTGGCAGTTTCTAGCACCTAGCCATATGAATCGGAAACATCAAGTAAACACATAGGTACAATAGAGACGAAGGTTCAGATGCAGCACAGCTTCTATACAATTCACGGTGGTGCCTTTCATTCATTACATTTAAGTCTAAGGAGGGAATCATAAAGGAACATAGTTTGTTACAAAATGATGTCGAAGTAAATGAGAGATATTTAAAAAAATTAAATTGAGGATTTAAATAACATTGTATTTTTATTTGTTTGTAGTAGGTACATCAGCTGCGTTATAATATTGGCAAAATCAAAACTAAGTTATCACGTAACCCCGATGACACCGAGCTACTTCCGAACTTATTACACTTAGAACACTATATTGGACAACGATAAAGGACGTACGAAGCAATCATACTTATAAATAATCAAATATCAAACAGTCGGGATAACATGTGTCGTAGCGTGTTACTAGTTATTTCATCCGAGACTCTAATCTCAAAGGCAAATCTAACAAAGATAAGAGCGGAGCGATCGACGTGCTCTTGAGCAGGTCGGCCGGTGACTGTGGGCGCGCGCGCACCGCCGCCGCGGCCCACCAGCTGAATCAGTACTATATACATACAGGCGACAGTAATACAAAGCCATGCGTCAGTACCGCTCTCATTTTTTTAGATCAGTATCTTATGTCACTATCACCAATATTCATTTTCGAACCATTTACACTGCCGGGAATAATTGAGGCGTGTAAAAACATAAAACGAAAGGAATCACCAGACATTAACGAAATGAGCAGATCCTAGAATTCCTAGACTATCTCCGTCCCGTTGTTATCTCAATATAACTTAAACTATTAAATGAATGCATAGATGTGGGTGTGTATCCTGACATGTTGAAACTAATCAAAGTTCACCCTATTTATAAGGGCAAAGGTGCGATGCATTTACCCAATTTCTATCGACCAATATCGTTGATACCCATCATTTCAAAGGTTTTCGAGCGCATGATAAGTCTACGAATAATGAAATATTTCGTTTCGAATAACCTTTTAAACCGTCATCAGTATGTGTACCAGCCGGGGCGGTCGACGACGGACGCAGCGCGTGACTTGGTGGCGCGAGTGCTCCACCACCTCGAGGGCGGGCGACGGGTCGCGGCCATCTTCTGCGACCTGTCGCGCGCCTTCGATATGGTTGATCGCTCGTTGCTACTCAAAAAGCTTGCGCGCTACGGATTCAGAGGAATTTTTTACAAAACAATTGCCTCGTTTTTGATTAATCGTAAACAGACGACGTACGTCCTCAACTCTAAGTCAAATCCTGAGCCCGTCGGCGACTGTGCTGTGCCCCAAGGATCTACTATGGGAAATAATATTTTTCTGATTTTGGTAAATGACACCACGATGGTCTTTTCCGATCTTGAGTATGTCATGGTTTGAATGACACGTGCATCATTGTTAACGCCGAAAGCTTAGAAATGTTAAAGCATAATGTCAACAAAGCAATACTCGAAATGACCAAGTGGTTTACGGCAAACGGTATGCAATTAAATATCGAAAAAACTAATATGATACATTTTCAGGTCCGCCAATCCAGTGATGATTAATTAAGTATAAAAATTGATAACAACCTGGTTCCTCAAGTAAAGCAGGTAAAATATTTGGGTTTTATTATCAATGCAGGCCTCACGTGGAGCCCGCACGTCGACGCAACGTGCGACCATCCGGCGACGGCCAGCTACGCCCTATCCAGGCTCGCACCTACCTTATCTGTTGAAAATATTAAAAAGGCTTACTATGACTACTTTCACTCGATACTTATTCAAGGTTACCTTTGGGGAACGGCGGCGGACCGTGATAGACTGTTTAAGCTGCAAAAGCGTCCATTACGCCAAATTGCTAAAATCCCTCAGAGCATCCTGCACAGGAATTGTTTAGGCAACATAGGATACTCACATTGCCTAGTGTGTACATACTATCCGCCTGCTTACACGTAAGGGCGAACCTCCAAGAGTACAGAGCGCACGCGCAGATCTTCAGCAGAAGTACTCGCAGGCAAAACCATCTCATAGTTCCGAGGTATAGACTAGCTATGACTCGTAAGTCGCTCGGTGTTATGGGTCCCAGAGTATACAATTCTCTCCCTGTTCAGTTGGTTAGCTTGGCCAGTGACGCAATATTTGCACGTAGACTGAAAACCCTGCTACTCGTACTAGATCTAGCATGCTACAGAATAGAAGATTTTATAACAAGAGATGGTTAAAATAATTGTAGTTTGGAAAATAATGTATAATTTCAAAAAAGTATAAACAGGCAGTGATATAATCATATTTTAGGAATAATATTTAAATTAAAATTAAAATGTTACTAATAAATCTATAGAAACTTAAGAAACGAGTTTTTAATAATATGATTTGAAATGTATTTAAATAATAATATCTTAAATGTGACTTGTGACTTGACTTGTGTTGTGACTTGTATCTTAAATGTGAATGTACTTCCACTAAAAGTAAGTAAAATTGTAATTTAGTTAAATACGTGATATGTAAAATATTACGTTTTACCAATAAACTTATTATACACAAAACTAACTTTACTTACTACGTAATTACGGCACGCTTCGAGACTCTCGGACACTCTCCGAACGAGAGTGTCCGATACTGAGCGTTCAAGACGGCGGCAGATCGTGGCGCACGCGGCTCGCTCGCTCGGTGCCGGCCCCGGACTGATATCCATTCTCAGAATGTACGAGCGGGAAGGTTAATGAGGCAGCCTTGTCCGGAAGCCGGCCGGGACTGTCGAATCTACGATCTATTTTTAATGTATTTTATATGAGTTCTTCCTGAAATAAATGACTTACTCGTGTTATTAATATTATTATTATCACTAAAGTAAATGTAATAAAAATCATTTTGCAACAATGTTTCCACGTTGAAGTAAAACATTAATAACATTCCGTGACTAAACTTGTATACTACATCCATAAACCGATTAAAATATTTCGCAAGTGCAGCCTTAACTTTGGGCGCGGAAGACAGGGGCGTAGCGGGTTGAAGGGTATTTAAAGCGCGGCATTTGGCGCCTAGTCCAAGGAGATTCGCTTCTACGTGTAAAATACGGCTTGACTTGTGATAAAAGCAACCGGATACCATAATATCGGGGAAAACAGTCTTACTGCTTAAATAACTGCCTGCTCGAAGTCCGTTTAAAATTATTTCTTGCAAATGCCCAACTTACTTTTTAGAAGTTCAAACAATCGGAAATAGGTATCATATGATTTATTGAGCAGTGTTAAATGTTGTGATGTTGGTAAACTGTAGTTAAGTCGCTTAAGTTGGTACACCGTGGGTTCATACCTTTATTGGAAGGTATTCTAAGTGTTGAAATTAATTATCTATGGTCCTTAAAAAATAAAGGGCTTCTTCTCGCTGATGTCTTGCGCAACTGATGTGCTTATTTCATTTCAAAGCCCAAATAAACCCAAATAGTTACAATATAAACCCAGTTTCTAGCTTAAAATATTGGAATTAGAAACCGAAATAAAGTATATTTTGTGGTAAATACGTGAAAGCATTATCCTTGTTGCGCTACTTAAGCGGATTATTCAAGGTTGCAAAAGCGTGCCGACATCGCGGCACGTGAAATATAACCATGCCTGAAACAAAGAAGCATGAAACAGCAAGTAGTATGAGCCTTGAACTAAATTCTCTGATAAACAAAAGGAGGTTTTTAAAAGGACGTGTCACGCACGTTTCAAACTTAGTCGACGCTGCACCGAACGACGAGCTTCCATTCCACAAGGCAAGATTGACTGACATTATATCTAAAATTGAAGACGTCAACATGGCTATTGAGTATCTCGACCCAAATGAATAAAAAGCAGGACTGCAGCTGGAGACGCGGTGCACGGAGCTGCTTATTACACTACAACGGCGCATGGACGCACTCTGCATGACGGTAACGCCGCCTAAACCATGCGTGCCTTTAGGGGTTTCGGTCACTAATCTACTTCCAAAAATTTCGCTGCCGACTTTCAGTGGGTGTTATGATGAGTGGCTTAGCTTTAAAGACCTATTTAATAGTCTAGTCAACCATAACCAAGACTTAAATGACATAAATAAGTTGTATTACTTAAAATCTTCTTTCAAACAGCATTATAATTCGTTGTTGTCCTTGCAGGTACCTAATCTTCCTGACATGCAACTAATCCATATTTTAAGTTCAAAGCTTGATTCACCAAAATCAAATCAAAAAATCCTAGGATATCCTGTATGACAGATCGCCAGGCCCTCCCCCGATTTCACAAAGAAGTAGGTATGATGGTAGCACAAGATCGATTTCTTGTGTAAATAAAGGTAATAAAGATATACTCATGTATTAAATAATACTATGAACTATTTAACAATTTGTACCATGGTGATAATGTCGGTAATTAGAATCTACAGTATCAGACATATGTGCAATATAATATATTTGGACTGATTAGCGAGCTAAACAAGTGTTGGAACTAAATAAATAAATATACAAAAATATGAGTAGTATCCAGCTGTTACTATCGCAATGAAATTTTTTCTTTATTTACTGTCGTAATTAGTTCTTCAGTTTGGTCATAATTAAGTTTATGCAACCATTCGGTTACTACAATTTTACATTTTTGCCTGTTGAGCGGAGTTATGTTGATAACTGCGTTAATTTTGTTATATAAGTGGCTACCCTAGAAACAAAAAAACCTGTGTGAGAAACGCGATTTGAAAATATTTTTGTTGCGCACTAAGTGACAACGCCTTCTGTTTGTTGCCATGAGAGGATTAAAGGGAGTAAGAGAATATTGTCTCATGATGGTGTGGAGAACAAAGAGTTGTCGGATTGAGAGGACATTGAAAGCTTAGTAAACCTCATAGGTTGGATGGAAGAATGGAAGGCATGAACTGACCTTAAGAACCGCTCGCTATGAACGTTCGAGTTTGAGAAGATAACTTTTACAGGACCCACCCCAAGATGCCACACAGTAAGTGAGAATTGATTGACACAGTGCGAAATAAACTGTTTTTATTATTTTAGGTACAGCCACATGACGAAGGTTTTAAAAAAATGTAAATAAGTTTGCGGATTCTCGTCGTAGTGAGCTCAATATGTGGCCGAGAAGTAAGGTTCTTGTCAATTAAAATGAAGAGATATCTAATAACATTTACACTTTCTAATTTGGGACAATATTGAGAAGTAGATCTGTGGTTAAGTTGCTGTTCTTTAAGGTAAACGTAATGTATTTGGTTTTGTCAGCATTAAGAGTCAGCAGGTTCTCGTTTAGCCATTTTAGTACCTCATCGAAACCGTACTGCGCCTCTACAGGCCTCTAAATACTTCATCCCAGGTATTATTAGCACTGAATATAAGAGCAGTGTCATCAGCAAAGGTGATTATCTTGCCGTTACTAAGAGTCCGCAAACAGAGGTCGTTAATAAAATCAAGAAGAGCGTAGGACCCAGAATGCTCCCCTGCGGAACTCCGTATATAACAGGTAGATCGTCACTAGTCCAGTTTTCGATTTTCACGAACTGTTTACGATTTGTAAAATAGCTTTCGAACAGTTTCAGTTGGGTGCCTCTAACACCAATTCTATCAAGTTTTGCTAACAGTATGGGAATAGAGACCGGTTCAAAGGCCTTCGCAAGATCTAGAAATATAGTGATTACTTTTTGTCTGCTATCTAAGTTATTAACGATGTAATCTGTTAATTCGTGTACCGCTTCATTGGTTGATCTTCCTCCACGAAAACCGAATTGAATATTCGCTAGAAGTTGTTTAGACTCAAGATAATTGGTTAGTCGGTTATTGATGACTTTTTCCAATAACTTAGATAGAGCTGGTAAGATCGAAATGGGGCGATAATTGTTTACACAGTCTCTGTCACCACTTTTAAACACGTGGTGAATTTGAGATACGAGTATCCTGAGCATATTAGGAAAGACACCTGTATCCAGAGCAAAGTTGTATTATGAAAACTAGGGGCTTAACCAAGACATACCTGTACTTTTTTATGAGTGCGCTCGAAATATTGTCCCACCCCGCACCACAATCAGGTTTGAGATTGCTAATTAAGGAATTAATTTCATTTTCATCAATAGGCAAAATTCCGAAAGAGCCAGGGGTAGTGTCTTTGAGTGGAGGGGGGACAGCGTTTGATGATTTTGATCTAGATTTATCTGCTAGAGTTTTCCCAATGCTGACAAAAAAGTTGTTAACTGCGTTCACCGATTGTTTTGGTTCCTTAATGCTAATTAGTTCCATAGCCGGATAATTAGGTTTATTCGTGTATGTAATTGTCTTAATCGCTTTCCAGAGTCTTTTGCTATCATGCTGGGCTTGTTTTAATTCCGCTTTGTCGAATAATGTTTTTAGAATTGTATTACAAAAGTTTCCGTATCTGGTATAAGTCACTCTACGGGTTTCGTTATCGGGTTGTTTTTTTAGACTTTAAATGTTTTGTCTCGATTTCTAATGCAGCGTAACAACCCTGGGGTAATCCACGGTTTAATAATTTGCTTTTGCCTAGAGGTTTTGATAATTGCAGTGTGTGCGTCAATGATATTCCTTAAATTGTTAACGAGGTATATCGTAGCTTTATTTGCATCAGTCATCGCGAAAATGGGTTTGAAATCAATATTGTGCATGGCAAGATCCAATGAATGATAATTAATTCTCCGGTATACCTTAGAGGGGACATTAGTTTTATGGTGCATTTCTAGGCTGAGACTGACACTATAATGGTCAGTGCCACGAAATATTGTGCTGGTGATTTGGTTTTAAAATTATGACATGATCTAAGCAAGATGAGTGTGCATGAGTAGGGGCATCGTGGGCTGGTAACATACGATGTAAAGCTAGCAAATTAAGGTAAGAGTTGGCTCTCATGTCGGTCGAATTTGGAGAAATAATCTATATTAATGTCACCTAAATATTAAAATTATGTTACGGTAAGATGACAACCCCATTAAAATTTCGTTTAGGGATTCTAAAAATATATGGGTATTTCTTTCAGCTGGCGGGCGATAAATAGCAAGTACAGCTGTGAAGGCATCGAGCTTTAGTAGAAGCCCATTGGCATCGGAAATAAGTGGTTCAGAAATAACATAATGCTGAGACGTTTTATAATATACCACTACTCCTTCGTTCTGTGTTCGACTACTAGTAGTGGAAGAGTGACAGTAGCCGCCTAGAACAGGTATATCCGGACATTTTCCCCTTAAATTAAATAGGATATAAACTACCCAACACCAAATAAAATTACAATTATATACAGTGCCTTCCCTTCCTTCCTGGGATGACGATCAAAAACAAAAATACTTTTTTTTTCTTATTGTTATCATAGGTGAGTGTGATTCTATAACCGTGTCCTCCAGTGACCCAGCAGATGCATAGCAATCTTCATCAAGCGACTTATTGTTATGAGAATCACACTCATAATTTTCCTTATTTATGTCACTACTCTGTGGTTCAGAGTATTGAGGCTCACATTTAATTATTTAGATGCCTTCTATTTCGGCGATAAATTCCCCGCCTATTTTTAACAACATAGGACCTAGGAGAGTTACCTTCGGATACAACTTGCCCCCTCATTCGATAGTTCCTATCCAGAACAATAACATTATCCCCTTTATTTAATTTAGGTAATATTTTACAACGCTGATTATAGTACTGCTTAATCTTTTGCTGGTTGTTAGTAAAAACGTTATGTTCATATAGTTTGGGATGCAACAAATCTGGGTGTACGGGCAATCTACACCTCAGCATGCGACCCATTATGCATTTGGGAGAGCTCAAGTTCTCGCGGGGCGTGTTACGATAACTGAGTAGATTTAAATAAAGATCGGAGCCGCTTTGTATTGTTTTCTTTAAAATATTTTTTATAGTTTGCACCGCGCGCTCACTCTTGGCGTTTGCTTGGGCATAGTTTTGGGAGGTGGTAGCATGCTCAAAGCCCCAATCTGCTGCAAACCGCTTAAAGTCCCTACTCGTAAATTGCGTGCCATTATCGCTTATAACTTTTTCTGGAATCCCGTATCTTGCAAAATTTTGTTTTAACGACTGGATTACTGAGGCACTTGTAATATTATTTAATTTTGGAAACCTCAACAAATCCGGAATAGTAATCAACTGTGATTAAATAATATTTTTTAAATATTCAAAAATGTCTGTGCCTGCTTGGTTCCACGGCAAAATGGGTATCTCAAATGGTATCTAAGGTTCCCTACTGGGCGCATTTAAGTAATCCTGGCACACAGAACAGCGTTTCACATAAAGTTCGATTTCTTTATTCATTCCAGATCAAAACAACACTTGTCTCAGTGGCGGTACTTCCATACAAGCCCAAAAGCCGGGCTTGCCTTACAAATATAACAACGATCAAAAATCAAAGGTCACGATCACGAACTATTTCAATTCGCGCTCTCATTAAAATTTTCAAATAATGCAACAGCAGCGTAGTACCGAATTTGATCGCGCTCCGCCGCCGCACGGCGGGCAGCACTGCTGCGCGCTGAGACGACCCGAACTCGCTTGAGACACGGCTAGTCATCCCGCTCGCACGCGGTGGCTTGCAGGGGGGCTTCTATCTTAACCGGTATATCTCTTTCTTGCGCATTAGAACTGCCTTATAATGAGATATAACTATTCATAGGTTCATATAGCAAATAGTACGAGATTTTAAGCCCTGCTTGCGTCTGAAGTTGTACCCGAGTCGAGTAAAATGCGAAATTCGCGCATGCGCGTGTTGAGCCGCGTTGACGGCCGACTTCACTTCTATTTATTTGCTTGCTTACTTACTTCAATAATTTTACTTGTTTTGTTTGTTGTGAATTGTGAATTGTTTTGTTTGAGTCAACTGCGGTCACTAAGTATTTTGTTTGTTGTGTTGTTCAATTGGATTGGCAATGGAGGAAGTATTCCCTTGTGAATCTTGTGATTGTGATTATTTAAACTGTGCAAAAATTTTGCTTGGTAAACTCTTTAAACTTTGCTGATAAAACATCAGATTTTCAGTACCTATTTCTCATTTCTCGCATAAGTAAAAGACGGTTTAATGTTTAATACCTAGATCAGTGTAAAAAACACAATATTGCTGCTGTTGTAGTGTAGGTATATTATTATCGAACGACAAAAAGTTTGGAATATACCTATCTGATTATGAAAAATCAAATAACTTAGCTGACACGATTAAAAGGCATATTAATTTTATTTGCAATAAGACACGAACGATTTAAGTAATTTTGGTAAAAAGCGAATTGATACATTTATCCGCAATAACTTTAAAAACTACGAAATCATATCTCTCGGCTTGCCCTATCCTGAAACCCTAGGCACGCCACTGACTTGTCTGGCTCGCCTCTTACACCGGTCAATGCCAAGGTGACCATCGTGAATTACCTTAAAAATATCAGTTCTCATAGAATTCGGAATCAGAATTAAATTATTTTTAAATATCACATCGTCCACCGCAAATAGTTCATCTTTCATTGACCAATAACATTTGACGTTTTCTGAAACCTCATATTTATTTTCTGGCCACCCCTTCTGTAAGTAATCCGATAATTCTACTAACACTTTATCTTTTAATGTTTCCTCTTTAATAGTATTTAAATTATTTTTAGATATATTTACATGACTCATTAAAAGATTGAGTGTCTGTGAGCATGCGCGAGGCGTACTCCACGGGCCGTCCGGCACCTAGGGCTACGCTGCTGGCGTCGACCGACAGCACCAGGAGCTGGTGCACGTCGTATAAGGCCAAAACAGGGCTCTCACTAAGTAGTTGCTTAAGATTATCTAACGCACTCTGGTGTACTGAGTCCCAGACCCAGCATGATTTCTTTTTTAATAGACTAGTCAATGGGTTTGTGTGATCCGAATAATTCGGTATAAATTTTGACAGATAATTTGTAGCACCCAAAAAACGTTCAAGTGCCTTTTTTATTGCCGGGAGGCGGCATTTCTACAATCGCTTTAACTTTAGTGCAATCCGGTTTCATACCATTTTTATTAAAAACATGGCCTAAGTACGTTACTTCCTCAACACATATTTTACATTTACTTTTATTAAATTTCAAATTGATGCACCTGGCTCTTTCCAACAATGCTACTAACCCTTTATCATATTCCTGTTTTGTTCGACCCCAGCAAATAATATAATCGATAAAAGAATCTACTCCTTCTAGATTTTCAAATAACTGTTTTATTGTGGCATGGAAAACCTCCGGCACGCAATTCAACCCGAACGGTAATCTTGTGAACTGGTACCGGCCAAACGGCGTACTAAAAGTATAGATGAATTAGCGAGAGCGTGGAATTGCATGTGTAGTGGTTGTACCGTTCGCATGAAAAGGAAAACCATTTAAGTTTAATTCTAAATTTAATGAGATTACCCTAAACGAGTGGAATAAGTATGTCCTTTTTTTGCTTTTAGTCACTATCATTTATTTAAATTTTTATCTTTAAGGCTAGAAATTGCTTAGGTATGGGACAGATGAAAATTATATAAATATAGTTCTCCTTATGACTTCTTGATCAAAAACATGTACTGCCGACGGACGAGTAGGTACGTAACTTTTTCTTACTCGGAGAGGGGAATTTTTCGGTTGCTTTGAATTTGTCACTCTTACTCTCATTCATAATTTTATAAATAGTCGAGAGAGAAACACCTGTAGCTTTTTCAACTAATTGGGCAGCAGTGTAAGGTAAATTAAAAATTTCATTAGTTCGAGTTCAAAGTACAGTTAAAATTATTTGTTTACTTTGACTCTCAATCGGACCAAAATTACTGCTACTTTCTGTCATAATTTTTGCAAACTGTGTAACTTACAGTCGTACGTGCCCAGTCAAAATAATTCTGAACATTGCTACAATAAAATAAGACGTATATTTTAGTGCATTGTAAAAGTAGTATTTAGAATTTGACGCTTACATTATTTTGTACTTACTTATTTAATATAGGTACAACAATACTCTTTTTATGCTGATGGTATGAGAAGTTGAGGAAATTTAAATATAGAATGCCTGTAAACACATATTACCACTACATATGCAATTCCACGCTCTCGGTAATTCATCTATACATAAGTTTGCACTGGCTTCGTCCAAATTCACTGCCCAAAATCCTGAGTTTGCGTCTAATACAGAAAAATAAAACGCTCCGTGTAATTTGGAAGTTAACTCTGTAATTGTTGGGAGCTGGAAATGAGCAAGGCGAATAGCACAATTTAAGGGACGCCGGTCTAGGCAAAGTCTAATATCACCATTTTTTTTAGCTGCTAACACAATCGAATTAACCCACTGAGTAGGGTGAGTAACTTTTCATATCACGCCAAGCTCAGTCATTCTATTAAACTCGTCGAGCAACTTGTCGCGCAACGCGATCGGCACCTTGCGCGGTGCACTTATAACAGGCGGAACGCTCGGGTCAACCACAATGCTGTACTCGCCCGGTAAACAATCTGAGCCCTCGAATATTTAGCCGTAGCCATTTAAATTGACTCTGTAAATGCGATGTATTAATCCCATTTGTGAACATGCCTGTCTGCCCAGTACGCTTTCATAATTCAAATTCGCAATGGCGAATTTAAGACAATATTGGTAATTTTTATGCTCCCAATTTATATTACATCACCACTATATGACTGCAACTTCATGTTATGTTTTTGTTGCATAATCGAATCATCATAACCTAATTGTTTAAACTTCTCATAAGACAGTACGTTAATGTCGGCCCCCGTGTCTAACTTGAACCTTTCGGGCCCGCCGTCGCCGGCCAGGGTCTCGTACACTCGTCATTAATGGACCGTCTCTCGAGCGAAATATTGTGTACCATAGACACATAAAATAACTCACAATAGTCCTCGAAGTTGTCCGTGTTTTAGTTATGAACTTCGATGTCATACATTTTCTCAATATTTTGCGGCGCATTACACATTCTTGCGTAATGCCCGTAGTTCAAACACACATAGCACTTAACATTCATAGCCGGACACGCGCCTGGCAAACACAGCATACCACACCTGACACTGCGATCCCTACTGGCCCGGGCCCCGCGCAGCGGCGACGGCAGCGGGCGCGCGCGGCGGCTGGCCCCAGGCCCGGCCCCGGCCGCGCCGGCCTCCGCGCTGCCCGGGCTGGCCGCGCGCTCGCACGGCGTCCACCCGTGCCGTGCCCGCGCCGCGGTTTTCCAGACACCGACTGCCATCCGCTGACACTTCATCGGCTTCACATATTTTAATAGCCTTATCCAGATTAAAATCGTCCAGTCGCAACAATCGATCGCGGACCACTGTACTATTTATGCCGCAAACTATGCGATCACGTATTAGGGACTCCTCTAATGCTGCAAATTCACATTTTTCGCTAAGCAGTATTAAAGCAATCATATATTGACCGATTGTTTCACCCTGTCCCTGGTCTCGCATGAAAAAATTGTACCGAGCCAACGTTAGTTTCGCCTTCACTCCAAAGTGCCTATTCATCGTACTTTTTTAGCAGTGACTTGACATCTTCGCGATCAGTTTCCTCGTCAAACTTAAACGTTTGATAAACATCAAACCCATCTGGCTCGATTAAATTAATTAGCAAACTAGCCTGCACAGCCGAATCCTCCTTGTGCACCCCCGATGCTTTCAAGAACAGTTCGAACTGCGTCTTCTATTTCCGCCATGCGTCAGCCCGGCTGACGGGGCTTACGCAGCAGTCTTCCAAATTACCCGAGAAAGCTTCTGCCATAGAGAGACAGTCACGGTCAGAGTTAATTAATTTATGTGAGTTATCGAATTGTACATATAAAATAATAAATGCCAAAAACGTTTGGGAGCATTGATTAAAGTGGTGGGTTAACAGATAACAGTAAAGTTGTAGATTTGTATTGCGTTTATAGTAAATTATTTATTTTGTTTGGTGTAAGAAAGTCTCGATACGGTGACAGTTTCATAGCGTTTGAAGCTCAAAGAGCGATTAATATAAATAAATTTATAAATATGCATGCAGGGGACAAAAAGTAAGATTAAATAGATAGATAGTTCTATATCTAGTCAGTTTTCACATTTTTTTCCAGATCTTGCTCCGAGTTAATTTGTACTCTCACGTTGTCTGAGATTCTCACGAATACTAAACCTCTTGCAGTCCAGCAGGAGTATCCTCTATTTTTGCCGAGTTCACGTGCTCGAAAGAAGAGTTTTGCTGCTTTCTTAGTTAGGGCTTCAGACATGTATATTGGTCGCTTGTCTACATGATTCAGAAGGCCAGTGTTTAGCTTCTCAGCGGGCGGCCTAGACTTATTGTATAGTTAAACGCACTCTTTACAGCTCTTTAAGGGATTTTGAATTAAGCCGGAAGTCAAAAGAGTTCCCATTGCTCGATAACTTCTTACAACACATTCTACAGCGCTGCCAAAAATGATCTCTGAGCCCCAAAAGCCTGCTGCTCGGTCTGTGTCAAATGTCACTACTAATAAGGAAAGTGGTAAAAATATTAAGAAAGGTAAACTGTGTGGATTTTGCAAAAACAACCACTATATAAACAGGTTTTACAAATATTTACAGCTCACGGTAGAGGATAGGAAAAAAAATGCAGATAAATTCAATTTGTGCTCACTTTGTCTGTCCGCTGGTCATTCTGCTGGTCAGTCTGTCAGGTCTGTCGGCTGCCCCCTGTAAACAGTCGTTTGTTTGCAAATTGTACAAACTAAAGCACCACACCTTGCTTCACCAAAATTCAGTGCCGGGTTCGTCTAACAATTTAATTGTTACCAGTACATCTTCAACTGAGCAATTGGCAGAACAAGTGGTTATGCCGACGCCAGTACAAGAGGGTCGGTATCTGGCAGACTCAGCAGTTGAGCCGCAGCCGACACTCGATCTGCACACTGCAGTGGAAGAAAAATGTGAAATATCGCTTCTTCCAACAGCCTTCCAAAAGCAGCCTGGTGAGATCCATTTTTGTAGAATTTTATTTGACAGTGGTAGTTAAAAGAACTACATAATAGAGGAGTTTGTCTCGAACTGTACTGCAAGAAAATCCCTGTTAAGTTTTCTGTCTCAGGAGTAGGTGGCAAAGCTACTTCTGTAAATTCAAAAATAAATTTGCAAATCTCAACAAGAGATTTTAAGCACAAGTTTAAAAGTGATTTTTGTGTCCTTAAAACAATCACCGACTCCGTGCTGAACTACTGATTTTCCTAAAAGCCTCATTAAATGGCCAGGATCTGTCAACTTAGCTGACCTTGATTTTAATGTATCACGAAAAGTGGATGCTATTTTGGTCATTAATGATTTCCGCTTGTGTCTTCAAAGTGGCCAGCTAAATTTGGGTCCACGTGTTCCTGGGCTGTTGAATACAGTTTTCGGCTGGATATTTTGTGGTGTTCTGGTCTTAACAAAAGATCAGATTTTGAAAATACGTACCAGATAATTCTGTGTGTAACTTTTTACAGGATGACTTGACCAAATTTTTGGAAATGGAGGAGCTCCCATCCCAGCACATCATGTCGTGTGCAGATGCTGCATGTGAACAGCTGCTTGTCAAGTCTGTATCCCGTGATGAAACCGGCAGGTATCAAGTCGACTTGCCAGTCAAAGAGGATTTATTGCCAAAATTAGGTAACTCTTTTAATACCGTTTTGCGTTGTCTCGATTGTTTGGGGAAAAAACTTCAATCTAATCCCGAAGTTTATAAAAAATACTCTGATTTTATTCATGAGTTTTTTAAGCTAGGTCATGATCACTGGGTGAAAGACTTCCCACATAATTCTCAGCCTGAATTCTACATGCCGCATTTGGCTGTGATCAGAGAAAATGCTGTTACAACTCAACTTAGAGTGGTTTTTAATGCTTTTACTCGATCTTCGTCAGGTTTAAGTCTGAATGACATTTTGTATGTGGGTCCAGTTGTTCAAGGCAACTTGTTTGAAATTTTAATGAAATTTCGCGTAAATAAATATGCATTTATACGCGATATGACTAAGATGTACCGTCAAATTAACATCAAAAAAATTCAGTCCTTGCAACGCATCATGTGGCGTGATGGGGATGGGGAGCTGAAGTGCCTGCAGTTAAGCATCGTGACGTACGGGACGGCCCCCGCCAGTTACCTCGCCACGCGGACGTTGCTGAAGTTGTTCGAAGATGAAGGTAGCAACTTTCCTTTAGCTTCAAAGGTTGTGTTAGAGAACACATATTGTGACGACGTGCTAGCTGGCTCTGACAGCATAGAAAAAACAGTTCAGACGATGCTCGAACTTCAGGATCTGCTAGGCAAAGGCAAATTCGAACTTCATAAGTGGTACTCAAATAGCCCTGATGTGTTAAGTAACATTCCTGTGGAAAAGCGCACAAAGTGCACTTTTAAGTTCAATTCTGAGCAGGACGCCGCTGTCAAAACCCTAGGTATAAAATGGGAACCAGAAAGTGATTCTTTGTCTATCTCGTGTCCTGTTGATCTCTCTGTTGTAAAAAGTACAAAAAGGCAAGTACTAGCTGACAGCCCAAATATTTGACCCACAAGGTTTTGTTGCCCCTGTCACTGTCTTGGCAAAATTATCATGCAATCTATTTGGAAAGCTAAAATCGATTGGGATGATGAGATCCCACGATAACATTTTAAAAGTCTGGCGAGAATTCTGCCTTAACTTTCCCACCTTAAACTCTATGTCTGTCCCCAGGCTTATGGTGCATCCAGAATCCTGTAAGTTGGAGATTCATGGGTTCGCTGATACATCCATTAAAGCTTTTGGTTGTGTGGTCTTCGCGCGATGTCCGCTACCCAAAAGTCAGTACACAGTCCACTTAATTTGCGCGAAGTCACGCGTAGCCCCAATCAAGACAGTCACTCTTGCAAGGTTAGACTTATGCGCAGCTCATATGCTAGCTCGACTTATTCATAACATTGCTGCGTCGCTAAATGGTGATCTCAATGACGTTTACTGTTGGACAGATGCCATGATCATCACACTAGCATGGATTATAGCTGATCTATCACGATGACAGGTGTTTGTAGCAAATAGAGTTGCCTAAATATAATAAGTAACGCTCAAAGAGAATTGGCGTTACATAAAAACTGATGAAAATCCTGCTGATGTCGTATCTAGAGGGCTCATACCCCAAGATTTGGTCCATAACACCTTATGGTTTCAGGGTCCAAAATGGTTGGCTACAAGCGACGAATGTTGGCCCGCTCAGCCCCAGGCGTGTACGTCCGTGCCCGAGGAGGCGAAGAGATCTGCAGAGCGCTTGCATGTCAGGCGTGTTGCGTGAGCGCTCACCACTCAGGAAGTTCCCCTTTCTTACTTGGCAACCGTGCTACAAAGGTTCTCCAAGTGGTGGCGACTGCTTCGTACGTTTGCTTTCGTTTATCGTTTTATACACAACACCAAGCCTCCTAATAACAAACGAAATGGTATCTTATCTGTAAAGGAATTGGAGGATTCCAAACACAAAATTGTATAATTAGTTCAAAAGGAACATTTTATTAGGGAGTTCGAAAGTTTGACTTCCACAGTTGATACTGGTCACTGCAAATCCACTGTAAATCAGATTAAATATCTTAATATTTTCATTGATGCTGACACAAACTGTATGCGGGTAGGTGGTAGATTGAGATACTCGAATCTTCCTCGTAATCAAAAGCATCCTCTGTTGCTGCCTGGTAAATACCGTGTTACAGATTTAATCATGACGCAGGAGCACGAGCGTCTGCTGCACGCCGGCGTTGAGACCACTCTGTCCAGCTTGAAAACGAGGTTCTGGCCACTCAACGCACGCAACAGGTTAAGAAATCTTATTCATAATTGCATTAAATGTTTCAGGTTCAAAGGTCAGCCCATGTTTCAAATAATGGCGGATTTACCCAAGTACCGGGTAACTCCCACCAGACCGTTCCTGCTCAGCGGCGTTAACTTCGCGGGCCCCATAGAGGTAAAGGAATGGCGCAGTAAAAAACCTATAATTCATAAAGGGTATGTATGCATATTTATATGTATGTCTACTTGACTACAAAGGAATTCATTAATGCCTTAAAAAGGTTCATTTCCCGTCGCGGCAAATGCTTGCAAATTTTCAGCAATAATGGGACAAATTTTCAAGGCGCTAACAACGAATTAAATGCTATTTACAAACTGTTTAATGACAACAAAATGGAAGTGACAGATTTTGCCATTATTGAGGGTTTTGAATGGCATTTCATCCCTCCTTCATCTCCCCATTGGGGTGGTTTATGGGAGTCGGGTATCAAAATGGTAAAGCACCACCTAAAGCGTGTCTTGGGAAATAATGTACTATCCTATGAACATATCAATAATTTGTTGATCGAAATTGAGGCGATACACAGCGATAGGGCGAATTGAGGCGATACGATAAACAGTCGTCCCATTTCCCCTTTATGTGAAGATTCCTCAGATGATCAATGCCTTACACCGGCTCATTTTATAATTGGTGATCGTTTGACATCCTTTCCAGAGGTTGACGTACTTAATATTCCTGACAACAGGCTTAAAATTTACCAACTTATAAATTAATTAAAACAAAGCTTCTGGAGAAGATTGCGAACTGACTATTTAAATACTCTTCAAATACATGGTATAAAATAAAGCTAACATTGCTCTAAACACCCTTGTCCTTCTTAAGGAAGACAATGTTCCACCACTGTCATGGCCATTAGGTAGAGTGGTACAACTGTTTCATGGTAAAGATAATAATGTAAGAGCCGTCTCGATTAAAACTAATAACAAATTTTATACAAGGCCAATTACTACAGTGCGAGCAAAAAGAGTAGAATTTAAATAAAATGGAACTAAAAAAAATCCATACTAAATTGTTGCCATGTTTACGCATTTTACGTCAAAAATGTGACAGTTACATAGAAAGTGGCGCCCTCATTTAATTTCTACTCTTTTTGGTCGCACTGTAAAATTGTACCACTGCCTATGTAATTCTGTATATATTTTTTCATCACACTTGTTCGTAAATAGTTTCCTAATATGCTAGAAAAATCGACCGTAAATCCAAATAATACCCGCGGGCCTTTTTTTACCTTTACGCCCTATCGTGCGTAATAGTTTTTTTTTGAATAATGCGTGGACTCAAACTATCATAATACGTCAGGATCCCAATTCTTGTGCTATTCGAATATAAAGTTTAATTCGACATGAAATGTCAGTGGCATACAATTTTCTAAAAACCTCGCATACAAACTATTGATCTCGACTGTCACTAGAATCGGACTCCTGAACACGTTTGTCATTATCTGTGGTAAGTCATAGACAATGATGTAGTCTGCCGCTAATTTATAAATACTGATTATAAGCTGTGCGATTCCAAAATAATAATTAAAAGGGTGTCTTTGTGCACAAGTTAAACATTTATATATCAATAAAAAACATGTCGTCATCAGAAGAAATGGATACCTAATGCAACTCCGCCGGACAACGCCAACGCGGCTAAAATTATTAGTGAGAATCGTAAGTTAAGAATATGATCTTTTGTATGATTTTATTTCATTTCCTCGCAATTGTGATGAAAAACATTGTATGTTACACGGGTGATAAAGGAAATACAAAGCTCGAGTCACTAAAGCCCTCAGCCTTCAGCTTCGGGCTTCTAACAGACTCTCGTTTGTAATTCTGTCCTTACCACCCTTAATACACAATGTACTATTTTGTGTACTAAAACACATTTTTGTTTCAGTTACTGCTGTAGTAACTTAGTAGCTGTAGTCAGCTGCATTGTTTATATGCACTCTGTGTGTAGGTTTTAAAATGGTCGCTCTGTTACCAGAGGCTTCGACGCATAGTGCCGATGGAAGAGAGCCTTCGCCTATGATGCCAAGGGAACAGAGTCATCATTTCTCTCTCACTTGATATGATGATCTCTCTTGTTATGTATAATGTTTAGCACTTGTTTATAGTGTAATGTAGAACTCAACATGTACATACATACTTGCATTTACTTACCTTCATCTAAGGTTGAATGTTACTTGTAAGTAAAACTTAGGTATTGATATAAATATTTAAGGTTGCGCTGACATTTAATTTTAATTTATAATCTGTTTAAACTCGCTTTATGAATGTTTAAAAATATTGTATTATTGAACTATCAAATAAAATAGGTACTAATAACATGTTTCATAAATTTACAAAAGTATTTGTAATGTATCTCACTGACTATAATAGCTACTTGTATACCATTGTTTCATGTACATAAGTTGCTGATTTGTAAAGTAGATTGTTTAGTTTCAGTTTTCTTTTCGAGTTAATTTTGCTACTTTCAAAGAGGGAGGAGTATGTTAAATGTTGTAATGTTGGTAAACTGTAGTTAAGTTTCTTAAGTTGGTACACCGAGGGTTCATACCTTTATTGGAATGTATTCTAAGTGTTGAAATTATATTATATGTGGTCATTAAAAAATAAAGGGCTTCTTCTCGCTGATGTCTTGCGCAACTGATGCGCTTATTTCATTTCAAAGCCCAAATACAATATAAACCCAGTGTCTAGCTTAAAATAAGTAGTAAAGCAAAAATTACTGGAATGACGTTGGTGGCTGTATCAGTTGAATTAAGATCCATGTGTAATGGTATACAACTGTGCGAAAGGACTCATAAAAGTACCGTCACCAAAGTAAATTTCGGACTCAAACTACTTTTCTTTTTTGATGTTTGTGATCAAAGTATTAAAATTTTATCTTCGTCTCCAGCACATACAAGAAATGTCCTTCCTGAAACTTCTGAAACTTGAATGTCTTCTAGCTTAGTGTAATTTAGTTTCATGTACTCCAGAATTTTTTTTCGCGCTCTGTATGTACATGCTGTCTTGTTTTTGCTTAATGCTAGGTAAACCTTGAATCCCTTCATCGCTGAGAGTGGAGCCGCTACTCGACATGTTTGGGCACTGGTTCTAGGTCCTCACTCTTGTTTACATTGGTTCATCTCTAAAACAATCTTACATTGATTAATATTTATTTCGCATAAATTTGTTAGGAAGAAGAAGAATAGGTTCCATGTTTTAAACGAGTTTTTACATGGTATGCAAACTATTTTCTATTCCTTTACATTACATTTTAATTTCATATTTGATTTATGGTTGTTCTATATCAC
Source organism: Acleris literana (assembly GCA_946894065.1). Classification (NCBI taxonomy): domain Eukaryota; kingdom Metazoa; phylum Arthropoda; class Insecta; order Lepidoptera; family Tortricidae; genus Acleris; species Acleris literana. The sequence goes on along the minus strand of OX335668.1, from coordinate 38,404,739 downwards.
GTTACTTTTCTAAAATCGGGTTTTCATGTGTCAGTAAATAAATTTACATCTAAATTTATTTCATGTTTTCTTTTTCACTGCGAACTCTTTAAAGAATGAGTTTAACTAGTGGTCTAAACTAATAGGTTATAGCCTGCAGAATATAAGTGAATTCAACGAAATGCTTTATAGTGAAAATGGTAACGGGAGTTCTCAGAACTCCAGAAAGACTCAAGAAACTGGAACTTCAGTGTCTTAGGGCAATAGTGGCCTGCCGTCAATGGAGAAATTGGATGGCACTAGTAACTATGCCACGAGGAAGTTCATAATGGAACCTGGTACACGATGATTTATGGGAGTACACGAGTACGATCCGATCACGGATGTTTCGGGTACTAAGAGAGACCAACGACCTCGAGCAAAAAATTGCTTGATGATCAGGCCCCATTGCTTGTTGCACGTACGTAAATCTAAAACGGCAAAAGATGCTTGGAAAGCATTAATGAATGCGTTTGAAGATAAAGGTCTGAACAATCGCTGCCGGCTTCTAAGTTAGTGAGCATGAGATTAAAGCAATTCCACGTCTGTCATGGCCACATCACAAGAGCTGTTGGACTTGGGAAAGGAAGTTGACGACGAGTTATTAGCTGCTCTACTTCTTCAAGGCCTTACAAAAGAATTTCAACCTATGCGATTGGCTATAGAGAATAGTAACATTAACTTAACTACTGACTATATAAAAATCAAACTGTTTCAAATGGAAGACACTTTCTTGGCAAGCTCCAGTGGGAGTCAATACCAATCGAAATCAGCACTGCTTACAAATAAATATAAAGGCAAGACCACCCTGAACAAAACCAAAGCAAAATTTAAGTGCTTCATTTGTAAAGGACCACACAAAGCGCAGGAAGTTCCTGATAATCCAAGTAAGCGGAAGGAAGCCATGCAAGCTTACGCGTTCGGTACGACGGTGAAACCACAGGCAGAAGACTGGATCATCGACTCTACTAATTTGAAGATGTGCGTATATTATTAATGATTATACCTAAAATACGAAAATTTAAAAAAATAATGCCACTACATAGTCGTGTTGGCTATTTTTAAAGCGTATTACATTACCCTGACTTTAGCATCCTAACTGAAGGAGGGGCGATAAACCATCTCACTAATTAGAGCGAAACAAGTAGGATCCTTTTGACTTAGAATTTAGGAATGTATGAATATAGCATACATAAATAAATATTTACTTCGATATAATTATAACAAACATGTAAGAATCAAAGAAGTAAAGGCGACAAACTTAACGAAACCCCTATGATTATGTAATTGTATAGTGTCTGTATACAGAAAATGGAGACAATATTTGAATTTGGACGTAACTTCCCTTAATTCTCTACATGACTACAAAGATAGGGATTTCGGTAAGTTTTTCACCTGCAGTAAGATAATTTTATTTTTTATTATTAAGAAAGAGTTGGTGGCATCTGGACCGTCATACTGACATTGACAAATGTTATTGTGACAGTGACATTTGTTGGTAGATTTGATGGAATCTAATTATGAATCATAGTTTACTTATTAGTTATCACTCTTATTAAGGCAGCTAAAGCAGCAAAAGAAAAAAACGTAGTGCCGAAAGCAAAAAGCAAGAAGCAGAAACCTCAGAAAAAGGTAACAAATAAGGCCAAAAGGCGCGTACTCCAAGAGCAAAACACTTCTTCGGAATCAGATATCAGTCTTAATCAGATATGTGATGACGACGAAGATGACGATATGAATAAATGCCTATTATGTGGTGAATTTGGTCGCAATAATGAAGTATGTTTCACTTCTTGCGGGTTTTGGGCACACGTAGACTGCACAGAGCTGCACTGCTCCACGAGGTTAGGTGTGAGAATCGTTAGACTAAGCTGTCTCTCGTTGTCCCCTTAGTGACTATAATTACCCTCATGCATGGACAATGGTGGTCAAAGCTGTTTTATTTCTAAAGTTTAATAGCTACTAATATGTTATTCCAAAGGTAATGAAACTGTCTGAGACTGATACTATAATAATTAAACTACCATAAGAGTTGATTGTCATAAAGTGTAAACAAAACATTCGTGTTTCATTTTATTTCTTGCTTAAGTGACTCCCATTACCCCTTTCTCCTCTACCTGCCTTGCAAAAGGTCGGGTATCCGCCATTTCTATTCTAGAAGTTATTAAAAATACATAGATCCATACATACCTTCACGCCTATAATCCCAGAGTGGGGTAGGCAGAGCTAAAGAATTACGTACAACTCTAAAAACTTGTTGATAATTCTTTAACCACATTTTTCACTTTTTTTTTATTTATATCCATAATTTACTGTCGTCTGAGAGATGATAATATTTAATCTCGATGTAGGTACAAAGCCTAAAGACATCAGTTCAAGGAGTCAATATTCAGGTTGTAGAAGACTACAAAGTGACTGAAAAGAATTGGCTTTTCCCTAAAAATCTAAAAACTATTTCAAGCACAATGAAAGTCCATCAGGCGGTTTTGTTGACAATCGTTATAGTAAAATTAAGAAGTAAGTATTATCTATTACATTTTATATCCTTTTAAATGAACAAACATTTTTAAGATCTCAATCCGACTGATTATTATAATTACATTTTTCTGAGCAAAAATAACAAGGAAGATTCCATAATGATTGTTTCAATTAGTTCGAAATGTTATTTAAGATCGGAAGTTTTCTTTATACATTAAAAAAAAAATAGGTATGTTTAGTTAAGTTAACGGTTAAAAATTCCTGTCAACTTCACCGACAAAATAATTGAGATCTAAATGGGTGCCAAGTTCCTTAGATAATCCTGATATTTCTTTATTAAGAACATACGACATTCTAAAGTAAATTAAAAACACAATTTCTTATTTTTTCTGCTACAGCAATGTTTGCTATTTAAAAGTATAACTTCTTAAATTTGAACACTCAAATTATTTACACAAAGCAAATAAGTTAGGATAAACTGAAGCATAAAATTTGACTTGCTAGTTTTCACTTACAAGTTATGTTACATTTGGCTAATCAACTTATCTAATATCTTACTCTGCCAAATAATTGTCTTGCTGGTAAAAACTAGCGGAGTCCAATTTTGAGCTTCAGTTTATCCTAACTTATGTGCTTTGTGTAAATAATGAGAGTGTTCAAATTTAAGAAGTTATACTTTTAAATAGCAAACATTGTTGTAGCAGAAAAATTAAGAAATTGTGTTTTTAATTTACTTTAGAATTTCGTAAGTTCTTAATATATAAATACCAGGATTATCTACAGAACTTGGCACCCATTTAGATCTCAATTCTTTTGTCGGTGAAGTCGATAACCATGCATCGCATATTCTTAAACTATTGAACTTGGCTCCCATTTTCACGTTTATGTTTTTGATGGGTTTTATTTTTCTGATTTCATCGGGTGAAAATACGTTTGAGCGAAGTCCATACAACCTTCTTTAGCCAAACGTATTATCACCCGACAGTAATAATAGTGATCGTTTCCCATCCCTAATATAGTTTAAGTCGATCAATTCAGTACGGCGAACGGTCTAAGAGACCCCATATTTTGTTTTGTTTTTTTGAAATTGTGCTATTAGTTCGAGACTTGGGCGAAGCCAGAACCACATTGCGTAACAGATGTAAATTGCTTAGGTATAAATCTATATGCAGTACGGTAAACCTCCACGAAAAAATATCCAGTTTTCTTTTTCTTTCGTTTTGGGGCACAACGGACCTAATACCGCGCTGAAGTTTAAATAGGGTAGGGCTCTTGGGCCCTATTAACTCACCAGAATAACAAACACGAAAATCAGTCCCTCAGCCTGCGTGCTAAATTCGTCACCTATTATGTGCTTTAATTTAAAATGTTTTCCTGTTTTTTTAGTATTAGTAGTGTAGGCTCTAGGAAGTGAGGACACGTAACTCAAGCGAAAACTTACTCTAAACATTGATAGCAACATACAAGTAGTGGTTTTTAAGAACTAGAGCCTCTTTTACTTTAATATTTTGATACAAAGTGTATATATTGATCGGTCGGATTATATCACCTTTGATTTATAAAATGCTTTGTTTACCTAGACAAAGACAATTAGAACAAACAGTAAGCCCGTTTGTTACAACATTAGCAATTTAAACAACTCAGTTAATGTTATAAAAGGCAATCAGCATGGTAAGCACGTGCGAGCGGCTTGACGAGGCCAGGAGCCGCGGCCGCGAGCCGCCAGCCGTGAGCCGCGAGCCGCGCCGGCGCAGCTGGCTGCTATCAGCAGGAACAAAGGCCTCTACGTGCTCAAATCACCTTCTTTATTTACGATTAAGCTATCTTTTATGAGAAACGACACAGCTGTCTCATCACAGAAATGTATATAAACGGGCTTCTTATAGTTTTAAAAGATTCTTTATTAAAGATGTCGTGGCTTCAAGTGACGGTGTTGGTGAGCTGCGGCTGGCTTTTTCAGGTTAGTACAATATTAACAAATCGAATTATGATAAATCTGTCAAATATATTTCAAAAAAAAACACATTACCTATTGTGATCATTATAATTTAGATATGCATTATCTTTTAACAGTGTACCTTTAGTGAAAATAATTGCCTGAGGCGACCCACCGTACCTGTCTCCGCTCTTCAGTGCAGGTTGCCAACCTGTTTTTGTCCGCGGCCCTCGCCATTGATAATTCCCTATCCATACCTGCAACCCAGCGGTAGAAAATCTAGAATAAATTACGCCCGAAGTAAACCAACAGCAAAGCCTGAAGTAACCGGAGGTCAAATGACTGGATATATATTTAGACTGCCAATTTGCATAACTCGGCCAATAGAAACAAATATATTTATTGAGCTACCACTATCAATTTTTACACAATCCTCCGAAGAATCCCCTGAATCTAACAATGGTAATACTTTTGATAATCCTTCAATATGTACAGACACCAATAAGAGTAGTGTCGATGATCAAGATATTTTACAAGAAAACAATAAAAATAAATGTACTGAAGAAATTCCAAACTCAAATGATGCGTCACCTAAGCTGTGTAATGAAATAATAGCGGACGAGGAAGATGCTACCAAAACAAATGAAGATACAGAATATCCTGTTGATGATTCAAAAAAAGACACCACAATGCCTGTAAACTTTGTGTCAGATAATGATTCAGAAAAAGATAAAGTAGAATCTACGAATGAAATAAATTACCCGGTTGAATGTGAAATACCTAAAGACGCAACGCCAGAATGCATGAACTGTAGGACAGAACCAGATGACCAACCACCCAAAAAGGATAAAACAATAGAAGGTCCATGCGAAGAATTAGGCAAAGATAAAGTTAATCTTATAAATAATACCGAACCTCCAGCTGAGTGTGCATCGCCCCAAGATGCCTTGCCGATAGAAAGCTCATCAGTGACGGAAATCGGCCTCTGTAATGATGATAAAACTTGTACTTCATCCTATCTTGATCCCTCAACTTATAAGGAAACTATAAACAACCAAGATACAATTGTAGGAAAGTCTGATGATGAAATTAAAAAATGCTTACCAGATGATCAATCAAAGTCCGATAAATCTGCAACTAGCGACGATGATACTCCTGATGTTACTATCGAAAGTAATGCGCCGTAAGAAGAAAACATAATAACGATGAGACAAACCCGCCAATACATCTCACGCAAATGGTGGGCCCAAAAAATTATAACAACATTCCTACAAGCATAAAAAACTGTGTGACCTGTGGCCCGTTTCACGAAGCTACAAGTTAAAAATTACAAGCGGAACTCACCTTCTAGAAAAAGGAGTTAGAAAGAGACTTCCGCTTGTAATTTGTAACTTGTAGCTTCGTGAAACGGCCCTCTGTTTGAAATTTTCCTTAAAACTAAAATCTTGGCTGCTTGGGAATGGCTACTACTCTGTTGAGGAGTTCCTTAGTGAATTGGTTCTTAGACTGGTATATAAAATCATGGTCTAATAAAACAAGGTCTTCTCTTCCGAAAAGGGACACTTTCTACGTCATCACAAAGTTGCCACTTGATTTCCAAGAATAAGGAAAAAAAAAGATTTTTGGTTTGTGTACGATTTTATTACAAAAATATATATATCACGAATAATATAAGTCACGAGCATAATTAACATATTTACTTTCATTGAATTTTTTATTTTAATATTGTATATAAATTTATGCATGAAAATAACGAACAGGTTTTTTTTTTAAACAAAGGTTACATTAGAATGTGGAATTACAATCTGATACTACAGGCAGATCAAACTGGCCGGTTACAAATTTGTCAACTTGATGTTTCTCGTCATACTATTCGGACCTATGCAAAGATGAAGTAAAACATAGATCCAGTGTAGCCAACTGTCAAGCGTACCACCTTTTTCTTCTGTGTACGACACAGTTTTGTAGCCAATTTTTATTGGTCAATACCCGACATGTGAACCCTACTAAATTAAGACGAAAGGATAGGATAAGCGGCTAGTCGGATAAATAATTAAACTGTTGTTTGTCAGACAGATTTTAATTACAACATTAAAATTCTAATTTTGTATCTTTTGACAAATAAAATTAAATTGTCACTTTATTGGACTACTGTTGTTGTTCGCTGTCTGTTGGCCCATCGGTCAGAATTTCAAAATAATACGTAGAAAATATATGAATTGAACTAGTTAACAGTTTGATATTAAAATATAGTTTAAGTGCAATGGCCTGTGTGTTTCGTGAATGCAAATCCCGAATGGGAAACAAAGAAAATGATGCTCAAAATATAAGCTTTTACAGGTGAGTGATGTTTTACTTATATCTGTTGATTTTTGGCCATAATGCGGCCGCTTTGCAAGTATAACTAGAAACATTACCATGGTATTACATCTTGTGATGAATACAAAGGCACTATGTGCAGCAAATGTGCATTTTTTAGGCATTTTTTGATTTTCTTTCGGAAGTTAACAAGAGTGCCTCCAAAATTAATATCGATAAGTAAACTTTCAATATTTTGATTGAGTACATAAGTCAATTATGTCTATCGGTATGTGTTTAAATATCAAAAACTTTTGAGTTAAAATAGCGATCTCGAACAATTAAAAAGTCGATGTTTTAAATGTCGAAAGTATTTGTTGGGTATGTTTTTGAATGTCGAAAGTTACAACAATTAAAGTTAGTTGTTCTAAACGTTCGGTTTTTTGCGTTGTGTGCCTTTTAGACATAGGCATTGGAATGGGACACCCCGAAAAAGTCACCGACTATGTTCGAAAAATTTTTCAGCAGACTCATTTATTATGAAGGCTGATAAAAGACTTTAAACAGAAATGGTTCGTCGTGGTTTCAGGAGTTGCAATGCAATCCGGCTTCAAAAAGGGTCACAAACTGTCTTCCAATTACTTTTTGTAAGGCTCATCATTATTAAAGATATATTTTTTATTTTCAATTATAAAACTGTAAAAACTGTCTTTATTTTTGTTATACGACAAATTAACAAAAAGAAAGCTTTCAAAACCCGACTGTTGCATACCAACTTTAAATCGTTATAAATCCTAAATGATCATTCAAAATGAAAAATGATGAAATAAACCTAAAGATCATTTTTAAATCCCTATTCAGTGATACCCCACTTGTCATACTTGGTCGACATTTTTTTTTTAATTTGCACAGTATGGCGTCTGGTTTCCGCCATATTGAATTTTGATTACTATCATATCTTCAGTGACACTCACCAGATTAAGACAAATCGATTGACATAAGAATCATCAAAATCGGACAAAGGGTTTAGTTTTTATAGTGACACAAAGGAACAAACATACATATATAGGCTGTGAAACACATTAATCTCCTCCTTCGGCAGTCGGGTAAAAAGTTAGTTTCTCAGTTTACTTTCCGAAATAAGGTCAATAATCAATTGGAAATCAATCATAATTATTATTGAAAATACTGTATGTCTTTTAATAGGTTAACCTAATTTTATCGACAAACCGCACATCACTAACTGCAAACTTACGCACACTAATGTGGAGGGACACACATTTGTAACAGGTGCGAAGAGTACTATTCTATTAGCCGTTTTTATACTCCCTCTATGTTTTACTACCTCTATGGACCTATGGGAATATCAGATTGCTCGGTATCATTACGCTAATGACACGCCAATGATTTTCAAATGATTTGTTTTTGTAAAATGTAAAATGGTTAAATGCTCTATTACAGCTTGTAAGAGCAAAAAGGGTAGGGCACAGTCGGTTTCTATGCGTTTCCACCAAAAGAATCGCTTGCCGAGAAGTGGTTGCGGTATATTGCGGGCCTAACCCCAAGGTTAAATATGGTGAGTAGTATTTTATGTACTGTTGTACCTAAATGACAGGAAGCGCTTAATAAAAAAGCGCTTATCAATATTCAAGTTCTCATATTTAGATTTAGATCCATAGCCCTAATATTTAGAACTATTTTTTATTTCGTTATGAGTATACTCGTACCTACGTCAGAATGCAGCAACACGTCTATAAGTTTTTTTTATAGAGAACAGTAAATGGTCAAAACATAAAATCTATATAGTACAATGATAGTCTTAAGTTAATATACACCGTGCCCGGGACGTATCCGAAGGATTTTAACCATCGATTCTAGACCCTATTTGGAGTATATAATGTGGTATAACATGTAGTCCAATATCGCATAGTCTCCGAGGTTTTTATTATTTAAAAAACAATTCCATAGTTAATTTAATTTGAACTCTGTCACTTTAACTTAAGGATTATTTACTAAGAAATTGATAATTAATTTATGTTGTACGTTGATGATATTGCTACTTACAACATGAATCTTTCTGCGTGTCTAATGTCAAGTTGTCATTGGCGAAATACATCTTACCTACAATAGATGTGAAAGCCATTAAAAAAAAAAAGTCTATCTGAACAACCTAATATGGGTCTAGTAAAAATCTAACGGTGTTCGAGATATTCGCAACTGATAGCAATTTTAATATTTCGCATCTTATAAGTTTTTTTATCCGTTTTCATAAATTGAAGACTTAACTCAATTTATTTATGAATTGCTATTGCTGATTAGTTGCGCTATAAGATGTGTACCACAACTTTTAGCAGACCTAGCAGTGCTCTCGTAAATTAATGTTAAACTTGCCACCTTGGACTTGATAAAAAACTTGACGGAACTTTGTGCACTGCACTACTACTAACTTTTAACACGTTTATACGTTATTTAAGCATCTAGCTTATCGAGAACAATCAACATTAGGCAGATCAGCTTTTATACGCCAAACTTAATACCTATTTATTGTCATTTGACTCACATGCATACTTAAACCATTTTTTTGTGAAAGCAGTTACAAAGTGATTTGATATAAAGTATAACGCATGACTGCATGAGTAAAGTTTGCAGCTTGCCGCGAAATCCCCAGTGGTGCAATTAGTTGCTAATCTAGGTCTCGTTCCAAGTAATAAGAAAACAGCAAATCTAAAACGATTTTGACTATTTAAGATTAATAACACACCTATCGCCTGGACCGTGTTAGTACTAGAAGATTATATATTGTTTAACCAGGTCGGCGGTGTTTACAAAGAAAATTCCAACGTTACTACTTGCAGTTGGAAATGAATTCGTTAAAATTATTTTTTATCTGATAACGTACACGATACGTTGAAACCCTTGATGTAAGATCACTAAGTAATTACAACAATTCCTTTGCTATAAAATTAGCCATAACTTTTCATTATTCAATAAAAAATGTGATACACATATTGTAGCGCAAAGAAACAGCAATATTAAATCATAAATAAATCGTGTTAAATCCTCAAGTAATGGAAAAAGGATTAAAAACTAAAACAAGATGCGAATTATCGAAATTTAAATAAGTTGCGATTATCTCGCAAATCTTAAGACTATTCCTAGACCCGTGTGAGTTGTTTAGATGGACCAAATGATTATCTACTCTTAAACCAGTTGGTTTTAGACCTATGAATCCAGGGCCCTATATACATTACATACAAGTTAAGCTCCCTTTTAGTATGTATACGATTGTTATTTCGCTTGAGCGCTCCGGACTCGCTGCAACAATACCTACATTACTTTCTGCCTGGTGCAACCATCTACTACAAATCTAACAATTTGATTTACCTTAGATATTTTCGGCCGTAATTCGTCCACCGAGTTCATGATGCACTTGTCCACGTTCGGGTCATTTCGCTGGCATATCTTTATATATGGGGCTGAAACAAAGGTATTTTGTCAGTTCTATGCAGGCCACAGAAAAGGAGACCTCAACCTTGTTTGTAGCTGTATAAGGAGGAAAATAATTAAATATTTCTTACCATACACAGTTCAGTTGTAAAAATTTCATTTAAACTAATTTAATTTAATACTCTAGTAGATACATACAACCGAGAAAGATACATAGAACTTGCAAAGAAAGAAAATGGCAGCCAGAGAACGCATTCACGACGACGCCATTTAGCTTGGCGTGGTGCCGTGGTGTGTAACGATGAATTTCATCATTCACGATAGTTTCATTCGGACTGCGCGTCGGTGCTTCGCCGGCTTTCCGTCCATTTGGAAATCCAACGGACCGCACCAAGTACTTTTAAACGCTACAGTTTTGACATTCACGGATCGATTTTGGCGCGGCGCTGCTCTATTCGGCTTGTTGGAGCGGTCGTGAATGCCTTGCGTGAATGAAGTTTGCTTTTGGTTAAAATATTGCTGGACGCCGACTTCAGTTGGACTGACCTATTTACCTACCATTTTAAAGAAGTTATTTTTTGCTTTTTGAAGGCGGGTTTTTGTTTTTCTAAACTTTTTTTTTATTTTATACTTTTTAGTGATCATAATTATGCTGTTATTCTCCCACTTCTCAATTAATAAGAAACAAAGAACATTTCAATCTCGCCGCAAGCAACGCCGTGGGAAAGTCATAGTCATATATGTAAACCTAAATATGCTTCGTCATAGTCGCTCAACTATCTTAATCGAAATATTTTGTCGCCACCCTCGAAATATATACCGTTTAGGAGTTCCGGTGGCCATCTGTGGTCTTCATCATCAGTTCCACTTCACCAAATAGTGCTTTACCAGACCAAATACACGTATACAATATCCCTTATCCACATCCATATGAATAATAATAAAAAAAACACTGGTTGCACTCTAATTAGTGTTAAACTAGGGTAGCTGCTTAGGGTATACCTACCTACTGTGATTGAGTATATCATATTTTTATTGAAACGTTTGCTTAGCAGTTTATAACCCTCCGGGACTGTAGTACTGCTGAGTAGTTCAACTGGTAGTACAAATGATACACCCTAGTCATGGTCACCCTAGTAACCATAATGGAGCACCGGTAGTACAACTGTCCTGTAGTCTAATAATAGAATACGTAGGTAGGTTTAGGTTATGTGAGTTTTGCAGCAGGCCCGGAGGGCCAAACCACCCAGAAATAGGAACTTCGAGGGAGCGGAGCTCCGTTGACACTGTCTAATTTCAAATTAACAAGTGCCGACGGAGCTCCACTACCGCGGAGCTCCTATTTTTGGGTGCTTTGGCCCTCCGGGCCTGCTACAAAACTAACATAACCTAAACCTACCTACCTTTCATTTTCGTAAGGGGATTCTGATGAACTCATTGCGTTCTACTCTCTGAGACCTATTCTTCATTGGCAAAACCCGAGTGATTTTCTTGTATTTTTAGGAGTAGTATAAGTGGCCCTAGGGTGTATCGTTTGTACTACCAGTTGAACTACGTGGTAGTACTACGGTTCCGGAGGGTTTTATAATGCTATCGAGAGTAAACTTATAGCACAAACACATAATAAAATATTGACAGGTTTTTATGTTTTTTTTTGTAAACTTGTCTCCATTGCTTAATAATTGTGTTGAAACCCTAGTTAGGAGCGGAGCCTAGAGGAGCTAAGTGAGCGAGATAGAATGACGTCAAGGTCCATTCAAGGTCGCATTATTTAGGTCTAGAGAGTTTGGCCTCCACTTTTGACTATAACTTCATGATTTTTACCAGCACCCATAGTCATGGTCACCCTAGTGACTGGGAAAATTCTGACAGTGTAGAGGTTGGAAGTTACAAGTGATCAGTGAAAATGTTTTATAAAAGCGGATTATGATTTATCCAAACCGATAAATCATAATCCGATTTTATAAAAAATATAAAATTAAAATAGATAATGAAAATAAACTACAACTACAAATAAATAGTAAATCTAAAATGGCAATTAAAACTTTACAAAGTTTTCCACCTCGGAATCCCTCCGGATCATTGTTAAGTTCTTGAAAAACCAACTTTTACCACCAAGAACCTATGTTAGGCCGGCTTTACACTGAAACTTATGACTTACGTAAGTAGGGACGAAGCTATCTGTTAGAATGAGAAAAAAATATTTCTATCTACTTTTAACCCAGGGGTTCCCAATCTTTTTCAGACCGCGACGCACTTACAAGTTTAGCATTTTGTCACGGCGCCCTACCCTAGCTAGCTATTTGAAATAGATACAGTCGAAAAAAATAGGCACCTACAGTCCTACAATAATAGTAGATAGGCACAACAATTAAAACATCCACAATATGAAATTGAGTTTATTTACTATATTTATAAGATTTCAGAATTGAAACAGAAAAGAACAAGAACGACTTAAGAAAAACAAAAAAAAATACGATTGTTACTCAGTCAAATCAATGTGACGGGTGAGCTTGGTGATCTCCGCACAGTTTTTCAAAGCGGGGAATAAGACTTGACACTGCTACTCTCATTTCTTGCTCCACATTGATCCTTGAGCGATATTTGTTCTTGATTACGGCTAGGTACAGCTGAAAATCCTGCTTCACATAAATATGATGTTGCAAACGGAATGAGAATTCTTAATACGTTTCAAGTTAAATTTGGATTCAAAATGAAATCGATAACCAAAACTCTACCAAATCGGAACTGGTGAATCTACTTTTAAGGCTGCTGTCGCAAGAGAGTTCAATGAGACTCTCTTCCTCTTGTGATGTGTATCCTGGCGGAGCTTGTGCATGGAAAGGATCTTGGATCCACGCAAATTTTTCGACGTCATCATCTGCAAAGTACTTCGAAAACCATTCTGTGAGCTTCGATAGGTGGTCCGTGAAAAGCGCCATCAGGTCTTGTGAGTCAACCAGTTCATTAGATGCCGCATATTTATACAATTGCGGGAAGCATGCTTGACCGCTGCCTTCATTCATTTTTTTATCCGCAAATGCAGTTTCTTTCTAAACGCCGCAATCCTCTCCGATAGTTTCAGAATGTGCATGTTGTTGCCTTGCAAAGACAGATTCAAATTATTTAATTTCTCAAATATATCGCACAAATATGCTAGTTTTAGCAAAAAATCTGGTTCAGTAAAATATTTGGCGTTTTCATGACGTTCTTGCTGTAAAAAAGTACGGATTTCTTCGTGTAATTCGAACACACGAAATTAGACATTTCCACGTGAAAGCCATCGTGAATTGCAGTAATACAGCAGGGCCGTATGTTCAGCTCCCATATCTATGCATAGTTTTTTTTAAAGTCTGGCCTTTAGCGGCCTAGTTTTAATGTAGTTTACTGCAACAATGACACATTCTAGTACTTGGTTCAGTTCAGAGCTCATTGACTTTGATGCAAGAGCTTCCCTATGGATGATAAAATGGGTCCACATAGCATTCGGTGCTTTCACACACCCCCATACCTGCCAGACATGGATCGAGCACCATCAGTACATACTCCGATACACTTTTCCCAATCCAAATCATTTTCTGCAGTAAATTTGTCAACTGACTGGGCCTTCGCACTTTCAGTAATGCTTTTGCAGATTAAAAGGTCTTATCTTATAATAATATTATCAGCCAGAAAGGGTACGTAGCAAATAAGATGTGCATCATTATTACTGTCAGTAGCCTCATCAAGTTGTAAAGCAAAATCCTTGCTTTTTATTTTTTCTATTAATTGGTAATTGAGATCCTCAGCTATGACATGGATTCTTCGACTGATAGTATTGTTAGATAAGGGTATCTTGGAAATTAATTTTCCAGCCGATTCTCCCACCATAATATTCACCATATCGAGAGCAGCGGGTAGAATAAGCTTTTCTGCAACGGTATGAGGTTTTTTGCATTTTGCCTCCCTGTATGCCACCGTGAATGATGCTAACAGTGCGTTGTTGGTACTAAGGCTTGCTGAGTGAACACGTTTTTTGTTTTTATAAAATTTTGTAATTTCCGGTGAAAAAAATCACGCGATTTTTCAACCATAGTTGGATGAATTGTCTCAAGATGTCAGTTTAACTTACTTGGAAGCATACTTTCGGATGATAGTATTTTCAAACAAAGCACACACTGCGGTTTTTCTTCATTGTTTACTTCTATTGAAGTGAAACCAAAGTCCAAATAGCTATCATCGTATTTACGGTATTTTCGCTTCTTTGCTTCCCCGCCACCACTAGTAGATGCTTTATCACTATCATTCGAACTACCGACTTGTTTATTTAATAAAAATCTGTCCATTTTGCGTGAGATTTTTGTCGAAAAACAAATCTAAACAAAACACGATGACATGTCCGTCTCTTCGCGCGGCTCGACGTTAAAGACGTAGGAGGGTAGGGTATCAACGGGTTTCAAGCGCGTGGGTATTTTCGGCGAGTTACTTACCTACCTATGTTCTTTACCGATGCGAGCGCTCAAAATAGGTATTGTTGCTTTATACTCGTAGGGACCCGCGAATATTTGTGGTTTCGCATAATGATAGAGGATCAACTCACGGCGCCTCTCTTTACTTTCTGCGGCGCACCACGGCGCCGCGGCGCACACTTTGGGAACCCCTGTTTTAACCAATAGCTGCGTCCCTACGTAAAGGCCGCCTTACGGCAAACGTCACTATATACACTAGAAGACTAAATTTTCAACAAAATGAAAACAATTTGGGTACGATAAACCGAATGTTTTCTAAGATACAGTGGTTTATAGGTTTGCAAAATTTCCAAATAAATTAAATTTTCAAGGTTTTTAAGTTTTCGTCTGGGGTTCCCGGGTTGGAACACTTTTATTCGCCATAACCACTTCATCACGTGGAATATATTTTTTATATTATCAGAACTACCATTTTATTTGATGCAAGGAAACACCCCTTTTATGATAGAATTTTCAACGACTATAATGTCAACATGTCAAAATCATGTCTACCTTAATGTGATCACTTTTAAAAACCGTTGAATAATTTTATGCTTGTGTAATTTTCTAATATTATTAATTCAATTATAATAATAGCTTCTTAGTTTCAGAAGTACTGTCTAGTACCTACATACGTACTTATCCCGTGGTCTTTTTTATGCTGTAATATTTACGCTTAGTTTTGGGACAGCCTGTAATGCTGAGTTGTTAAGCTATCGCAGTTATTAATTACGTCACTAAAGCCGGAGCCCCACTGCTGTGCACACTACGCACGGACACGCTATACACGTCGCCCACGTGGGTCCATCGGTCTAGATACGAGTGTCAACATTTTCACAGCAACCAATGCACGCACACGTAAAACGTGTGGGCCACGTGGCTACGTTGGTCAGCTGCGTGTGTCTACATTCCCCACTGCGGGCCACGCACATGCACGCGCGCGCGGGGAGTGCGACGCCCTTGAAGCCACCTTTCCACTGCAACACACGGGCAGCGTGGGTCGCCGTAGGGCTTTGCCTGCCACGCGCGCTAGCGTGAGCGTGGCAGGCACTTCGGAACAGACCGTGTATCAGTGACGTCATTTCGTGCGAAGCGTGCTCGTGGACTACTGTGGAAGTATCTACCTACATTTTCATACAAAGCGTTTTTGTACCCACGCGTGTAGCTTGACCGTGCGCATCAGTGGGGCTCCGGCCTAAAGTAAATAAAACTGGCATGATTCAGTCACACCGAGATCACGACGATTACAGTTGCGTCGAAAC
Organism: Acleris literana; assembly: GCA_946894065.1. Lineage (NCBI taxonomy): Eukaryota > Metazoa > Arthropoda > Insecta > Lepidoptera > Tortricidae > Acleris > Acleris literana. The sequence continues at coordinate 38,388,813 of OX335668.1, read as the reverse complement.
ATCGGGAACGCGCCAAATGTTTAGAACATGGTTAGAATCCGTTTATTGAATTTTGTACATATTCTTCAACAACATACATCCGCGAAAGAAGATTAGGTAGGTACGCCAACAATCTCAGTTATAAATAAAAACACTCTGTACCTATATTAGAATATCACTGAAAGAAAAAATAGGGAATATGTATGGATTTTTTTAAATCGCATCTTCAATAAAATATGAAAATACCGTAAAAGAGATCATCAAAAGTGAAATTAAAATTAGAATCGGCCAAGTAACACGGATGATATAGGTAGTGCCACGAGAGTTGAGGCGAATGATTGACACACACAGCTACATGAAGTACCGATTGCAAAAAAGCGAATGAATGAAATGAATGAGTGCATGTAAATGTAAATAAATATATATTTTAATAGGTAAAAAAAACTAAAAAAAATGCGTTTATAAACTATAGTCACTTGGTATATCTTCATCGGATTCGTTAAGATTGACTACAAGGTTATGAATTTCGGATAAATTATAAATCTTAGGTTTCATGTAATCTTAAGTCAGTATCTTTCTTCTTTTTCTTGGGTTTTTCTGAAAATATTGTGAAACGTCCATTTGTCCAAGTGCTTCAATTTCTTCGTTTAATTTCTCATGAGCATGACGCTGCTGTTAAATGTGATCTCAGTATTACTGGCTGCCAACAAAGTTCTATAGAGTTGAGTTCAAGATGGTATGGTGGCAGACTTCGATCATCAGTTACCAACTAGATCACGGGTCAGCGCAAAAAATACTTCTTGGGTACTAACGACTCTCTTGCGGCGTGAGGTCTTAATTTCGATTAGTTCTGTTGACAGACAGCCAATGTAGACACGCATCAAAATGCCACAATGTTGCAAAAATAAGTATCGAAAACGAAATGTATCGGTCGAAGAGTCTTACTTTCGGTAAGTACATGTAGAATATTTTATTTTTAAACTTTACACCAACAATTAATGCCATAATTCCAACAAAATAATAATATTGAAACCTCAGCTAAGAATTTTTGGCCAAGGTCGGCCAATATACGCGCAAACTTGTTTAACGGAACATTAGATGCATGGAGTGGTTTTTTATTGTTGTACCACTACTACGCCTCTATTCTAGGCAGTAAAATTCAAATCGTATTTGACCTGTCATGGTATTGTTTTCAACTCGGCTGCCATTACTGTCAAGTAAATAAGAGCTATCAAAACGTTGACTCTACGATAACAGGTCCAAGATGATTTGGGTTTGGTGTTGAATAGAGGCCCTGGTAGGTAGGTATTTTGTTACCAGAACAGCGAGCGTTTTCCGTCATCGGCCTTTTTAGAGTTCCGAAGTGAAACTAGGAACCCTTACGGCCTGGCCACTACATTGCGCGAAATGCGGCGCGGCGAGCGTTTAATACATTGCACGGTCGAGAGGCGCAACGTTCTGCGGTTAGTTGGCGTCACACGCAATGTATAAGGAAATCCCTCGCCGCGCCGCAATACGCGCAATGTCGTGGCCAGGCCATTATAGTTCCGCTATGTCCGTTTGTCTGTCTGTTTGTAAGTCACACCACTTTTCCTCAGAAACTATCAAAGTTACAAAATCTAAATTCTGTGAACATATAGATCATACCGCGGACTAAGATCAATTATGGAATAAATATAAAAAAACGGTCCGGTATATGTAAAGCAAGGGTATAAGTATTTTTTTACTAAACAACACTGTGTGATGTCACTTGTTGTTCTACGAAATAGTTATTTGTGTATGTAGTAACGGCGTCGGAACCCTACACTGCGCATGATCTGATATGCTTATGCCCAGTGTCTTTTCGTATTCGAGAATTATCTACCGGAATTTTACTTTAAAAAATTATATAGTATAATTCTGTTGTGCGTTGTTCTTCTCCAAAACGGCTTGACCGATTTTGATTAACTTTTTTTTGTATAAGCACTTGTCGCCTGGACAATTCTTAGCTATAGTTGAACATAAGTTATCTTAACTAAACAACAAAACTTTTACGTACCTATTTACATTAATTTTAAATTCAATGCGAATCCATACCTCTGCTAGTCAGATTCGAAGAAGTAAAGTGAACAGATAAAAAAAGATGTAACTCGCAGGGCAACAACGGGGAAAAGTACTTTAATTTTTGCACGATAAGATTGATACAATAGATTTTATTTAACATACGTTTTTTCGTTTGTAAGTAGCAGATATCATTTATTGACGTGTTCATATTATGAGACGAATAGTCGTAAGTATGAGATCAAATTTTGAAGATTTTTAACTTTATTACTAAGTACCATGGATGTTATTAGGTTGAACTTAAAACTGTTTTAAGACGTTTGTCTCGGTTCGTTAGTGAACAAAATGCAACTGACGTATACAGGGTGTTAGGCAGAAGGTTGGACAAACTTCAGGGACTAACTCTGTAATCTGTTGATGAGTATGACCTACAAAATGAATCCCTGAAGTTTGTCCAACCTTCTGCCTAACACCCTGTAGATTCACGCGGACAGATTTAGCTTTGATTTTGGATGGGACTGGTTATCTAGTTGAATATTGTTGATCGTAGGTGGCAGACGTAGTACTGAATAATATCAAAAACATAAATGTGAAAATGGGAGCCACGTCCAATATTTTAAGAATATGCGATGCATGGTTATCGAGCTCACCGACAAAAGAGTTGAGATCTAAATGGGGCAGCCAAGTACCGTATATAATCCTGATATTTATTTATTAAGAACATTCTAAAATAAATTAAAAACACAATTTCTTATTTTTTCTGCTGCAATAATGTTTGCTATTTAAAGTATAACTTCTTAAATTTGAACACTCGAATTATTTACACAAAGCAGATAACTTAGGATAAACTGAAGCTCAAAATTTTACTACGCTAGTTTTTACCAGCAAGACAATTTTTTAGAAGAGTAAGATATGACCACATAATATAAATACAGTAACTTGCGTAAACCAAAGTAGATAAGTTGATTAGCCAAATGGAACATAATTTGTATGTGAAAACTAGCCAAGTCAAATTTTAAGCTACAGTTTATCCTAAGTTATCTGCTTTGTGTAAATAATTCGAGTATATTATTCTTTTTTTTTTCAAATAAGTAGGTATGCGTTTCCTTAAATAAATAAATAGGATTAATATCAAATAAATTAGCATTAAATAATATTCATTAAATAGTAACCAATGTAATTCTAATAATTATTGAGTAGGTAGTTCCGGTGAATCTGTAATCTTTATTCATCATCATCATCAGTTCTACTTCACCGAATGGTGCTATTGAAGAGCAAATGCACGAGTTACTATATGCTATACAAAATAGCCAAATCGCTATATGTGTACCTAATATATTTGAAGATTTCCCTCAATTTCTCCAGGACCCCATTATCAGATTCTGACCTGATGACAGTGGGACCACTCCGGAAGTATGCCCTATGAAAACAAAAAAAGAATTTTCCAAATCGGTTAATAAATGACCGAGTTCTGAGGTAACTAGCATAAATAATAATAATAATAATAAAACTTTAAAAAAACAATGTTTTCAGTTTTTGTTATTTGTAAACACATAATTACTCATCTTGATTCCAAATTTCACCTTTCTAGGTCACCTGGAAGTGGGTTAGGTTTTTGATGATTAGTCAGTCAGTCAGTCAGTCAGTCAGCCGTAAAAATGCCGATTTTTAGACGTTAATATCTCAATAACCGTTTAAGCTTTTTTTATGAAATTTAGGGTTTTAGTTGATCTAAAGGGTTTTAATGCATAAACCAAATTTCATGTTTTTATGATAAATATATTTGGAGTTATTGAGGCGTCAAAAGTGGCTCCAAATGGTTCGTGTAAATAACACACGGCTGCGCTCGCCAGTTCCTTTTGCATGAACTTGGCTGGACACGCTGCCGCGTGTCTTGATGCCCATGTTCTTCCAGTGCGTTTAGAACAAGTTGCCCGCGACTTGTTTGTCGCTCGGAACTCCTTTTCTATAGAGACGCACTGAGCGACAAGCGAGAAAATAGAACTTGTGCTACGAGGGCAGCATTTTATTTAGAACGAATTTCGTATGTCATGGCTTATAAGCCATAATAGCTTCAGCTTATAAGCTGAATAATATCATATACAATGGGCTTCGTGTTCTTTTAGGTTATGTTTTTTTTTTATTTAGCCAATTCAACATTTCTGTTTCATTTGAATTAGATGTTTTTTGTAAATAAGACTTTACACAATAGTTTAAAGAAACTTTTTGGACTATTTGCAATTCACTGTTGAACTTGCTATCGGTACGAAAAAAGAACAGTAATTTCAAAATCCCGCTGTCATTACATGACATGTCGTTGTGCGCGTTGTGACACTATGACTTTGCCATAGTCGTCTGTCCCTTTCACAAATATATAATTTTATTGAGATAGAGCATAAAGAAGTAGACTTTCAGTTATAGATAATGTAACGCCTCCATAATATCTAAGTTTTTAATTAGGTTTTGGATGAAGGAGTTTTTTATCTTGGATAGCAAGCAAAACCTTTGCAATAGGTTTAGCGATGGTTTTTTTGACGGAGAGAAAAAAAAGAGGATGGGAAAAGAAAAAACAAAAAAGATGGGGAACAGAAAAACATGAAAAAGATTATTTAAAAGAATTAGTAAATAAAGTGTACACGAATCTATTTTCGCGCTACGAAATCGGATAATGTTAGCCAGTATGGCATGCGGTAGAGGCAGAAATTCAGGGAAGTATCCATCTGTATCAGTTTTGTAGAACCAGTATAAATTATTCTCGTTCGGATACCGGTAATCTGATTTATGTTTTTAATCATTTATTCTCATCTTTTATCGTAAAGTACAGTACATCCTTTCAACTTCTGGAACTGTTCATCTTGCAATTAAGAAATTCATGTATCAATCAAGAAAATCAAACTGATATATTTATCTGGGGAAAGTCCCATTGACATGAACGTTCTAGTGTTCAGGATCTCATACATCGATTGATGAATTGAAGTTCAGATGAAGATCAAGGTCTCGCTGAACGCTGTCCCTGAGAAACTGATATAAGAAAATGATCATTCAAGTCTACGGACAATACAGTAATTTAAACTTCCTACGGAAATACAAGAGAGGCGAAAGTAATGCCCAAAGCTTGAATTAATTGCTTGATGTAACTGTTTTCCAAGGATATACTACTTAAGCTATCTTTTCCATCTTTCATTCATTCATATATCAAGTCCTTCATAATATTTTCTCTTTGGCTATTTAAAGTATTGCCCTATCAGAGTGCTTGTCTTCTAAAATAAAAGTTAAGAAAAGAAACAAAATCACAAACTACACACTCTATAGAGGGTTTCCTCTAGACCCCTAGCTTGACAGAGACTACTGATCGACAGACATACAATAATTAGGGAATTCCTTTAGTATCATCTTAGCATCTTAGATTGCGCTAGAGGGATACCCAGTCTGGTGACGAGTCTCATAGGTCTGGCGATAGCCAGGGGGCACTACCAGCTCCAGAGCGGGTGTGGGGCTCTACCGTTAGCGCAAACCTTACATGTTTTCCAAACATGTACTCAGTTTTTAGTTAATTTTCACTCTCATAATCTCATTCTACAATCAGCTCGATAGTTTCCTTTCCTCAGGGTTAATTAGATTCCAAATTGTTTGAGTTATATTTTCCTTAGGTTGGTTCAGGAGATCCTAACATGTTTTTTCTAGCTTTTGTAGGATTGTTCCCAGTAGCCACTTCTCAAAAGTATTTGGGTTACATTTCGGGTTTTGACGTAGGTTTCTAGTTCTTTTATCCCTAGACAGATCACTTGGCCATTACAATTCCGTATTTGCTACAAACTAGATCAATTCTAAAAGTTTTCTTAGGGAATAGCAAGGCAGAGTAGGGTATGACGTCGGTTTTTGGTGCTTAGGTTTAGTTAGGTAGCTTGGGAGGTTACAGCGTGCCCTCACTCTGGTGGCACTACCTATACAAGCATTTTAAACTGCAAATTAGACAGCGATTAGACGGAAAGATCCGATATGCACTGTGACGTTATGTAACAGATCGGCCATATAAACTCCATGTTAAATTCTGTTTTGCTAGAAATAGATAGGAACAATTATTTGTTGGCTTAGTTCCCGGTGTATTTTTATACGTAGCTATTTAGAAATTGATTTTTATCAACTGTTTATTACACAAATCAGCTTTTATTGAAGCTGTGAAAAATATTCCCTATTCTAGCCACTGCATCCGAGCGAAAAAGCTTATATAGGTACTTAGAGTACGGTCTACCTATCAAGTTTAGAGTTGGAAATCTCAACATGGTTTTATTACGACTAGCTTTTTATTGTTGTAGCTACACCTTGTGTATGTAATTATTTAAGCTTTTTTGATGTTTACAATCATATAGCTACTGTTTAGTTTGTGAGTTGTGTGGTGTGGTGTTGCGACAGAGCAAAGAGTGCACGCTTGTGCTTCAGAGGTCCCACTTTCGCTGAATGAGAACAGAACAGGTCGCGCGGAGGAGTTATGTCACCGCACGTAACGCCGCCTCGTGATGTGCGCACTGCACTGACCGCGGCCGACGTAATTAATTGGTGCGACCAGCACAACTTATATCTTCACGCTTGTCACTTAGAACATGTCCTTTGTTATAAATATATAGAAAGCGGGATTAATTACCGACAAACGAGTCGCGAGCAAGTTGTGCTAATCGCTTAGTGAAAAGCCAATTAACAACCAATAAAAAATACGTACGTTACGTTTCAGATTGCCAAATCCAATTAGGTCACATACCTAACGACTAATTAGTAATTATCATACACTGCTTCAAATATGTGTGTGCAGTAGTGGCTGTATAGCTTTCTGAAGCCACCCTTCTTCTCGTACCTACCCGCCCACATAATGAAGCGAAACACACTGTCACTGATATGAACGCTGAATTGTTCAAGTCAGTCGTAGAGAAGTTAATTGTGCGGTTTCCGTGCACTAGAAAATAGTTGCAACACACTGTCAGCATCGGCCGCGCGGCTGCGAAATAATTCGGTCTTGGTCTTGCACATATTGAGCACTAGCGACCCGAGCCAATTTTGCACGGGTTTTTAAACCTTTTATGACATATGATCTTTATAAATTTTCAATACTGTATCCAAATCTACCTAGTAGTTCCTGATAAGAGTGCGAGCAGACAGACATGCGTGGTGAGGGATATTAATTGAACTTATGTGATGATGATAAGATTGTAATGCCAGGTTCACACTTTCACCTAAGTCGGGCGAGGCAGACATGCGGTTCTTTTCTAACGTATGAAATGTTTGAGAATGATGGCAAGCTCGCCTCGCCCAACTTTGTCGAGTTTGGAGCTAGCATATGGGACAAACAGCGACCATCACAGCCGGCGCATGCCGAAATCCTAATACACTTTGAAATTGACATTTTGTAACATCACCATACATTTTTATATAATACTAGCTGTCCGCGCCCGGCGCCGCCTGGGTGTATTTTTGTTTTCGTACAAACCTTATGAAATATTCTTTACGTCCTTATTCTCAGACCTAGGTACTGAACGTACACAGAAAGTTTCATAAGAATCGGTCAAGCCATTCGGAGGAGTTTTATTACAAACACTGTGAAACGAGAATTTTATATACCTACTAAAGAGAAGATAATGTAAGAAAACATGAGTCTGCCTACAGCGCGATTTTGAATAGCATAAAGGCCATCTTACTATACACGTATGTTCGTGCTCGAGCTAGATAATTTTAATGACATTCATTTACATATTCGTTATTTATCAGCAATAGTACCTATGTGCGTACCTAAATAGTTTTTAGTAGGTACTTTACGGTGTTAAATTTTTGACACATTGCAATTTTTAGTTTATTCGATCGAATTCTTGATCCTACTTATCTAAAAGACCAGTTTTTAACTAACTAGTTTCAAAAGTGCCATTAGTGGGTATTTAGGGTACGCACACTTTGATAACTTTCTGAATCAATTTTCATGATTAAGCAATTCTCCAAAGCCGCAACAGGCGGAAAAAAGGGTGACGATGGTCAATATCCTTACTAGTGGTTGAAATAAGTTGACAGAAAAGTTAGTTATTGTTTGTTGTTCTTGAAAAAAAAAAACATTGGAAATCTGCTGCACCTAAGTGGTAAATTTGTGCAACCTTTAAATATTGTGCATTCATCTTGAAGCTAGACATTTTCATTTTTGGGTTAGGCGTAAGCGAAGTCAGCAAAAAATAATACCTACATTACTACATTACGCAACTGTGAAACACCCTAAAGTACTTGGCTAAAGAATCGTCCTCAATAAAATAATAACAATACATGAACAGATAAAAAGCTAGCAATTATCAGATTTCGGCTATGGAAATAGGTATAGGTATATATTTCACACCATAATAATAGGTTAATAATGTTTATTTCGCTTCGACTACTCGCAATTAAAGATATTTTAATTTTGCATGCATCAACAGTTGGTAAAATATTGGTTAGGTACGTTTAATTTAAATGGATAAAAAAATCGCTTCAAATATCATAGGGACTTGACAGAAGCGCGTGGAGCTAACCGCATGTACTTCTGTTTAGTCCGTTAGAGAAAATACTGTTTTACGGAAAAATTGCGTGTGTGCAAAGACTTGTTTCTCTAATAAGTCCATGGGAGTGTCTATAAATAACTCGACACTGGCGTAATACACCTTAACAGTCAGCCACTAATTCAAATTAGAATTAGAAATTCCATAGTAAATAATGTGTTTAAAGTGGGTTAGTAATTATTAGGAAATACTTACGTATTTTAGCTGCCGCTAAGTGCAGCGTGAGCAGCAGGGACGCGGCGCGCAGCATGGCTGCGTCGGCGGTGGCGGGCGGAGGCGGGCGGTGGCGAGCGGCTCGCGGCGGCGCTACGGTTCGCTGGTCTCGGCCTGCCGGGGCGCGCGGACAGCCAGCACTGCGCTCACTTGGTCGGCGGTGCCCCTATACCGCTTGGTCTAAGGACACACGTGATTGTCCAACAACCCTACTATTCTATATTCAAATCGATTCGTCTTCAGCGTTAGACTGCTCGTAATGCAATGAGTGCGAGCAAGATGCTAATACACCTTAAGTATCAAATGTGAAGGTTGTCTGACAAAGAATTGTCGTGCCGGATTGGCGTTCCGGCGGTTGCGCCAGCGGCGGCGAAACTTGCACGCTATCCTGGATGCGGCTCGGGCTGTTCCGACGCGTGCTCGCGGTTGCGGTTGCGAAACTTCCGCCCGCTGCCCTGCTGCGAACACCTAATTGACTGCGTGCCAAATATCTATTGTTCATCCCGGATAAGTAAAACCAAAGTACGCATATTTTGAAATAATAATTTTAATAATTTTTAAATAATTTGATAAATAGGAAGCGAAACATTTTTACAGTAGCGGCATCGAGTGATGGCGCTTTTGATAGCTGGCAAATGGTGTTGTGAAACACTCCATTTTAATATCGTAAAAATTTCAGTCAAGTGCGAGAAGTATATTTTTTAAAAGTTTATTAAAGAAATAACGCATAAAAATAAAAGGCCATAAATTGTAGATAGAACTCTCGAAATAAACTGTGTGGCTAGAAGAAGACGACATTGTCAGAAATTTGAAATATTGTGTCAAAATATACAAAATGTGAAATTATTGATAAATTATGAATAAATAATCATTAAACCACGTTAAATCAGAGCTAGGTCGCGAGTTGGCCAGTGGCGGTGACGTGAAAGTGCAGTGACTTCATTTGTTGTAGGTACCAGTCAGCGGTCCTTTATTATCATCACGCGAATTGTTTTTTTGAGATGTTTTTTGTTACTTATGATAAAAACGATGAACGCTAGAGTGCGAGCAAATAAAGACAACCTCAAGATGAAGCTAGTTACGAAATGCGTTTCGGTAAATTACAGTGCCAGGAGTAAATCACTATTCCGGTACCTGCAACAATGAAGTTTGACATCTGTTCCTTTATACTTCGATACCTTAGTTCACACTTGTACTAATTACATTTGAAAAGTTATTGTAATTAGCATGTTTGTGCACAAATAATAAGTTCCAAACTTTACTGGCAAAAAAAAATCATTTAGTACGATTGTGCGCTAAGGTATCGACTTGCTGTCAATATTTAGGGAACTTCATGAGCGAGCAAACTTCAAAAGTGCCATCACTCGATTCCGCTACTGTAGAGGTAAGTAGTTTAGTTACTTTTAATACGTGGGTCACTAAATAAGTTTTGAGATAAAGAATGCAACATATCATTAATATTTTTGTTAAATTTTTTCAAAATACTCTCCATCATGATCTGTACAAACTTCCATTCGTATAAACCAACTTTGGAAACACTTTTGCCAGTCTTGATCTGACAAGTCTGAAATTGCTACTTCGTAAGCAGCAACGGCTTCTTCGGCACTCGAAAAAACTTGCCTTTTCTTTTTTCTTTTACTGTTGGGATCAAAAAGATATCACAAGGAACTTAGTCAGGGCTGTAGGGTGGGTGAGTTACGATTTCAACACCAGAATCCTCAATAAACGCCTTTGTTCTGAGGGACGTATGTGAAGAGGCGTTATCGTGTTGCAGCATAATTCCCCGAAGCCCGGCCTTTGGTCTCCGCTCCTGCACAGCTTGGAAAAATTTCGTCAATGCGACTGTAGTATTCCATTCCGAGTTAACCGATCTACAATTTTCCAGCATTGACGTCGATAAATGTCGGCTCCGAGAAAAAACACTAGCCACCATTTTTTTGCCAACATTACGAGGTCTTTGCAATTTTGTCAGTAACTGTCCTTCTGAATAGACCCATACCGAGGATTGCTTCTTATTTTCGGGTTCATACTGATAGATTCATGTTTCGTCACCAGTAATGATTTCTGACACCCTTCTTGATGTCCCGTTTTCAAAACGATGACGCGTTTCACGATATCAATCAAATTTTTCAGTTTCGGAGAGTAAACGCGGCATTCAACGACAACAAAGCTTCCTTACTCCAAGATGTTGATGCAGAATGGTGTGAACGCTCCCCGAAGTAATGCCTAGGATCTTCTCGATGGCCGTGTATATGATTCGTCGGTCTTCTCGTACCAACATTTCAGTAGTCCACACATTTCCGGCAGTTACTGCTGTTTGCGGGCGTCCACTTCTTTGGTCATCTTCAAGGTTTGTTTTACCCCTTTTAAATTCACTAAACCACCTAAAAATCGTTATGGAGCAGACTCTCCAAATGCTGACTGTAAACGGTCTGAACTTAATTGTTCGTTAAAATCATATTTAAAATCGTAATAGATCATAGCACGCAAATGTTCGCAGTTAAGCTCCATCGGTTCAACCGAAAAACGCGGAAAGCGTTGTAGTAAAATGAATCGTTATTTTTTTTTTATTCCGCTAATGGCTTACGGTGTTCTATTTTTAAATAAATTTGCTTTTTAAAAACATATGACACAAGTGCGTTCCATTTTAAATTTCGAGTATCTCAAAATTTTTTGAGTGACCTACGTAAGGTCTATTCATTCTTACTTATCTTATATAGTAAACAACTTTCTAACCTCAAAATGAATCTTTTTGGCTAAAACAGCTTTCTTAAACAAAATTAAGCAACCACAGACAATACATGAGCCAATTCATGTCCATAATGTTTACTCAGATTACTTTATTTACGATAAAAGAGCTGTTTTAGCCAAAAAAGTTTTATTTTGAGGTTAGAAAGTTGTTTAATATATAAGACAAGTAAGGATGAACAGACCTTATACCTGCCGCCAATTCTACTGGCACTACGGGGCCAACTACTCCGGCGCGGGCCAGGGAACGTAGAGCTGTGTTGAGCGTTGTACGTGTGCAATCCATGTGCAATCTGTCTTCTCAATGAAGCATAAATACTTTTTACACGACTATCGACCCAAAACAATTAGTGTAATGTTTTCAAGGTTCATGTACTTACCTAAGTAACTATGTAAGTTTGTGAGTTTTTTATTTCACCTTAACGGTGAATCCAAATGAGAGTTTAAAATGATTTTTTGAGTTGTGAGTCGCGAATATTCGGTCACGAAATTTCTACTTGTCATATAATATATGACAATGTGGGTATGCATACTTCCCGCGCCCTTGTCTAACCAGTAATAAACCAGCAGTTACTCATTTGTTTCATTGCGCCCCTATATAACAGTGTCGAACGAGGATATTAAAGTACCCACGCGTGTGTAAAAAAAACATGGGTCATGTCTTATTTGGGTAATTTGGCCAATTTTGACCATAAAAAGTGCGAGTGGTCAATATTCAAAGGACGGTTGACACAGTTTTTAAAGGTAAACAACCAGATCACGGAGGAAAACAGAGGCGCTGTGCTGATAACGCATCTAACCGATGAGTCGTACCGCCTGTTGCGCAATCTCGCGCATCCTACCGAGATCGAGGCGCTAGATTATACCAAGTTGGTTGAATTACTCGATGAACATGTTAAGCCGAAGAAAGGTACTTATGCGGACAAGGCACGTTTTTACGGAGCGACACGGGACACAGATGAAAGTTTAGGAGACTGGGCGGCACGGCTGAGGGGCCTTGCAATTTATTGCGACTTCGGTACCGCCTTAGAAATTAATCTAGCGGATCGTTTCGTCCTTGGCTTGGGTCCCGGCCCCGAACGTGAGAAGCTGTTCGAGTAAAGCGCTTCGTCGTTAAAGTTAGCAGAGGCTTTAAAGATAGCGGAGCAAGCGGAGGCCGTTAAGGATGCGAAGGTTGTGATGACGACCGGTTCCACCAGCATTAAGGAGGAACCGCTTTTCCGCGTTTCTACCGGAGGAGGATACGGTCGAGGCGGCGGCGGCAGCGCGCGGCGCACCGGCGGCGGCGGCGCGGCGCAAGCGGCGGAAGGTCGCGATCAACAACGATGCTCCGTGTGTGGCATGAAAAGCCATTGTGGTGAAAAGTGTCGTTACAAAAAATATCGGTGCCAAAAGTGTGGTGTAGTGGGACACTTAAAGAAAGTTTGTAAATCTACGGGACTAAATAGTTTGGAGTGCGAAGCCGGGCCCGGTGACGATAATTGCTGTGAGGAATGCCATAATTTTAACTTAAGGTACGAAATTGTTAAACCCATTCTATTAAAGTTAAATTTAGGAAACGTACTAGTATCTATGGAATTAGATTCTGGTTCTGGAACATCGGTCATTTCAGAGAAATTATATAACGATCTTTTCTCTAATTGCAAATTAGAACGGTGCAATGTTAAAATGTGCCTTTACAACGGACATAAAATCTCGCCACTGGGTGTTTTCACGATAGATGCAACTTATGAGAGCCTTACGAAAAAGATTAATATTTTTGTTGTAAAAGAGGGTGGACCGCCCCTACTCGGGCGGGACTTAATGTCCGCGTTTAACATAGCGCTTACAACTAAATTAAATAAAATTAGTGATGATCTCGATGTTGACCGAGTGTTGGAACAATTTCCCGAATTATGGCGGGATGAGCTGGGTTCATTTAATAAGTTTAAGGTTAACTTAGAATTGAAAGAAAACGCAGCTCCTAAATTTTTCAAATCACGACCAGTACCTTTTGCCTTAAAAGATAAAGTAGAAGATGAATTGAGCCGGCTCGTGAGTTTAGGTATCTTAGTGCCCGTTAACCATTCTGAGTATGCGACGCCTATAGTGCCCGTTTTAAAAGAAAACGGCAAAGTCAGGATTGCAGGAGATTTCTCACTTACTCTCAATAAAGACCTCATTATAGATAAATATTCGTTACCGAGGATCGAGGAGGTATTCGCAAAAATAGGAGGGGGCGAACATTACAGCAAAATTGACCTAAAAAACGCTTATAACCAATTTATTTTAAGTGATGCATCTCAAGAACTTACTACCATCAACACCAGCAAAGGATTGTTTAAATATACCCGACTCGTTTATGGTTTGGCTAATGCGCCGGCCATATTTCAGAAATCAATGGAAACCCTTTTATCACAAATCGATGGAGTAAGTTGTTGGCTAGATGACATCTGTATAACAGGTCCTAACAAAATAGCTTATTTGCAAAGGTTACGTGAAGTGTTGAGTAGACTCAGCGAGGCTGGACTTCGCCTACAGAAGGAAAAGTGCGAGTTTTTTAAGAATAGTGTAACCTATTTAGGTTATACAATAAACAGCCGTGGGTTGCAAACTTGCACTGACAAGTTCAAAGCAATTTTAAACGCACCAGACCCTACAAACGTGGCCGAAGTCAAACGTTTTCTAGGGGTAATAAACTATTACAGGAATTTCATTCCTAACGCTTCAAGTCTACTGAGTCCCTTGCATGAGCTGTTGAGGGCCGGAGCCGAGTGGCAGTGGGGCGAGCGGTAGCGCCACGCCGTGCGGCTCGTGAAGCGCGAGCTGGCCTCCGAGCGCGCGCTGGCGCACTTCGACCCGCGCGCGCAGCTGGTGCTGGCGGTAGACGCGGGCCCGGCTGGGCTCGGCGCCGTGCTGTCGATGCGCGACCGGTCGATCGCGTTCGGATCGAGGTCGCTCTCTAGTAGTGAACGTAATATAGTCAAATTCAGAAAGAGGCGACGGCCATCATATTTGGTGTAAAAAGGTTCCACCAATACTTATACGGCCGTAGTGAACCATTCATTCTGAAAACGGATCATCGACCTATCGTTTCAATTTTCAATAGCAAAACCGGAATTTCAATCACGACCGCCTTGCGGCTTCAAAGATACGCGATTATTCTATCCGCTTATAACTATACAGTGCAGTATACGAGTAGTGAAAATAACTTAGCGGCAGATTATTTTTCGCGCGCACCCTTACCTGAAACGACTTGTGATAGCGATAAAGAATTTGATAAGTTTAGCTCATTAAAATTTTTAGATGCGGTCACACCGGCGGTGACGAATATTGCAGTCAGGCGAGCTACAGGTGCGGACTCTATGTTAATGATGGTCGCAAAGTACATGAGACGCGGATGGCCGCGTAAAATTAATTGTAACGAAATAAGGCCATATTATCTTTGTAGGACTGACTTAGAATTTGAGAACGGGTTCTTATTACGAGGTCATAGGGTCGTCATTCCTTTAGAGCTAAGGGAACGGATGTTGGAAGAACTTCATAGCACCCACCAAGGAATCTTTAAAATGAAGAGCAATGCGCGAAGCAGGATGTGGTGGCCGGGCATCGACGGCGACATCGAGCGACGCAGCGGCGCGTGCAGCGCGTGCCTCGCACAGCGCGCCGCGCCGCCGCGCGAGCCGCCCGCGCCGTGGCCGCGCCCCCCCGCGCCTTGGCACCGCATTCATATTGACTACATGTCGTTAGGGCAAAAAGTATTTCTGGTAGTGGTTGATGCCTTCAGTAAGTGGGTAGATTGTTTGCTCATGAGTAACGGCACCACAACACAAGCATTAATTTATAAACTGAAATATTTATTTTCAATTTTCGGGATACCAAAAGTTCTAGTATCGGACAACGATGTAAATAGTACATTATTGCCTAGGCATGGAAGTAGGCAATTGCGGGCCGAGTATTGGTTTAAACGGACGAGCTTGCGAGTCCGTTTAAAAATACGAAGCCCGCAATTGCTGTTCCTGCCGAGGCAAATATAGTGCTTTTCTCAAAAATCGCCAGAAAAAAATTGTGTTGGAGTGAAATCTTCATCGCGTGAACTCATTTTTAAATTGCATACAAACAGAAACTTCATGTGAAAAAAACCATCACTCTTTACCGCCTTTTTGTTTATGACAAGGAGAAACGCAAGCTTTGTTTTAAAAAAACATATGCTATTCCAGACACAGATAAAAAAGTTATGTTTCGAATAAAATTTGGATGTATAAGACTTGTGCCATCATTTTATTATGGGCTTTTTCAATTTTTAAAAAGTTACAATCTAGATAGTAATGGAATTTGTATGCAACATTGCGGGCTTGTGTAGCGAGCACGCAATGTTTTTTTTTTTTAATTTGAGAATTGTCAGTAAACTATGTACTTCGCGTCTCATTATGTAGATAGTATTGTCAACATTTCCGAACATTTTTGAGAAAAATTAATTGCATCGAGTTTAACCAGTTTTGTTCCAACAACGGCATTAAGTATTTAAATTCACCGGTGTACCACCCTAATAGTAATGGTCAAGCCGAAATTGCTGTAAAAAATTGTAAAAAAATGATTAAATCTGTTATAAACGAAAACATTAATCAACAGTTGTTACTAGATAAATTGTATGGTTGTTTATTCGAGTACAGAAATACAGTGCATTGTACTACCGGCGCCACACCTGCTAAACTAATGTTTGGACGGGATTTAAGGTCGCGGCTCGATTTAATTCTGCCTTCAGATAACTGCTTACCCGCGCAGGATAAAACCAAAATGCAAAAAAACCGACGTTGTTTTGAGATTGGAGAAAAAGTTTGGGTCCGCTGATACAGTGCACGTAAACAAATTTAGGAATTAGGTATTTTAAAAGAAAAAGTTGGGAATAAAATTTTATATTATTCGTGTATAAATTTAATTCTAGTTGCATAAGGCATATAGACCAGTTACTTAAGCATAAGGGCCCTATTGGTATGGGTGATAATGATAATGTTTGTGATGATAGGGTGACAGATGTGGTTTTTAGCGCTCACACGCCTTCATTGCCTGCTCCACCATCGCCCGAAACGGTAAACATTTCGGGAACAACGGATATATCTGGGGAGGAATAATGTAGGGTTTCTCGCGAGTCACTTGATGACGACTCAAATCTAGACCCGGTGGAGGACGAAATGTGGGCGGACTGTGACGGTGAGGAGAGCTCGCCGCCGGCGCCCGAGGCCGACCCGCCGCAGGGCGCGCCGGGGCCGGCGCCGAGCTCGGGCGCTGCATCGGTGCCTGCGCTCGCGCAATCACCAGCGCCCGCGGAATTAAGGCACCGTTTGCGGCCAAGGAAAATTATTATTTATAAGTTGTAGTATTAAGTGTTTGTTTTGATATTATTATTATTTCTGTTTATCAGGTTCGAAAATTAGTGCGGAGGAGATGTCATATATGTGGGTATGCATACTTCCCGCGCCCTTGTCTAACCAGTAATAAACCAGCAGTTACTCGAGTCGGTTGTTTCATTGCGCCCCTATATAACACTACTGCATACAAAAGTCCAACTCATTTTGTATCACCACACTGTGGGCTGAAAATCGGCTGAAATGCGGGCGGAAAATAGAAGTCGTAAATGTTTTTTTTCTTGAAATAGTTTCTGTTAGCCAATCTAAATTGGTGTAACGGACAAATGGTTACTTTTCAGAATATCGAAAATAAATATAGGTAGAAAACTTAAGTAAAGGTCCTCTTGCATGTAGTTGTGTACAAAACTAATATGGAATTTATGTAAAATTCCAAATATAGAATGTCAAACGTCTATACAGATGTGTTACAACTACATGCAAGAGAAGCTTAAGTTTTTTACCTATACCTACTGCTTGCTGTTTTTTGCAACATACGCTCATCTCTGTTTCGCTCCCGGAAATTAGCATACATACCATCCTGCTTTCACTTGTCGTTTATGAATTAGGTAGTGTGTAATTGCAATATTTACTGATTATGTGTGCGTAAGCTGGGCCATTTTTACACGCGGAATACCGTATAGGTAACATATCTACCTCTTTTTATATTATATCATTGCTCCAAGCTGTAATGTGAACATGAGACGTGGCGCTTATAATATGGACAGTGGGCCTGTCGGTTTTTCCCATTTTGAGACGACTATTGGGGGCTGTAACAGATCATCGCAATCACCATCTCCTATAAAACCGGTTTATAGGGATATAAATGATGGCTCTTCTATAAAAAAGAAACAAAAGGTTGGCAAGAATGAACTAAAATCGTCGTCGAATAGCGGTTGCGATTCACTTTTTGCAAGTGAGGGTACACCTATGCGCAGCGTAGCGGCAGGGAATGCGAGCGAGACCGCAGTGACGTCACCGTCCGAGATAATGAATCAGCTGGGCAGTGCGACTTGTTTACAGCCACCAGCTAATAAGATAAGTACGGAGATATGTAATAAAACGTTGGCGGAGATTGTCAAAACCGGGAATGTCAGTAACAGTGTTTGTAAAGATCCCAACCAAGGGTACACGGTTGTTGGGACTAGAAAAACTTGGTTAAAAAGAAGTCTTATAGGCAAAAGAGGAGTAGCCAATGAGTCAAATGCGAAGTTTAAAGCTGCAGACATGAAAGTGCCAATGATTATTACTAACGTGCATAAAGATACGGAGGAACAAGATATAGTAAATTATATCAAAGAAAAAACAGATGAAAGTGTAATTTTGCTCAAAATTGCCATAAAAAGTCACAACAACTATTATGCGTATAAGTTTTATGTATCTAAACTTAACCTAACAATGTTCCTCGAAGACAAACTCTGGCCCCAGGGTATATTATTCAGGCGATTTGTAAACTACAAGCCCAGAGGCGACAACGGCTCTGGTACCGGATCATCTTCTACATAAATCTTTATGGATAAAAGTCCCTATAAGTTTGTAACATTTAACTGCAAGAACATTAAGCGTTCTTATGAGGACGTTAGAAAGCTTTGTGAAACCACGGACCTCATTGCACTTCAGGAGACTTGTTTGTTGCCGGACGAACTCTCATACCTAGACAGTATTGACAGAGATTTCAATAGTACGGGAACGTCGGCGGTGGATACCACACAGGGCATGGTAAGAGGTAGGCCATATGGTGGTGTGGCCCTACTATGGAAAAAGACTGTGTTCGATAACGTGTCAGTGATATACTGTGATAATGACCGTGTTTGTTCCATTAAAATAGTAATGGGACAGCGGTCTATTTTAGTGATTTGTGTCTACATGCCGACTGATAAGCCCAGTAACCTAACGGAATTTACGGATTGCCTCGGGGCGGTGAGTGCTATCATAGACAATAGTGAATGCGAGTCTGTATTTCTCTTTGGAGACCTAAATGCGCATCCGACGGGTTTGTTCTACGACGAGCTTGTTGATTTTTGTACTGAACATGACGACAATAGCAGACACCGACTTATTGGGTTTAGCATCGGGGACCTACACTTTTATAAGTGAAGCCTATGGGTGTAGGCGGTGGCTAGATCACTGTGTAGTAACTAGAGCAGCCCTCAGCTCTGTAACTAAAGTACGAGTTCATTATGATACGTTATGGTCTGATCATTTCCCTTTAATTGTGGAGGTAAATCTTGACGTAATTAAACCGAAAAATAATATGGTAAATTATTGTCAAAATGATAATGCTGATGTTATTTGGGGTGACCGTAAGACATTAAAAGTTGAGGAGTATGAGGTGTTTTGTAATAAATTGTTAAAATTAATAGACTTTCCAACTCAAATTCAAAATTGTTGTCCTTCGGGTTTTTGTAATAATACCGAGCATAAATCCATAATCAGTCAAATGTATGCTGACATTGTATCCATTCTTAGGCAGGCCGCTATGACCAGTTGTCGAAAGAGTAAAACTAGGAAAAGGAAACAGGTCTTGGGCTGGAATAAGCACGTGAGCGATGCTCATGGGCAGGCAAGGACTAATTTTCAAATATGGGTCTTGCACGGAAAACCTTCAGCCGGACCAATATACGATACGATGTGTGAAAGCAGAAGAATATTTAAATCGCGATTAAGGTGGTGTCAGAACAACCAACATCAAATAAAAATGGATTTGCTGGCATCTCATCACAAGAATCGTGACTTCCGAAGCTTTTGGAAGAGTACGGTCAAACTAAGCCCTCGCCCTAGTCTGCCCGTGAGCGTCAACGGTGTCACTGACCCAGAGGGCATAGCCGAGCTCTTTCGTAATCATTTCTTTGTTAAACCAACCCTCGGGCAGTAGCCGACTATGCTCGAAACTGAGACAACACATGTCGACTCGAGTATCATCTTTACGGCAAAAGACGTAGCCCGAACCATTAAACAGATGACACGAGGTAAATCTCCCGGCCATGATGGTCTCAGTGTTGAGCATCTTCGATATGCAGGACCTCATCTCTCACGAGTACTGGCGATGTTTTACTCTCTCTGTGTAAGCCACTCTTATCTGCCTGAGAGCTTAATGAAAACGATTGTAGTGCCTATAATCAAAAATAAAACTGGGGATATATCCGATAAGTCTAATTATAGGCCGATATCGTTAGCTACAATTATTGCAAAAGTACTTGACGGTTTGCTTGGTTCTCAGTTAGATAGGTATATCACATTACACGACAATCAGTTTGGGTTTCGGCCAGGTTTGTCTACTGAAACTGCTATACTGAGCCTTAAGCATACCGTCAGGTACTCGTCACGTAGAACCCCAGTGTATGCCTGTTTCCTTGACTTATCTAAAGCATTTGACTTAGTCAACTACGAGCTATTGTGGAAGAAACTTGCCGAGTATAACGTGCCTAATGAAATAATCACAATTTTTAGATACTGGTATGGTAACCAAGTAAACAGTGTTCGATGGGCAAATGCATTTTCTACGCCATATAAATTGCAATGTGGGGTGCGGCAGGGGGGGTTGACTTCGCCTCGGCTGTTTAATGTTTACGTAAATGCACTGATCGTCGCGCTCAGCAGCCAACACGTCGGCTGTCACGTAGATGACGTGTGCGTAAATAACCTGAGCTACGCGGACGATATGGTTCTGTTGAGTGCGTCGATCTGTGGTATTAGAAAACTCCTTGGTGCATGTGAGGGGTACGCCAACAGCCATGGCTTAATGTATAACACCAAGAAGAGCGAGCTCATGGTGTTCAAGTCGGGGACCAGGTGTCTGTCAGTTATAGTAAAGTCATGCTAAACGGAGTTCCGTTAAACCGCGTGACCCGTTTCAAGTACTTGGGACACCTGATCACCGATGACCTGAGAGACGACGCCGACCTCGAGAGGGAGCGTCGGGCGCTGGCGGTGAGAGCAAACATGTTGGCCCGCAGGTTTGCGCGGTGTTCCAGGGAAGTGAAAATTACTCTTTTCAGAGCTTTCTGCACTTCTTTGTGTACATGCGCCCTGTGGGCCAACTATACTCGAAGATCGTTTAGCGCTTTTCGCGTACAGTATAATGACGCGTTCAGGGTGCTGGGGCGGCTGCCGCGTCGCTGCAGTGCGTCAGGCATGTTCGCGGAGGCGCGCATCGATTGCTTCTAAACCACTGTATGCAGCTCCATGTAGGGAGCAATCGTACTTATTAATTGTGTAATTTTAATTTTAATTGGGATTTTTAATTGTAATTTTAATTGTGATTTTATTTTTAACTTTGATTTTTAATTTACTTTAATTTTAATCTTTATTTAAATTTGATGTGTAATATGGAAATGTTACTTCTGAAATAAATAATTTTGAATTTGAATTTGAATTAAAGAACTTGAAGCTAGGATGTGTAGCATTACCGCTACAAATCGCGTTGGTTCGCGTTAATTATCGCTAAATTATTTCGCCTTTTTCGTTTCTCAGCCTTTTTGGTATTGCGGACTTGTTCATTGACCGGTTAGAGATAGTTATTTCTACTGACAGTTTTGAATTTTGAATTCGTTTTTGTTAAATCCGTTCCTTGTAATGGTACTGTCATTCAATCTCATACTCTCGCCATAATACTTTGGAAAATTTGATAGAGTCTCTGCGCTTCCAATGTTACATTATTGCATGGAGTCATAAGCCTTATTCGAGTGCCGCGTCCGGTAATGATGTTACGCGAACGTCTTTATTACAACGCAGTGGTGTCGATTTTTGACCGATCGAGATAGTGCTGTTGTCTTCTGTATGTCCGGATAGCGGGTGAGTTGGTTTTTGTTGCCGTTCTGCTTTCACTGCTCCCCATCTTTAAGAAGCCATTCTTCCGTCCTTTTCGTTCTATTTTGTGAGTAAAGGTGTTCTTTTCAGCACCTCCGCTTACCCCATATCACGCGACTCTTCGCCACCCAGCGGAAGATCTGGACGGGTGGCTTTGCAGATCACCGGGTAGTTCGCCAACGAGTTCGCTGGCGACGGCTCGTCGTCTGCGGTAGTGCCCGCAGACTTTTCCCACAGCGTCAGTTGCGACGAACGCAGCGTTACGGTCGTATCTTCGTACGGCGGCAAGTCGGCGACATTGGAAGTTTACAGGATAGTCCCATATATCGCTAATTTTTATTCTCCCCCAAATTCAAAAAAGAGTCCGCGAACTCCACCCCAACCAATGTAAGGTTACTCTTGGATTTTATTTCGGCCGTAAATTTAAATAGGTATCAGGACCTCTTTTTACCGTTCAACACCTCAAATTGATATCCGTATTTCATTACACTCCGAACTCATCAGTTTTTATCATATACAGTTTTAATCTGATTCATTCTATCATAGTTCAATTTAGTTTTACCAATAAATTTTATACAAGTTTTGGCCTGACCGTGTTCTAAGGTGGACTTTTACCTTTATTAGGCGATGTGCTTTAATTTTAAAATAGCTTTATTTGCGTGACAATCCGCAGACCGTTTTATGTTAATTCGTTTTGGTTACCAAAGTAAAGATCTATGTCAGCCTGGTAATTTAGTTTTTATAGTTGCATTGTAAGTAATTTGTTTTAATCTAATAATTGTGTGTTCCCTAATTATATAACCTCGTTGAAATTCGTTCGGTTTTATTTTACTTTTACAGGTCCAAATTAACGTGCTGATGGTTTTATCGCAACCATCCCGTGTAGTGTTCCGTACCCCTATTTTTTATGGAGCGCTACAAAATGGCGCCCGAAGGTAAGTGATTTTTTCTATATTTTCTTGTTTTGGTGATAACATTAATTTTTTTTGTGTCGTCAGTGGAAGGATTGGTCATTCTGACAAATAATTTTATCCCTTAACTACTAATCTGTTATGTTGTGTTTTAGATCTCCACACCCGTCGACCTTTTTGCGGTTGTGAGGCTTTGGTTGCGCCTTGCATCTTTTCACCGTGGACTCGATCCTATTCCCTGGGAGTTTGTTTCTTGCTCTGAACTGTAATTTATATTGATTAAAAAAAAAAAAATTGTGTTTTTAACCATCCCATTTTAAAAACTGTGTTTTATTGATTGCTAATAAAGATACTTGGTGTATTTATTCCCTTCCCTTTCTGATGTTAGCTTATAAGACATAGGGCACTAACAAGGTAAGTCGCTTTGATTTTCTTCTACCATACCTTACTTTGTTTGTTTACAGGGGCTTCCAATCGTGTTAGAGTTCTAATCTTTTGATCGTTTTGTGTTTGTTGTTTTTCCCCTTCCGTGTAATTTTTAGAATGGAGTTGTCTGATCCAGCTATGGTGACGCCGCAGCGTTTGACCCCACCAGCTCCCCCTGTTAAGAATCCTGATGAGTTTTATGATTCACAGGATGCCATCGAACCCACGCCGTTGTCATGTCCGATGAATCGACGTTGTTTCAAACAGGAGTCCCTCCTCAAGTGGAACATTAAGTTTGATGGTGTAGCCTGCGTTAGGGAGTTTTTCCAACGCGTTGAAGAGGAACAAGAGGCTCGAGACGTTCCGCTAGACTACGTTGTTCGTCGGTTCCATGAACTTCTTTCGGACGGTGCCCTTAAATATTTTAGATCTATAAGGTGTCCCGGCTTGACGTATCATCAGGTCAAGGTTCCTTCGCACTTTTGATGTCATCGATTATGACTTCAAAATAGAAC
This sequence comes from Acleris literana, assembly GCA_946894065.1. Taxonomy (NCBI): domain Eukaryota; kingdom Metazoa; phylum Arthropoda; class Insecta; order Lepidoptera; family Tortricidae; genus Acleris; species Acleris literana. Next base: position 38,365,225 of record OX335668.1, on the reverse strand, counting down.
GTGAATTGCGTCAACTGCGTCAGAAACCAACCCAGACTGCGAGGGATTTTATAATCTCTGCCCGCGACCTTAATTCCAAATTACGTGTTCCGTTTCCTGAAGCGGATTTGTTCACCATCGTGAAGTACGGCTTACATTCACGCTATCACCCTTGCTTAGCAACGAATTTGTTGACTGATCTTGACGCGCTCTTACATATTACAGCTAATTTCGAGGCTTTCCAGCCCCAGCATAGGGTTTGTGCTGTCTGTTCCTCCACCAATGTCGATATCGCCCAAAATTCACCCCCATTGTGTTTGAAGTGCAATCGTCACACGTCAATATCGCGCTTGTCCTATTGTGCCTGGTCCTTTATGTTTTAGTTGCAAGCGTCCAGGTGTCATCACACGCGATTGTGCGAATTGTAATCCTCCAAAAAACGCGTAAATGGTGACGCACGCACACCCAATGTGTGACGGTGGGTGACCCAGTTATTGTTACTAATTCGCCAGATAGTCGATTATTCTTAGAGATTACTTTAGCAAAGTCTCGTATAAAGGCCCTTTTAGATAGCGGTGCTCAAGTTTCTTTGGTAGATGTTTTTTTGTTAGATAAGTTGGAAATCCCTTTTAGTACCGATTTACGCCCGACAGTTATTTCTGCAGATAGTTCTCCTATAGAGATACTTGGAGGTGTTGACTTGCCTATTTTTTTTAGAGGCGGCTGGGTTCAACATCCTTGTTCAGTTAGTAGGAATTTGCCAACTCAATTGATTTTAGGTATTCAATTTTGGAACCAATACGGCCTTACAGCTTTAATTACGGACGCTTTTCATGGCAAATATTCTGACAATCTTTTTGTACCTTCGGTTCAGAATAACGTTATACCCGAGGTTGCTTCTAATGAGACACGTTACGTTCATCCTCGTTGGACATTGTCACCTGATCAGGAAACTAGGTTGCAGTCGGTCATCGAACAGTTCAGCGATATCTCGTCAGATCAAAAAGGTTTAGGTCGTACCTCATGGCTGGCCCATAAGATCGTAACTGAAGGTTCACCAATAAGGCAGAGATATTATCCGCTTTCACCTGTGAAGTTGAAGATACTTAATGAGGAGATTGACAAGATGCTAGAGATGGGTGTTATTCGTCCTTCCAAGTCACCATGGGCGAGCCCAGTCGTTATGGTTACAAAGAAAGATGGCTCTGTTCGGTTCTGCGTTGATAGTCGCAAACTTAATAGCGTTACCTCGTATACGGGATATCCTTGACAACCTTCGCGGAGCGAGATTTATCACAACCCTCGACTTCCGGAGTGCCTTTTGGCAGATACCCTTAGCCGATAACGCTAGTTGTCAGAAGACAGCATTTATTGTTCCTCAACGCGGACTTTTTGAATTTACTCGTATGCCGTTCGGACTTACCAACGCCGCTTCTGAGATGCAACGTCTTACCGATCTAATCGTTAATTTCGAATATACGTCAGATTCTGATGACTTTGTCTTCGGGTATGTCGATGATCTGATCCTCGTTTCCAAGGATTTTGAGAGTCACCTACGTCTCATTATTAAGGTCCGCGATCGTCTTAAAGATGCCGGTCTGACAGCCAGCTTGAAAAAATGCGAGTTCTGTAAACCTGAACTAAAATATCTGGGTTATATCGTAAACGAACGCGGTCTGCAAACCGATCCGAAGAAACTCGATGCTATTAACGAATTTCCTGTACCGACAACAGCAAAAACTCTCCGAGGCTTTATCGGTATGGCGTCTTATTACCGTCGATTTGTGGATAATTTTTCAGCTATCATCGCTCCATTGACTGCCCTCATTGGTAAAAGGAAGGGTAAAGATCCTATCGAGTGGAATGATGCCGCCAACTCGGCATTTCTTCAGCTGAAGTCGGCTCTGATGAAGTCACCTGTCATGTCATGTCCTGATTTCACGCGTCCTTTTATTCTTCAGTGTGACGCAAGTTCGACGGCTTTAGGCTCTGTGCTCGTCCAGGAGATCGATGGTGTTGAGCATCCTATAGCATATTATTCACGTCTGTTTTCCAAGGCAGAAAGGAACTATAGCACCACTGAGCGAGAACTTCTCGCTGTGCTCGATTCAATTAAAAACACTTTCGTGGTTATCTTGACGGGGTCGATTTTACCATTGTCACAGATCATATCGCCTTAAAGTGGTTAATGACGTTAGATAATCCAAGTGGGAGGTTAGCACGATGGGCGACAATCATTTCCCAATTCAATTTCAAAATTGTTCATAGACGTGGTGTACTTAATGTTGTTCCCGACGCCCTTTCTAGAGCGCAGGTTGGCGTTATTTCTTTTAGCCGTGGTTGTAATCCGACCACTGATCCTTGGTATGAACGTATCTATAATGATGTTCAAACGTCCCCCCAGATCTTTCCCGCGTATTGTATACGTGATGGTATGCTTCTTCGGAAAATGGCATTAGACGTTCCATTAAGAGATAACGCTTGGCGTATTGTTCTTCCAGCCGAGAAGACTAGGGAAGCTATCCTCGAGATTCACAACAACTTCCCTAACGTACATCCAGGGGTGATGAAAACCTATAGTAAACTCAGGGAGGTTTATTATTGGCCGTCGATGTATCGTACGGTTGCGACTGTACTTTCTGAATGTCAAGTTTGTAAGGCGTATAAAATTGCTAATGGCACACCACATGGTCTCAGGTTATATCCTAGGTCAGTTAACGCTCCACTGGATTTGCTTTCTATCGATCTTATTGGTCCCTTACCCCCTGCATATTATGGTTTCCGTTATATTCTAACTATGGTCGATGTTTTCACAAAGTTCGTTTGGCTAGTTCCCCTTAAAACCGTCAATGCTTTGAATGTTTCGAAAGCCCTTTGTGATAATGCAACTGTTTTCCGCAGCACGGAGTTTTCGCGTTTTCTGTCAGGTTATCGAATTCCCGGTCCAATCTTTACCCCGTATTATTCACCACAGGCTAATGTGGTAGAGAGATATAACCAAAGTGTAATTACTACTCTGAGTATCCTGTTGGTCGATGACGATCGTAACTGGGCTAAGCTACTACCTAAGGTTGCGCTATACTTAAACTCGTGTATGAATCTTGCAACTTCTTATACGCCCAACTTCCTCATGTATGGCCGTGAAGTACTATCCTCGCATGAGCGTTATAATGTTCAGACTGTGGACCCAGGTGTGGAACACAGTCGGAACGAACGCGCTACATCGCTGGAAACACTTCAGGAGGTTTATGCCAAGGTTTCGGACGCAATGTCTCTGGCCTTTCAACGTAACGCTGTTAGGTATAATCGCAACAGAGTTACGGTTCGATATAACGTCGGCGATGTCGTCTGGAGACGAAATTTTGCCCGGGCCAGTTAGGACGAATTCCTCGGAGGAAAATTCGCACCGCGATTTATTAAGTGTACTGTCGAACGCATTATTTCCCCTCAGGTGTTGGAACTTAAGGATGTGAATTCTCCTCACAGTGGTAACTATCACGTCAAGGACATCCTTAAGAAATAGTTTTTGTCATTTTCGTTTACCTTTTTTTTTTCCTCCTCCTTTTTCTCCCCCTTCTCTCAAATTCCCAAAATTCTAAAGGTTCCATTGTGTTCAACGTTTTCCCCCTTTTGGTTTTTAGTCTCGGTCTGAATTCTCGTAATTCTTTTTATAATAATTTATATACGATATTCTTATTCATTTTCCTGATCCCCCTCCGCGGAGGCGTCGTGCCCCTTCGCGGAGGTTCTGTTTGCACCTTTTCCTGCTTTTCTCCACGGAGGGCCTTACGCCCCCTCCGTGGAGGTTTTATGGTAGATGCCGCGAGGGCATTGGGCCGCCCTCGCGGTGGTCTAGAGTTTACTTTGTTCTTCTTCTTCCTTCCAACTCTCGGATTGAGAGTAAATTTCGTTCCACCTTGTTTGTTGCATTCAGCGTATTACTGCGACTGGTCAGTTTACATCCGCTTCCAGATAGATTTGGTGGTCAGTTTTCTATCCCCAATTTCCTTCAGTTCCAAGTTCACTTTTTTCGGTCTGACTATACACATTGTTTTTCAAAGTTCGAAGTTGGTTTATCCCCTATCACTTTGTTCACGTTAGGCATTTGTTTGCCATCGTATCAATTATAGTGCAGTAACAGGTCTTGATACTTGTGGTTTTTCTCGCGCGAATTTCCAAGACGGAATTGTTTTGTTGGGCTATCTTACTGGGTTAACGGTTAGTTAGTTTGCGTGAACTAGCTAATCTGTGATTTTGGGATCATAGCGTTATGGTTGGTCAGTAAACTTCGTGCACTGGTATGCCTTAGTTTAAGAGCTAGTGTCTTGGAATTTTCGGTTAGAGTACTTATCCCGATCGTGATACTTTTTCTGTCATTTGGTATACCCGGTATGACTATTCGTTTTGCCTTTATTTTATTGATTGATAGTTCTGATAGGCTTCTTTGTGTATATTGTATTGGTTGATTTGTATAATCCCTAGTTTTTAGTGTTAGGATAGTTTGATTCAATTTTCGTCGCGGATATTTGTTAGGGTTTCTAGTTAGCATTTGAGGTAGGTTATTTCTTGTCTTTGCTTAGTTTTGTAATAATGGACTGTTAAACACATTTTCTGCAGTTTTTTTTTGCTGTCTGTACTAGGAGTAAGTTAGTTATAGTGGTGCATTTTTCCTCCAGGCTGTATTATAATTAAAATAGTTTTAATGTGTTAGGCTAGATGTTTTAGGGTAGGTGACTGCAGTTAGTCAGAGTCAGTCTAGTATCAAGATCGTTTCGGTTCAACTATACTAAGTGAGCAATCTTTGGTGTTCAGGTGTGATTTTCGGCGCGTCTGTAGTTTTGTTTTTCATTTTAGGTTTACCTTATCAAGGTCGACTTTGACAAATGCTGTTTGTGTTTAACCTTGATATTTTAGGGTGTTGTTTTTGGTGTTTCGTGTTCGATGTTTTGGTTGATATGTAGTGTGTGTGTGTTGGTTAATGTTGTTTAGGTTTAGTGTATTATTTTAGGGTTGTTACTTTTGGAAATTTTAGGGTTGTCACTTCGATATAATTTTAGGGTTGTCACATTTGGAAATTTTAGGGTTGTCACTTCGATATTATTTTAGGGTTGTCACTTTTGGAAATTTTAGGGATGTCACTTCGATATTCTTTTAGGGTTGTCAATATTTTTGTTCTAGTGAGGGGATAATTGTAGCATTACCGCTACAAATCGCGTTGGTTCGCGTTAATTATCGCTAAATTATTTCGCCTTTTTCGTTTCTCAGCCTTTTTGGTATTGCGGACTTGTTCATTGACCGGTTAGAGATAGTTATTTCTACTGACAGTTTTGAATTTTGAATTCGTTTTTGTTAAATCCGTTCCTTGTAATGGTACTGTCATTCAATCTCGTACTCTCGCCTTGATACTTCGGAAAATTTGATAGAGTCTCTGCGCTTCCAATGTTACATTATTGCATGGAGTCATAAGCCTTATTCGAGTGCCGCGTCCGGTAATGATGTTACGCGAACGTCTTTATTACAACGCAGTGGTGTCGATTTTTGACCGATCGAGATAGTGCTGTTGTCTTCTGTATGTCCGGATAGCGGGTGAGTTGGTTTTTGTTGCCGTTCTGCTTTCACTGCTCCCCATCTTTAAGAAGCCATTCTTCCGTCCTTTTCGTTCTATTTTGTGAGTAAAGGTGTTCTTTTCAGCACCTCCGCTTACCCCATATCACGCGACTCTTCGCCACCCAGCGGAAGATCTGGACGGGTGGCTTTGCAGATCACCGGGTAGTTCGCCAACGAGTTCGCTGGCGACGGCTCGTCGTCTGCGGTAGTGCCCGCAGACTTTTCCCACAGCGTCAGTTGCGACGAACGCAGCGTTACGGTCGTATCTTCGTACGGCGGCAAGTCGGCGACATTGGAAGTTTACAGGATAGTCCCATATATCGCTAATTTTTATTCTCCCCCAAATTCAAAAAAGAGTCCGCGAACTCCACCCCAACCAATGTAAGGTTACTCTTGGATTTTATTTCGGCCGTAAATTTAAATAGGTATCAGGACCTCTTTTTACCGTTCAACACCTCAAATTGATATCCGTATTTCATTACACTCCGAACTCATCAGTTTTTATCATATACAGTTTTAATCTGATTCATTCTATCATAGTTCAATTTAGTTTTACCAATAAATTTTGTTCTAAGGTGGACTTTTACCTTTATTAGGCGATGTGCTTTAATTTTAAAATAGCTTTATTTGCGTGACAATCCGCAGACCGTTTTATGTTAATTCGTTTTGGTTACCAAAGTAAAGATCTGTGTCAGCCTGGTAATTTAGTTTTTATAGTTGCATTGTAAGTAATTTGTTTTAATCTAATCATTGTGTGTTCCCTAATTATATAACCTTGTTGAAATTAGTTCGGTTTTATTTTACTTTTACAGGTCCAAATTAACGTGCTGATGGTTTTATCGCAACCATCCCGTGTAGTGTTCCGTACCCCTATTTTTTATGGAGCGCTACAGATGATATAAAGGAATTCCCCATTTTTTGTAAGTCTGTCGATCTGTAGTCTTTGTCAAGCTAGGGGACGATCCCCCAAATAGAATGCGTAGATTATGATTTTGTTTCTTTTTTGACTTTACTTTATTAGGGAAGGTTCTTTTAAATAGCCCAATAGAATATAATGAAGGACTTGATATATGAAAGTAGAATAGAATAGAATAGAATCATTTATTCGGCTATTAAATAACACAAAAAACACATACATTTGAGAAAACCAAAAAACAAAAGTACCTAACCTATTTAACTAACTTAAATAAAATAGCAGAAACACGCGGCGACGCAGCGCTGATTTTCAGCTGGACCCGTATGATAAAGATGGCAAAAACAACAAAAAAAAAACAATGAAAAAACACTGCATAAAAGTTATTCTACAAATAATTAAAATAATCCTAATTAAGAATAATAAAATTTAAAATGTTAAAGATCACAACAAAGTGAGATCTACTGTTCTAAGCGCATACTTAAGCGGCTGCTACACGGTGAACAACCGAGCTCTCCACCAAGGTGACCATGCTGGTTTGCGACCGTGTAGAAGGTGGTTTGCAACCAAATTTTGTTTGACTTTTCATTGCTCTTGGTTGACGGGCGTGCGCTGGCAACCGAGGTTGGATACCGCCGTTGTACACCGTGTAGACGCTTGTTGCCAACCACGCGAACGCAGTTGTGCCTCTGCAGGCAGAGAGTGCGCACGGCCTCACGCAACAACGCCCAAGAACAAGATGGCGAACGTGCAGCAGAACGAGCGCACAAAAAGTACGAATATCGTCAAAGTCCAGTAAATTCAATAAATTTAAATGACTTAGTAATAGTCGTTCCTTCAGCCATCGCTGCATCCATATTTATTTCTTTTTTCTTTTCTGTCCTCACTTGCGCACAAAAGTGTTAAAACTACGCTAACCTGCTGAAATTTCGAAAAGCAAGGAGCCGTATCGTGTTCACTGTGCAGTCGTATGAGACGTGTTTTCTCTCCGCGAGCAGTAGACACACTGCTGTTGGCAACCGTGTAGACGGAAACGCGACGGCGTTAGCAACCGAGCTCCCAACCAAGGTCACCTTGGTGGAGAGCTTGGTTGCTCACCGTGTAGCAGCCGCTTAAGCAACGAAGACCAAAAACTGCCCACAGGGGAAAAAACTCGTGTATAAGCGAATTTTGGCATAGTTGTAGGGAATGGTGTTTTAAACCACATACTGAAAGTACTGATCGGTGGGGATGGAGCTAAAGGGTGGAGGGGGGTGTAAAGGTCCCTTTTTTTAGTTTTTCGTAAATAACTCGTAAACGGTGGCCCATAGCAAAAAATATTCCATAATGCTACATAATTAATCGACATAAAATTCGTTACAAAAAAGATTCAATAGACTTTTTTGCCGGTATCAATATTTAATGAGATGTGGAAGGAAAAATTATTCTCGAAAGGCCATAGTCGGGTTTGCATAGTAAGTCGGCCCTTACATCAAATGGGCTCGGGTATTTTTTGTGAGTACGGTGAAAAATATTTATGCTGAGTATCAACATCTTAATTGTAACAGTTCTCGACTTATGATTACCTTATGTTTTTCATTTCATGTACTGTTTTTCGGGATGTATTCAAGCGATTTGCTTTAAATTTTGAACTAATGTTCTTTTCATAGATTTGCATCGCCTCCCAAAAAACAAATACTAGTTATTATATAAAAAAAAGAACATACCTAAAGACCAAATAAAAAATATACATTATTTTTTGTATGGATGTTACACCTCTAGATTGTTTTTTCAGAATAGTCCATAAAATGGCCTGCTGCTTGCCAAAATATCAAAATTGTCTAGGCGGTACTTCCTATCAAAAATAAGCAATATGTGTATTCAGTTCTGTATTCAATCGGTTCTGTTTTCTTTTTTTATATGATATCATTGATAACTAGTATTTGTTTTTTTTGAGGCGATGCAAATCTATGAAAAGAACATTTTCCAAAAAATAACGCTTGAATACACTCCGAAAAATAGTACATCAATAAAAAAACATTAAGTAATCATAAGTCGAGAACTGTCACAATTAAGATATTGATACTCAGCATAAATATTCTTCACTATAAGAGGTACTCACAAAAAAAAAGCCCGAGCCCATTTGATGTAAGGGCCGACTTACTATGGGAACCCGGATATGGCCTTTCGGGAATCATTATTCCCTCCATATCTCATTAAATATAGATCCCAGCATAAAAGGATTTTGAATCTTTTTTGTAGAGAATTTTATGTAGATTAATTATGTAATGGTTTTTTTTTTGCTATGGGCCACCATTTACGAGTTATTTACGAAAAACTAAAAAAGGGACTTTTACACCCCCCACCCGTTAGCTCCACTCCCACCCATCAGTACTCTTAGTATGTGGTTTAAAACACCATTCCCTACAACCATGCCAAAATTCGCTTATACACGAGTGTTTTCTACTGATTTGTCTTCGTTGCTTAGGCTATAACAGACGTTCGAATATGGTGCGTGCGCTAGACACGCCACACCACCGCACCGCAACAAAGACGGTCCAGTGCTTTCCTTGCTACTAGACAGTGATCACGTCGACATGCCTCCAACTTTATCCAAACAAGCTAAAATCGCGTTAGTTGCGGCAGCCGTCGTAGTAGTAGCTACGAAAAGAAGAGTAAAAAAAGAAAATATGGGGAAAATTCTATTTAATAGACAGAGTCATACAGTTACATGCGACTTATAAAAGAGCTAGATGATCTAATCCTTTTTCCGTAATATTCACGGCTTCTTAGTCTGACGCCATTGAAAACATGTGTCTCACTCGGAGGTAGAATTGCGACTAAAGCGCTGAATAGTGCAGTGGTTCGGCTACACGAGCGAACCGCACCAAATCCAGTAGAAGATTCATCGAACCGAGCGCACCGTCAATAATAATAATAATGTGCGGCGGACCGCTGAACATACCATCGAATATAGTCCGGAGCACACCAAGATCACGGTGCGGAGCGCACCATATTCGAACGTCTGTTAAAACTTTAAATTGCAAGAGCTATATACATAGAGGTATAATCTAAGTTGAAGCTGAAAACGAAATATTCAACAAACACAAAAATAAAGAAAAATGGTAATATTTGAACATAAACAAAAAAAAAAAACGAAAAATTGTAGATGGAAAAGTTTCTGCTTTCAGAAAGTTTAACTTCGTAACTTTGTTTGGACTAGTTAGTGTATAAACATACTAAAACTTCCCACCCCTCGGAGGTCCCGTTTTTTTGTTTTTTGTTTACATCTTGAAAACGATGCGTGATAGGAAATGGTGTTGTATCGCATTATTAAAGCTGATAAAATTCTCTACAACTTTGATTCTATACATTTTCCACCTATTTTCAATCGTGGTCTAGATATGTGCCCCAAAGAGCGGTCGATTTTCAAAAATGTATTTTTGACCTCACCTATTTTTTGGTATAGTGGCGTTGAGCAACAAGGCGGCCAAGCCGAGCACGAGAACACCTGATTATTTTTTCAAACAAGTATGGAGGTTTGCGACTTTGAATTATACTGAACAAGAGAGCAGCAAAATGACAATAGCGCCTAGATAACATATTTAAAAGGTTACCCTGGTACGGGGAGACATGGGTTCTAGCCGGTATTCTAAAACAGAATCGTGCACAAGCATTTTGTACCCTCTTAATTAAAGATTTTGTTCTAGCTAAAAGCCGCGGACCATAAGTGCCTCCATAGTTCAATCTCGACAAAATAAAGATTCAACCAATCTTATTCGCATCTCTCATCTTGTAAAGTGTTTTAGCATGTTAGAAGCAGTTTGTGGCAACTTCCAAAATATGAGACTAAAATCGCAGTTCTGAATTATAAAATAAATGTTTAAAAAAACAAAAACCCGCCTTCAAAAATGCAAAAAATAACTTCTTTTAAAATGGTAGGTCAGTCCAACTGCATTCGGCTTTTAGTTTAAAATATTGTGGGACGCCGACTTCAGTTGGGCTGACCTACCATTTTAAAAGAAGTTATTTTTTGCATTTTTGAAGGCGGGTTTTTGTTTTTTTAAACATTTATTTTATTTTATACTTTTTAGTGATCCTATTTATGCTGTTACGTAGCTCCACTTCTAAATATTAATGAGAAACTATAGAACATTTCAAGCTCGCCGCAGACAACGCCGCGGGAATGTAATAGTCATATTTAAACCTACATGTGCTTCGTCATAGTCGCTCAACTACCTTTATCGAAATATCTTATCGCAGCCCTTGAAATAGGTACCGTTAAGGAGTTCCGGTGGCCATCTGTGGTCTTCATCATCAGTTCCACTTCACCATATAGTACTTTTCAAAAGCAAATGCATGAGTTAGAGTGAAAAATACCAAAATCGCTATAGGTGTGCCTATAATATTTGAGGAGTTCTCTTGATTTCTCCATGATCCCATCATCAGATCCTGACGTGGTGACAATGGGACCAACTAGAAAGTATACCCATTCGAACAACGAAAAAATTTTTCAAATCGGTCCAGTGGTCTTCGAGTAATCGGGGAACATACATAAAAAAAAAAAAAAAAAATATTCCGACGAATTGAGAACCTCCTCCTTTTTTTGAAGTCGGTTAAAAAAAGATAATATAATAAACCTTAGGATAAATGATCTGTTTCTCAATTTCTATCAACATTCATCATGCAAATGATCCGGGTTTGGGCTTTACTTTCACCTCTTTGTCTTCCCGTAGGGAGTTTAAAGTTCTGTAAATTGTCCGTATTGACAATTGACTTGAGTGGCACATAGTAATCTTATATCAGTTCCTCAGGGACAGCGTTCAGCGAGACCTTGATCTCCTTCTGAACTTCGACTCAGCAATAGATGTATGAGAATCTGAACACTAGAACGTTCATATCAAAGGGACTTTTTCAACAAGGATTAAAAGCAGAATGAACCTCGTCAGATATTGAACGAATTATCTCTACTAAACAATAAAACTGTTGATAAAAGGATAGCGTCAAAAACAAAATATTTCCTTACAAGTGCCTTGCGGATGGCTGGCTCTGAAAGTGGAATCCTATTATAGTATTTTATAAATTAACTCATACCTGAAACCATCTTTTTTACAATTATAAGTACTTATAATAAAATAATTTATTTTATTTTATTTCGGACCAACAATTGTCAATATTTGGTTGTTGCACAACAGTGCGTCTATCTATACTTTTCTTCCTAAATGGAACTATTTGTATTATTACCTACGCAAATTTAATGAGTACAATGCTACCATTTATGAAGCTCGCACTCCCAATGACGCCTTTTGTTACCTCTGGTCTGAGCTGGATGGCAAAAAAGGAATGAGGTGGGTATGGCTTTGTATCTATGGATAATACGTCTCTCATCTACTGTAAAAGAGATTTCTATTTTCACTGACACCTGTGGAGGCCAAAATCGTAATCAATTCCAAGCCTGCAATTGTATTTAGTTCAGACAACTCATCTCGAGGTAATTGAACATAAATATTTAGAGTCTGGTCGTACACATATCGAGGTAGATAGCATGCGCAATGCGATTGAGAACCAATTGCGTTTAATGCCAGTGTACTCAAAGATAGACTTCTGTAATATTGTTCAATTACCAAGATCAAACAGAAAAAAAGAAAAATAAAACCCTGAAAAAATCGTACGAACCGATAGCTTTATGAATCACACAGATATTTTGAACCTAAAAGGTTTGAGAGGTAACCTGAGGGCTCAGACAAGATGCACTACGCTAACTAACGTTTCTATTCGATTCGTTTTAAACCAATCGCGTCACTGGTAGACCACGTGACTTTTCGTATCACGTCATCTTCCAGTGACGCGATTGGTTTAAAAACGAATCGAATAGAAACGTTAGTTAGCGTAGTGCATCTTGTCTGAGCCCTCTGATGCTGAATCGATCGATAGACGTCAATGGAGAAAAACTGCGTTGGCTTAAAGTGAAATCTTTACGACTCCGTTTCGTTCCGTTCCAATGACTACACCCAACCCAACAAGCAGTTCTGCTGCAAGGACGCGGAAACGCCGGCTGACACCTTAGAGGGAGGGACGTTTATTTAAATACTCTTACAAGTGTTTATGTTTTATGCCTACTAGTAGTGCTTGCTGTAAGTATCTGGAATTATATAATATTAAGTTCGTGTATCAATAATGATTTAAAATTTATTTTTTAGTTATTTTAGTTTGGAGTTAAAAATAACGTCATTTTGAGAATTTTGTGTTATTTTTATGATTTTGCAGACTTTATATCTGTAAAGATGAATTTTTAAAACTGCTTATTCGTTGTGAATTAATAAATAATGTTCACAAAGTTTCCAAGGTAATAATTTAGACTAATGAAACCAAAGTTTTCGTTTAAAATTATGTTTCCCGATTTAATTGTGATTAAAATAAAAAATAACTCATTGTAAGTGTCTTGATGCCAGTGTCATGGGGACCATGCCGCGAGCGGACCTGCTAGAGGGGGTGTTCTTTTTATAGCGGTGATTATTATTTATATCTTTAATATTTAAGTAGCTTAGTTTAATTTTATTTTAAATACGTTTAGTTTTAATTTTTAATTGTATTTTTGTTGAATTCTGTACTTAATTGTAAGCTCCCTTAAAGAGAGAGAAAGACAAAAAGTCACTAACTACATATTTAGGCTTTTAAAAAAAGTTATTTGAAATTATTGCAAAAAGTTTTTAATTGGATTTTATAGTAAATATATTTTAGCTAAACATTTGTGTTTCATTTTTACACCTAGAACCGAATCTATAACAATAATGTTCATTTGACCAAGTCAAAACTTTGGGCCCGTTTTTCTCGGACTTCAGTTTTTGTGGGTTAATGACTTCTTGCACTAAGCCGGATTTGTAGATTTCCTGGTGATCCATTAAAGATGACCACCTGAAATCTACAATCTTAATTGTTTAACGGGCAGTGATGAGATTTGTCTATCAAGAATATGAAGCTACTTTTATCCATCATAATGCATGTAGTGAAGTGTAAGTGATGGTGAAGTACCGTGAGAACTCTTTATTTAACGGCTTAACGGTCCTGCATCTTGGACAGCGAAATTTTGTTAATGCTGATGAGAAACTGTTATTATTATTGTGGTTACTGTTATTAGGCTAGATATAAGGTTTCTTAATGAAACATACTTAATGTATTGTGAATCACAGAATAACATTAAAAATATTGCTACAAAGCGATTTTCTTTAAAAACCCACTAAACATACATACATACACACCTTTTTTTTCACATTTGTCTCGTTGGGGTAGGCAGAGACTACGGAACGCCAGGCGCACCGGTCTAAGTATACAAGTGCATACAACTTTCACTTCCTCTACATTCATCATTTTGACCCACTGAACGTCAAGAGGAAATAAATTACCGTTCTCATAGAAATTGCCTATCTGGTGCCTAACAGGTATATAAAATATATCCAAGCCAATGTCAAGTAGGTTTACTTAAACAATAGCAATGCCACACGATTCTTGCCACCGACATAAGTCAGTCGATATAAGTTTTTCAAGTAGCTATTAGGGTTTTAGAAGACGGTTTTATTTTTTGTTACAAATATATGACGGTTTACGAACCCACGATATTATATATAATAACGATATTATATATTATATACGATATTATATGTTATAATAAAAAAAACGTTAAATTGTTGTTTATATTAAACCCATATCCACCTGAGCCATCAAAACAGAAATAATATAAAGTGTAAAGCACTCCATTTGTACTCTGTTCCTCTGTGCCTCTAGTCGAAGCCACATAAGATGATAAGTTGTTTCAAGCAAAATTAAGCATTGCGTTAATGACATACGAGCAGGGGCCTATTGCATAATAAAGTACAAGCCCATACTATTAGTAAAAATCCATGTCCTTGTAAGTACTTTTTTATGCAATCGGCCCCAGGCCGTAGACGATGCCAATAACTGCATCGAATGGCAAACAACAATGGAACAAGAACATGAATGCTGTATGAAACAAGATACATAGGTAGAAAGACCCATCGACAAAACAGTCATAAAAAATAAATTAATTTACAAAATAAAAATAAATACAAATGGAGAAGTTGTAAAATACAAGGCAAGACTACCTATACTAGGCAAGGGAGTGACGCAAATACACGGAATCGACTACGCAGAAACTTTTTTTCCCGGAGCACGACTCTCATCAGTTAGACTAGTATTCCTTTGCTGTTCAACTGAATGTCGAGATGGAACACCTTAATAAAGAAACTGCTTTTCTAAATGGCGAATAATGACATATATTTACATGGAACAGCCACACGGATTCGAAATTGAAAGTAGAACGCAAAACAAGTGCCTAAAACATTTGCAGTAGCAATGTCATACCTACACGACCCACCGGAATGTTTTTCATTTATTTATTTATTTATTTATTTATTTATTTATTTATCAAGGGAAACAAACAGCAATATATAATACATTATGGTTAATACATTGTAGCTAGAACATTGGCCAAAACAGTTTCCACTACTGGATTAAATACACTTGATGCTCAAGGAGAACTTAAGAACTAAAGAAACTTTGGTTAATTGTTTCAGCGTTTGAACATGCATTAATGCATGCACTTAAGTGAGAAACTCATAATCAGATCACAAGTGTTACATTACAGCTTTCTTCCAAAATAATCAAACTTACACAATTATAATAAGTGCTTATTTAAACAAAACTTTTCATTATTCCCTCATGATATTCTATTATTATTATTACTCTTTCTTATTGTTATTATTATTATTATTATTTTTTACTTTTACTTTTACTTTTTATTGCATAAACAAATTTATGTAGAGACATGTGGAAAATGTCAGAGTCTATGAACCCTTCATTATGATTTTTACACGCTCTGACTAGAAATCTATTCTTTGCATATCTATTCATTGAAATCTATTCATTGTTTGGTTGAAGCTAGTTATGAGTACTGTAATGAGATAAGGTTTTATTGCTAAAAGTAGACCTTATCACATTAAGCTCTTTGTACAAAATGTCCAATTTGATTTTAAATTTATAATTTTAAAATCAAATTGGTTCGATAGAACAGCGGTGCTGTTTTGTGAAAAAGTTGTTGAGCCTGCACAGAAGGCACACCTATTGTATTCTTAAACCTAATTAATAAAAGAAGATATTCTATTGAAAAGTGTTTATTTCTGACCCACCCACCATCCTCTATATGGTGAATCGCAGGGTCCCCGCTATTTCTCGCACAAAAAGTAATGCGAGGCTCTACCCAAAAGATATGAGTGAATAAAGCACAAGGAAATACAGAGAAGGAGGAAGATAAGCTCGAACCTCCGTTCAAATAAATAAAAAACAGGACTGGTAAAGGTGGTATAAAGACGGTATTATACTAATATATTTGGTGTTTTTCGTGTGTTTTCCCCTTCAGCATGTTTAGAGACCAGAAGATGGCGGCGAAGAAGTTTAACGGCTTGTCCGACACGGACGATTTCTTGATGCAATATGATGCCATTGGGATAATAAAGTCATGGACTGACGAGCAAAAGAAATACGCGATAGCCGCGTATTTAGATGGACCGGCACTGCACTGGTATAAGGCGAACTATACGACTTTCACATCAAAAGCGCAATTCACCTCTCAAACCGATTACGCGCAGAAGTTTTACTACCGAAAGCAGCTACGACAAGAAACTCTCATCGAGTATTTCTATGCGTTAGAGAATTTGGCGTCAAAGGCAGAGATAAAAGATGACGCAAAATTCATCAAACACTACATAAATTCGGTCAACGACCGCTATCAGTGGTTGTTCGCATCAAGATTATTTGATACCAAGGAGGAGTTAAGAAAAACAATACTTCAAGTGTAAGATGTATATAATCACGGTAACACAGAGGCGCAGAAAGTGGAATTGCCGATCTTCAATCCAGAAGTCACTTTCGAGGACATTCGAAGTCGGGGGGGTCGAGCGTCGCACTCCCCACAATCCGAGTATGTGATGCCGTTTAGAACGCCGGATACGCCGGATACGGACCGCGTAGGGTGCGCTTTGAGCCGCAGACGCCACCATCACATAATTTACGCCCGCGTGCGTGGAGACAGCAGCAGAACGCACGAGAGCAGCCGGATGCAAACTCTTCTTCTTCGAGGCAGCAACCACAGCACCCAAACTACGGTCCCCGTCGCCAATGAACCGGGATGCGGCATGGTGCTCAATGAATCCGGTTACACAGCAGCAAGATATTGTAGATAGACTTGATTTTGTACCCATCATTAATGTACAGTTAAATAGTATTAATTGTGAGGCCCTTGTAGATTCAGGAGCGTCCGTTTCATGTATATCGACATCGCGCTGTGGGAGCCTAAAAGTAGGTAGCCCTGTTGAATCCCCTCAGATACCATTGTGTGCCGTCGGTGGTCATACCATCAATGTGGTAGGCAATGCCGATATGGGTCTCGTAATTGGCAATGTATATTTTCGCCAACAATTCTTGATTGTGTCAGATCCTGCTGACATTTTTTTTGAGGCCAAGATTTTTTAAGGGATAATAAAGCAATTATCGATTTTACACATGGTATTCCGACATTGAAAAAATTTAAATATTTACCTTTCAAATAAGTCCATAAGGCACCGTATCGAGTGTCGGAGAAGCAAAGACAAATTATTGATGAGCAGGTGCATGAAATGCTAAAGAATGGCATTATTCAAGAATCAAGAAGTCCTTATGCCTCGCCTGTGGTATTGGTTGATAAACCAGAGGGTCCGCCAAGATTCTGCATAGATTTCAGGGCTTTGAATAAAAAAATAAAAATGGACTCTTATCCGATCCCGAGGACAGAGGATTTACTGGCATGTCTGCAAGGAGCGAAATACTTTGCAGACATGGACATAAATGCAGGCTATTGGAAGCTGGCCCTGGGAGAAGGCAAGGATAAAACGGCCTTTGTGACGCACAACGGCCTTTACGAATTTATTGTGATGCCGTTTGGATTAAAAACAAGCCAAGCTATGTTTCAGCGAGTGATGGATAAAGTGCTGGCTGGAATAAAATATAAGAAGGTTATTGTATATGTGGACAATATCCTAATATTTGCCAAGACTTTTGAAGAATTTATGGAATCTTTGGAAGATGTTTTGGCAAGACTAAAAGCTGCCAATTTAACCCTAAAACCCTCTAAGTGCAAATTTGGGTATCAAAAAGTGACTGTTTTAGGACATGAAGTATCCGCAGAAGGAATTGGAACGGATATAAAGAAGGTGGAAGCTATGTAGAAAATACAACCACCGAAGAATGTCAAAAAAGTCAGATCTGTGTTGGGTCTATATTCGTATTACAGAAAATTTATAGATAATTTCGCAGAGATTGCGTTTTCTATAACGAGTTTGACGAAGAAAAATAAGAAGTTTGTTTGGACAGATGTGGAGCAAAAAGCGTTTGAGGAGCTAAGAAACAAGATATGTGAAGCACCAATTTTAGCTTTTTCTCAAATGATAAAGATGTGACAGCGAGGCTGTGCGTCGATAGCTCTGATAAAGCTTTGGGAAGTTGCTTATTTCAGGGTAAAGAAGAAATGAAAGCGTATGCAAATACGCTTCGAGAAAATTGAGTGCTGCCGAGCAGAGATATTCGGTGACGGAAAAAGAATACCTAGGATTGATATGGGCTATACAATATTTCAAGCATTATTTATGGGGTCTTAAGTTTCAAGTCGTTACAGACCACAGAGCATTAGTCTGGTTGAAGAGCAAGCTGGACATAAATGGCAGACTTGCGAGATGGGCTTTATCGGTACAATCGTAGGATTTAGATTTTGTGTATTGCTGCGGAAGAGATAACGTAGTGGCGGTTTTTTTAAGCAGGAATTCATTAATTGAAAATCCAAATGCAGAATGCATAGAGATGGTTCCTGAGCAAGAGGACGGATTTGTCTTGTATACACTGAATAGCATCGATGTGAAGACAGCGCAGCAATCAGATATATATTGCAGCGATATTTTGAACCGTATGCGGCAAAATAATACTCGAATTTATCAAAATTATTTTTTACAGTGAGATTTATTGTATAAGAAAAGAAATGTCGGACAAGAGACAAAGGAGTTATTGGTCTTGCCAAGAGAGTGCTTTGCAGAGTGCATGAACGAACTCCGTGATGCCCCTGTGACTGGAGGTCATTTCGGACTCTTTAAAACCTATGCGAAGTTTAATGACAGATACTACATACGAGTAGATAAAGCAGAAAAGCCTAGTACATCCATGCCTACCTTTGGATGTACTAGGCCCGATGCAGACCTCGGATAGAGGGAATAAGTACATCATTATTGCATTGGAGTATTTATCCAAATACGCTATATGTAAAGCGGTACCCCGGGTCACGGCGGAGATAATAAATGATTTTTTGATTACAGAAATATTGTGCCGATTTGGGGGCATACAGCAATTAATAACGGATAGAGGTTCCGTATTCACTTCCAATATGGTCAAGGAAACTGCCCGATATTTTAATGTGACATTGTCGCATGCGACAACGTATCATCCGCAGACAATTGGACTGGTTGAGCGTTTTAATAGAACACTGCTATCAACATTTTCAAAGTATGTGTCTGAGTCTCAACATAACTGATGTAAGTATTTGCCAATGGTAACTTATGCGTATAATAGTGCCCGGCATATTAGTACAGGAATGTCACCGCATGTACTAATCTACGGAAGGGTACCGTTATACAGATCTGATGTAGAGTTGCGAATTAATCATATTGATGTTTCAGAAAACTTGTCGAATAAGAGGTCACGAATGTCTTTATTAGTGATAAAGTTGGCGAAAACATTCGTCAGGCACAACAAAAGCAGAAAGCTTATTATGATGAGAAGGCCAAAGATATTGTTTTTAACACTGGGGATAAAGTTATGCTATACTGTCCAAGAGGAAGACAGGGCTCAGTTTTAAGCTCTCCAAGCAATATAAGGGACCTTTTGAAATAGCTGCTAGACTTGGTAATGAAAATCACAAAGTAAGAAAAGACGCTATGCCTTCAAAAACCCTTGTTACACATAGGAATTGTTTAAAAAACGTTTTATGCTAGGAGATAGGTATAGGTTAAATATGTCAAGTCACTTTTGGACCCAAGTTACTGTGCTGTCCCCAATGGGTAGGCATTGTAATAATTTAAAATATTTCAAATTCAATTTATTTTGACCGGCCGGTTTGACATACGTGATCGTCATTTGATTAGGACTCTACGTGGTGTTTTGTTTTTATGTTATGGAAGCTCCAAATTCCTAGGGCGAGATTGAGGGGTATTAGTTTCTACTGAATAAAGAGATATTCAAGAATAAGGGAATTCAAATAGTTCTACTAATTGAAAGAGAAATTAGAAAATCTTCGGTTAAAAGGTATTCAATATGACAAGCGTATGGTTTCTGGGAAAAGCAGGGCCCCTCCCCGCCCATACTCATGTGCTCGTCTCCAAACTGGTCACACTTTGCCAGCCTGCCTCTAGCTTGTCTGGGGAGTGTTTCCATTATGTCGCCATGTCCGTCTAAGTTGATCCATGTAACCAAAAGTGAAGAGGACCCATCAAGTTATAATCACTCCAAGAGACAGGATTTATTTTTATCTCCTATTAATTTGGATGGAGAGACTATTAAACTTAAACTACCCCTCTTGTGTTCTCGGATATTTCGGGTCGACGAAATGTGTGAGTTTTCTGCAATTCAGTGTGACAGATACCAAAGTAAACCCAGAATTTGGGTGGTCTCCTTCCCTTCAAATCCGTCAAGGCACTTGATACCACACGCTCAGCTTTCGCTTCTCTTAGTCGAGTCCTCACGAACCGACATTATACCCGGGAGTAGATAGCAGTTGCCGAGCTAAACTCGCAGGCTTCCTTGCCAACAAGGGATCATAAAAACCCAGTCAGCAAGCCATCTCAACTAACTAACATTTTACGACCAGAGGTGAAATCAACTCTTGACGCGACTCAAATTTGACCCCCTTTTCCCCGAGCTGAATTTAGAAAATACTAGCTTTGGATCTTCTTCACACTGAAGCAGTCTGTGAAGTCTGAATTGAGACTGGTCATACGCTGTATAGTAACTCTGCTTGCTATCTTAGTCCAAGATATTTAGTGCCGGTAAAATGTCATCGACGTCTGTGACCCGCTGATAACTTTCACCAAGGCACTAAACCTTCTTCGACTCGGATAGGATATGGTGGAAATACCCGTAGCCTAATTGGAAAAGATTGAAATAATTTGTAATTTAGATAGCTAAGACACAAGTATAATCTGTAAACCCCATAATAAGAGCCGAAAGAAATAAATTAATCTTAACCAAACATCATGGGAAAATTTAGAAAACGTTTACCAAATAAATTGAAAATTAAACAATGAATGCTATCAATTGTACACAAGAAAACAATTCGAAATAAAGCCGACTCGAAATATTACTAGTCCTTTGAATTCCCTCGATTCCGAAAATTAACAAGAAACGATACCAATAAAATAATAATGTTATTTACCTTTTAATTATTTAAAAGCTCGAAATAGATTTAAAATTCCGTGAAGAAATTCAGTGTTGCTTAGACACTAAACCGTATATTCAACGTCTATTTTGATTCACTGATGTATTAATTATGATTTGTTTCTAAGAATTTATTTTTAAAAAAAATGTTCTGTTTTTTAAATAATTTGTTCCTTTCAAAAAAAGATGAAAATTAAAAATTTAGAAATATTTTATAAGTAAATGTAAATTTAAAAATATCAAAATAAAAAAATATTCAAATAAAACATGTTAACAAAGGCAGCTCAGCTAAGAATGATATTATAGTCTTGTTGTCAAAACATTACAATGATTTCAATATTTCAAAATATTTTGAATGTGTTTACAACTAATGTCAATCGTAACCAACTGCATTACTACGTCGAGTGCAACGATGCACTTATCAAATAACCACTTAAAAGACAGCACTTAGCTTCGGTTCTAGTCGAGATGTCAAGGGAGCGCAGTCGCAACTCGAACCCGCTCACACCAGCACCACAGAACACACCACAGAAGCCGTCAGGAACCATTGTTCGACGAGCCCGTGCGAAACGCATTAAAAATAAAGAAAGGTTAAACTACGGTTTAAACCCCTAATCTACGATGGTTTTCGCTACCCTGATATTATACCCCGAAACATAACACTCATTCAACTATTCAAATTATCACCACTTGAATCACCTTCCTGACGAAGTACATCACCTCTCCGTTCGTCTTTCAGTTTCCCAATCAGAACACACTTACCCAAGCTTCTTTATACTAGTAAATAAGTCTTATCTGAATAGTTATAACATCTATAAGAAATCATTAATTCAATATTCGTATTCTCAAACCAACAACCGAATTACTCGTGAACATGACTTCTTATAGATAATTATTTCCAACGACGGTAGAATTCAAATACGAGTATTTAGGTACCTTTTGAGGTAGACTTTATCTACATGAGAAAACTTACGAGAGTCTCCTCACGACTCTTTGAACTCTTCCTATGGTTCACTGGTCTTTAACGCAAATCACATCTCTACTAACATTTTCTCTAATTATTCTAATAAAACTAATGCGCTATAATCACTATTATTATTATAAAATGCAAAATAACCTTTACTATCGATTAATTTTAAAAAGGCTGGTGGTAATCAAGTCAAACACCACCCTAGCAACCCCCACTGACAAAACGTCCTTTTTTCTAAACGGTCAAATACCAAAGACTATTTAATCCTTGTTTAAAGGTTTGGCTCGAGATGAGGTCAGTACATTACCCATAAAGTATAACGCAGACAAATAAAAATGTTTATTTTTCATCAATACCTAAAGTAAATATAACAGGTTACAAGAAAAATTAAATTATGTTGTGCCTATGTCACACATCTCGGCCTGAGACATGGACATAGCATCTTCGCAGCATGATGATGCTCTGCAATGGCAGCATCAGCAAACTGCAAGGCACAACCTTCAATTGCGCAGCTTGTTTGTTGTTAAGTACATGAAAAAAAAAACAATATTAAGCATATGTACGATAGCACAAATTAGGAAAGAGAACAGGTTAAGCTCTCAAATGGGAAAACTCTAGGAAAATTCATGGGAAAACTATAGGAAAGATCAAAATAGCATTAACAAATAACTTCTTTAAGCCCTCGGCTTGGACAGCTATCCACTATGACTGAAAATTAATAGAAAATTTAGGCGATGCAGTTTACAGTAATTGATGGTACAGCGCAGTCGTGCCTCCAAAGATATTCGACAGGATCGCCCGTCTTCTTCTTTACAGCAAACATCAGCCATTAGTCATCAGTCATCAAGTCATCAGAGTCATCAGACTTCAAAGTCATCAGACACTAAACAGCCATCAGTCACCAGGATCATCCACTCAGCACCGATGAACATGAAATGTAGTAAAAACACACAGCAAAACAAGTTAAAATTAAGCAAGAAAACCTGCAAGTAATAAGCATGAACAAGCATCCCGCTATCATTCCTTAACATGTAATGCATAAAGCATCAACCATGAAGGAACCCGTATGCCGTGGAATATGTGAGGTGAAACCACGCAAGCTTCTTCCAACCCTATGGGCGTAAAGGAATCCTCACAACCCCAGACACACTGGAGCCATGCCATGGAGACATGCCCATGCACCATGTTCCTTTTCATCTCTCTCCAACTATGGTTGTTCATGCTTATCTTAACTTGCTATCCTGTGAAAAATAACAACAATCATTAAATACACCTTAAATGCTAAAATCTTAACCCAAACTATTTAGGTCAAGTCATGGCCGGATCAAAGGGACATAGGTCCACTAATATTTTGTTAGCTTTTAAGTAGTCTGAGAGTGACTTGACTAACGTCAAAACACTCACAGATAAATCGGACACAGGTTCGCATCAAGACACAGTTTCTTTAAGTAATTATATTCAGACTCTTTAAATAATGGCGAAACTGGGTCTTATTTAACCTTTTCAACGCTTTGTCAAATAAAAAGTTGTCACTCGCACGCCATTGACAGCTCAACACCAGAGCTAATGTCAACTTTACGTCA
The DNA here is from genome assembly GCA_946894065.1 of Acleris literana. Lineage (NCBI taxonomy): Eukaryota > Metazoa > Arthropoda > Insecta > Lepidoptera > Tortricidae > Acleris > Acleris literana. Next base: position 38,341,671 of record OX335668.1, on the reverse strand, counting down.
TAGACAATCAGATTTATTTTCCACTTTCAACCATGACTGATATGTCAGTCGTTGGCATTGAATCTGCGGTGCTGATATATGAGTCGTTGGCGTCGAAAAGGTTACGGCATTCCAACATCTTCCATGTTTGGACTGTCAAATTTTGCGGGTTTTTTGACGGGCAGAAGCTCGTTGTGTTGAAGATGTAGGGTTGAAAACCTCAGTATTTTAAACCGACATAATAATGACACTGCAAGCTATCTTGTAAAACAAGACGGGTATCCGTCAAGTAACCCTTAAGTTTATTACCCGCCTAGGTAGTTTTTAGGGATAGGTAGGTTTCATTCCTTATTCCCAGAGGGACGAGGGATGTAATGAGATAAGGTTCTATTGCTAAAAGTAGACCTTATCACATTAAACAAAATGTCCAAATTGGTTCGATAGAACAGCGGTGCTTTGTTTTGTGAAAAAAAGGAGAGACGCCGTTGAGCCTGAACATAAGGCATACCTATTGTATTCTAAAACCTAATTAATAAAAGAAGATATTCTATTGAAAAGTGTTAAACCTTCTTTTATAATAATGCACACCCTGGCAATTTATATTCTATTATTTGAAATTGTCTTATTGTCATCTGAACGTCTGTCTGATTTTTTGCTTTTGCTATCAATGATTATATCTTCTTGCACTCCACGAAACTCTGCATTTTATTAACTTAAAAGGTTATGGTCCTATTTGCAGCAGTGCTATATATATAATACTAGCTTTTGCCCGCGACTTCGTCCGCGTAGCACTCGTTTATCACAGTTAAGTAAATTAATATTTAGTTTTAAGTAATTCTATAGTTTGACTCCCTCCCTGGCCAGAATGATCTTTCAAACACATGTAATATTGAGCTCGAAATTTACCGGGACATCAACTTTAACCATGAACTTACGGGAGGGCACTCCCGATACCTCCAAAGAGTTCAGGAATTCTAAGGGTAGGACGTGACTTGCTCTGTGTCTATGACATTGTCTACCAAGAGATACTCCACAACATCGCCTTTTACGTGAGCCATATTTTTTTATTTATCCGCCCGACAATTTCGTTTGTACAAACATTCTCAATTCTTTATATTGTTTTTTGATCGGGGTACACGTTATTTTTTAGATCATCTGTGTTTTGTACAATATTACAGAATTCGCAGTTTAATGTATTCAAATCGTTACTATCTCTCGCCATACGATCTTCGCCAATTTTTAGTAGCGCTGCCGCATATATTGCCCCGACTGTGTATCATTGTGTACTCGTAGTTCCTGGCATATTTGTAGTGTTTTTTTTTAATATATACCCATATCGTAGATGCCGGAATGCATTTATTTTATCCGCTGGTGTGCCCCTAGTTATCCCCGGTAAATGAGAATCTGTCTAAATTCGCCGTCTCAAAGCATCATCCCTCCCATGATAGTTTGGTTGCTCTTAAAATATCCATCATAGTTCAGTATTACATTAATACAATAAATATTAATATCAATATTAATGTAATTCGGGCAAAATACAGAAATAACTACAGAGATTTATTCAATTATTGTAAGGTCCTACCAATACATGAACAAGTTAAATATTTACTATTGGTCGAGAATTATTATAATGACAATGTAGTTAAAAAAGTTTACACAAATGACAGCAATACGCGTCGTGCGCAAAGGGAGGAGCTCTGCGTTCCGCGGTACAATAATATGTACGGGTCTTTGCGTTTGGATCATAAGGTTCCTATTCTAATCAATGAGTTGCCGAGAGCCCTGCGGGTGAGTTTAAAGGAAAATAATATAAAACGAAAATTAAAACAGTACTTTTTGGCCAGTTTAGATTCTCATTAATTGTAAAGACAACTTCACTAAATGTAAACTTAGATCTCATATATAATTTAAGGTTTTTATTGTTTATTTATGTTTTAAACAGGTGCATCCTGTAGTTAAGTTGTAACCGGTTCTGGGCGCTCGCGCCTCTGCAGCCGCCGGTCGCGCGGCGCGGCCGCTTTGCATGCACTAATATTTGTTGTCATTACATAATTATGTTCGCAGTTTGTTAAAATAATTAAGAAGCGCTTCGAATCAACAGTGTACGGATAAACTTGTACTATTAGTTTTTGTATACTGTTTCTGTAAGACGTTTATTGTAAAATGTTAATAAATAAATCATTATTATTATTATTATTATTACATATATTATACTATGAATCTTAATACTAATTATAATGTAGGTATAATTATAAATGGCGGAACTCCCAAAATATCATCCGTGGCCGCTGAAAAAAAAAGACAATATTCTTCAAACAAATTTACCCAAATTAATCTAATTCGGTTCCGGGGTTAATCCGTGAAAGCGTAACAAACAGACAGACGACAGACCAAATTGTCATACAAACTACGAGTACCATCCGAAATCTCACCCCCTTAGGGGAGATTTTCGAGATACAAATTTAATCTAATTCAGTTCCGCGGTTTATCCTTGAATGCATAACAAACAGAAAGACGGTAGACATAATTACTTTCACGTTTATAATATTAGTATGGATTTTCTTTCTACAGCAATATTATGTATACCTATCGATTATAGTTTTTTACCCCTTGAGTATTATTTGAAATGACATTTTAGAATTATATAACCGACCAATTCGCCGAAAAATTAAATGCCTGTCCGTAATTATTTTCAAGTGTTCATAATAACCGCCCTAATATTAAATAACAGCCGTAGAATTAATACGCCGTGAATAGTGAATAGTATTGAAAATAGCGGAAAAAAAAAGTTAAAATCTGGATATGTCAACGCTGACAACTTCAATCTGACACCGCTCCTTTTGATATAGACTGACAAAACTAAATGTAGGTACAAAGCCTGTCTCATGTTGTCACACTGGTTGGCAAAAGCCATAGGAGAAATAAATTATTTAATTTTGTCAAATAATTACTAATCTTATTCTATATTAGTAATTATATGCGTCCCCAAAAACTAAGAAAATGTTACCCGTGACAACATTTTCAAAAAACATCATTGCCGCCAGCTTGAATTCTAAATTTGACATCATTTTCATAATCTGCGTCCCCAAAATGTAAGAAAATGATACCAATGACGACTTTTTCAATAAACATCATGGCGGCCATTTTGAATCCCTGATTTGATATCATTTTCGAAATCTGCGTCAACGCAACCTAAGAAAACGACACCCATGATGACTTTTTCAAAAAATACCAAAGATATTGTCGTTATTCCCTCGGGAACCTTTAAATTTCCGGGATGGGATTTTCCTATGTGTTAATCCAGGGTATAAGCTATCTCCATTCTAAATTTCACCCAAATCCATCCAGCGCCATTGCAGCGTGAAGGAGGAACAAACTAAAACTCCCTTTACACCCCTTAGGGGTAGTTTTTTCTAAATCGCTGAAAGAAGTATATTTTATTTATAAACAGTAGCCTAAATACCAATTTCCAAAATGCTTATTTTAAAAATAACGAATCTTCTATAAAAAATTCTACTTCCTGTTTTAACCCTTTAGGGGATGAATTTCCAAAAATCCTTTCTTAGTGTACCCTTAGGGTACCCAAGGAATATTCCCTTCAAATTTCAAGTCCCTAGGTCCAGAGGTTTAGCCTGTGCGTTGATCGATCAGTCAGTCAGTTTTACCCCTTTCCATCCCTTCGGGGATGAAATTATCAAAAACGCTGAAACACGTATAAATTTATTTTCAATTTTCAACCTAAACACTAAATTTGAATAGTCTAACTTAAACTAAAACTGACGGACTTTCATACCAATTTTCATCCCCTTAGGGGTGGAATTTCCAAAAATCCTTCCTTAGTGGATCTTTACACTATATAAGGTATCTATGTGCAAAATGTCAAGTCTCTAGGTCCTAAGGTTTGGGCTGTGCGTTGATATATCAACAATCCGTTTTACCCCTTTTCATCCCTTCAGGGTTGAAATTATCATAAACACTGAGACACGTATAAGTTAAAATTCAATCGCCAACCTAAACGCAAAATTTGAAGCGTCTAACTTCAAAACTGATGGACTTTCATACAAATGTTTTTCCCCTAATTTACCCCCTTAGGGGTGGAATTTCCAAAAATCCTTCCTTAGTGGATCTCTACACTATATAAGGTATCTATGTGCAAAATTTCAAGTCTCTAGGTTCAGCGGTCTGGGCTGTGCGTTGATATATCAACAATCAGCTTAGCATTTTATATAATAGATAATAAATGCTTTATATATGTGAAGAATAATTAGAGTGAAAAATTTGTGCTATGGATAACTGTCCATCGACATCAACGTCGGCACTAAGCCTGAATCAGTCTACGACGTCAACAGGCGCTAGCTTCAGTAAACTAACAGGCAAGAATTTCAACACATGGATTTTTAGCCTAGAATGTTACCTAACTGATTTAGACTTATGGAGTGTCTGCATCAATCCTGTTAACATCGCAGACCCTATCGAAGCCAGAAAAGATCAAAAGGCACGGGCTAAAATTTGCTTGACCTGTGAAGAATCAGTTTATCCAGTCATTAAGTAGGTCAGCTACTACGGCCCATCAAACATTAAGCAGTCTCAAGAAAGCCTATGCTGACAGTGGTCTGATAAGAAGGCTAGGCCTTATTAAAAAACTCCTAAATAATGAGTTTAAGGGAAACCTTCACGAGTATGTCAATAACTCACTGGCTACGCAGCAAGAACTGCAGGGAATCGGAGCAGGAGTTGATGACGAGTTCCTGGCAATAATAATGCTTGCTGGTCTACCCGATAGATTCAAGCCACTCGTTATGACGCTTGGGCACTCCACTATGAAGATCACATCGGAAAACGTAGTGACAGCTCTTTTAAAGGAAGAATCGCGAGCTGTACCCGCCACTTCCAGTACCCGGGGGATTACAAACACCGTGCTACATGTCGGCAGTGCACCGAAGAAATTGTTTTGTACTTATTGTAAAAAGTCAGGTCATGTAGTCTCGAAGTGTAGGAGTTTAAAAAACAAAACCACTAAGAATGATTCGGCGATCAAGTCATACAATACATCCGAATTCACTCTGTCGTCTTGTTTCTCTAATATATCTCCCTCAGGTCAACATCATTGGTACATCGATTCCGGCGCAACATCCCATATGAGTAATAGGAGAGATTGGTTTACAAACATTTCATCCCACATCACCCCTATTACTGTTGCTAACAAGGAACAATTACTGAGCCATGGAAAAGGTACTGTAAATATTGAAATTTCCGACAGTGTAAATAAAATAAGTAACGTCTTGTATATTCCTGGCTTAGCAACTAATCTTTTGTCAGTAAGCAAATTAAATGAAAATGGCTTCGATGTGTTGTTTACGTCAAAAGGCGCAAGCATCGTCCCAAGTGGAGGATGTTACTTGACGGGCTCTGTCATTGCCACAGGTTCTGTACATAAAGGTATGTATAAACTAGACGTTTGTTCGACTAGTTCACAGGCCATGTGCTCTGTCAGTAAAGAGTCTGCTATGCTATGGCATAGACGCCTTGGTCATTTAAACCATAAGACTTTGAATATTTAAAAAAATAATAACGTTGGCATAGATTATGCTAATAGAGGTTTGAATGTTAAATGTATTCCATGCTTACAAGGAAAACTAGCAAAGAAACCTTTTCTGAGCTCTACAAGTAAATCGAGTTGCGTTCTTCAACTAGTGGTCCAATGAGCACGCACTCGTGGGGCGGAGCCCTATATTTACTTACTTTTACAGATGACTTTAGTCGAAAATCTTTTGGATATCTCCTAAAATCAAAGGATGAGGTTTTCACTAAATTCGTAGAGTTTAAGCACTTAGTCGAAAACCAAACGGGTCGCCAAATCAAAGTTCTACGCTCTGATAAAGGTCGTGAGTACGTTAACCATGGGCTGTCTGCTTTCTTGAAGGAAAACGGTATTGTTCATCAAACTACAATTCCTTATACTCCTCAGCAAAACGGAGTCTCTGAGCGTGCCAACCGAACTATTATTGAGAAGGCGAGATCTATGCTTCAAGACTCTAAACTACCAAAAACATATTGGGGAGAAGCGGTTAATACGGCTATTTATTTGAAGAACCGTACACCTACGCAAGCTTTAAATAATAAGATTCCTGAAGAAATTTGGACAGGGAGAAAAGTGAACCTTTCTCATCTGAAAGTCTTTGGTTGTGAAGCGCATGTTCTCATACCGAAAGAAAAACGAACGAAGCTTGACGCGAAGACCCAAACTTGTATCTTTGTAGGTTATGCGACAGAAAGCAAAGGCTATCGTCTCGTAGATCGCCAAAACCCTCGAGTTTTAATAGTCGCAAGAGATGTTGTTTTTATGGAAGAACAAACACGCTTAGATTCTAATCAATATCTCCCTTACAGTGAGATACCAGAAACTTCGCCTGAATCTCCACAAGTCTTTCTGCCGATTTTAGAAGAAGAACCTATTCAACAAGTTCCAGTGCCGTCACTTAGTCAATCACCACCTGATATTCAACCGGAAGCATTACCATCGGACCAATCCGAATCAGCTACCCCGCAAGTAACATCTGGTATCTTGGAAGCTGAAGTCATTCCTGAGCTCTTACCTGAACGGAGATACCCTAATCAAGAGAGGCGTCCTCCTGAAAGGTATGTCTGTGCAGTTCAAATGACAACAGACCTGGAACCAGAAACTTACAAGGAGGTTACAGATCATCCTCAAAAGGGTCAGTGGCTGGAAGCCATGCAGGCTGAATATAATTCGTTGATGAAACATGGAACTTGGACTCTAGTCGACAGACCTAAAGATCGCAAAACAACCAAATGTAAATGGGTCTTTGGAATAAAAATGGACACGAGTGGAAATGTAGTCAAGTATAAAGCTAGACTTGTAGCTAAAGGATTCACTCAAATACCAGGAGTGGACTACGGTGAAACTTTTTCACCTGTTGCGAGGCTATCATCAGTTCGACTTTTGATGGCATTTGCCGTCAATCTTAACTGCCAAATTGATCATCTCGATGTGGAAACAGCCTTCTTAAATGGTAATTTAGAAGAAGAAATCTTCATGGAACAACCAGAAGGTTTTTCAACTGATCCAAAACACAAAGTGTGCTTACTTAAGAAGTCACTCTATGGATTGAAGCAAGCTCCACGCCAGTGGAATAAAAAGGTGTGCGAAGCAATGGCTGCCTTATCATTGAAACAAGCTTCAACGGAGCACTGTCTCTATCACAAAAGGAACGGCAACGACATACTAGTCGTAGCAGTTTTCGTCGATGACTTTTTTATAATGTCCAATAGTGACGATTTAAAAACACAGTTCAAAAATGAACTTAAAAAGATCTTTATAATTAAAGATCTGGGTCCTGTCAAGGACTGTCTCGGTATGAGAGTAATACAAACTCTGAACTCTATAACTCTCGACCAGACGCATTATATCGAAAAACTAATTGACCGATATAATATGAATGAAGTCTGTCACTACACCAATGGAACCTTGACTTAAATTAACTCTACCTGAAAAAGAAAACGAAGTTGAAGTACCGTATCGTGAACTTATCGGCTCGTTAATGTACATTGCTATTGGAACGAGGCCAGATATTTCTCACACCGTGTCGTATCTCTCTCAATTCAATGCAAATTACGGGGGGGTACACTGGAAGGCCGCAAAAAGGGTCCTTCGGTATCTTAAAGGTACCAAGGACCTCAAACTTCAATTTCACAAGAGTGAAATTCAACCCATTGGTTACGCAGACGCTGACTATGGTAATAACATAATGGACAGGCGATCATTTACAGGATATGTTTTCATTATGAGCGGTGCACCTGTCTCGTGGGAGTCTCGAAAGCAGCGCACGGTCGCCCTTTCGACTACCGAAGCAGAATATATGGCCCTGGCCGAAGCGTGTAAAGAAGCCATATACCTAAAAACCCTCATAATGGAAATCTTCGCTGTCACTCATCCCATGGTTATCCACACAGATAATCAAAGTTCCATTAAATTAGCACACAACAGCACTTATCACGCCCGCACAAGGCACATCGATATCAAACATCATTTCATACGCGAGTCTCTAACACACCATCAACTTTCCCTTCAGTTCATACCTACTTATGACATGATCGCCGATATTCTTACCAAAGCTTTACCGAAGATTAAACATTTTAAATGTGTAAATTCTTTAGGTTTACGGTAGATTAAGGTTTTTCATTGTAAATACGCTGGTATAGGGTGTGTAATTTAATGATGTAAATATAGGATGTTTTTTTTTTGTGATAGTATTTAGTGTGTACAGTTTACTTGGATATTATGTTATACTTGTATGTACGTATGTACAGGGTGTTTTTATTACGAGGGGGTGTTAAACCTTCTTTTATAATAATGCACACCCTGGCAATTTATATTCTATTATTTGAAATTGTCTTATTGTCATCTGAACGACTGTCTGATTTTTTGCTTTTGCTATCCATGATTATATCTTCTTGCACTCCACGAAACTCTGCATTTTATTAACTTAAAAAAAGTGTTTATTTCTGACCCACCCACCATCCTCTATAGTACCTACCTATGATATTTTTCATTTATTATTGTGCCTGTGACAGATCGAGATTCTACATTCACGGGTCAAAACCAGAACCAATTTATGATAACCAGACTACAATGACATCTTGACTTGTCCACAACGTTTACCTGTTGGCTCTGATGTTAATTTGGAAAGGTTTTGTAGCGAAATACTTTCATTCCCCAAGCTTTTGTTCCCAGTAGTTTATTATAAACATTATTAACAATGATCAGTTGTTGACTACGAATCGTTTTGGGCATTTTTCTAAGAAACCGCCACAGTGACACTGACAGTCATTAACATTATAGCCAATGTAAGAAATTCGTACCAACGAAATTCCGCAACATGGCGAATAGTCATATATTTCTGGTCAGGCTTTAATGTCATTGTGTTTTATTTTAACTCGTAAATACACCTATCTAGAATTTACCAAACGATGGTAATAGTTTTAGCGTGATGTTAGACGATTTATGGTGCCTTCTTTTATGGTAATTTAAATTAAATTAACAAATTTATAACCGAATACTGAATCGATTACATTTCATTTACAAACCTAGTCGATAATCGAAAAAAATGTATGCGATTTTCACTAGCCACATCACTAAATTTGTCAAATGACATCTATCATAGGCATAATTCCAAACATTCCACATGTCTGGCAATTAGGTGAATTTACTTTCTTTATCAGATGAAAAAGCTTGTTTAGTGGAACATGTCCGGACCGAAGTCTGTGCGCACCCACAACCTGCGCCCTACTTAATCTAACATTATCGAACCATGGTACTCGAGGAGACTCGCATTGAATGGTAATTCCTACATCCCGAGAGCGCTCGTTAAAATATTCTTTCCAGTGAAGCCGAGACAAGTTATGGGTGATTCCACGGGCGTTTCAACCGCCGTCAGTCCGCTGTCGTAAGTATTTAGGAAATAGGCGATAATGTATATAAAATTTGATCAATTGTGGCAAGAATTACGATAACAGTATAGCTCAGTGTGAATGTTAGCTGCTTGATGTAGCGCATTCTTTCAATATTTATGACAGCGGACTGACGGCGGTTGAAACGCCTGTGGAATCACCCTTATAAAACTTCGGCACTACCTCAGAATAATCAGGATCAATAACCACATTCGCCCCTTCGGAAGCAGCCAAACCAGCCAGGCGGTCGGTCTCCTCGTTACCACTGAGACCAATATGCGAAGGAACGCATTGCACGCTCAGACATTTACCAGTCGTCGTAAATTTATTAATCTGCTCGAGGATAGTATGCTCCCTGGAAACCCCACCGTCTGTTTTGTAATTTTTTAAAACATTACGCTAATGTACACAATATGTACCGAATTTGTACATGCTTAAAAATATATGTACCTCAATAGATCGAGAGTACATATTATCAGAGTTTGGGGTTGCTGTGGAGCATCTCCCCAGCAACCCAAAAGATTAATTTAAGAATTTGTTATTTATTAAAACATACAGCCGTGTTAGTGCCGGTGCCGGTCGAGAATAGCACTACCCCATCTTTTCCCGTGGGTGTCGTACGAGGCGACTAAGGGATAAACCGGAGGGTGGGCAGCAGCATCCTCCGCGGACTACATGGTATAACTGCGGTCGCCAACCCGCCTGCCAAGCGTGGCGATTACGGCATTTTCCCCCCAACGGTTCTAGATCAAAAGCCAATTAATTATGAATGTACAACAACAGCCCAGACCCCTAGTCCCCGGCGACCCCGCTATTCCTGGCTCCGGTAGCGGCCATGGTAACGGCGGGGCAAGGGGTGCTTTAGGTAATCTCCGGCAGAGACCCGGCTACCAGAAACGACGACCTTTGGCCCTGGCAACATACAACTGCCGAACATTGCGGACCGACGAAAAGTTGGTGGAACTGGAGGAGGAATTGAGAAGGTTACGATGGGGAATCATAGGGTTGTCAGAAGTCCGTAGAGAGGGGGAGGACATGATAACCCTGAAGTCCGGTAACTTGGTCTATTTCCGGGCGGGTGACCACCAGTCCCAGAGAGGTGTCGGGTTTATCGTCCACAAGTCCCTCGTGAACAACGTAGTGGATGGACTTCAACGCAAAGCTGGGCAAAGGAGACGGTGATGAGAGTGGAGAATTTCGGAGTGGGGCATAGGAATCACCGGGGCCACCTACTGGCCAGTTTTATGGAAAAGGAAGGACTCTATATGATGAACTCCTTCTTCAGAAAACGTGAGCATAGGAAGTGGACTTGTATGAGCAATCATGGTGTAACGAGGAATGAGATAGACTTTATCATGTTGACGATAAAGCACATATTCAATGATGTCTCCGTGATCAGTGCGGTTAAAACCGGGACTGATCACCGTATGGTACGAGGCTCATTGAATATCCAGTTCAAGCTTGAAAGGTCTAGACTGATGAAGTCTACGCTCCACCCGGCACCCGCTCAGCTCCAAAACCCCGAGAGCTTTCAGCTCAAACTTCAAAACCGTTTCGAGTGCCTAGGTAACGACGTGGACGATTACAACGACGGGTTCGTGGAAGCTGTCCAAACGGTCGGGTCTAAGTTCTTCAAGATCCGCCGTACAAAAAGCAGGAAGCTCTCGGACTCCACCCTTAGGCTCATGGAGGTGAGACGCGAAATGATTCTGCAGTCCTCTGGTGACGCTTGTCGCTATCGGCAGCTCAACAGGCAGATCTCGAAGTCTCTGAAACGTGATATGCGCCGATTCAATACTAAAATAAACTAAAATACTGTTAGCCAAATCCAATTCATGAACGACGGCAGAGTCATTTCATCCAAACGTGAGCTATTGGCGGAAGTTGAAAAGTTTTATGGACATGACGACCCGAACACCTGTCGAAAATCGAGCTAAGGACCCGAGGGCTAGATTAACCCGACACTATACCGAAGATCTCCCCGACATCAGCCTGTACGAGATTAGTATGGCCCTCAAACAGCTTAAGAATGGCAAAGCCCCAGGTGAGGATGGAATTACAGCCGAACTCCTGAAGGCGGGTGGTAAACCCACCCTTAGGGGCCTTCAGACGCTGTTCAGCTCCGTTGTCCACGAAGGGTTCTCGCCGAAAGCATGGAACAGAAGTGTGGTGGTTCTCTTCTTCAAGAAAGGTGATAAAACTTTGCTGAAGAATTATAGACCCATCTCACTTCTGAGCCATGTTTACAAGCTGTTTTCGAGGGTCATCACAAATAATCTCGCGCGCAGGTTTGACGATTTCTAGCCTCCCGAATAAGCCGGTTTCCGAAAAGGCTATAGTACCGTAAACCACATACATGCGTTGCAGCAAGTTATACAGAAGTCCGAGGAGTATAACCTCCCCCTTTGACTTCCATTTGTGGACTACGAGAAAGCCTTCGATTCGATCGAGACTAAAGTCATGTCCAATGTCCATGTCGCGCCAACTCCCGTGATAGTCGGAGGCTCTGCGCTCGAAGTTGTAGACGACTATATTTACCTAGGACAAACGGTCCACTTAGGTATGTCCAACTTTGAGAAAGAGGTCACCCGTCGAATCCGACTCGGCTGGGCAGCGTTCGGGAAGCTTCGCAGCACCTTTTCGTCCAAATTACCGCAGTGTTTGAAGTCAAAAGTCTTTGACCAGTGTGTGTTGCCAGTGATAACTTACAAATCTGAGACGTGGGCGCTAACAATGGGCCTTATATGGAAGCTCAAAGTCACTCAGAGGGCTATGCTCGGGGTATCTCTGCGTGATAGAATCAGAAATGCCCTTATAATTTTCAAATGGAAACTGTCTGCGATGACTTAGTATTAAAAAATATTAATAGCCTAAAGTCAAACGCACAGGAGATTGATGATATCTCCCTGGACATGTTACTTCTCAGTCTGCCTCGTACTCTGAACGCCATAACAGGCATGATAAACAAATCAATTACAAGTCACACTTTTCCCACTGCCTGGAAAACTGCGCTTGTAAAACCTATTCCTAAAAAAAAAAAACAACTACAGTCAAAGAACTACGCCCTATCAGCATATTGCCATGCCTTTCTAAAGTGCTGGAGAAAATTGTTTGCACACAAGTAACAAAATACTTAGACACGAATAGTGTCCTGCCCACCACACAGTCTGGGTTTCGTAGAAATCGTAGCACCACTACTGCTTTGCTCGACGTTGTGGACAATATAATATGCGCCCAAGATGAAGGCGCAAGCACCGTTCTCGCATTGCTCGATTTTTCGAGAGCTTTCGACACCATCAATATCTCGCTCCTCTTATCCAAGCTATCTTACTATGGATTTGACTGCAATTCAGTAAAATGGTTTGGTAGCTATTTACGTGACCGTAGTCAATGCGTAGTTATCAGGACGTTCTGGTGAGAATGTGGCCTCGGAAATAGCACCGGTACCTGTGGGCGTCCCACAGGGGTCAATTTTGGGGCCAATATTATTTATTCTCTACAGTAGTGATATACAAAATGCCATTAAACACTGCAACTACCACATCTACGCAGACGACATCCAGTTGTATATATCCAGTAAACCCTCGAACATATCTTACGCAATAAACAAATTAAATGAAGATCTTGATCGTATTGCCACGTGGTCCCAATGTAACTCACTATCGCTTAATCCCATGAAATCAAAATATCTACTTTTAGGCTCTAAACATCAACTTAGCTTATTATCAAACCATAATCTCAGAATACATATAAATAATGAACCCTTAGAACAAGTCCAAGAGGCTCGGAACCTAGGCATACTTATGGACAAAGAACTGCGTTTCGAAAACCACATCCTTAATACTGTACGCAACTGTTTTTACAAGCTTAAGATTCTTTATAATATTCGTAAGTTTCTTGACAGAAATCTCAGAATACAACTATGCGACACTCTGATACTATCGAAGCTAAACTACGGAGACAGTCTTTGGTCCGCGGCTGCTAGCACGTACACAACGTCTTATACGGCGGGTACAGAATGCGTGTGCTAGGTTTTGCTTTCAGATTCCACCGCGTGCGCACATTACACCATTTCTTAACCGTAACAATATTTTAAAGATGGACACGCGTAGAAAACATCATTTGGCCACACTGATGTTCGGACTTGTCAAATCCAAGGAGCCCACGTACCTGTACGGGAAGCTTATCTGGGCGCATAAATTTGTAAAGATTCATAGAGCTCTTCTGAAATACAGCTCACTTCACTCCCAGTATCTACCAACCCATGTATTGTATTCCCTAATATCTCAATAACAATCTCCGCTCTAACTTTGTGAGAACCCTCATCAAAACATACCTCTTCATCAAACAAGGATTCCGCAACAAAGGTTTGTAAGAATTCAGAAACACGTGGCCGATCTAATAAATTTGGGGAAAGATTTGGAAAAGCATCTAAATTCAACTTAACTTGCCTATTCTGAACTCTATTCTCATCTCCAAAACTGCATCTACCAAAATCTGACCAAATTTTATTAGCCGATATGGGATATAAATTTCCATGTTCATCTTTCCGTAACCCTATTCCCTCAATCGCAATAGTAAAAGCTGCCTCAACCTTTTAATTGCACTATTCATAAAACTCGAGAAACGATTCTAATACCTCTCCCTTAGTTCACGAAATCTCTTCCCCTCAATCTGCTTAATACCCTAGAATCCTGGTCACGCGGCATCAATTGTGCTGACCCCGAGGGGTAGACCTTATAAAAAAATAAAATATTTTAAATTTAATTTATTTTGACAGGCCGGATGACAAAGGAAATTGTCAATCGAATAGGATCCTACGTTGTGTTTTGTTTTTTTAATGTTTTGGTAGTTCCAAGTTCCTAAGGTGAGACTGAGGGATAACAGATTCTACTGTTTAAAGAGATATTCAAGATTAAGGGGATTCAAATAGTTCTACTAATTGAAATAAAAGAAGCGATTAGGGAATCTTCAGTTAAAAGGTATTCGGTATGACAAGTATATGACTTCTGGTAAAAGCAGAGCCCCGCCCCGCTCTTACTCATATGCTCGACTCCAGACTGGTCACACTCTGCCAGCCTGCCTCTAGCTTATATGGGGAGCGTTTCCATTACGTCGCCAAGTCAGTCTAGGTTGGTTCATGTAACCAAGAGTGAAGAGGGCCCAACAAATTATAGTCACTCCAAGAGGCAGGATTTATTTTATCTCCTAATAATTTGGATGGAGAGACTATTAACCTAAACTACCCCTCTTGTATCCTCGGATATTTCAGGACGACGAAATGTGTGAGTTTTCTGCAATCCAGTGTGACAGATATCAAAGTAAACCCAGAATATGGATGGTCTCCTCCCCTTCAAATCCGTCAAGGCACTTGATATCACACGCTCAGCTTTCGCTTCGCTTAGTCGAGTCCCCACGAACCGACATGATAGCCGGGAGTAGAAAGCAGTTGCCGAGCTAAACTCGCAGGCATCCTTGCCAACATGAGATCATAAAAACCCAGCCAGCAAGTCACCTCAACTAACTAACGTCTTTCGACCAGAGGTGAAATTAACTCTTGACGCAACTCAAATCTGACCCCCGATTCCCCATGCTGAATTTAGAAGCTATTAGCTTTGAACCTTCAACACACTGAAGCAGTCTGTGAAGTCTGAATGGATACTGAGCATACCCTGTATAGTAACTCTGCTTGCTATCTTAGTCCAAGATGTTTAGTGACGGTAAGATGTCATCGACGTCTGTGACCCGCTGATAACTTTCACCAAGACACTAAACCCTCTTTGACTCGGATAGGATATGATGGAAATATCCGTAGCTTAAATGGAAAAGATTGAAATAAATTGTAATTTAGATTGCTAGAACACAAGTATAAATTGTAATCCCCATTATAAGAGCCGAAAATTTAGAAAATGTTTACCAAATAAACTGAAGATTAAACAAGGAATCCTAAAATTGTACACAAGAAACCCAAACGAATTAAATCAGTCTTGAAATATTAATAATCCTTTGAATTCCCTTGATTCAAACAAAATTTACAAAAACAATACCAATAAAATAATAATGTTATTTACATTTTAATTATTTTAAAGCTCGTAATAAATTTAAAATCCCGTGAAATAATTCAAAGAAATTTATCACTAAATTGGATATCCAACGACAAACGTATATCACTGTTGTACTAAATATGATTTGTTTCTAAGAAATTATTTTTTTTAAAGTTGTGCTGTTTTTTAAATAAATTGTTCATATCAAAAAAATAAAATTTCGAACTCAAAAGCATATTTTGAAAATAATCGTAAAAAAAAAAACAAAATCAAAGAAAATATTCAAATAAACATGTTCTAACAAGGACAGCTCAGCTACGAATGATCTTATAATCTTGTTGTCAAAAATTGCAATGACAACTTCAATAATTCAAAATATTTTGAATGTGATGACATCAAATGTCATTCGTAACCAACTGCATTACTACATAGAGTGCAACGACGCACTTATCAAATAACCACAAAAAGACAACACTTAGCTTCGGTTCCCGTCGAGACGTCAAGGACGCGCAGCCGCAATCCGAACTCTCAAGACAACTTCTCCAACCAAATTCTCCATAGAAGATGACGGGACTCACAGGAACATGCACCCGCGAGAAGTACATTAATAAAATAAATGTTTTAAAAAACAAAAAACCGCCTTCAAAAACGCAAAAAATAACTTCTTTAAAATTGTAGGCACCTAATAGGTTAGTCCAACTGAAGTCGGCGACCACAAGATTTTCAACAAAAAGCCGACTTCAGTTGGACTAACCTATTAGGGTGCCTACAATTTTAAAGAAGTAATTTCTTTAAAATTGTAGGCACCCTAATAGGTTAGTCCAACTGAAGTCGGCTTTTTGTTGAAAATCTTGTGGTCGCCGACTTCAGTTGGACTAACCTATTAGGTGCCTACAATTTTAAAGAAGTTATTTTTTGCGTTTTTGAAGGCGGTTTTTTGTTTTTTAAAACATTTATTTTAATTTATACTTTTTAGTGATCATAATACGCTGTTACGTAGTCCCACTTCTTAGTTGAAATGAAACTTTAACTTATATCAAGCGCGCCGCAAGCAACGCCGCGGGAAAGTCATAGTCATATTTGAACAAGTAAATATTCTTCGTTGTAGTCGCTCAACTATCTTAATCGAGATATCTTATCGCCACCCTTGAAATCGGTACCGTTAAGGAGTTCCGGTGGCCATCTGTGGTCTTCATCATCAGTTCCACTTCACCAAATGATACTTTCTGAATGCAAATGCTGGACTTGTTACTAAAAATACTAAAATCGCTATATGTTTGCCTACAATATTTGAGGAGTTCCCTCAATTCCTCACGGATCCTCTGATCAGATTCAGATTTGGTGACAATGGGACCACCTCGAAAGTATATTCTATCAAACCAAAAACAAAATTTTGAAATCGGGCGACAATTGACGGAGTAATCGGTGAACATACATAAAAAAAAAATACATACAGTGGAACGTATAACCTCCTCCTTTTTTGAAGTCGGTTAAAAATAAAGAAAGATTTTTACAACTAAAATTCCCTAGACTACGAAAGTTTTCCCTACCCTGTTATCACACCCCGAAACTCAACAATCACTCAACTATACAAATTATCACCATTTGGAGCCCCTTCTAGATGATGAATATCACCCTTCCGTTCGTCTTTCAGCTTCTCAGAACACTCTTCATAATAAACAAGACTTGAATGAATAGTTAAATACCTAAGAGAAATCACTAATTCAATATTCATATTCTCAAACCATTAACCAAATTACTCGTGAACATGATTTCTTATAGATAATTGCTTCCATCAACGATAAGATTTCAATATTTACCTTATTAAGTAGACTTTGTCTACATGAGAAAACTTACGAGAACCTTCTAACGTCTCCTTACAATATTCCTATAAATCACCCCTTTTATAATGTTCACAATTATACACACCACAAATTTCGTGGAATCAACACTATTATTATAAAGAAAAAGCAAACAAAAATATTAAGAGATACATTTTTTCAAGCCCCACACTGACTAGCCCTTTACTTTCTAACCAGTTAAATACCAAAGACAATTTAATTCTTGTTTGAAGGTTTGACTCGAGATGAGGTCAGTACAGTACTGTAATAAGGTAAGGTCCTGCTACTGAAGGCGAACCTTATCTCATTAAACTATTTGTACGAAGTGTCCAATTTGGTTTTAAATTTATAGATTTGAAATGAAATTGGTTCGAAGGAACAACGGTGCTTTGTTTTATTGGTAAAAATGGACAGACGCCGCTGTGATACCGCTTAGGACACAGCTATTGTATTCTTATATCTGCAAAATAAAAAGAAGATTGATATTCAAAGTGTTTAATTGCTACAACCCCCAGCCCCCATTATTAGATGGTGGAGGTGCGGGGTTGTAGCAATTAAACACTTTGAATATCAATCTTCTTTTTATTTTGCAGATATAAGAATACAATAGCTGTGTCCTAAGCGGTATCACAGCGGCGTCTGTCCATTTTTACCAATAAAACAAAACACCTGCTGTGTGTGTGGGTGGAGAAAGTTATGATCTACTGCCCTAAAAGGAGGACAGGACTCAGTTTTAAGCTCTCCAAGCGTTATAAGGGACCTTTTGAAATAGTTACTAGACTTAGTAATGAAAATTACAAAGTAAGGAAAGTCGCTATGCCTTCAAAAACCCTTGTATTGCATAGGAATCGTTTAAAAAAGTTTCATGTTAGGAGATAGGTATAGGTTAGATATAGTTTTGGTTAAGATTTTAGTATATAAGGTGTAATTAATGATTGTTGTTATTTTTCACAGGATAGCAGGTTAAGACAAGCATGAACAACCATAGTTGGAGAGAGAGGAGAAAGGAACATGGTGCGTGGGCATGTCTCCATGGCAGGGCTCCGGTGTGTCTGGGGTTGTGAGAATTCCTTTACGCCCATAGGGTTGGAAGAAGCTTGTTTGGTTTCACCTCACATATTCCACGGCATGCGGGTTCCTTCATGGTTGATGCGCTATGCATTACATGTTAAGGAATGATACTAGCTGGATGCTTGTTCATGCTTAATTCTTGCAGATTCTCTTGCCTAATTTTAATTTGTTTTGCTGTGTGTGTTTTTACTATATGTATTTCATGTTCATCGATGCTGAGTGGAAGATCCTGGTGTCTGATGGCTGTTTGGTGCCTGATGACTCTGAAGTCTGATGACGTTGATGACTGATGACTGATGACTGATGCCTGATGTTTGCTGTAAAGAAGTAGATGGGCGATCCTGGCACGACTGCGCTGTGCCATCAATTACTGTAAACTGTATCGCCTAATTTTTTATTTATTTTCAGTCATAGTGGATATCTGTCTATGCCGAGGGCTTAAAGAAGTTAATTGTTAATGCTATTTTGATCTTTCCTAGAATCTTCCCATTTGAGAGCGTGACCTGTTCTCTTTCCTAATTTGTGCTATCGTATATGCTTAATATTGTTTCTTTTTCATGTACTTAACAACAATCAAGCTGCGCAAACTAAGGCATGTGCCATGCAGTTTGCTGATGCTGCAGTCACCTGATGTCTCATCAGGAAGAGAATGCAGAGCATCATCATGCTGCGAAGACGCTATGTCCATGTCTCAGGCCGAGATGTGTGACATAGGCACAACATAATTTAATATTGTTTTTTTTATTCATGTTGTCCACGTTAGGTATTGACGAAAAATAAACAATTTTGATTGTGTTATGGTTGCTAGGTAACTTGGATCCAAAAGTGACTTGGCAAAGGTCAAGTCATGGCCGGATTCTGGGGACAGAGGTCCACTAATATGTAATAGGGTGTAAATAGTCTGAGAGTGACTTGACTAACGTCAGAACACTCACAGATAAGACGGACACAGGTTCGCATCAAGACACAGTTTTGAGTAATTAATCAGACTATAAGTAATGACGAAACTGGGTCTTATTTAACCTTTTCAACGCTTTTATCAAAAGGGTGGTTATTCGCGCGTCATTGACAGCTCAACGTCAGAGCTAATGTCAACTTTACCTCACAGATAACCATGCATGTTTTTATTCAACCATGACTGATATGTCAGTCGTTGGCATTGAGCCTGCAATACTGATATATGTCCTTAGCGTCGAAAAGGTTTAGGCATTCCAACATCCTCCATGTTGGGACTGTAAAAATTTGCTAGCTAGGGTTAGGCAGGTAGTTAATTTAGCTTGTCAGT
This sequence comes from Acleris literana, assembly GCA_946894065.1. Lineage (NCBI taxonomy): Eukaryota > Metazoa > Arthropoda > Insecta > Lepidoptera > Tortricidae > Acleris > Acleris literana. Next base: position 38,321,980 of record OX335668.1, on the reverse strand, counting down.
CGCGGGTCTTACTTTTTGTAGGGTTTTCGTAGAACCGGAACCAGCTGTGCTATGTTATTTATTAAGGGGCAGTCTTATCCCGTTCTAACTTAAAGGAAAAACTTGGCACAGGAGGTTATCCCCTAGTGGGGGACGACTGTTTAGTTGTTGTGTGGATGGTCCCTACCTAGGTAGTCTTTAGGAAAAGGTAGGTTTCATTCCTTGTTCCCAGAGGGACGAGGGATGTAATAAGGTAAGGTCCTGCTACTGAAGGCGGACCTTATCTCATTAAACTATTTGTACGAAGTGTCCAATTTGGTTTTAAATTTATAGATTTGAAATGAAATTGGTTCGAAGGAACAACGGTGCTTTGTTTTATTGGAAAAAATGGACAGACGCCGCTGTGATACCGCTTAGGACACAGCTATTGTATTCTTATATCTGCAAAATAAAAAGAAGATTGATATTCAAAGTGTTTAATTGCTACAACCCCCAGCCCCCATTATTACAGTACCTACATAAAGTTTTTACTTCTTTGTTCTTTTTTTAGAATTTCTATTTTGCTAGAGGTGTAAGTTATTTTAATTAAGTTTAACTTAAACATTTTGATTAATTCTTAAGAATTCATTTTTGATCTCTTGTTACACCTGAATTAAAATAGTATAGTGATAAGAATACCTAGTTTTTGTTTGTTTGGTTTTTTATTGTATTTTTATTATGCTATCGGTTAAACCCTACGTTTAGCTTAAGATTTTTTATTAGTATTTTATGAGAAAAGTCTATGTATTTTTCAATACCTGACACTGATTATTGCCATATGGCTACTTAAATTAATGTACCTGCATAAAGTTTTTACTTCTTTGTTTTTTTTTAGAATTTTTATTTTGCTAGATGTGTAAGTGTTCCTTTAGTTAAGTTTAACTTAAACATTTTGATTAATTCTTCAGAATTTGTTTTTGATCTCTTGTTACACCTGAATTAAAATAGTATAGGGATAAGAATACCTATTTTTTCTTTATTTGGATTTTTATTATGCTATCGGTAAAACCCTACGTTGAGCTTAAAAAAAAATATTGGTATTTTATGAAAAAAGTCTATTAAATTGAATTTATTTTTAAAATGATATTTATTTTTTTCATAATTTTTGAAATTTTTGTTCATAATTTGAATGCAAAAGGTGCAAGTGTGTTTTTTTTTGATGTAGGTTAATGGTACAACAATGTCATTATTTTAAAAATATAGCTACATATATAGGTGAAGAAACCACTGAAGAGCTGAGTGATCAGTATAAATGGTGAACTTTTGACCATTGTCTAGGTAACAACACCAAAGTTCAAGTGATAAGATAACGCTCAAGAGTTCTCTCTCTGTAATAGAATAGTTTATTTGAGTACTGGTTATAGATTTACTCATATAAGCGATGGGTCGTTCAACACCACCTAGCTCCTGTGTGAGCATACTGCCGATTCCGTACCCGGACGCGCCACAGTGTACAGCAAAAGGTTTGGAGTAGACTAAAGCTTCTTTGATAAAGATGAAGGCATTATTAGCTTGAGAGTTCCATTTGAAAGGAGGTGATTTCTTTGAAGTAGAAGTAAGTTTATTTAGAGGAGCTACTATTGAGCTGAAGTTTGGAATAAAACGACGATACCTACTAGCTGTTCCTAAGAATTTCTTAACTTGACGTGGGGAAGTTGGGGAAGGTACGTCTAAAATTGCTTTCACTTTTTCTGGGTGTGTTTGTAGGCCTTGTTCATTAATGATGTAACCTAAATATTTTAGTTCTTTTCGAAAGAAAGAACATTTTGGGAAATTTACTGTAATTTTTGTTTTTGTTTTTGTTTTTGTAAGACCTTGTTAAGAAGAGAGATGTGTTCTTCGAAAGAACTGCTTATAATAATAATATCGTCTAGGTAGGAGAATACTGAGTTATCAAGGTTTTCAGGGACAAAGAGGGAGTCCATAAATCGTTGTTGGGTAGCTGGTGCATTAGGTAAGCCGAATGGCATAACCTTAAACTGAAACATACCGCGTCCTGGTACATAGAATGCGGTCTTTGGACGGTCTTCAAGACGAAGGGGAACTTCCCAAAAGACTTTTGCAATATCTATGGATGAGAGAAATTTAGCATTTTTAAGGTTGTCGATAGTGTCATTTATAAATGGTAATTTGTATGCGTCTTTTTTAGTAATAGAATTGAGTTTACGGCTGTCTATACAGAAACGCAAGGTTCCGTCTTTTTTTGGAGTTATGACAACTGGGTTCAACCAAGGACTGGCACAGGGTTCGATAACGTTAAGTTTTAACATGTTATCTACTTCTGTACACAATGCTTTTTGTTTCTCAGGGAAAGGACGATGACAACGTTGTTTAATTGGGGGATGATCTCCTGTGTCAATAAAATGCTCAACGAGTTTTACCTAAAGGTTGCATGTCGGTGGAAATGTTACGAAATTGGTTTATAACAGAATCTGAAATCAGTCTTTGAGTCTCTGTCATTGTCTCGTAATGTATTATTTGTTTTTTGTCTGAGTTAATGAGTAAGGTCTTCGGATTTGTCGAATTAAATGAGTTTATTGTTTGTAATATATCGAAAGCTAAGTTATATAATTTCGAAATCGATATTTCAACAGAGTGCACCAAAAATACATTGGATGTATTCAAAAACATTTCAGAAACTTTTATTCAATCACAATAAAACGTCAAATCTATCATCTTACCAGTCAGCAGTCTCTGTTCAGCCATTAACAGATTTAGACCTCCTTTCACAAAAATTGACCAATTTGGTAGAAACTAGACCAAGATTTATTTATACAGGCCAAACTTGTCCAAGAGATTTTATCCAAAAGTCGAAGAATTTGCGATTACTCGCAACATAGATAACAGACGCCTTTATAATTATATCTATGACATTCTTCAAAATACTGCATTAGACTGGTTTTGTACAAAAAAAGATCAACTACCAGATTTTTTTCAGCGGCCGTGGATTATTTTTACATAGTTATTTAGAGGACCTCTAAATACATATAGATCTATATAATTTATGGCGTTAAATAATATCGGAGCGGAGATTTTAAAGATTCAAGTATTCAGTTTTTAGTACAAAAGTACGCCCAAGTATGAATATTTAAATTTATACGGCGTAAAATATGTTTATTTTTAATAATTCTATCATAATTTTACACTTTTACGAATGGCCGCTCACCTTGAAAATGTATGAATTTTACAAATGACAACACTTTTACCCAAACCCCTTTACGGCTATGACTACAAATTAAAGAAAACTATTGACGGCTGCAAACAATATAAAAACGAGAGAATCATAAATTATTTTACAGCTATGCAAACTCTTTTCTCAAAATTACAAAATCAATTTTCGCAACAAGAAAAAAATACTTCATCTCCCATACATTCCTTAATCTACCCGTAAACCAAACCCAGTTGCTGCACAATTCTCTTGCCCACGTTGTAGAACTAATAGCCATAACCTGGAGAATTGTTCATCAACTTCCATAGTTTGTTTCCGTTGTGGTGAAAAAGGTACCATTTTTCCTAAGTGTACAAAATGTAATCGTACTCCTTCTTCTTCTATTTTAAATCCAAAAAAACTAGTTACACAGAAAAGTATTTCATTAAAAACTACCACATCAGAAAGGCGTCAACTTCTGACTTAATTTGCGATTGAACAAACACAAGCATGAATATGTTAAAATATTAAGATATTATTCACCACTTCCGTGTTATGGAAAAACAGGAGTTGACAAACGGTGCGGCGGCGGCCGGGTCGGCCAGCGCGCGCACTCCCGCTGCTGCACCGGCCCGCGGCGCACGCGCCCCTCCCATCGTATACGTTTCACCGCAATTTGTAATTGCTTCTAAAACATATAATATAACGCCGGTAAGTTGGAGTCAGTGCCAGCGATGGATAAGCTTCGAGTGCTCCTCGTGAGCGCATGCGTCGCCGCAGTGGCCGCCTACGACACAAGTAAGTGCTCCGACTACCAAACAAACCTAAACCCCGAACTTTCTCTCCCCAATAATAGCATTGCATAGCGGATTGTCCATCACCTTATCGTTGAAGGGTTACCAAAGAGGAATGCTCAAAAACGGTTTAGGGTAATAAATAATAATTTGTAAGTATTATTTTTTCGAAAAGTTTTACTCGGCAGTATCTATGCTAATATTGTTGTCATGATGTTTGAAAATAAAACAAACGGATTATTTATTTGTGTTATAATGGAAAATGCCAGATCTAAGCTTAAAACACTTTTAACAGAAAAAGCTCGCGGATGCGAAGGATGTTGATATGACCTGTTTTGTATGAGATTTAAAGTCAGTATTTTATTACTTACACATTTGGGGAACTTATACAAAAAATAGAGCCATCTATTAAGATACGAGTAATGTATGTAATGTAAAGTAAAATAAGACAAGTTCTTTAGAAAAACGAACACCACAGCATTGATTTAAATATTTTTCTACATAAAATAAACCCAATTCTATAATATCCGTCACATTTTTTTGTTAAGCCAAAGCTTCTATGGAGACCTGACATTGTCTTTTGCGTTATATAATTACCGTGAGAATCTGTGTTATTCCTTTAGATAATATTAATACCTAAAACTATGTTTTGTACGTCTTTTATTTGAGATAAATGTTGGCGAAACTATTTATGTAACACACAACAAACGCGACGGCGAACGTTTTCGCACTGTGCATTGCTTTGACTTATTTATTTTAGTGTAACGGATACTACGATCATTCCTATTTGGTTGTTGCGATCCCTACATAGCCATGATTTTATTAAATGCCGGGCGCGTCGCCGGATACCCCGCCACGCCCGCTGCGCGCCGGCGCCGGCGGCGCCTCCGAGCTCCGCGCAGCCAGGTCGACGTCCTCTCGACACCTCCTTTTGCGACCTCTCGAAACACAACTTTTTACGACATGGATAGTTCGTCATAAATAAAAAGCTTCATGACTGACTAGCTTCCGCCCCCGCCATTTTAATAAGGTCCAAAAGTATATTATAACTTTATCTAGCTGTTGCCCGCGCCTTCGCTCGCGTCTAATTCGGGGTAATTTAAAAGTTAAAAAATCGTGACTTTCCCTGCGCAAATAATGAGTACTACATTCAACATCCAGCTGAAAGAGATACATATCCAGCCTAGGTTTTCTTATAAAGGAACTTTCCAGGAGTATTACGTAAAACCTAAAATTAATGTCTGTGATGGAAGTATTAAGGCCGGTAAAAAGATTACTTAACGATGTGATAGCTTTAGAGAGGTTGGTCAGTATTAGTAGTAATAATTATTGTGATAAATTTACAGATTAACAACAGTCAGTAGGTACTTATACATTTTGAGAACCAGAAAAACTGTTGAATTTCATTTGATTTTGAAAAAATAAGGATCGAAGACTTTTATCATACTTTCCGATGGGCCCAAAAGGGAAGTGCCGATGAGATAAAAGCGTGACTTAAATGGCACTCAGTAAAAGCATCTGTGCACTACAGTCACAACAGTGGAAGTACTGATAACGACCAAGCAGGGGTTACAAATGCTGAAATCCTTTGAAGGACATATTCTTTATATGGGTTTATATGGGCATGCGCTCACTACATCAACTACGCTACGCCGGGTGGTTCTACGCTACGTAGTGGATGTAGTGAGCCTTTATTCAACTGGGAATATTTTGTTCACAGGGTTTTTGTTTTTAGTTTTACTTAGTCTTTGGCTTGAGGCTAACGTTTGTTTCTTCGTATGGAGTTTGGAAGCCACTCAAAAGCATTATAATCTTGATGCCGCCTTCTCGGCTTATAATGTTCTTCGTCCCGGCTCTGACTACCTGCACCGTGGAATACCATTGCTCTCAAACTATTTAACAATCATTCCACCGCATGTGCAAGTGTTCTGCTGATCACCACTTGCGGAGACAGTGAGCAATGCCTGTCCAGTTTACCCGGCACTAGAGTGGATAAACCACGTAGGTATTTCACATGAAGAGGACAGCGTGAGTACTGGCTCCGGGCCTAGGTATTGAAGGTCCGCTCCTGCCTTAGCCAGTTCGTCTGCCTTCTCATTACCAGTTGCTCCACTGTGTCCTGGTACCCAAGCCAATGTTACATTGGCCGTGGTTCCTAGGATATTAAGATCATTTATACACTCTAGCACTAGTGCAGATTTGACCTCCGGGCTGACCAGCACCTTAAGTGCTGCTTGGCTGTCTGAGTTTATCATCACGTTGCTTCCTAATACATTGCTAATTTCCTTAAGGGTCTATGCACATTTTAAGATAGCATACACCTCTGCCTGAAATACACTAGTAAATCCGCCCAGTGGAAATGTTGTGTGCTCATTTGTTTTCTAATTGTATATGCCTGCCCCCACTTTTTTCACCGTATATGACGCATGTGGTTTGGGATTCCACTAGGTACTTCTTGTTCCCAGTTCGTCTCTCCCTCCTATGTGGATCATGTATTTGTTGTCAAAGATCTTTCTTTTCCTTATGAGGTCGTTATTAAGCATGATCATGTCCATGTCAATCATTGACTCTCCGTGTATGCTTGCGTGTCTGTTGTCCGTCCTGGACCCTATGCACTCTCTCCTCATTTTTATTCTATACCTCTGTTCTGTGGCTCTCTTCTCTACCTCGAGTTGTACGGGGTTTAGTCCTAGCATTATTTCCAGCAGCTGTGTTGGTGTCGTTCTCACAGCCCCTGTTGTCATAAGACCTCCTAGTCTCTGTACCTCTTCGTCGGCTCTTTGTTTAGTTCTTTTATTCTCGCTCTGTGGGACCATATTACGGCTCCGTAGGTCTAAGAAAACTAGACCACATATTGTAAATCGCTAATAGATTTGTACAAAGGCTGATGATTTTTTGCTATTAAAAAGGTTTATACCAATAGGTATACTTGTGTTATTGTCGAATTTTAACAGAAAAGAGAAACGGAACACTACGTGGCGGCCATGGTCGACTTATGGGTCTGTGATAGCTGCCTCTACTAAAATTGAAGAAGCTATCACACTGCCATATTTTAATTCTAAATTTAATAATATAATGTATTTTTTTAAATAAAATGCGATAAAAAATCGAGAATTTATAAGAAAACAAAACACTTGATACTTGAGACTACACGATCATTGTAGGCATCGTTTTTACGTAAAAAACGAGTTACGAGTACACTAATGGGTCGGTATCGGTGAAAAACTTAAGTAAATAACCTCTTGAGGTCTGTTCATCCTTATTTGTCTTATATAGTAAACAACTTTCTAACCTCAAAATGAACCTTTTTTTGCTAAAACAGCTCTTTTATCGTAAATAAAGTAAACAGAGTTAACATTTCGGACATCACTTGGCCAATGTATTGTCTGTGATTGCTTTATTTTGTTTAAAATAGCTGTTTTAGCCAAAAAAGGTTCATTTTGAGGTTAGAAAGTTGTTTACTATATAAGACAAGTAAGGATGAACAGACCTTACATGTAGTATTGTACAAAACTAATATGGACATTACGTCAAATTTCAAATATAGTATGTCGAACGGTCTATACAGATGTGTGACATGCAAGAGATCATTTACTTAAGTTTTTCACTTATAATACCTGTTAATTTTTGATGAACTGTTGATAGCTGCGTTTCATACAATGTAGGCTTCCACTAAGGAACGACTTTTGAAAACTCCACCTCTAGAAGTCTTCCATATTTTAACTTAGAACTTTATAAATAAACACATAATACAAAAAGGAGTTAATAAATAATTAAACAAACCAAAACCAAACCAGGTCATAAATAATTAAGACGAAGGACGGTTTTTAAATAACTCTTGTTTACATAACACATAATATTTAATTTGTTAATGTCTGACGGGTTGCCAGTGTCTTGTGGGCGCCCAAGACTAATCGGACTGACAGACCTAGAGGGACGCAGATATCTTTTATAGTTATATACTTACGTCTCTGTTCTAATATATCATCAACATCGGCCGGCGGACTTGGTCCTCGGTCGCCCATTTAGCGATAGAACTGATAAACTAGTTACAACTATTGATAGCTAATAGATTGTTAGCTCCGATGATACACCTAGGAGTACTCACACAACCCTAGGACGCTGTAGTCCGGCGGCGGCGAGTGTTAAGGTTTCAAAAATATTAAAGTTGATTGTTTTTTGGCATATAGTTCCCGGAACATTTTCCCAACCTAATACATTAGTTTATGTCATCCTAGATGCTTGCTTAGGTAGAAATTAAGGTATGTGTCTTTTCAATCAGCATTGGACGAAAAAAATATTTGAGATGAAAATTTTACTTTCATGATAATAACGAAGTAGAAACCGAAGTACATAGGCATTTTGTGTCATCTCTGTCAACGGGAATCCTGTTTTTAAACGAATACCTACTTATCACGTCTCGCCCGACTAGCTCTAAAATAATGTAACAATAGTTTAAATATGTGTTACCTACGCATTACGCAAGACGACGCGCTAGCCTAGTTGGTAGTGACCCTGCCTATGAAGCTAGCGGTCCTGTGTTCAAATCCCGGTAAGGGCAGATATTTGTGTGATGAGCACGAGTATTTATTTCTGAGTCTTGTATGTTTTCTATGTATTTAAGTATATATTTCTCCATATAAGTATTTAAATCGTTGTCTAGTGCCCATAGTGCAAGCCTAGAGCTTAGTTTGGGACTAGGTCAATTTGTGTGAGATTGTCCCTTGGTTTATAAGTTTTTTTATATTTTTATTACAACATTCTGTGAAAGACGCCAAAGAGTTTACGTCTTTATTATTATTATGGTGACGACGTGGAGACGAGCTGTAGGTAGGCCTCCAACAAGATGGAGTGACGACCGCGTTGTAAAGATCACGGGAACGCGGTGGATGCGAAAAGCACAAGACCGGTCTGAGTGGAGAGCCTTGGGGGAGGCCTATGTCCAGCAGTGGACGTCTTTCGGCTGACATGATGATGATGATGATTATTATGGTGAAAAAAACACTGTTCATAATTTGTGTTGTTTTTATCCACGAAATCTTTAGATATATGGAAAAAAACCAGCGCGCGAAGTAATAAGGGCGTGCGCGGGAAAGAGCGCGGAGGCGGGCGGGGTACACCTACCGGCCGGCCGACATAGACTTACATGTATAAGTATATTACTTCGAATGGACTTGCCTTTAGAACCTAAAATCCGGAGAACTGATGCTAAATCTAAGGCTCTGGCACCATTTTGCGACAGTGACGTTTCAACCTCGCACTAAGTCGGACGTGCTATTAAATAATCAAAATTGCAATGTTCTGTCATAACCAAAGGGTTCGTTCTCAAAAAACTTGCACCACTGAATTAATTTTCCATTTTTTAGAAAATATCCGATTTCGCCGGATTTTTTTATTAAGATAACTAGACATATAACCGAGTAATCGATATCACGTGGAGGGAAGTGATTTATTTCATAGTTTTAGAAGACACAGGTATTTGAATTATGCGGTAGGCATGTGAATGACTATTTGTAACCAGGTTATCGACAATAGAGGCCGGTTGGCGACAAATACGTACAAATACAGTAAAACTGTTAGCAGGTTAACGATTTTAATTGCTAAATTAAAACTACAATAAACTGACAACAAGTGCTTAATTTGAATATTTTTGATTATTTTTTTCCTTAATCTAAATTATATTATTATATTATATATTTTATAATAACACACCTTATTTACCTTTCAAGCGTAACGACATCTCATATATTGAAATCCGGTGAACCGTATAGGCTACAGGTTGTTACATACATATATATCTACATACATGGGCTCGGAAAACAACCCTGCTTCGTGCAGCCGGGTAAAACAGTACAGTTTACAGTATAAGTTTTTAAATAATCGTCATTCGTCTGCCGTAAACGTCGTTTACCTGTTTTTTTTAGACATACAGGTGGTGGACAAAATTACAGTTACATCATCAATACAAGTTAAGTACTTGGTTAATGAACTGCATATTTATACAGATACAAATAAACCATGTTTTACGTGTTATAAATTAATATTAATACAATAAGTCACACAATTATCAAAATATCGAAGACAGAATAGCTACTTACCCATTACAAACTACCGCTCGCGTAAGTTTTTTGTTTATAATTTTTGAGAACGGCTTTCTGACGACGTGTTAATTCTAACAGCGTTAGCTGGGGACAGTAGCTCTTGATATATGCGGGTCGAGGCAGATTAGACGAGATAGTATAACCACAGAGGTAGCGTTTATCTCATGACAGGTGAGTGACAAAAAGTATCGTCGACAAAAATAAATTTCAAATAATTTGAAATATAAGTATAGTATTCTTATTCGACACCGCAGTTTTAAATCTTGAGTATATATATGTGTATATACAGTGGTGGTCACATAATTAGAGGCACTTGTTTTTTTCCCATACTTTATTGCCTACAAATAAGGCTTATCAATTTTGACAACCATTCAAAAAGTTCTTAACCAATTATATTTTTAGTTACACTTATCGTTAAGTAATAAAGTTTAAATGTATGTACAATTTATCTCTGTTGAGATCGGATCTTTCAATTTATAAGGATTTGAAAAAATTAATATTAGGCGCTCATACAAAGTTGTAGAATTTTGTGTGGACGCGTCAGCACTTAGTTTTTAAATCCTTATAAAATATAAGGTCCGTTTTTAATATTATTTCACTCTACGTCAGTTTAAACCTTACTTAATTATGTAAAGTAAAATGTATTTAGCAATAAAATTGGTCGAGAACTTTTTGATTAGTGGTCAAAATTGAAAAGTCATATTTATAGGCAATTGTATGGGGAAAAAACGAGTGTCCCTAATTATGTGGCCACCACTGTATATATATATATATATATATATATATATATATATATATATATATATAAGTAATAAATTGTATTTTAACTAAATTACGAGGGGCACACCGAAATGATCGGGGATTAAAAAAACTACAAGTACTTTATACCTAAATTATATTTCATTGTTATTCGAAGTTTTTTCGGGTAGGTGGAGAAAACGCAGCAAGCATTGTTTGTTATTATTTATTGCTTATTAATTAAATAAGTACATAATCTGCAATAAAACTAGTCAGTACCTATGCTTTACTTATTGAATTCACCTACCAGCGGTTTTTTTCACTTTTCTATCACTTAAAAAATCCATAATAGTCACTTCCTTTGGCACTCACTACTTAACCTATTTCACATATCATACATTTTAGTATCATAATAATTTATCTAAATAAATGAATATCATGTCTCAGTCAGAGGGCATGAAGGGTTCTATTTGTGAGTTAGCCAACATGTTCACTGCTAAAATGGAGGAATTCCAGAGCAGCCTGGACAGAGCTGGGTCATCCAACCCTACAGTGGCATCATTAGCGGCGGACTTCATAAACTTCAAAAACTTTATCATGAAGGCACTTGGCATTCTTCAGCAACAATTGGAGTCGTTGACTCGGCAAACTGACCTCCTGGAGATTCGTTCTCGCCGTAAGATGCTTCTTATTCATGGCATACCTGAGGCTGATTCAGAGGACACTTTAAAAGTTGTTACGGATATGCTGAGACCCTTGAAGGTTGAGATTGGCTCCAACGAGTTAAGTCGCTGTCACCGTTCAGGCCGACCTCATAGTGGTAAGTCAAGAGCAATCATAATTAAGTTTCGTGATGCTGCCAACCGTGACAAGGTGTGGTTTGGCAAGACGCCCTTAAAGGGCTCGGGTGTCACGGTGTCAGAGTTCCTTACGAAGCCGCGTCACGATGCGTTCATGGCTGCTCGTGACCGTTTTGGCATCAGGAGCTGCTGGACGCGGGACGGAGTCATGCACATCCTCGGGTCAGACGGCACGCATCACCGTGTTGTCTCTGTTGCTGAGGTGAAGGCGATACGAGTCGTGCCGCCTGTGTCTAGCGTTTCGACTCCTCGTGCCGGTGCCGGTGATAGTGGTATTAGTGGTCAACTGATAGCTGCGCGCTATCAGGGAAGAAGTCAAAGAGAGTGATCAGCAAACCCGCTGCTTTTTAAGTTCAAGTGAATGTCTATTAGTTGTAATTAAGCCATAGTTATTTTGTTCATTGCTTATCTTCTTGTTTCGAGTCACTTTGACTTTGGTGTATATTGTGTTTCGTAGCTTGGATTGTAACTCTTAAACTTATTTTTTACCGTCTTTGTTAAAATTCTCATATTTTCTGTCACTGCTGGCTGACTGACGGTTTTTTTTTATGGCTTCTTTCCAATGAGACAACTTGCCAGTGTCAAGGTTGGAAGGTACACGTGATCGGTGTATTAGATCCCGCGAGTTGGCAGGATTTCTTGATTCTGATCTCTACTGGTTTATCTGAAACTACGAGACGGCACAATGTTAATTAACTACTTCTGTAACTACACATTATTACTAAAAACTACGACAAAAACTTTCAAGGGGTGACTAAACTGAGAGGAAGGATATTATTACTTATAATTTTATATTAAATTCTGTAATGAATTTTGCAAGGACATACACAAAAGACGAGTTAACACAGGTTAGAAGAAAGCTAACATTGACTGGACAGGGAATACACTTAGGAAGGAGGTTGTACAAGGATATCGGATTTCTAGGGCAATTAAAAAATATATGATCTGACGTACCATCTTCTAGACCGCACTCACATAATGAATGATCGCGGACACGGATCTTAGCTAAAAAGGAAGGTGAGCAAATGTGACCATGTCGCAATCGTATTATCGTAGAGACTGCACGCTTATTGGCATCAAGATATTTGAAAAACCAGGGTTTTACTGGCAAATCGTGTTGAATACCGCCGTAATACTTGCCTTTGGAGCAACGAGAGATGTTCCATTCTTCATTCCAACATTCTCTAAGATGGGACTTAACAGAGGTAAAACAAAACATTCAGAGTATGAAGTACAACCAGTTTCGATGGCCTGTTTGGCGCACGCGTCGGCCTGCTCGTTGCCAGTAATGCCAGAGTGACCCGGAATCCAGGCCAAGGTTACCTGAATACACACAGAGTGACATCAGCAAAGGTATTCCCTAGTCTTCAAGTTTACATAAAGATTTTCTTTGGAGCGGAGCGGAAATTTCGAAATATCCTGAAGGCAACTAAGAGAATCCGAGAAAACAATAGCTTTATTTATTTTATGCGATTCTATATAAGACACGGCTTCAAAAATTGCAATAGCTTCACCGGAAAATACAGTTGTTTGGGGGGGACATCTAAAGCTTAAGACAATTTTATAACGAGGTATCCATACCGCCGAGCCCACAAAACCTTCATTGGACAACTTCGACGCGTCTGTAAAAACAGTGGTCCAATTTGCCCAATGATCAGCTATTGTTTTGTTGAATAAGCTATTAGCGTTCGTTGTATCTTTTTGTAAACCAATAGAAAACATTATATTTGGCTGAAATACAAGGGCATTGAAGTCAGTGTTAAACAAGGGATTACAAGAAAACTGGAGAAGAGGGGGAAGCCCAGAAAGCTTATGGAAACTCTTAACCAGACAAGGGGTGTTTTTGTGGGACCAGTATTTGGAAAGGGAAACTAAACGAGACAGATTATTTATACGGGATAAAAGAGGATGGTTAGAGAGTTGGGCAGTCTTGAAGAAGAAACGGTCTGATAGAAATTGTCTTCGGAGTCTCAAGGGAGGCTCTAGGCACTCCACTTGCAGGGCATTTATGGGGGAAGATTTCATTGCCCCGCAAATAATACGGAGACAACGTGACTGTATTTTGTCCAATGTTGACAGAGCCAACTTGTTGCACGGTTCTAGTAGGAATGCCCCATAATCGAAGTGGCTCCGTATGATCGCATTATACAATAATTTCTGTGAATATGGGTGAGCTCCCCACCAGGCGCTCGAGAGGGACCTCAAGACATTTATACTTTTTTCGCACTTGTTTTTGATAAAGTTTAGATGGGAGATTCCGGTCATATGCGAGTCTAAATATAAACCCAGAAACTGAACGCTATCATTCACCTGGATAATTTCCTCGTTCACTATAATGTCAACGTCAGGGGTCCATCTTTTTCTGGAAAATACAACCACAGAGCTTTTAGAAGCCGATAAGTTTAAAACATGATCTACTAACCAATCGTCAAGATATCTCAGAGCAGTGTTTAAGCGGTTTGTGCAATCTGAAAAGGACTCAGAGGCATAATACAGGGCTATGTCGTCTGCGTATTGTAAGACGTCACAAAAACCTTCGACCACTTTTTCCAGATCTGCCGTGTATAAACTGTATAAGATAGGGCTCAAGACAGAGCCCTGTGGTAAACCTTTCCAAATCGTTCTAGGAGGCAAAGTTCAGTCCTGAAAGCGGATAGAAATAGAGCGACCCATGAAAAGATTACATATGACATGTACCATCTTCGCTGGCAAACTCAGCTGTTGCTTTTCTGCCTGAGTAGCGGAAGCTGAACGTTGTCATACGCCGCAGTGATATCAAGGAAAACACCTACAAGGTGCTGTCCCCTAGAGAAAGCTAGTCGTATATCCGAGACAAGGATACTGAGGTTGTCCATTGTACCCATGCCTCTGCGGAAACCAAACTGAGATCTCGCTAGAATTCCCCGATTCTCCAGTATCCACTCGAGCCTGTTTTTAACTAAATGCTCAAAAATCTTTGACAAAACAGAGGGAAGTGCTATTGGTCTATATGAATAGGGATCAGAGGGATCCTTACCAGGTTTTAAGATAGGAATGATAATTTGTTGCTTCCATATTTCCGGAATAGACCCCGAAACGTAGATCTTATTTAGAAGGGATAGAAAAAAAAAAGTTGTTTATTCAGGACATTTTTTTAAAAAGGAATACGGTATGCCGTCAATGCCCGGGGAGGAAACATGCAAGTATTCTAATGCCGAAGTAAGTTCAGAAAGGGAAAATGGCAGATCCATCCGGTCTGACGATGAACGAGAAGAAGAAGAAGGGAGACAGTCGTCCGAAGGAACGTATGGAGGCACAAGATTGTCTAGAAAGGAATCTAACCATACAGAAGGATCGTTGGAAGTTGAGTCAGAGCTCGATAACGAGCTGCGATATCTTTTAATATTCTTCCAGACGAGAGAGGAGGGCGTACGAGGAGATAAGCTTTCGCAAAAACGAGTCCAGCCGAGTCTTTTTTTGGAAGATAGTAATTTCTTGCAAGAAGCATTGGAGAATTGATATTGTTCAAGGGGGATTGCTCGGTTGACGGCGTTGTCTGTTACACTTGAGGAATTTTGTGCTTCTAGTAATTCATAGTATCTTTGGATTTCTTTAGATATTGTGTTGGTTTTGTAGTTGGTGGTGGTTGTGGTTAACCAGGTGAGTGTTTGTAAGTTTTGTGTTGTTTGAGATGAGCGATAAGGAGCCCCCTGAGGGGGGCGGTAGTTCAGAGGATAGTGGTGAAATGTCAATTGACAATACCCAGAGTGCTCTCTTGTCTGGTTCACGAAAGCGGAATAATGTTGTTTCGGACTATAATATTAACAAACGTGCCACAGGCATGCCAGCCTCTGTTTCCGTTCAACACACATTCACCGTGCCCGAGTTTGCTCCGGGCTCCAAACTTAAATATAGCCCTACAGACAAAGCTCCTTATGTCGTTCAGGTTTCAAAAACAATTGAGGACCCAGCTTCTGGTTCGCATTCTTAAGTTCGCACAATTATTACACAAGAACTTTGTCCGCGGCATTAAAAAAGACGATATTAAAGCAAACGGTCGTAATCGTGTTACTGTGGAGTTTATTGACGCTAACTCGGCAAATGCTTTCCTTGACAATTCAATTGACAACAATTCATATGTGCTAAGGTAGTAAAATAAAAATACCGTTTGTAAATTTTACACTGCTGATAACAGTAAAAATATTTTTGGATTTTTTATGCAGTAGTTTTTTTTATATTTAGGAAAAACAGTAAAAAAGTTGGTTTGAGAATGTTAGGAATACACTTATAGTGCCCTTAGTCCATTTATTACCATAGGAATTGAAAAAAATATACAACTGTCATGTCGATTTTTCATCTGTCTGACGGATTACTTGATTCTAACGACACGCTTTCAATTCTCGTAATACTATTGTTTTGATATACGCTATTTAAAATGAAAGTGACTAACGGATTTGTAAAAGCGGATAGCCGCAATCTGCCCAAAGTCGACGAATTTATGTTGTTACAGTTGTTATGGTTGACAAGTGACATGACATGACAGTCAGTTCTGTTTCTGTTTAAAGTTACTTTATTTTATTTTATATCATGCTAAGATCATGACATCAGTATTCCTATCTTTGTATATACGGTCTTTTTAATGACTATATCTTTAATAAATTATTAACGACGAATTTAAGTTAAATAAAGAAAAACCGAGAAACATAGGTAGTCTAATTTTTCACACACACCATTACCTCGCACTTATAATGTCACACATATTTCCATACACTCTAACCACATACATAGTTTCAAGAATTGTACCTATTTCATTGCTGAGTCATTCTGCCGGAGCACTGACATTATGGTCTACTCTAGAAGTTCAACCTTTTGTTAATGTTTTAATTATCTATGGCGTCGCGTGACATTGAAGTTGACATTGACCAAACCGTTGCCATTAACTGTCAGAGACTCGAATCGATCAGTCAGCGTAAGCCTTTTTTCGCAAATGTTGACTCTTTTAAGTTCATGACGCTCAACATCAAAAGTCTGCAACGAAATTTCGACGCTTTTGAAGTAGCCTTACAGCAAATGGAGGCCGCGTTCGATCTAATTGTACTTACCGAATGCTGGATAAACGAATGCTCAGTAATTAACCATCTTTCAGGATATAACGCTTACCACACATCTAAGCATATTAACAAAAGCGGAGGTATAGTCATATATGTTACGGAAGCTCTCAATGTCTCTGTTGTCGAACCTAGATTCGACGACGCAAATTGTCTTGCAGTGGCTTTATCTGATCAACCCAAAATCTTTGGAATTTATCGTTCCCCTTCATTTCACAATAAAGACAATTTTCTTAGCTCTCTGAATGTGGTACTTGGTGAATCTAAGGGTTTTCACAACTTGGTGGTTATCGGAGACTTAAACATTAATATATTGGATTCCTCACATAGTCAATCTTCTGACTACTTGCACCTTCTGGCAATGCACGAATTTCTCCCGGCAGTTACCATTCCAACAAGAAGCGGCTCGTGTTTGGACCACATCTTTATCAAATCTGAATCTAGCTCAGTCGGTGCCGTCTGTCAGTGCTCTATTACTGACCACGACATTGCTATGGCCGCAATTGCTGCTCCTCGTAAACCTAAAAAGCGGCCACGCTGGATTACAAAAATTTATTTTATTGCTGCAACCCTGGATCTACGAAAAGCTGACTGGTCTAAGGTAACTACCTCTGTTGATGTGAATGACGCGGTTACACATTTTGACCAAATTATATCCACTGCAATAAACACTAACACCCATAAGTTCAAGGTGAGCCGATCTAAACTAAACCTCAAACCCTGGATCACACCCGGCCTAATAAAGTGTATGAGGCACAGAGATAGACTGCATAGCAGAGCAAGAGCTGCACCTAACGATCATGTCCTTCAGACCATTTATAAGCGATATAGAAATTTCTTTAACAACTTACTGTACAACTTGAAAAATCAACACGAAAGTAAACAACTGACAGAAGCTCGGGACAACCCAAAGAAATTATGGAAATCGAAAAAAAATATCTGTCATTGTAACAATAGTATGAATTCCGCAATCGATCTGACAATTTTGTCCAATTCTCCAAAAGATTCATTGAACATATGTAATCAGCACTTCGCATCGGTTGGTCAGAGCTTGGCTTTTGATATCCTGTCCAAACTCTCTGAGACTCATTCAACTTTAGCATCAAAAGTAAAATCAAGTAATTCATTTGCAAACTCCTTTTTTCTCCATCCAACAAATGTAAACGAAATAGATAAAATTATTTCTAATCTTAAAGCTGACAGTGCACCGGGTCCGGATTCTGTCTAGCCCCTGTTCATAAAAGAAATCAAAGATTTAATTCTAGAGCCACTGACTCATATCTGTAATTTAAGTTTGACGTCTGGTTGCTTCCCCGATCTTTGGAAATTGGCTCAAGTGTCTCCCATTTATAAAAATGGATCTAAAAATGATCCCAACAACTATCGTCCAATATCCCTGCTCTGCGTTTTTTCCAAAATCTTAGAGAAGATATTTAACTCTCGTCTTACGGGTTTCCTTGAGAAAAACAAAGTTCTTTCAGATAATCAGTTCGGCTTCAGAAAAGTAAAGTCTACGGAAGACGCAGCAATTTATCTATCAAATAAAATATCCAGTTATCTTGATCGTGGTGGTAAATGTGCGGGAGTGTTCCTGGATCTTTGTAAGGCGTTCGATACTGTGTCAACTGATATCCTACTTAGTAAACTGAATGCCTCGGGCATAAGAGGGGTAACTCTAGAGTGGTTCCACAGTTATCTAACCAACAGGCGCCAGGCTGTTAAGGTCGGTGAGTACATAAGCGATGAGTTACCAATCACTTTTGGAGTGCCGCAGGGTAGCATCCTTGGCCCGACGCTCTTCCTTATTTATGTGGACGATATCCTTAGACTTGGGCTGGATGGAGCGGAGGTAGTCTGTTACGCAGACGATACTGTGGTGTTGTTTCACGGATCGACATGGGAGGAAGTATTTTGCCTCGCGGAAGGAGGGTTGTCAGAAATTAGTGCGTGGCTAGATAACAATTTACTTACCCTCAATGTGAGCAAATCTACCTATCTTGCTTTTTCAAAAACGTCTGTTTCTCGTGCTTTCCTTGATAGACATCTACCAATACACTCGAGCAAATGTCACAACCTGGTCAGTGGCTCCACATCGTGCGCATGTAGTTCTATAGTCAGATCTGAAAAAGTTAAATACCTGGGACTTATTATTGATGAGAATCTTTCCTTTAGACAGCATATTGCCGCCCTATCCAGTAGAGTCAGGAAATGCATTTATATAATGAAGAAACTCCGCCACTGCACGTCAGAACAAGTACTTCGTATTGTTTACTGTGCGCTGTGTCAATCAATATTGCAATATGGTGTGACGGTCTGGGGCAGCACCCCGAAAAGTACGCTGCTGCTACTAGAGAGGGCGCAGCGCGCAGTAATTAAAGTGATGTTGAGGAAGCCCTTTCTTTCCCTAACTGACGCTCTTTATCGGGATTCGAAACTCCTGAGTGTAAGGCGGCTGTATATATTAAAAGCAGTAGGTCGAGCGCATGCGGGATTAACAAACTTACCAAACTACACCGAACTATTGGCCAAACGCACATTCAGGGTCCCCCTGCCAAGTTACAGATCAAGTCTCGCTAAGCGTTCACCAGACTGCATATAGTCTCGACGATCGATCGACGTATTTATAACAACATCTGCAAAGTGCTCAGCATCCAACAATGTACAATTGGTAAAGTTAAGGTGACTGTGAGGAAGTGGCTACTGACTTTATCATATCAAGACACAGAGGCCCTTCTACTTGCCAGCTAATGATAATTCCTGTCGGTACATATTCAGCTGCAGAGACACACACTCACACACACACACACACACACACACACACACACACACACACACACACACACACACACACACACACACACACACACACACACACGCACATGCACACGCACACGCACATGCACACGCACACAAACACACACAGTACTGCACGGCGCGTGCGCTTATCTTATCACTCGTTAACATGAGTTAAATTCTTGCCTTGAAATTTATATTGTATAACTTCTTTAATTAATATGTTTCACACATTGCACTCCAGGGTCCCAAGATACAGGCTCAGCCTAGTTTGGGGTCCGCCAGATATGTCTTTTTATGTATACTCGGTGTTGTTTAGCAAATAAAGTTTTTTGTATTATTATTTTTTAAAGAGCTATTATAAACGCGAAAAACAGAAATACTTGTTTTGTTGAAATGTTGTCAATTCTTTCCCAACAGGAATATACTGCTTCATTTCCCACTTTCAGCATCACTAGGATGGGCTTAGTTAGAAATATCCCAACTGACTGGACTATGGAGGAACTAGTTGGTTCAATTGAATGCTCTGTGACAGACTGCAAAGTTATCAAGGCTCGCAGACTTAACAGAAAAACAGTAGTAGAAGAAAAGACATCCTGGACCCCTACTCAATCTTTAGCACTAACTTTTCTTGGTCAGATACTCCCAGAGAAAGTGTTTTGCTTTAATGCTTCACTACCAGTCGAGCTTTATCATCTGCCAACAATCCAGTGCAACAAGTGCTGTCGATTCGGACATATTAAATCGGCATGCAGATCCAAGCCGCGCTGCTTCATATGACTGATTTTTAGCAGTCAACCCTATACCACCGTGTTCGCTATTAAATGATCTTCATTTTGGTTTTAAATTTTATTCAATAAAGAAACCGGTGCAATTTATTAGTACCGACTTCCTATTTGTACCTGCCTACCCAATAGTTATGACGAGAAAACAATAGTCAACCTAATGTTTGCATATTCTATAGGCTTCATACTATCGATTGGTATGTAATTTATCAAATAAACAAGCCGCTGCAATTTTCAAAAAAAGCTTTCTTTAATTTTTAATTAATTATTTACTGGACTGAATTTTTTCAGTCAACCTATTCACCATATATTACTTACCATATTCAATTTGATATAAAATAGTTTTTATCGAATAAACAGCCCGGTGCAAATCGTCTCTTATTAGGATCTTAGACCATCACTCGTACCTACTCGTAAAAATACGGTTACATCACTAGTCTGTCAGAAACGTCAAATGCTACCTAAATGCCACGAGGCCACGATGTATGATTGTGGGTTTGCATGTATGGGTTGGTGGCGAGAGGTGGAAGGCTCCGGACTATTGAGAGAATTTAATTTGATGTTATTATTAATCTGACTCGTGATTTTACTCCTATTTTCAACAGAATCGTCTATATAGCCTTCGGCCACTCGGTCGGATTTCCATCCTCCGTGTCTTTTTAATGTGTTAATATTTGCCCCAAAGTCGGCGACAAGGGTGGCAGATGACCTCCGGAAGCAATGGCCAGTGTAGGTTTCCGGAAACGACAATTCCAAATATTCGGCGATTTGTCGAGGCATAGCTGCAATTGACAACATTTCAAAAAAAAAAGCATTATTGTTTTTTTCAGTTTATAATAGCTGGTTAAAAATTAGACTACCCGTGTTTCTCGGTTTTTCTTTATTTTATTTAAATTCGTCGTTAATAATTTATTAAAGAAATAGTCATTAAAAAGACCGTATATACAAAGTTAGGAATACTGATGTCGTGATCTTAGCATGATATAAAATAAAAAAGTAACTTCAATCAGAAATGAGGCCTAGAGGAGAATTGAAAATCGAAGTCCAAAGTTACGTTGGCTCCATCCCTTTCTCTTGATTTAGTTTCGAATGACGAGTGACAGGGATGGAGCTAACGTAACTTCGAACTTCGATTTTCAAAGTAGGGCCTCTTACTGTCATGTCATGTCACTTGTCAACCATAACAACTGTAACAACATAAATTCGTCGACTTTGGGCAGATTGCGGCTATCCGCTTTTACAAATCCGTTAGTCACCTTTATTTTAAATAGCGTATATCAAAACAATAGTATTACGAGAATCGAAAGCGTGTCGTCAGAATCAAGTAATCCGTCAGACAGATGAAAAATTGACATGACAGTTGTATATTTTTTTCAATTCCTGTGGTAATAAATGGACTAAGGGCACTATAAGTGTATTCCTAACATTCACAATCCAACTTTTTTACTGTTTCTCCTAAATATAAAAAAACTACTGCATAAAAAAAAAAACAAAAATATTTTTACTGTAATCAGCAGTGTAAAATCTACAAACGGTATTTTATTTTACTACCTTAGCACATATGAAAAAAAAAAATGAAATATATTTATTGGCAATTAACTTAGTACAATTTATCTTTAGTCCTGGATCCGGAGCTAGGAAGCCCTGTGTTACAGGACCCAGTAGTATACAATTTTAAAGATACACTCTTAATAAAATAAAATAAAACTTTGCAGAGGATTATTATATTATTACTTACATATTAAACTAAAACTAAGAACTTAAACATACAAATTCTAGTGAATTGTTGTCAATTCTATGACGTCCGATGTTTTGCCTCGTACATTTTCCATTTTTATATTTAACTAGAAGACGCCCGCGACTTTGTCCGCGTACAATTAGTTTCCCGCTACTCCCCCTATTTCCCTTTGGGGTTCGATTTTCGAAAAATCCTTTCTTACTGCTCACTTACATCATGAAAGGAACCCCTGTACCAAATTTCAAGTTTCTAGGTACAATAGTTTCGGTTGTGCGTTGATATCTAAGTCAGTGAGTCAGGTTTGCCTTTTATATATATAGATAAAAAAAACAGTTGTTTTTGGTTTTTTGGACCTAGGCCTTAATACCTTTTGTCCATATTTACGGACTCTTCTCAAATAAAGAAACATCGGTCAAGTTTTATTTTAGTTGATCTCAATTTTACCAATACTATATCATCGTGATATTCCACATCATTTGTCTTTACATTAGCGAGCTCCATACTTCTACAGGCACCGTTGTTACCCATAATAAGAACAACCTTTAACAAAAACAAACAATTATACCAAAATTCATCATAAAGAAGGACTTTACGGGCATGAGAAGTGAAAAATATATTTTTTAGATCCGTGTTTGAAATGATCTTTATTTGAATACTCAAAATGTGTAACTTGTATAATTCAATACTGTTAAAAATAATAGTGATATAGGCATTATGAGATTTATGAGAGAAGATTTTTTTGGGTTATTGTGAGTAAATTTAACCACACTTAGGTAGGCCGCATTTCACCAAACTGGAATAAGGTCTTATACCTAGATTGAACGCCGAATTTGTATAGACTAATCTCGGAGTAAGTCTTATTCTAAGTTTGGTGAAATACGGCGTTAGTATTATAGGTACTTACTGTCTTATTGTTTTTGAGATATTGGCAAATTAATGATTCATCGTCCTGAAATTACTGGACTGCGATATCTACACGATTGAAATAACAGAATAAAATGGAATTTAATCTAATAATGATATTTTATTCCACTTTTTCAGTAAAAAATTTTATAATGCCGATATCTCGAAAAAATTACGACTCTCATACCTAGTTAAAATGATTCAGAAACAATCATCCGAAAAAAATCTACATACCCTGTATAAGTAACCCTTAAATTTTAAAATACCAAAATAACTGTATTTGGGCAAATAAACTAACTGTTTTTTGTTTAATATAATAAATACTCAATACCTGATCTATAAATTGTTTTTTTATCTTTAAGGCAGCATGCCTATCGCATTCATTTTTCATAATTAGCATCTTTAGAATTATAGTGACCTAATTAACAAATTGTGTATGTCGAGTTAGGTCTCTATAACAATAAATTTATGACTCGATGTCGAAAGCTGAAATGTTGAATTAGGACACTATAATTCTAAAAGTGCGAATTGTCATTAACATCTCTACTTGAAACCTGGTAATTTGCGATTAGGTACGCCGTATTAAGTAATTACAATTACATCAGTCGTCACCATCACCAAACATAACAAAAATATCGTGTATTTTTTAACTTCGATTAAATTTAAAAAATAATTAATTTATAAATTTTGTTTTGCTACTCGGAGCGGGGCGTCGAACATAGAGAAGTGGTATAACGAAAAAAGCGATAAGTAGGTAGGTATGCTGATATTAAATCAGCCCGATTTGGTACTGAAAGGTAGGATCAATTTAAACTAGTGAAAATTCGAAGCGAATCGAAGCTTCAATCTAAAAAAATATCCCGACGAATTGAGAACCTCCTCCTTTTTTTGAAGTCGGTTAAAAATAATATTGACCACATAGGCAGACCATTGTCCTTTAACTCCACAGATTAATTCATTCGTATTGAGATCGCTGACGCGCACTTTGTACAAATTTGCACGTCATCATTTTTACACGACTGCCCCAAAAAAGGAGTGTAATGTCTTCAGGGTTCATGTTTGTATGTATGTATGTGAGTTTCTTTATTCCACTATAATTTCTAAATCCCTTGACCGATTTAAATGTGTGAGGTATCGTTAGAATCCTTACGTCATCCCGGGTGACATAGGATACCTAAACTGTTAAAATTAAAATAACAATGACAAAATGACAATTATGAATATACGACGGTATAAAAAATGCAGTCGGGTTTTTAAAGCTTACTTTTCATATAGTTAGTATCTACGCATTTGTTCATTACGTAGCGGAGTTAATATTCAATACTCAATAATGAGACCTAGGTATTAGCGCTTCGCATAGAAGAAATCGTACCGAACGAACGTGTGTGCATGGGTGTGCCCCGGCCGCCGGCGGTATTGTTTTTGTGTTTCATTCATTTATTCGTCCATGAAAATGACACAAATTTACAAAGTCGATATTCCATTCCATTATTGTATTATTTTTTTGAAGCTTTTGTAGCTTGGAAAAACAAAACAGTTAAAAATCTTAAAATTGAGTGCCCTAATTTGGCACAAATTTATTTAATGAGCATATTTAGGCGATCTTAGGTAGGAAATATTTACAAATCAATTGTATTTTTTTTGCACTGTTTTTACATACTGACCCTATGTTAGTTTGCGCTGGACGAATATTACACAATCTGGGTTTGCACACTCCGCAGGCTATCCTAGATATGGTACCATAATATTTTGGCAGTTTTCATTCTAATTTATATATACAGGGTGTTAGGTAATGAGTGGATAATCCTTGAATTATGGAATGTTTTGATCATAGCATTGTTCTAATTTTATTGTTTCTCAATATTCTTGAATACTTATGTTATCAGATAGGCATCACCATTAATGTGAGACTAAAACGGATTTTTGAAAAAAAAATCGCAAACTTAATTTTTGCATTTTCAATCGTACATTGATCGAACTTTGAGCTCCCATGGTGAATAAAATACACTACCGTCTAGTTGCCCATAAGCTTAAAAACATGCCAATTTATTGAAAATTTAAAAATAGTAATTACCTTTTGAATTTAAAATCAAAATACCAAAATAATAAAATAATACACTTTTCCTGATTTACTTTTTGTTTCCCGGGCGTAGAATTCAAAACTTTTTGTTGCAAAAATGACATAACATTCATTTATTTGCCATTTATTCCAAATTTAAAAAATATACCGACTGCTTTTTGGTTTTTTTTCGAATTCGATTTTGAATTTCGCTATTATTGCGTAATGAATGGTGAATTATGTGTTTAGATTGTTGTTTTGTTTTTTTTTGTTTAATAATTATTCGAACACAATACACACCGATAGACTATGGTCGAATACCGGATTTTTCCTTGAATCCATAACGCTTACATGAAGGCAGTTCTTGGCCAGGGTGTAGGGAGAAATAGCGAGGGCAGACCGAGGGAGCGAGACGATCAAAATGTTCTGGATTTAATACCGGCAAATCCTTCTTTGTCCGTACGGGAATAGCAAATAGCCTCGCACTGACAACGTTGAAAGTGCATGCAACTCTAAAAACACACGAATTGCACCCTTTTCATTTCCAACGTGTGAAGGTCCTATTGCCTAGAACTCTCTCTTCACTGTACGCGTTATGGATTCAAGGAAAATTCCGGTAATCGGGATGGCGTCTGTTTGGGTACCGTAAAAAATTGCAGCAGCACTAGGGTTGCCTTGGCACTCACCATAAATGTAATGCATTTGAGCATATTCTATCGGTGTGTATTGCGATCGTATAATTGAAAACAAAAAAAAACAACACAAAAATTTAAACACACAATTCACCATTCATTACGCAATAATAGCGAACCAAATTCAAAATAGAATTCGAAAAAAAAAAACAAAAAGACGTCGGCATATTTTTTAATTTGGAATAAATGGCATTTAAATGGATAGCCAGTAATGTCATTTTTGCAACAAAAAGTTTTGAATTCTACGCCCGGGATACAAAAAGTAATCAGGAAAAGTGTGGGTGGGCGTGTATATTTTTTATTATTTTGGAATTTCGATTTTAAATTCAAAAGCTAATTACTATTTTTAAATTTTCAATAAATTGACATGTTTTTAAGCTTATGGGCAACTAGACGGTAGTGTATTTTATTCACCATGGGAGCTCAAAGTTCGATCAATGTACGATTAAAAACGCAAAAATTAAGTTTGCGATTTTTTTTTTCAAAAATTATTGTAATCTCACATTAATGGCCTATCTGATAACATAAGTATTCAAGAATATTCAGAAAAAATATTTTTTTTTTAAAAAATGCTTAGATTGGATCAAAACATTGAACAAGGGTGTTCAACGCCCTAAGTGCCCTCTATCCATAATTCAAGGATTATCCACTCATTACCTAACACCCTGTATATATATATATATATTAAAATGAAAACAGCCAAAATTAATTTAAAGTTTAAAAATATTATGGTATCATATCTAGGATAGCCTGCGGAGTGTGCAAACCTATATGTATATATATGTATAAATATATATATATTATAGCAATACAAATTTGAGACCTAAAATTCAAAAAAAATATATAAATGAAACCCGTATAATAAATAATTAAAAAATTAAAACACTACTGCCATTAAAAGAATTGAACTAAAAAGTAAAAAATAAGGTTTATTTATCGAATAGGACGGAAATAGTACATTATTGCCTAGGCATGGAACTAGGCAATTGCGGGCCGAGTATTGGTTTAAACGGACGAGCTTGCAAGTCCGTTTAAAAATACGAAGCCCGCAATTGCTGTTCCTGCCGAGGCAAATATAGTGCTTTTCTCAAAAATCACCAGAAAGAAATTGTGTTGGAGTAAAATCTCCATCGCTTGAAGTCATTTTTTAAATTGCATACAAACAGAAACTTCATGTGAAAAAACCATCACTCTTTACCGCCTTTTTGTTTATGACAAGGAGAAACGCAAGCTTTGTTTTAAAAAAACATAAGGTATTCCAGACACAGATAAAAAAGTTATGTTTCGAATAAAATTTGGATGTATAAGACTTGTGCCATCATTAAATTATGGGCTTTTTCACTTTTTAAAAAGTTACAAGCTAGATAGTAATGGAATTCGTATGCAACATTGCGGGCTTGTGTAGCGAGCACGCAATGTTTTTTTTTTAATTTGAGAACTGTCAGTAAACTATTTACTTCGCGTCTCATTATGTAGATAGTAATGTCAACATTTCCGAACATTTTTGAGAAAAAGATTTTGTTAGTATATTTTTTAATGCAATCGGTGGACTTTTGACGTCATCGTCTGAGTAGAAAGCATTACCCGACTGCATTAAAAAATAGGTATACTAACAAAATCTTTTTCCGTGCTATTCGAAAAATAAACCTTATTTTTTACTTTTTGGTTTAATTTTTTAATGGCAGTCGTGTTTAAATTTTTTAATTATTTAGTTTTATTTTAAGTATTTTTAGTGCCTTGAAAAGCCTAATCTTAATAAAAATGTGTTATTAAACAACCTAACTTCATTTTTTATGTGCTTGAAGTAATCAATGTATTTTGTAGTATTTATCACGTTTTACAGGTAAGTAAACCCGTTTTTTAATGCTACTAGTATATTTTTATACATTTGAAACGGTCACATTAAGACCTTTCAAATGATACTTATATTGTAATAATTAGAAGACATTTTTTCTTATTGACATATTGCCATTGTTCTTATTTAAATTTTAACAGTTTAGGTATCCTATGGTACCCGGGAAGATGAAAGGATTCTAACGATACCACACACATCGAAATCGGCTCAGGCGTTTAGAAGTTATGGTGGAATAAATAATCACACATACATACATACATACATGAACCCTGAAAAAAAAACATTACACTCCTTTTTTGGGCAGTCGTATAAAAATGTATGTACAATTTTGGAGTTTATTGTATGAGGATGTTACTTTTCACGACAGAGTTTAAGACGTTTTCTGACATATTCTGCGAAAACAACTGGCTATCTGTTACGGTTAAAAAGTAACAGCCGTGAACTTTCGAGTCGTATACATCACAGACCACAGAAATACTAATACGCTAAGGCCGCGTTTCACCAAACTTGGAATAAGACTTACTCCGAGATTAGTCTATACAAATTCGGCGTTTCATCTGGGTATAAGACCTCATTCCAGTTTGGTTGAATGCAACCGAAAGTAAAGGTACGTACCTACTACGCCGAAAGCTTTACAAAGGGGTTGTGTACATACATATACTTTCATTGTAATGACAGATAAATACAGCTTACTTTTGCAGCGAGCAAATTGCAGTCCGGAGCTTCAATAAGAAACTTTTTAATGTTAGCGGCCGATTTCTTTTTGAACTTTTTGGATTCGTGCCCTACTGACATTCTTTCCAAAAATGTAATAAGTTTGGGATAGGTTTCAATGTGCACGTCATCTTTTGTCTTTATTGTGGTTTTCAACAATGACTAAGTGCTGTAGATGGTTGCTTCGTTTGTGATAATTCTATGAACTACGCTAACAGTACAGTCTCCGAACAGTCTCCGTTGCTTAAAAATATCGTAAGCTTTTAGATATTTTTCGCGAGACTTTTCAGGCAGGTTACTTAATTCTGCATTTTTTACACTCGGCTTCAATGCTTCCGGTGGTTAATAGCAGACTTCGTCACTGGACTCACTCATATTTATTTATTATTACTTATGGCATTTTTGTTTATGGCAATTAGAAGGCAAAGTGCACTCAGGCTACCTGATGGTAAGTGGGATCTAAGACCCATAGACATTTGAAACCTCAAGACTACAATCTCAAAACTGCAATCCTAAGACTTCAAATGCGTCGCCAACCCTGAGGACTAAGATGGAATGCCTCTATGCTAGTAATTTCACCGGTTGTCTTATCCCTACACCGGAACACAGCAATGCGAACACAACTGCTTGGCACAATAGGAAAAAAAAAGTTATTTAAGGAGTTGTTGCTACCTCTTTTCGAAATGTTGAACTTCATTTGTTTTTTCTTAACGCATTTTTGATTTGTTAAAAATGGCATCGAATCAGGTAACTCTAAGAAAGCGCCATTTTTGCTTTCAGCGGCCACGGATGATTTTTACATAGTTATTTAGAAGACCTCTAAATACACATAGATATTGTATATAATTTATGGCGTTAAATAATATCGGAGCGGAGATTTTAAAGATTTAAGTATTCAGTTTTTAATACAAAAGTACGCCCAAGTATGAATATTTAAATATCTCGGCTCCGATGCACTTAAGAGTATTACATTACATAACAAAATAAGGTTATTTTTAATAATTCTATCATAATTTACAACTTTTACGAATGGCCGCTCACCTTGAAAATGTATGAATTTTACAAATGACAACACTTTTACCCAAACCCCTTTGTTTGAAGAATGTTGTCATTTTTTTTTCAGCGGCCGCGGTTGATTTTTACATAGTTATTTAGAGGACCTCTAAATACACATAGATATATATAATTTATGGCGTTAAATAATATCGGAGCGGAGATTTTCGAGATTTAAGTGTTCAGTTTTTAGTACAAAAGTACGCCCAAGTATGAATAGGTATTTAAATATCTCGGCTCCGATGCACTTAAGAGTATTACATTACATAACAAAACATGTTTATTTTTAATAATTATATCATAATTTACCACTTTTACGAATGGCCGCTCACCTTGAAAATGTATGACTTTTACAAATGACGACCCTTTTACCCAAACCCCTTATCGCACAAAATCAATAATTATTTTGATTGTATCCAACGCGCGTTTGTAAAAAAATACTACCACTTTCGCGTCGCTGTCGCCGCTCCCCAGTGTGACGGTAAACATGGCGGCCGCATTTAATACAACTTCGCGTGCCAACTGCCCAAGTTTTCCGCGTCGACGGCGACGCGTAGCAGTTTCAACGCGTGCTTGCCGCTGGCACGCGTTACTTTTTGATGTGCCGGGTTCGATTTGTTTTGTTGTTTTACAACTCGCGCGTGCCGGGTTCTAAGCGCGTCGCTCCTGACACGCGTTTGGTGTGCCGGAGCCTTAACTCAGAGTAGCTCCACGAGTTGTAAGAGAGAGATATTCAAGCGTCAGAGTGGATCTCACTTGTACTGCGCTTGAATAATGCTCTAATGCTCACGCGCTTCCTCGCACAGCGGAATTTTCAACGAGTCTGGGAGGATGTTTGGCCCGTCATATTTGTCTGGCTAATTGGAAAATATTTTAAAATATAATACTTAATAATATATATAAAATTTAATCTTGGGATCTCACTCTAATATTATTATGAGCTATCAAAATGTTGACAATACGGAAACACGTCAAAAATAATAAGGTTTTACCGTGTAGAGTTTCAGCCCAGTTTTCCGTCCTGTTACTATCCGAGATTATACTTACCAACCAAGATTTACCTAAGTACCTACCTTGTTATGGTTTTGTTTATCCTGCTTGCTATCATGGCTTGAATTTTCTTCACTTTTGTTTCGTTCTCTGTGCCTCATTTGTCTTTGTTTCTATTCTTCTGACGATGACTCAAACAAACACAAACATATAAACGTCTTATACAAACTTTTGCATTTTGAACATTAATGCAATATTTATTTCATTTGTGTAAGTCGGTTTTTATGTAGTTAGGGCTGCAGAGGGAGCAACCGCCTGAATTTTGTTGGTTTAAATAGAATAAGAAAATGAGATTGGATGATACAAAAATAAATCCATAACGTAAGTAGGTATAGTATCCGCAGCGCGCAAGGACAAGTCGTAGTGAATGTATACGCTACTCGTCCTTCGCGCTGCGCCGCTGTCGCACCAAACAAGGCCGCAAACTGACTTTAGCGGCTTTTTAATTTTTTAATACAGGCTTTACTCGTATCAGCAAAAAATTCTGCGTCGAATCGTATTGAATTTTTTTTTCTAGCACAGTTAGATCTCGAGATACTCAGTAGTTAAGCGACACGTATTTTACTTTTTGCTAGGATTTTATAATCTAAAAAGCCATGAACGGTATTTAATTCGCTAAAAAGACATTATATATCATTAGCTACTTTATATCATGCTTGAAATATAACACTTTTCGAAGCTAAAAAGCGCTTAACGATTATTTATACGTTAAAACGCGGTTAAGATCGTGTAACGAAGTTTTAATGAATGATCATAGCCGAATTTAGAAACTTATTTATAGTCTTAAAGGCGGCAATCTTTAAATTATACTCTATAATTTCGTTATGGGAGCTTAACCGCCTTTTTCCCTATAGCACAAAATTGTATTACTTCATACATACTAGTCAGTAAACGGTGACCGCCTTTTTACTTCAGTATCAAAGGATTGTTTTATGTTTCTATATTATTTGTAAGGCAGCTAAGTAGCAATACTAAGTTAAAGAGCGGCTAGGTTTTTGTACTGCGCGTAGCCCCCTACCGCCCGCAAGTTGCTGGACGACGCCCGGGGTGTTAGTACGCGCGGCGCTTTGCCAGGCTATCCCCACGCGTTCAAGCCCGCGCAATAAAATGCCGATCACTAAGGGCCGTATTAATAAACTAATCTCAACTCTAATGCTCGACTCGAGATGCGTCACAAATGACAGTGTTCTATGGTTTGACGTTTACTTTGACGAATCTTGTGACGGGCATCTCGGCCAAGATGAGTTTATTAATACGGCCCTAAATGTCTCCTAGAAGACATAAACTCTAGTCGGCTGCCACTACTCGCTGCGCACGGACGGCTCTGCCAAAAATTTACGTTTCCCGCGCAAACAACGTCCTATGTATATACCAGTCAAAAAATTAATGTTTTTTTTTTCTGTTTATACGTCTTAGAATTCATTTACTTTATGTAATTTTTTAGTAGGGAACTACAAAATATACCTACGACGATTCGAAACTGGTTCTTAAAATTTTTGCATATGTAAGTATTTGACGTAATTTTAATATCCTATTATCAACTGACTTAAAAGAAGGAGGAGGTTCTCAAGTCGACTGGTTTTTTATCAAAATTATTTTTTATGGTTTTACCTCACAACTCCGCCATTTATGAACCAATTTCAAAAAAATATTTTTTATTTGAAACTTTGTATCCCTAAAATGGTCCCTTATAAATTTGGTTCGGATCGGATTCGGATTACAATCCAAATCCTAGGCTCTCTAAGATATCGTACATACTAGTTAGTTTACTACATAATCTATGACATTGTCCAGTTAACAACATTTCATTTTAGATCTTATACTGATGGAAAGCAGTTTATAAAATCGTACATCTGGAGCTTAGCCTTATACGCCAGTGAAACGTGGACACTGAAAAGAAGAGATAGAGAAAGATAGGAGGCTTTTTCTATCTATTTGAAATTTGGTGTTGGATAAGAATGGAGGGGATAAGTAGGACAGAAGAAATATCTAATGACCGAGTGCTGAATAGAATAAATGAAAGTAGGAATTTATTAGCAACAATAGAATATAGAAGAGGAGCAATGATGGGACACCTGCTACGACACAACCTTTTCCTTAGAATCATCATAGCAGGAAAGATAAAAGGGAAAGAGACGCAGAGGAAGACCAAGAAGAAATTACTTTGAGCAGATAAAAGAGTCGGTTAAGGTCGTACCAGAAAGTCAAGCAGTTAACGGAGGACCGGAGCGGTTGGCGATTACTCCGCCGACAAGAGCAATTATTATTCCAGAAATCAGGGATCGTATACCGTTATTATTTTCAAACAAAAATACCGGTATTCAATTTCGGTATCTCGCTTATTATTGAATATTTTTGCTCTTCAATGAATTTATATTATAGAATAGTGTTATTACCTAAATTACAGTCGAAAATATCAAGGAAATAATGCAAATTAAGGAAGATATTTCAATTTTAATTAATACCGGTATTGATCCCTGCCAGAAATAGACTTCCCATCCTTAATTTATCCGAAAATGATATATAGGACGCCATAACAAGTACAGGGCCTCTATACTAGACGGTAAAAACGATACCGTATTTGACCTGCTATGGAACTATTTTATACTCATTCCGTCAGTACTGTGAAGTAAATAGGAGCTATCGAAACGTTGAAAATATGATAACAGGTCAAATACGATATGGTTTTTTACCGCCTAGAATACCGGCCCAGTTTTTGAGAAATAATATGGCTTCAATAAAGCACGGCAGCGTCAAACTCCCCCCACCCTCCCCCGCTAAATGCATGGTAGCTCTCGATAGCTCCCGGTCTGAATTTACTCGAGACCGCCTAAGGATCAACTGGTGCCAAGTTTCAGCGCATAGTCAAAAAGTGCAAGGTTCCCATACAACGGATCGCACTATCAAACCAGCTACCACGCTTAATATTATTTTTGTCACCCATGTTTTAACAGATATATTTAATAAACTATATATTATTGAAAACTACATGAGTGTAGCTTTACGATTACATTTTTATTCTTAGATTTCTGTTATTATTTTTAAGCACAATAGGTAATTATAAAAAAATAACAAATTATGTATTTTAGTATTTTCTACTTTATTCATTTTTTTTGTTAGAAAGTGCATTTTTTTTGTTCGAAAAATAGATTCCTCCTCCTTGATTTATCTGAAAATGATATATTGCATGCCCTAATATGTGTAGTTTTAGAGAAATATTGCTTCAATTAAAGCGCGGCAGCGTCAAATTACCCCCGCCCTCCCCCCTCCCCCTACTAAATGAGCCATGGCTCTCGATGGCTCCCAGTCTGAATCTACTCAAGAACAGCTAAGAATCAACTGTTCCAAGTTTGAGCGCATAGTCACAAAGTGCAAGGTTCCCATACAACGGATTGCACTATCAAACCAGCTACAATTAGAGCGGTAGGCATCGATAGCGGTGGGAATGCCCTCCGTCGATACAACTGGTGTATCCGTTACGCAGTAAATTGTATCTAATCAGTACCCAAGGGCAAAGCCACAGAAAAAAAAACCTACTGCAATCCGAATCCGATCCGAACCAAATTTATATGGGACCATTTTGGGGGGACCATGCTTTCAAATATAAAAATATTTTATGAAATCGGTTCATAAATGATAAAGAAGAAAATGAGTTGTGAGGTAAGCATAAAAAATAATTTTGATAAACACGATTTTATAAAATGCTTTCCATCAGTATAAGATCTAAAATGAAATGTTGTTAACTGGACAATGTCATAGATTATGTAGTAAACTAACTAGTATGTACGATATCTTAGAGAGCCTAGGATTTGGATTGTAATCCGAATCCGATCCGAACCAAATTTATATGGGACTATTTCAGGGATCCAAGCTATCAAATAAAAAATATTTTTTTGAAATTGGTTCATAAATGGCGGAGTTGTGAGGTAAAACCATAAAAAATAATTTTGATAAAAAAACAGTCGACTTGAGAACCTTCTCCTTCTTTTAACCCTTAATTTGATTTTGTCCGGTGGGACGGAAAACTCATAAAAAAAATTATATCAATTTACTACGTCATATTTATATCTCTTGCCATATGAAAATCGGTAGATAAATAAATGTTTTTGGTAGAAAAATAATATTGAAGCATTAAAACCATAATCATGCGAGTTGTCCAACTAAATGACACAGGGTCGGACGTCAATTGTTTTTATTGAAGAATTAATGCGTTTATCTTTTGTTTTTTACTATAAAAGCATGACTGTGTGTTTGTATCAAAACAATAAACAACATTATATTATTGAAACATGAAGGTGTAATACTAATTCATTTTACTACTTTTTCTATTTTCCTCTGAATGTGTTGTCCGCCACACCGGATAGATTCAATGACTTACAAAAATTACTGGTTGTCCACCGAGGCGGACTTTGCCAAAGTTGTAGACTGATGAGTTACAAATAAGATTTAAAAAAAATCTTCAAAATATGAATATTTGTATGCGTGTACTGAAATCTGAACTAAAAATTTTCATTTCCTTTAAACCACTGAATGGTATGGGACCATACTGCAATTTTTTTACGCAAATGACTTGCAAAGTTTGAGGCAGGTGAAGCTCCTGCTGACGAAAATTAGTCATGGGATATCCCTCCGTGAGATTTAGTTAATTATCTATGTATGATTAACTTCTTTGCACAATACACTTTAATTATACATATAATATGTAAAAACGGCGGACATAATCCTACGGTACTAACTTCCAAACAACCGTTTGATCTAAAAATTTCGTCGCGCGTTAATTTGTTTCATTACTAACTGCTTCTTTGGCATCACTATTATGATGCCTTGATATTTAAAATATTACCCAATTTAATAACCAGGTACAAAATTACGATCCGGCATGTGCAGCCTTGAAGTAACATGCAAGATATGGATGATTCTTTGAACAAATAAAAATTACAATATTCTGTCTATTTCATCATTTCCATCTTTACCTACACTGACAAACACAACGAGAAAACTCGATCAAGGGATCAACCCAACATCATCAGCAAAACACGTAAATTTGTAAAAAGTATTTGGAGATCCTAAATATTTATTTAGATCCCCCAAAATTCATTTCTCATGCGCCCTTGAAGATGTCTAAATGTACCTCACGAATTTTAATTTTAGTCATTAATATCCACGGATCAAAAAAGTATTACAAAGTTCGCGCACAAAACTGTCAATTACGCTTTCATAGTTTCATACAACATAAATAATATACCTAAGTAGCGTTATTTTATCATTTTCTTCCTTTTTTATGTATTTCTTTTATATCTAATAATCTGGCATTGTCCGGCACGGCGGACATATAATAATATCCCGCATATTTGGCAATGTCCGGTGTGACGGACATAGTTTTAAAAAAACTAAAACTAAAAAAAACTAGATTTTTTAAAATATTTTTTCTGTACTCCTGAAACTTCTATTAAACAACATAATTTAATGAAATTTGTAATTTTACGGTATCGACATCTCTGCCAAATTAAGGGTTAAGTCAATTGATAATAGGATATTAAAATCACGTCAAATACATATGCAAAACCTGTAAGAACCAGTTTCAAATCGTCGTAGGTATATTTTGTAGTTCCCTACTAAAAAATTACATAAAGTAAATAAATTCTAAGACGTATAAATAGACATTTTTTTCATTAGTTCTTTGACTGGTATATACATTGGTGCACCGCGCAATATGTCCGACATTTTGTTTTTTTTAACATTACATAGGACGCACGCGCTGCGTGCGAGAGTCCTTTGCGCGGGAAACGTTAATTTTAGGCATAGTCCGTGCTCAGCGAGGCGCGGCGACTGGCAGGGCAGCCGAGCCGACTAGCGTTTGTGTCTTCTAAGAGACAGACACGACATCGGCCTTTATCGCGCGGGCTTGAACGCGTGAGGATAGCCTGCTACATCTTCAAATTCAGTTAGCGACAAAAATAATGTTTTTCGTTCTTTAATTTTAAAGACGGAACCCAGTTCAATAAGAATAATTTTGATTGAAAATGCCAATTGTTCTGTTTTTTTTAAGTTTCAAAGAATAAAATGTTGTTTTTTTTATAAAGTACGCCTTTTGGTTTCTAGTCATTACTTCTTCTCAAACCTAAAATGTAGTTAATTACAGATTGATGCACGATTACGGTTTTTTTATGTATTAGAAGTAAATATTTGCGTTGCTTTATTAATTTGGTGTAAAAAGTTAAAAAATAAGTAAGCTTTAAAACGCTTATGGTACTTTAACTTTATTTTTATTTACAATGCAACGACCATCTTCTATAAGCAATAATATTCATTACAGCGGCTATCCGTAATAACGATTTTCTAGTGTATTACCCGCAACTAACGTTTATTTAAAATAATTATACTATAAAAACTATGTAAATACTAAGGTTAAAAGTCGCTGATGTTCAGCCAACGGCCTTTAACTTATTATTATTTGTACAATAATATTTCCAAATTCTAAGCTATAACATAAAACCGTCAAAATTTAATACGACCTATTTATAATTATTGTACTTACTATAAAAATTGATAAATATAAAAACGTTATTTTTTATCGAAATTTTAATCTTAATCAGAATTTTGGTAAGTCAACTTATGCCTAAGATACTCGTAAAGGCATTTGAAATATTTAAAAGCTTTTGCCCGTTTTCTCGAAAGTTACTTTTGTTACTATACCTAGGTATAAAAATATTATGTTTCTTCGTAAATATTACTTTCTTTACTTTGTAGCATAAAATTTCATTTCCTTGGCAAGAACTTGTTTCAAATATACTCCCCGGCATAAGTTTACATACAATACATACATACACGGGTAAGGACCAAAAAGTTGGGCACTCATTCAAATAAATTTTCTATGAAACTTTTCCGTTGTGACACGACAATTAGCCATTCAATTGTGGGTATACTTGTCGTCGCACAACTGAACTTTTTCCAACTTCGTTGTTTGTGTGGTTAACTGCGCTTACCTGTGGTCTTAACTTTTTGATCCTCACCATATACATATTTGGCCTTCCCGTCTCCTGTTCACGCCAAAGTCAACAAATAAGACTTCTTAATAAGACGGTGACGTCGAGTTTACTGGACCAATTTGGTGCGGCTTGCAGTGTTTTGTAGTGAATTAAGTTAGGTCCAAAATAGCGTGCAAGAAATCCTTTTAAAGGTCGTGACTCTTCCAAAAGATTCAAAGATCACCTTTTCGTAGTAAATTAAAGTGTTTTGTTCAATATGACTTTAAAGTGTCATTAAATTCACTTTGTAATAACTCCAGCTTTTTTATAAATAAATATTTGTACCTACACCATTTTAGAACAAAATGAATTTCCCGTAACTCACTATAATCCGCATTCAAATTGGTTCAGTATTCTTGATGTTACTGTCTGATTTAAAATTTGTATGAACATAATGGGTGGGCGATTTTTTTTGCCGCTGACCGGTACACAAATTGATAACGGTATTTTGGAATGGCTCTCTGATAACCGAGCTAGCAAGAGGAACGCGGCGGGGGCAATGACCGACGGCGCACGCGGATAGGTGGGACACACCGATCTCGCACTCATCTTCTTTTAACAGTTAGTACACGTCGCGCATCACGATCTAAACAGGATCACATGGGTTTTAGGATTTTAGGGTTTCGCCGCGAAAGTTAGTTTTTACAGTTTCGCCATATGCTATTGTCTGTAAGTCTGTCCGTCTGTGTGTCTGTCTGTGTGTCTGTCTGTCATGTCAGTCTGTTTGTCACAGTAACATTCTCTCAAGAACATACATATTCACAAGTTTATTGCGCATAAGTATCAGTAGTAAATAAAATTCTGGCTACCTTCCATACACGTTGAGTAAATTTAAATATTTTTGATCAAGCCACCACAATTCGCGCGCCGTCAACACGCCGAAAATCATAATTTGCTGCGTGGTTTAACGCAACAACAGTGCATAGATCAATTAACTTCGACTTTTGGTGATGAAGCTCCATCGAAAAGCACTGTGTACCACTGGTTTAGTGAGTTCAATCGTGGACGTAGTTTGCTCACGGATGAAGTTAAGGAAGGCCGCCCGAAATCGGTCGTTGTACCACAAATTATTGAAGCTGTGCGAAAACTTATAATGCATGACCGTCATGTTACATATCGCGAGATAGAGGCGACTCTGGGCATATGTATGACGAGCATTAATAAGATATTACATGATAATTTAGCTGTGAAAAAAATTTGTTCCCGTTGGATCCCTCACAATTTAACTAAGGATCAAAAAGAGGCTCGCGTCGAATGGTGCAAGAAAATGTTAAAAAAAAATATCCGTGGTGACTCAAAAGCTGTTTATAATATCTACACAGGTGACGAATCCTGGATCTATGCGTATGATCCGGAAACAGAACAACAATCAACAGTGTGGGTTTTTCAAAATGAGCCGAACCCTACGAAAGTAACTCGTGCAAAAAGCACCTTGAAGCAAATGGTCGCCTGCTTTTTCGGTATTAATGGCCATGTGGCTACAGTGCCACTAGAGAATCGTAAAACGGTTAATTCGGAATGGTACACGACCATTTGTTTGGCGGAGGTATTTGAAGAAATACGTAAAAACAACCAGCGACGCAGAATCGTTCTTCACCATGACAATGCCAGCTGTCATACATCACGCGAAACGACTCGATTTTTGGAAGGTCAAAATATAGAATTAACGGGTCATCCGCCGTACAGCCCTGATTTGGCACCCAATGATTTCTATTTATTCCCAAATGTAAAGAATAAATTACGTGGTCAACGATTTTCGACCCGTGAAGATGCAGTCGACGCGTTCAAACAGCACGTTTTGGAGATACCTACCTCAGTCAGAGTGGAAAAAATGTTTTAAAAATTGGTTTCAACGTATGCAAAAGTGCATCGATCCTAAGGGAGAATATTTTAAAAACAATAAAACCATATTTAGTCATATACGTTTGTTATTTTTTTCTATTCCGGTTACATAAGTAGCACCCCCGTATCTCGTAGCATTTAGGTAACACTTGACAGTACGAACAGATTAGTGATGTGACAATGTTTTTCCTGCATAAGTCGTGAAAGAACGGAATCAAACTAGAAACACCGGCCAAGCGCGAGTCGGACTCGCGCACGAAGGGTTCCGTACCATTATCTATACAATATTAGCAAAAACGGCAAAAAAAACACGTTTGTTGTATGGGAGCCTCCCCTTATATTCATTTTATTTTAATTTATCTATTTATTTTTAAACTGGATATACAACTAAATATTCTGTGAATATTTCAAGCGTCTACCTTTTGCCGTCATTAATATCGAGAAAAAAACGGCAAAAAAACACGTTTGTTGTATGGGAGCCCCCTTAAATATATTTATTTCTGTTGTTGGTATTTGTTGTTATCGCGGCAACAGAAATACAAGCATCCGTTTAAACAGTCTAGCTATCACGGTTTACGAGATACAGCCTGGTGACAGACAGACGGACGGACGGACAGTGAAGTCTTAGTAATAGGGTCCCGTTTTTATCCTTTGGGTACCGAACCCTAAAAAGTGTTTTTTATTCATTCATTGTACAGATACACTGAATGAATAAAAAACACTTTTAGATAAATAGTTAAAAAAAACAAAAATTCAGGATATCTTACGACAAAAAGTAATATTAATTTAATACAAAATAAAGAAATTAATAACAAAGAAAATATTAAATTATCAATAATAAACAAAAAACCCGACTGCAATAAAAAAACAATTGAAAAGCGAAAAACAAGCTATATAATCTATAGAAAATTGTAAGAGCATGTACTTATTCATATTTATAAAAATTTAAATTTAACTTGAATTTTAATTGAAATTGGAAAAGGTGTTCCAGGCAAGATAGTCCAAATGTTTTTTTTTTCAATAAATAGGTTTTGAAATTTATTGCTTGTCCCCGCCTGCAATACCTTTTCCAATATTCAAGTCAAATTTAAATTTAATAAGTACATGCTCTTACAATTTTCTATAGATTATATAGCTTGTTTTTCGCTTTTCAGTTGTTTTTTATTGCTGTCGGGATTTTTGTTTATTTTCAATAATTTAATTTATTTAACTCTTTTTAGTTTTTATTAATAAAATAGTGGTTTAATAAATGATTACTAAGCAATATATGAGCTTTAGAGCTTAACATTTTAATGTCGCGAAGCTACAAGTGACAAATTACAAGCGAAACTCTCTTTCTAGCGAAAGGAGTTTATTACTTAACATTTACGTATTTTTTTGACTTTCCTGCAAAATAGTAGCATCAAAGTGTTATAATGTATATATATTTGGAATGGGCTATTTAATAGCTTTCATTTGATACCCATATGGTTATAAAAATATAAAATAAATATTCCCCCTCCATATTTTTTTCCGCGGAAGCCATATTGAAATATTATATACCCTATGTCACTTCGGCAATTAAGACGAATCGAATGACACCTCGTATGTTAATATCCGTCAAGCCGTTTAGGCTCCTTCTGACGCAGTCGGGTAATTAGTACAAAATACGGCGCAACATTAAATAAGTGTTTTTTGCCCATTACTTACATCAATGATTGTTTTCTTACACAGAGTGGGTTTTCTCAAGTAGAAGACGTAGGCTATAAAATTCATCAAGCAATTAATTCAAGATTTGGGCATTACTTTTGCCTCTTTTGTATTGCCATAGGAAGTTTAAACTACTGTAAATTGTCCGTAGACTTGAATGGTCATATCATACACCAGTTTCTCAGGGACAGCGTTCAGCGAGACCTTGATCTTCATCTGAACTTCGATTCATCAATCGATGTATGAGATCCTGAACACTAGAACGTTCATGTCAATGGGACTTTCGACCAGATAAATTTATTTATTTATTTATTTATTTATTTATTCCTTGATAAAACAGAGTTTTACATGTCAAAACACAATAATTCTATACAAATTTCTAAGATCTTAAATTAAATGTATCTATACAAAGTATGTCAATATAATTATGTAATTGAGTATATGGAGTCAATTGTTTGGGCAGCGAACCAGTAACTAGTCGGTTTAGCCGTTGAGAAAGTCGTCAATAGTGTAATATACGTCATATACTAGTTTAGCCTTTAATTTATTAACAAAACGCCTCATGTTTGGTGCATTTCTGATTTCTGGGGGTATCTTGTTGTATATCATCGGGCCTATTGAGTGCAGTCATTTTTTTGACTTAGCGAGACGTGTGGCGGGTGGGCGCAGGTCGCCTCGCCGCCTGGTGTTATAGTTGTGCGAGTCACCGCGCGTCGGGAATTGTTCAAGGTTACCCCTCACGTACTTGGCTACTTCAAGGACATAAAGGCTCGGGAGCGTGAGAATTTTGGTTTCCCTGAACAATTCACGAGCTGGATGATCCCAGGCGACACCACATATACAGCGAATCGCTCGTTTTTGAAGCCTAAAAGGTCTCTCACGATTGGCTGAGTTTGCCCATAGATCGATGCCATATATTAAGATGGAGTGGAAATAGCCAAAATATGCTTTTCTTACGCTGTCAGGGTGTAGACTAGGGCGCAGCCTACTGAGTGCGAAACAAGCGGATGACAGACGATCGCATAGTGAGTCTATATGGGAACTCCATGTTAATCCATAATCTATGATAAGACCCAGATACCTGACTTCGTCAACCTGGGGAACAAGTTGGTTATAACAGGAAATATTTAAGTTGTGTTCTTTTTTCCCGTGTAATGAAAATTGTATTATGTTAGTTTTTTCTACGTTCAATAACATGCCGTTAGCTGAGAACCAAGATGCGACTTCCGACATTACCTTGTTCAGTTTTACTTTGAGGTTCTGATGATTATTAGCGGATGTAACTACGATTTTTTTTATATACTGTTAGGTCCCTTGAGAGTAGTTAAATCCAAGTTTGCAACCTTGAAAACCCTGTGCTACCCCCATGGTGCTCGAAAAGCTGCGAAATTATGGCACTTGTTTCAGTTTTTTCGAAAAAATTAACGTAATGAAGCGTTTTTCAAGAATCTCTGGTTATACTTTAATAAAGATAACTAAATTTGCTACAATTTACAAAGATACTTACTAGTTCGATTATGGTACAGTAGAGTTCATAAATATGTATACACTTTAGTACTGTGGGGCTGGTGGGGTGCTATTCAATTAAACCTCGAAATCTACGTTCATACATTTATTTAAAATATTATAGTGGTTGATAATTTATAATGTTTCTTTATCAAAAGCTTGAGAGGTTCTGACGTACAAGACCATGACAACCATATGTTATTCCCCGAAGTTCTTATTTTAAAATATCGGGCCATAGAGGTGACTTGAAGATCTTCAACCTTCACATCTCCCCCCCGCTTATCGAAAATGAACAACCATAAAACTTTATATCAAAACCTAGCTATTCCTGCCTAA
The DNA here is from genome assembly GCA_946894065.1 of Acleris literana. Taxonomy (NCBI): domain Eukaryota; kingdom Metazoa; phylum Arthropoda; class Insecta; order Lepidoptera; family Tortricidae; genus Acleris; species Acleris literana. Next base: position 38,279,191 of record OX335668.1, on the reverse strand, counting down.
GTGGGAAACAAAACCATCCTTTACGACAGGATAGCAACGATTGCATCCAACAACGTTAATGAACATCAAAATACTCAAAAGCTGGAATCAATTGTTGCTTTAGTATGCCAAAACCCACGGAAAATGCATGCCATGGCGTTTGTCACACCTAGCTACGGTAAAGCTAAATAATTTCGAAAGCAAGCCGTCAATATTTGTTTCAATAAAGACCACATACTTTTGAAAATATTCCTACGCATACCCTCAATGGTAACAAGGTTGGCAGATAATAACACTATGTTATCCCCCGAGTATACATTATGTACCCGTGAGCGGGGTCCACCAAACCTGCGCCATAAAACCCCCCCTTCTACAACACGTAATCGCGACCGGTGAAGAGGTGTCTTCCTTCTCCGCTCGCACGATGTAGCTCAGCCATCTGCGATGCCTGATGCTACGGCACCATTGTGGTCATCTTTTTTAAACAGCTTGCCTCCTTTGTAGCGGTACATGAAAAATTAAAACCATTTGAGACAAGTTAATACGAGGGCAGAGTGAAAAGTCTGGAAAAAATTAAACATTTTTATTTATTGGTAAAAGTAAATATTTATTTTTCAACGTAGTCCCCATTTAACTCAATACACTTGGTCCATCGCTTTTCTAGCTTTTCGATTCCCTCCGTATACTACGATACGTACTATAGTACGATTTCTCCAACCCTTCAAAATACGTATTGGTTACTGCGATGATTTCTTCGTTGGAACCAAATCTTTTTCCACCAAGCCATTTCTTCAAGTTTGGGAAAAGAAAATAGTCGCAGGGGTAGCCCCCTGCGACTATTTTCTAATTAGGAGAATAAGGCAGATGCGGGAGCAATTCGTAACGCAGCTCGTGGATTTTAGCCATAGCAACGGCACAAGTGTGGACCCGTGCGTCGTATTGGTGAAAAATGATTTTCTTTTTCGCCAAATGGGGTCGTTTTTCCACTAAAAATTCATGAAATCGCTGTAACAAGTTGGCATAATATTCGCCGTTAATCGTTTTACCTTTCTGAAGATAATCAACATGTATTACACCACGAGCATCCCAGAAGACAGTAGCCATAACTTTATTCGCAGATAAAACTGCTTTGGCCTTCTTTGGTGCAGGTTCACCTGAAGCAATCCATTGTTTTGACTGCTCCTTGGTTTCTGGTGTATGATGATGAATCCAGGTTTCGTCAACAGTTATGAAACGACGCAAGAAGTCCTTTTCATTATACCTAAACTTCGCCAAACATGCCTCTGAAAGGGTCACCCTAGTGCGTTTTTGATCCACTGTGAGCAATCGCGGCACCCAACGGGCGGAGAGCTTCTTCATATCCAAACAAGTGTGAAGGATATTACGAACCCGTTCGTCTGAAATGCTTACAATATCAGCTATCTCACGGACCTTTTCTCTTCGGTCGTTCAATACGATGTCATGGATTTTGGTGATCATCTCTGGTGTAGTGACTTCAACTGGACGTCCGGGTCGGTCGGCGTCAGCAGTGCTTGTACGGCCACAACGGAAATCCGCAAACCACTTGTGGATCATTTTAATCGATGGAGCAGAGTTCCCGTTTTCGCAAAAAATAATGTTTAATCAGAACACGAAACTCACTTTTCTCCATGTTTGCAAACACCAAAGTGATTGTTTAGTTTTTCATAGCTGTCAAAAAAAACTAGCCGTGCGAACTGGCTGAAAATATACGATTTACCTCCAAAAAGGCTGCATTACAACTTGACATTAATGAATTTGTGAAAAAAATACCCCTAATATGATTTTTACCAGACTTTGCTATGAACTCATAATGGGTCCACCTAAGCCATAATAATTATTAACTAACCCCAAGTGAAACGTTTGCCGTAGTGAATGATGAAAGGTAATTCACTTTTCCCCGATTTCTATGAAATCGTATGGGTTTACATTCTTAGCACCCGTTTCTCACATTCATAATAATATATCGCGGTCATGTCATTCACATCCTTATACACACTCCATATAAATCCCATCTTTTCTACAATTCCAATATCCTAATTGTATCTTATTATCACAAATCGATAATAGTTATGATAAATAATTAGGAAAACTTAGTATTAGTATTTCTATTCAAAATTCTAGTCAATATTCAAAATTTACTGACGTGTCTCATTTTTGACGTGCGTTAAAAAAAATGTTCAAATATAAAATAATATTATTTTTCCCATCGCAAAAATTGATTACTCAAAATGAAATGATGTATAAAAACATTACTCGAAATACCTCTCAATCTAACTCTATATAAATACGTCAATTGAAAATACGAACCTCATAAACTCATAACAAACATTAAACACAATAAAAAACAATACTGTCCTGGTAGTCCATCGGCTCCATCCTTCTCTTCTCTTCAGGATCAGCTCCACTACTTCTTCCTCTCGTCGCGGTCCACAATAACACAATGCTTTAATTATACTTATTTCTTGAAACTTCTTCATGCTTGTACTATGAACGCGAGCGCCTGTGCTCTAAGTTTAATGTTATTCAAAGATGCATCTCACATCTCCTCTCTTCCGGTGCTGACCATGCAGCGATAATTTCCCTTGCTATTGTAACTTTATTTAACACGGGGGAACGAACAACGCGAGCACCTCCACCAAATGTGGGGGTGGTGGGGTGCTATTCAGTTAAACCTTGAAATCTACGTTCATACATTTATTTAAAATATTATAGTGGTTGTTTATTTATAATGTTTCTTTATCAAAAGCTTGAGAGGTTCTGACGTACAAGACCATGACAACCATATGTTATTCTCCGAAGTTCTTATTTTAAAATATCGGGCCATAGAGGTGACGTGAAGATCTTCAACCTTCACAGTACCTTGTCTATTTAATGTCATGTTCAAAATTCCATATACAAATTATCACAACGATTAAAGTGACAAGGTACTAAAGTGTATACCTACATATTTATGAACTCGACTGTACCATTGGCCGTCACTGTCAACGGCTTCATCTGCCGGCCAGATATATCAAAGTTAATATGGTGGGTTTTTTTTGTGTTAAGAATAAGGCCATTATTTCTGAACCAGCTGGATAGCGATGCGGCAGTCACATTTAATTTAACCTCCAGCTCGTCGAATGTCAACGCGTGTACAACTATAGCCACATCGTCAGGGTACATGAACGTCTCACCACTGCTAATAGCATCAGGAAGATCATTCAGCAGCAAAGAAAACAGAATGTTCGACACAGAAGAGCCCTGTGCGACACCCATACTTGTGGCCACTGCGTCAGATCGCACCTGACCACCATCGGCAACCACAACCTGGGTCCTGTTCCTCAGAAGGTCAGACATCAAAGCTAGCGCGGATCCTTCTAACCCATAGTGATGTTGTTTGTTGGCCAGAACTTCATGATCGGCTACTTCGAACGCCTTCGACAAGTCGCAGCAAAGAACTGCGGCATGTCTCTTGCGCTCACGAGCGTCCAATATCTGACGGACCACGGCACGCGCCAGCGCTGTCGTAGAGCGGCCCTTACGGTATGCGAATTGCCTATCGGATAACGCATTAGTTGAGCTTAAAAAATCAGTTAACCTGGAGCTCACACCGTGCTCAAAATTTTTAGCCACAACAGGAATGATCGCCACAGGTCTGTACCCGTCGATGTCATCCCTCTTGCCTTTGCCCGCGTAGAGTGGCGAGATGCGACTCTCCTTCAATGGCTCAGGGAAAACGCCCTCTCGAATTTTTTAGCTATACGAGATGTAATTATAAGAAACACTTCATCGGGTCAGAAAGATTTTAGCCTGACGCAGCGATCTGCCGGCGGACACTACCAGTCCCACTATGGAATCATTGTTTCGCTGAATAATCGCCTGCCAGTCCACACTCACAATCAGTATCGCGGCTCGAAAATCGTTAATGTGGCCCGCCGAGAAAACTCTCGCGCGGCGAGTGAGCCCGCCCCGTTCCAGTACACATGGTCCAAACTGGTGGACGTCACGGCTGTAACACGCGTAGGAAATTTTACCACGTTTCTAAAATCATGGGCCCCAAGGAAATCGTACAATCTTTTTAGCTCCGGCCTTACATTTGTCTCCGAATCGTCTATATTTTTGTCACCTACATTTAAGCAATCCCTCCTATCAACACTAGCTACTTAATTTGTCGAGCAGACGTTCCAGATACCAGAGAAAGTCTATACCGCTAACTTGACAATTGGATCTGTATACACATACAATATTTAGATTAAAATCAATAAGGTCAACGGCTGATATTTCGCAATATCGCTCTTCTGTCATTGCAGTAAGGTCCACATTCTCCACCGCCCGTATGTGATTCCGTACATAAATACATGAGCCTCCGTGTTCGTAACTTGTTCGGCAAAAACTAGAAACTCGTCTAAAATCATCTAGGCATATACATTTTAATTTATCGCTAGTTAACCAGTGCTCCGTCATAGCGAGTACATCACAATGTAATTTGTTTCGCAGCAGCACTTCTAAACGCTGTGTCTTGTTGTCTAGCGCTCATATGTTTTGGTGGCATATGTATGACTAATTTGCGCGGTGGTTCACAATGAATTGCGCTTGTTAAGGGTAAATTAGCAGCGCTGCGCCCGCGTCTCAGTTGATTTCGCTGCGTCGGAGCGATAACGTTGGAGCCCCCGCGCGGAGTTTTTGTTTTTTTAAACATTTTTTCAAGTCGGGACCTTGGTTCCCAAGAACAGATTACCTTAACTCTTACTGTATCCAAATTGCTCACACCAACCCATTTATCAAATTATCACCAAAGCTGGAATGTACTCAATATATGTACAGTCGAGTTCATAAATATGTGTACACTTTCGTACCTTGTCTATTTAATGTCATGTTTGAACTGCCGTATATTAATGAATGTCACAGCGATTAAAGTGACAAGGTGCTAAAGGGGACACATATTTATGATCTCGCCTGTACGAGTCATATACTTAGAGGACGAAGCTGAGGCCTTACCCGCTTAAACGACAAAAGACACAACGGTCGTAGCCTGAGTCAGCCGAAGGTCCACGCGGCCGCCGCGGCCGGCCGCCGCGCATACTGATTGTGCGTATCCATGAAAGTGCATAACTTAAGAGCCGCATCACCTGATGCTTCTATAATTATTTACTTTAATTTAAACGTGCTATTTTTTTTTAATAAGTGATATAGTGACATTAAGCGTTTGTGGAAAAACTACCCAAAAAAATGGTGTTTTAAAGAGAAAACAATCTTCCTCTATTTTAGGCGGTAAAATCCAAATCGTATTTGACCTGTTATGATAATATTGTTTTTAAACTCGGCCGCCATTACTGTCAAGTAAATAAGAGCTATCAAAACGTTGACAATACAATAACAGATCAAAAACGATTTGGTTTTTACCGTGTTGAAAATAGAGGCCCTGATTTGTTTACTTTTGCGTGAACAGGAGACGGGTGGGCCAAGTTTTTTGCCGGCAAGTATATTTTAATCAAGTTCTTGGCGTCTGCCAACATTGATTGTTTTTTCTAAGATTTAGAATTTTAAAATTGCAGCTTTGGCACACATACCTACACCCCCTTAAAAAGAAAACGGGCACTTGTCAAGTCATTAAAATATGTAAAGAAATGACATTTTATGGTACACGGTAAGGAAAGTATTATTTACGAAGAAACATAATATTTTTCTACCTAATCTCATTTTCTTACTTCACCTTAAACCATTAATTGGGGCGGTTGCTCTCTCTCTGCAGCCCTTACTTCAAAAAACAACGACTAATATTCAAAATGCAAAAGTTTGTGAATGTGAGTAAGCATGTTTGAAGGTAATAATTGTCAGAAGAATAGAAACAAAGACAAATGTAGCACGGATAATGAAACGACCTACCCAACAAGCAGCGCTGGATGTGAGACTTAAATTTATCGAATAATTTAGACCCAACCTGCATCTCCAGACATTTTGGCAAGAGACCTGACGGGATTTTTTGCTTCCGTGGGATATGGGGCGGGTGTTAGTGTGGTATGCAACCTGGATAGTGTGTAGAGGCATTTCCTCTGAACCATGGTACAATAATATACTTCGCCTGGTATTCTCTTCCGAGAAGCAGTGGTCACGTTAGGGGACACGTACTACGTCATATCCGTCAACCGAAGATTTCCGAACTTTAAAATCGGGGTAATTTTAAAATATTTGCTCGTATTATATTAACTTAAGACTATACAGGGTGGACCAAACATAGACGTCCCAAAAAAAAATTTGGTCCCTCGTGTCGTGGGGTATCCAGTTTTTTGTGTAATCACGCAAAGTTTGTTTGTCCATACTAGGTGAAAAACAAACATGGGGTACAATTAGTTCGGAGAAAGTAACTTTGTGTGATTACACAAAAAGTCGTCATGAAAAAAAATCTGGAATGTAGTTTTAAAAACATCCTAAGTTCATAATTATTCTATCAATGTAAGAAACTACTGAAAAAATTATTAAAATAATACATGAAATTAAGGGTTTCTCATAACATGGACATATGGAAAAATTACCAAAATTCTGATTAAAATGATCAATATCTCCGAAAATACTAAAAATCGCGGAACATACATGGGGGTGATTCGGATGGCCCACGACACGAGGAACCTAAATTTTATTTTCGGACGTCAATGTTCCGGCCTCCCTGTATAGGTTTTACGTTTTGACCATTTACTGTTATCTATAAAAAAAAAGTATAGACGTGTTGCTGCATTTTGACGTAGGTATGGGTATAAGCTCTACGAACAATATGCAGTGACCACCGGCACTTAAATGTTGAACGTTTAATAGAGCGTTTAACCTTTTTTTTACATTTTACAAAAAAATATCATCGACAGCTATTACCGCGACAGTTTGAAAATCATTGGCGTGTCATTAGCGTAATGATACCGAGCGAGAGCGGAATATGATATTCCCATAGATTCGAATAGTATGACGAGACACATCAAGTTGACAAATTTGTAACCGGCCAGTTTGATCTGATTAATCCGGTGATACCAGTAGTATCAGGTGTAATTCCACATTGTAATGTAACCTTTATGTTTAAAAAAATCCCCGTTAGTTATTCTCATGCATAAATATTTATACAATATTAAAATAAAACATTCAATGAAAGTAAATATGTAAATTATGCTCGTGACTTATATTATTCGTGATATATATGACGGGGAGTTGTGTGGGCGTTCGTTATCAGGTAATTCGTCGTCCATGACGAGGCTCCAAAATAAGACACGATGTGCACTCTTAGGTTTATTAGGAAGCAATTAACAAATAATCAGCTCAAAGTAATATACTTAATCACACGTGGGGCAGATGGTAACGGATTACGATCGAAACGCGGTGAAGTCGGATCGAGGTTGACGGCACGTCCGTCTCGTTTAAGGCTCCAAGCAAAAGTGAGTTACTGCCAAAACAGCCTGTCAGATGCCTACGGCATTTCCCGCGCAAACTCAACTGTCAATGTGACAGTTCGCACAGTGCTGCCAACCTCCGTTTCCGAATACACTCAAGTCGATTGCAGCTTGAGGTTTCGTTTCGTTAACTCTGCGACATATATATTTTTGAAATAAAATCGTACACTAACCTAAAATCAATTTTTTTCCTTATTTTTAATTTAATCAAGTGGCAACTTTGTAATGGCCAGTGATCGGAATAGGTAGTGCAATTTCACGGGATTAGAAAGTGTCCTTTTCGGAAGAGAAGACCTTGTTTTATTAGACCATGCTCTGAACCTCCAATAGGGCTGGTGCGGCGGCCGAAGCGGCTGAAAACATTAAAGTAGGCAAGCTATTGTCCGTTTATGATTAAGAGGGTGGATGTTTTAGTTCATACACTAAGTACATACTACAATACAATACAAAACACTTTATACACCACGGAAAGGATATAGAAAAAAAAAATCACATAGTGAGTCACAGTCTTCTTTGTAAGGTTGTCTTTTCCAGACAACCTTACAAAGAAGAGATGGTTTAAAATACGCAATAGAAATAGGCAGGCTGCGCAAACCAAATTCACACAACTTAAAAATACAATATAGTAGGTACTGTAGCATTATCGCTACAAATCGCGTAGGTTCGCGTCAATTTTCGCTTGTCTTTTCCGCCTTTTTATCTGGATCCTAACCTTTTTTGTAGATCTGACTTACCAATTGACCGGTTGGTGTCAGGTGTTAAGACTGTCGGTTTTGAATTTTGAATTTGATTTTGTGATGTCGGGAGTTTCAGAAAAATCTAGCATTATTTTACATACCTTGACTCCGAACAGAAAAAATATTTTTGTTGATCAGACCTAACTTTTGTCTTTGCTGAAAAACTATTGCTATGTTGTACGGGCACTCGCTCCAATAGTGAAGTGCAAGTGGGGACAGTCGAAGAGAAGAGTTAAAAAGTTCCGTATGTGAGCGGAGTTATAGTTGCTGCTGCTTTCGCTTTTCTGAAGCCGATTTTCGGGTAAGATATTACTTGTTTTACCAATTTTTTTTGTATTCGATCGCCATTGTCAGTTGCCCCAGTTTTGCTTATGTTGTAGCATTTGGTTATAGGAAGTATCGTTATTTCAGCACCACCGGCCCGCAGTTTCTTCGACGGACTACACGCCAGCTATCGGTATGCGAGCGACGAAGTCATAGTGCCGCTACAAGCCGTCTGGTATCGTTGCGATACTTCATGCAGCGTCGGGTGTGGTTCGGAAATCCACCGAGTTTCGTCAACAGTCGTCGACGTCGGGAGTCTGCCGTCGATATAAGTGAAAAGTTTTTTTTTATAATTGAGTTATTTACCACATGTTAACTAGTGTTTGGCAACGTTTTGCCAGTGTCCAAATCCCAACTTAGGCCCACGTGCCTCCTCCGAACAAATTTTGTTCTTTTTGGCTATCTATTTAGGCCCTCAATAACGCGGCACGGCCGCACTTTAGTTTTCCAACGGATAAATTAATTGTGTAATATTTGTGCATGCCTAGCGAATTGTTAGTTTTTCTTTTAAAAAAAGGTAATACAGACCCCACGGCGAATCTATTTGTAAAGAATGATCATTCCATATAAATAGTTTTACGGGAACACCTGGCAACCTGGTTTAACGAATAGGTATTGTTAAATTTCGGGTTTATACATGAAACCTTGTGCTACTGATTTTTTTATATCCCTGCAGTACTACCGTTAGATATCGGAACGATCCTTGGAGCAGGGAGAATGTTATTTAAGCTTACATTTACAATTTCTTTTAGGCTGCTATTTTAAATCATTGGTGATTTTATCTTTTTTGTATTGAAGCGGAACCTATACGATGTTTGATGTGAGTGCGGTATTGATTATTTGTTTTTTTTTAATAGTACATTATTGCCTAGGCATGGAAGTAGGCAATTGCGGGCCGAGTATTGTTTTAAACGGACGAGCTTCCAGCTTCGAGCTTTCCAGTTTCTCCTTCAGTTCTGTTCTAGCCGCTTTCACTCTCTTCACGTTAGATAATGAAAATTAAATGCATTTAGTTTTATAGGTATTAAAAAAATGAAAACTTTGGTTATAAATAACCCAGTCGTCAATTGTAGACAAAGTATAATTAATGTCATTAAATTGATCCTGTTACCCATAATAATATAATCAGAGGCGTCTAAATGTTGTTTTTTTGAGTTTTTGTTGTAAAATTTAATGAGTTTTTAGGTTTACGTTTAGGTATACGTGTGACCGAAAATGTTAGCCTCTTTTAATATTACATAATGGATTGGTTCAGAAAAGAAATTCGAGCATAGGTACATATTTCGGGACAAAACCGTGCACCGTGCACATAATGTGACAGTAAGTTCGAATGATCGCTGACATCGAGTGGTTGTTGCAGGCGAGCTGGGCGGGCCGTGCGCGCGCGCGGCCGGCGCGGACGCCTGCCTGCTGCGCAGCTTCAACGCGCTCGCAGAACACCTCAAGGGTGGCGCGCCTGAGCTCGGCCTGGAGGAGGTGAGTTCACGCTGTGCTGGCTTCGCTTTTTTTTCTACCAATTACAGTATTTATAATACCTAAGTTACTATTTATTAAATATTGTATTTTTTTAAATACAATGTTGGGAGACATGCCCTTTCTATCATAGAAAAGCGTTTAGTTGAGCCCAGCATTAAGCCGATGTCCGCCGGGCTCCGTATCCAAAGTGTGCCAAATGAGATCATATTAGGTACTAAGCCTTCGCTGTCCGTCCGTTCGTGCGTCCGTCCGTCCATCCATCCCTTAGATCAACAAAACCAACTAGATAACTGTCCCATACAAAATCAAAGCTAAATTCTGTCCGCGTGAATCTAGCCGTCTGTTGCATTTGTTTACTAACGAACCGAGACAAACGCTCTAGAACAGTTTTAAGTTGAACCTAATAAATTCAAACCCCGTTATCAGTGTTGCAAATCCATTGAAACTTAGTCATAGGGTTGTCGCACAATATTTATTTCATTGTCAGTGTGACGTGACATATTGTTATATAAAACGTTTTCGTTAGAAGAATGTTTTTACAGTTAAATAACAGATTTGTAGTAATTTATTGGATGGATAAGGTTTATCTCAAGAGCACTTTCACGAGAAATAAAATTATTTTGTGCCTTTATAATAGCATTTTATTTAGGGATAAACTACACTACAAGATACTTTTCAATTAGATTAACAACTTCAATCCAAAAAGTTTCTATTTGTTGAGGTGATATTTTTATTACAATTTTCCTTAATTCTGATGTTTGGCTATTGCCTGTACAATTTAATTCTTCTGTTGACCCACGGACCTACAATAAATACGGACGTAACCTAGTCTAATCATGAGTGAAGCACACAAAATAGCCGTCCGTTAACGAGTGTGCGTGCTTTGAGGGTTGCCATATAAATCGTCAATTTTCCTATTTTAAGGCCTTTTCCCAACTGCAACTTTTTGCAGCGATACAAATGCGCTTCGACAGCCGCAGCACTGTATCGCGACTAAACCTAGACAATTTGTGGCTGTATCGATACTGCATTGAGACTGAAGCGCGGTTGTATCGCTGCAAAAAATTCGTACAATTAAGAGGATTGTGAAGAGCCGCTAAAATCGCGTAGCTTTCAAAAAAATCCATACAAATTTAGCTCCAGGCGTTAACGTTTTACCTCCTAAATCAAGTCCGATTTTCACGATTTTTGAATATGTTGTAGCTATTATAAAGAACTAGGTCTGTACGTTTCTGTTTTTTGTTTTTTTCAATTTGTTTCATTCTAAGAAATATTTTCGTGTAAAGGAAAACGTACAGACATAGTTTTTCATGATATCTACAACATATTCAAAAATCGTATAAATCGGACTGGGTTTAAGGGGAGAAAAACATTTTCGAATTTTGTATGGAAATGTTTAGCTTCACAATCCTCTTATATCGTGTTATCATTTATGTACTACTTCAGCATTGGGTTCGATTGTGTCATGCAACCGTTTTAATTTAATTGAAATTAGGTTTTCTCATTTTGTAATGACAAAACCAATTTCAACGGTTGCACGACAGAATAATATTAATGATATTGATATAACAAACCACATTTTTATGAACATAGGTAGTGATTAAAAATAATTTTGACGAATAAAGAAATTTATTATTTAAACTTAAAAACTTAAACTTTTAGGAAAAAAATCCGTGATAAAACTGGCAACACTGATTGTCGTTTTTGTTTGTAATTTGCGTCAAAGTAAATAAACACATATTTAAGAAAAATAACACGAATAATCATAACTTACACGTGATAAGTGATACCGTTTTTACACGTTTTTACAACACAATGCTACATTTTCTTCGGCGTAAAATTTAATGTCACTCGTGCTGTGGGTCGACGCGTAATGGCGGCGGGTGAACAGACCTAGTGCATTTGTGAGACAGTAGATCGTGTATGACGGAAAGAAATAACAGACCTTGCATACTTCACACCTTTTTAGTATAGCGTTACGTCCGTATTTTTTTTAGGTCCATGTGTTGACCACCCATTTTCACATTCTTTAAATTTTCTACACACTTCGACTACTTCATCCCAACAATCGCCATACTTATATATGTCAACATGTTTTAACAAGAATCTTAGGCATCTGACTTTAAAATTTATAGTGCATGGGCACAAATGTACCGTATTTTTATTTGTAACAGAAAAAAATCTGAAACATTAATTTAAAAGAAAACTATTATCGGATATGCTTATGTATTTGAAAAATATTACTGTCTATTGCACATTGACATAATGCTTTACCTAATTTATATACTTACTGTGATTATACGAGTATGTACTAAATTTACGAACCATTTCCGCGTCGCATTCGGGTTACTTCTAATTTCGCTAAGTTTTGTTGTTTAGTTAAGATTACTTATTTTTTGGGTAAGTATGCTTATTAGTACTTATACATATTTGTCTGTTTGTGTACGATTTACATCGTACAGTATTTAGCTGACCTGCGACCTACTTTGTTACAATTCGCACTGTTATCGATCGGCCACAGTTGAGAATATTTACTTTAATTTGTAATTTTATAATAAACTTAAATATTTTCTATACTAAGTGTGGTTTACTTCAACTCATTACCTACTAACTAACTTCTTCAAAACTTCGACCTTACATTTGGTCCTTCGAACCTACAAAACAGTGGTGTTTCACTTGGGATGTTTGCGTATCGGTTTAACCGGCCTCCCACAAGCGGGTCTCAACGGTTGAATTGAAAAGACGCATAGAACGTTATAGAGTGAAATGCGACAGGACCAGGATTGCTGAAACTTCGGGATCTTGGGGAACTAGTGCCAACGGCGACACATTCAACTTTAACGACTAACGGTCAAATACGACAAACTTAGGTACTTACCTATTAAGTACAACAACTTACGAGTACTAACTTATAATGGGTCAGAAGCTGGAAGAACTTATCGGGCCAAGAGACAACGTTCTCGAACATCAAGCAACTGTGCGGGAACTATAAGAAGAAGAAGGATGGGTCCGAGCGGAAAACTTCGGAGTATTTACAGAACCGACTTGAATCGCTTACCTCCAGCTGGGAACATTTACCCAGAACCACCTGATACTGCAAACTGCTGCTAAAGGTGATATCCAATACTTTACGGATAAGGTCTACGACCGGACAAAACAGATCTACGATGAAGTTGTGGCAGACATACAAAAGCGTCAATCGGTTTTGCTTTTGGCTACAACAAGGAAATGGCAGCGCCAGAAGCGTCATCTAGCGCAGCTGAGAGTGGTCAACCCAAACCTGGCTTTGACTTTGCTGGTGTTGCAGTCTATGTGCCACCACCTCAAGTTAGAGAAAATCATGAAAAACAACAAGATTTATTAAGGCAACAATACTGTAACTTCAGGGCCTTCGAACGTACGACGGAGAAGATTGAATTGGATCTTATTACAGAGAAATGGGAACCAGAGGATAATTTGCATATCTTAAACTAATCACCACATCGAGAGAATACACTGGGAGTTGGATTAAATCCTGCAAGACGATGAAACTAAATATAAACAGAAAGTACAGAATTCTGCTCCCAGTAATCTGTACTTTAAAGAACGTTTAATTTCCTCCCAAGTTGGGGCACAACGGGGAGATCCTTTAGGTCCTCTGATTTTTTGTTTGGCCATCCAAAAGAGTATTGTCATGCTGGAGTCATCTCTTAACGTTTGGTATCTTGATGATGGTACTGTCGGTGGAAGCCCGGATGTAGTAACAAACGGCTTAAGGAAACTTATACCGTCTTTAGAAAAAATTGGGTTACAAATTAATCCTAGCAAATGCGAGCTCTTTAAATGCGGTATTGTCACGGACGAGTCTTTTAGGCATTTGGAGGCCTTGTTACCGGGCATTAGGGTTGTGGAAAAATCTTCTCTAAACCTATTGGGTGCGCCTATCTTCCCGAGGGAGTTGGGGCCGCCCTTCATGCCAAGAAGACGGCGCTCGTGTCAGCGCGCGACCTGTTGCTCAAATTGTCATCGCACGTCTCTTTGACTTTATTGCGCAATTGTTTTGCTACGCCTCGGATGACTTATATTTTGCGGACTACACCAACGTGGTTATTTCATGATGATATTAGGGAGATGGATGATGCGCTTAAGTTAACTTAAGAGTTGGTGCTTAACATCGAGTTAAATGAAACACAGTGGGTTCAGGCTTCACTTCCGGTACGTTATGGTGGGTTTGGCATACGCCGGGTCGAAGATATTGGGCTAGTGGCCTTTCTAGCGTCTTCGCATGGAACAGCAGATCTTGTCGCTCGCATTTATTCAGTTGATGGTGGCAATATCCCTGTTCCATTTGTTTCGGAGGCGCTTGCAAGGTGGTCATCTATGTTTCCAGACGATGCGCGCCCTGAGAAACTTTGTGTTCAGAGACAATGGGACGATATCATTTGTCGGAGGGCATACAACGTGTTGGTGGAAGGGGCTCAGGGTGCGAATTAAGCGCGTTTAAAGGCTCTCGCACGACCGGAGTCAGGAGCCTGGCTTCATGCCTTACCTACTACTTCTACCTTTACTTCACGCCGCATTTGGGAACTCTCCTCAACAATGATTCCCTTAGAGTAGCTGGTGCGCTTAGGCTTGGTGCCAGGGTTTGTGAGGCGCACCGGTGTTGCTATGGGGCCATAGTCGAGGAAAATGGGCACCATGGTCTTAATTATCGGAGGTGTGCTGGGCGTTTCCCGAGGCAACATTCCATTAATGAGATTGTTCGTAGGGCCATGGTGTCAGCGAATGTGCCGTGTGTCCTGGAGCCCCCTGGTTTAAGTCGTACGGATGGTAAAAGGCCCGACGGCCTTACGTTGATTCCATGGCGGAGGGGTCGCCGTCTGTTGTGGGATGCAACGTGCGTTAGCACTTTTGCTGCGACTCATGTAGGAGGGGCTTCGGCGTGTGCTGGTTTCGCGGCTGAAAAGGCCGCCAGGTTCAAGCATGCCAAATACTCGGCGTTGGAATTGGCGTATGAGTTTGTGCCAGTCGCGGTGGAAACGGCAGGCCGTGGTGCTCTGGAGGTCTTGAGCTCTTTAAGGAATTGGGTCGTCGCTTGAGAGACAGGGGTTGCGACCCTCGTTCTGGGTCTTATTTGGTTCAGCATTCAGCGGGGTAATGTTGCCATTCAGCGGGGTAATGCTGCTGGAATTATGGGGACTTTTGAGCCGGGTACTTTGCGGGGTGGCGTATTATAACAGAAATACTTATCAGTTGAGAGTACTTATGACAACTTACGAAAACAACTAAACCACAAAATACGGAACATAAGAAGGCAACGCTGAAGATTGTGATTCCAGACTTTTACGGTATTTACAATCAATGGAGTGGTAAGCGTACATATTAACCCACTTCTCTCGAAAGCGCAAAAGATGCAGCATCTTAAGTCGAAACTCAAGGGGGAGGCTGAAAAACTGGTGCAGCATCTTGGCATTAGCGCAGAAAATTATTCTTCTTGCGGGGAGATAATCACCCATCGCTACGATAACAAGCGATTACTTTTTACTTCATACATGACAGCCCTACTTAATCAACCTACGATACAGCAAGCCAACGCCACAATCATTAAAAAACTACATGACGTAATGTTGGAGTGCCAAACGGCCATAATAAAATTGGACTGGATGTTACAACTTGGGATCCAATCATTGTTTATCTGCTCGTACAAAAACTCGACGGTAAAACTTATAACGAATACATGAAAGATCTTATGGAACCCAGAGATCTACCGGATCTGGCAGAGTTTACAAAATTCTTAGAAAATAAGTTTATGGCACTGGAGACACTACAAGGTGGCAGCAATCAAAAATCATTCCAGACCTAGAAACATCAACTTCAGAACAAACAGCTGAAAATGAATAATTTTCAAACGTCACGAAACAATAATAATGCACATAAAACTTACTTCTAAACTTATCACTAAATTCAATATCTTTCGTCTGCGTAGATTTCGATAATCGTTATTCCAACGGGATTTTTTTAATTTTCCGGGAATAAAAGTAGCCTTTGTGATAATACAAAATAATAAGCTATCTTCATTAATTCCGTAGACACAATGGCAAAAAAGGAACCCTAATTGTTTCGTCATGTCCGTCCGTTCCGTATGGGTATCACAGGCTTTTTACTCGAAAACTCCAAGAGGTAAATGAATGAAATTGAGAGTAAAGGTGTCTTGTAGAAGCCGTTACTTAGTTTGGTAGTTAAATAATAAAAATAAATATTTCTAGGGGGGCAGTCCAAACCTGTAATGTACCTAACAGAAGACGAAAAATTTTTTTTACCGTATGTCATCGTCTGGCACAAATTTCGACAGTTCTTTTGAAAATACTAAGTTTCTTCTGATTAGGTAAATATTTCCGAAAATAATCGCTCCGAAAGTTTCATACATTGTATCCCCCCCCTCCCCCCCTTTATCTTTTAAACCGTACCTATGTCTAAAAAAGATGATAAAAATCACAAAGGCAACGCCTAATCAATACTTTCAAAGAAAAATATTTTCAATATGATCGGATATACCATTTTTGAGTTAGGTATTTAATAAAAATTGCGCTTCTACACAAAAGGACGTAAGTGCCATGAAGTTACGCTCTTTTACTGGTGCACTTTTTTGAGATAGTTTTGGTGTAGCAACGGCTTCGAAACCCTACATTTAGCATGGTCAGACACGCTCTTGCCCGGTTTTTAATCATTTTTACTTGTATCAAGTTCAAAATCCAGTTTCTTTTTAATTTAATTTAATTAATTTTAACAATATGTTTCCTAGTGTAGATTTTTTACTCATCTGTATTGTTTGAACTGACATTTTAGAATTAAATAACCGGCCAATTTATTTTTATTACTGTTCATGTATTGCCACAATTAATTAACGGACCGCCGAAAAATAAAATGACTGCCCGTTTTTTTCCAAACGATCATAATAACCGCCCTAATGTTAAATACCTTGCCTAAATGCCTTGAATAAGTCTTGAAAATGGCGGAAAATCTTATTATTATTTATTTATTTATTTAATGGCGTCTATAAGTTATGTAATTTTGCCAATGTCAAGTATATAATATAAGCAATTTTACGGTGAATCGTCGTTGTCGTCAGCGTCTTCCAGTCCCAGTCGGCACACCATTGAAGATGGCGGGCATCCACTTCAATGGCTTGAAGTGTTCTTGACCGCTTGCTCATTCAGAATCAACTTTTCACTGTTATTTAATTTGATGCATATTCTTCGTCAGCGTTGGAGGTTACTTCACAAAGTTGCCCTGGATTTGCGAACCAAAATCAACGATAAAGTAATTTACAAAAAATTTAATAAATAGACAGATGTTTTCAAAATGACAGCTAGACAAGAACATATCGCGGAAAAACTTCTGAATAATAAACTGGATCAACGCAGTCAACGTCAATCTGACACCGCTGCTTTTGACATAGACTAACAAAACAGAATGTACAAAACCTATCCCATGTTGTCACACTGAGTGGTATAAACCAAAGGAGACATAAAATAATTAATTAAACAATTTGGTCAGATAATAGCGGCCTTTACACGGCACAGTTTGGACCGCGGGAAACGCCACGCGCCAGCGCAGGCCGCTAATTACTAATATAGAATAATATTCAATGTTACTAACAATTTATGGAACTCTATGATCCTGAAATAAATACATTAATACAAAAATGTTTGCGTATATTTTCTTTTAAACGGATTTCATACTGGCCTTATATATTATCTTATTTAAGTACATATCACTATGTTTTTTTTTACAGTTTTTTTTTAAATTCAAATTAATCTTTTCTTACTGAACATATAGCACATTACTTTTATAATTAACTTTATAAATTCTTTTCTATAAATTATACAAAATGGCTTTAAATTTTAATTAATTTGATAAAAAGTACATCACAGTATTTTCAAAACCACAGATAAAAATCTCGTGCTTTCAACAATACCATAAAAATAAGCACAGCAACCATCACGTAAAAAAAAATAACACACCTAGACTTCAAGATAATCTAGTTTGACAAGTGTTTTAACCTCAAATTTTTCAAGATTTCACATGTGAAAAATGTTAAAAAATATGCTGAAAACAACTGAAATACACAAAAATATCAAGAAATACAGTGCAAGATAGCTAGATAATATAAGACAGAAGCTAAATATGGTCTCTAACCTAGAAAATTCAAGCTATTTGGACAGTTGGTGGCAAAACATAAAACATCGCAGAAAACTCCACAAAAATGACCAAAGAAAGGTCTCAAAAATGCTCAAAATTATACGGAAGTGGGCGCCATTTTGTCACGATCGTACCACCCGAATGGTTACACCTCGTGACTAGGACGTATGATGAGGAGCTTAATGAAACAGGTTAGTAAATATCACAGTCTTTATTCCTATGCAGCTCTATACATGATGGTATTAAATTTTGAACATAACTTTGCGCATAATTCTTACTCTACCAGAAAATATGTTTAGCTCAGCGGAAGGCTGGTCGTTTTACATAAAATAAAGGTATTTATGTTATAATTCATAATTCTTAGATAGTAAGTTGTTAGTCCCTATTTATAGAGTTGCCACCAATTCCAATCTGATTTCAAATAACTATTATTGATATCCTAATTCCCTAATTATAAATATTATTTCCACAGACCTTGATCTGAAGAAAACCTTCCTTCCTGGACGATCGACTCGATGTAGTCCCAGGTCGGCAAACTGGTGGTGCGGCCCCAGCACACTGCGTTGCAAGCCACAGTTCCCTTCGGGCAGCTCACAGCAGCTTGTGAAGGTCTACTGAATCCTCATGCCTATAGCACGCCTACTAAAGGTTGGTTAATACCTTTATATCCTACTTCACTAATTGTATGAATTTACTGAATGATCAGGAACCTAAACATGAATTTATTGCTTACAGATCTAAAGAGAGTTCCTGCCAAATACTTAATGACTGAATAACTACTTCATAGCTTTACTGTACCTGAATATAGTTGGAGCCTGAATCGGAATAACTGAATGCAATACTACAAAATAAATCATCTAACCATACGCAAATCAGATTGCTAAATTATTCTGAAACCTAAACAGAATAATAGAAAATATGTAGACGGAAACGTAAATCAGTACATAACTGAATATGGTTAAACGAAACTAACGAAACCCTTAAGAAAACTTAAAAGCTTAAACCACAGAACCTTAAACGCTTAAGAACCCAGTCCAGCTGTACAGACACAGAGAAATTGCTCTGATTAGCACTACGGTTATGAACTATATGAGACATGAGGCTAACATTTTAGGTTAACAAAACTATGAATCTTACTGGAAAACTTCAAGGAAAACCCCTGGTAATCTCGACGCTAAGACTTTCCCTCCACACCACGTGTGAGAAACATTCTCTGAAAATTCACCATTGGTCAGAGAATTGCACATAAATTGCAACAAATGCCTCCATCGGAAATATGTTATTAATTATTACTTACAAGTTTCTTTCACCGAAATATATCTGAAAGTATGTACTATATCTCCAAAGCAGGAGCTTGGTTATTTTATCGAAGATGGCTCCTCCGCTGTCGTTCAGCTTAAGTCTAATTTTATAATGGGCCATCATCTTGCTGATTTTTATGCAAGCAGAAAGCTAGTCAAAATATAGATGCAATAAAATGCATAGAATGTAGCTATACAATTTAATCTTATTAGTATGGGTAATTAAGTATTTAATTAAAACATTACTTACTACATTAAATAATCTTTTAACTGAAATGTGTTTGTTTAATTCTTGTATGTACAATTACAGCCAAAAGATATCTTTAAATTGTTTTGTTTATTGAATAAATCTAAATAACTATTTACTCCATTTATTGATTTATACCAAATATTTAATAATCCCATAATCCTATAGTAATTTCCCTAACGCGGCAACACCAACCTACAAAACTATTGTGTTGACAAGGACCTTTTACTAAAGCAGGACTGAGCACTGTTAACCAAAACTCGGTCCGAGTAGGATGTGAAGCACAGATGCGGTTTATCTCTTTCTCAAAGGGTGACCATGACACTGTAGCAAAAAGTTATATTTATTTGTACGAGTATGAAGCAATTTTCACACCATGTAATGAACGTTCGATTATGTAGCTGTACTACACTTGGGAGCAAAGAAATCGAGCCACAAGTCACGATCGTACAATAAGTAAAGTTGATAGGAAAATTATCTAATGCCTACTACCTTTATATTGATAGACAAGACATGGACTTGTTATTAATCTCGCAAGGTCACCCTATTTGTAACAAACCAAAATCTCTTTTTATCGTCTTACCTGTGAAACGATATCCCACAACCGGCATAGGATTCGCTTTTACAAAATTGTATGCAACACTTTTTCACCATTTTGTAATCTTGCAAAACTGAGAATCGTTAAATCGAAACTTGATGAAAACCGCGCCGCCATGGTATGATTGATACACTCAATGGGTTGACAGCCTAATAAAAAGTAATACTTCCAAGTAGGTTTAAATCGTCATATTTTAAAGTTTATGGGCTGAAATACAAAGTACTACAAGAATTTAAATTATACGAATTTTTTTAAGTTACGATTCAAATTTAATAAATTATCTAAAACAATAATTTTAATTTTCTACTAAATGCCGAAATTTTAGCGCATGGCAAGTGTTAGAAAGGGACAAACGGCCTCCATTATATCTATGCCGCTCGGACCGGCTTTGCTCCTGTAAATCTAACAGCCCAAATTATGTCTTAAGTTTATAACATAAGGTTTGTTTTAGAAAAACAATTTTTGTTTAGTCCTCAGTCCTGCTTTAGTAAAAGGTCCTTGGGTGTTGACGTTTGACATACAAAAGTAATGAACAGTAATGCCATATACACCTTAAATATTTCCCTACCTACCTGAGGAAGCACACAGAGTCACCAACTGGTTCTATAGATATTATATCGCAACTGGAAGCAGATTTCCTCCAGAAATATGGTCTGTGTGGAATAGCTTACATTCTAATGTTCCTCGGACACAAAACGCTTTGGAAGCATGGTATAGGCGGTGGAATGCTCTTTTAAGCAGGAAAAGACCAAATATTTATAAAACAATAGAAGAACTCATGAAAGAACAAAATAACACTGAAAAGGTCCTGCAACGACAGCTAGCACAAGTTCAGGAGCCATCACAAAATAAGAGAAAGAAAATTGGAGCAAATTACGAAACCCGGCTAAAGCAACAAGTTTCACAAAAAGATGAGATGAACTTGTATACGTATTTATTAGGACTAGCATACATTACTCATTTCTAACTACATTTGATGGATACTAAAGCTAGAAATTTAATTTTGTTGTAGGTAGGCACCAAAGTGCCGTCCATACATTTTTGCCCACTATCCTTTCTACCAAACAAAGTATTTATTTTAGATTTAAAACATTACTAGTAACATCAATACAATACAATACAATACAAAACACTTTATTGAAACACCACATACACCGCTTTTAATTCAGGTGCATTAGTTGCAAAATAGTGGATACATAACTTGGACGTGTCGCAGACGAGTTTTCGTTGTATGCGGTAGTATTTAGCAGACGGGTTAGTTACGTTGTGTTTGTTGTGATACTGTACTTGTTCCAACAACTGCGATCCGTAGTGTGTGTTTATTTGAAGTCTTAAGGATATTTTTTTTTCTATTTACATATCATATCATGTGTTTTTTTTTCAAACTGCCGTTTTTACCCGACTGCTTCAGAAGGAGGGTTATGTTTTTCGAGCGTATGTATGTATGTATGTCTATTTCTGGGCACGCTCTGCAGCCTAAACGGCTTGACGGATTTTAACATACGAGGTGTCATTCGATTCGTCTTAATTGCCGAAGTGACATAGGGTATATAATATTTAAATATGGCGTCCGCGGAAAAAAATATGGAGGGGGAATAAAAAAAAATATTTTTTATTATAACAATATGGGTATCAAATGAAAGCTATTAAATAGCCCATTCCAAAAATATATACATTATAATACTTTTATGCTACTATTTTGACAAGAAAGTAAAAAAAATACGTAAATGTTAAGTAATAAACTCCTTTCACTAGAAAGAGAGTTTCGCTTGTAATTTGTCACTTGTAGCTTCGCTTTAAAAATGTAAGCTCCAGAGCTCATATATAGCTTAGTAATAATTAATTAAACCACTATTTTATTAATAAAAACTAAAAAGAGTTAAATAAATTAAATTATTAAAAATAAACAAACAACCCGACTGCAATAAAAAAAAACTGAAAAGCGAAAAACAAGCTCTATAATCTATAGAAAATTGTAAGAGCATGTACTTATTGATATTTATAACAATTTAAATTTAACTTGAATATTGGAAAAGGTATTGCAGGTGGGGACAAGCAATGAATTTCAAAAGCGATTTCTTGAAAAAATTTAACATTTGGACTAGTTTGTCCCCGCCTGGAACACCTTTTCCAATATTCAAGTTAAATTTAAATTGTTATAAATATCAATAGTACATGCTCTTACAATTTTCTATAGATTATAGAGAATTAACCGACGGCTCTCAAATAGGGTTTTAAAGAAATACCTAGATTTTTTAAAATCTTGTTCGTGATTTATGGACCATGTTAAAACTAAAGCGTCCCACAGACTAACAGGTCAACGGCCACTTTTTACCCGACTGCGTCATAGCTTGACAGTTCACCGTATTAAAACACGAACTGTCAGGCGGCCGCCCATCCAACGCGGCCTGACAATCTGATAATCTGTGGGAGCCTTAAATGCGAAAATAGTAAATGTTCAACTAAACAGTAAAAGACAGAGAGAGAAAGGTGACACCGTTAGTTTGTATTGCAACGTCGCTTGTGACGTTAATCTATGATCGCGTGCTTTTTTGTCTTGATCGTTCCAGTTATGTGAGAGATATGGTTGTCCTTATGTATGATGTCAAATAACATGGCGTCACATATTTTGTTACAACACAAATTGGAATAATTTATTTTGCCTCTTTATTACGTTTTGTGCATTGAAATTTTAAAAATCCTTGAATTTAGTTTTTATGTAATAAACGGAGAATAAAACTTTGAAATTTGTAGCCACGTATATTAATCGACGGACCCCGAACAGGGTTTTAAAGAATTACCTATAATTGGACTTATTTGATAATTTCTTAATTGTTTTAACTTTAATCGAGAAATCCTGAAATAGGTATAGCTTAATTTGTTACGAAGAGTAAATATACAAAGTTTCAAGTGACCAGATCAATCCGGTAACTTTTTTCCATACTAACTTTGACCCCTCTTCCCCCCCCCCCCCCCTTTTGTTATCATATCTTATTTTTTTAATACATATGAACCTGGTCACCGTTTATTGAAACCTTTTAGTGAAAACCACATTAAAATTGTTTCAGTGGTTTTCAATTGATGCGAGGAGAAACAAAATTAAACAGATAAAGAGACAAACAGACAAACAGACACCAAGTCTAAAAATTGTAGAAACGTGTTCTCCTGTTCATTCTGAGGGCCCCTATAGCATTTTTAATTTTTTATCTCGAATGTACAGATTTTTTCCCTTCTACAACTTTATTATATGTATAGATTTTTTCCCTTCTACAACTTTATTATATGTAGGTATAGATTACACATATGATGTCAAGTACAGTTCAGTGCAATTAAAAAATAAAAGCCCAACGCCAGCACTAGCACACGACTCATGAGAGTGACTGATTAGAGAGCGGTGTTAAGGAAGCAGTGACAAGTTTGGAGAAGAACAACGCACACCGGAATTGTACTAAGTATATAATTTTTTGAAGTAAAATTTCGGTAGATAATTCTCAAATACGAAAAGAAACCGGGCAAAAGCATGTCAGATCATGCTCAGTGTAGGGTTCCTTCACCGTTACTATATATACAAATAACTATTTCGCAGAACAACAAGTGACATCTCACAGTGTTGTTTAGTAAAAAAATACTTATACTTTTGCGTTACATATACGGGAGGACCGTTTTTTAATATTTATTCCATAATTAATCTTAATTCGTGGTATAAATATATATATGTATGTATACAGAATTTCGATTTTGTAACTTTGATAGTTTCTGAGACAAAGTGAGTATGACTTACAAACAGACAGACAAACGGACATGGCGGAACTATAAGGGTTCCTAATTTGACTTCGGAACTCTAAAAAGGCCGCTGACGGAAAACGCTCGCTGTTCTGGTAACAAAATACTTACCTACCAGGGCCTCTATTCAACACCAAAACCAAATCGTCTTGGACCTGTTATCGTAGTGTCAATGTTTTGATAGCTCTTATTTACTTGATAGTAATGGCAGCCGAGTTGAAAACAATACCATAACAAGTCAAATACGATTTGGATTTTACTGCCTAGAATAGAGGCGTAGTAGTGGTACAATAATTAAAAACCACTCCATGCATCTAATGTTCCATTAAACAAATGTTTGCGCGTATATTGGCCGACCATGGCCAAACATTCTTAGCTGAGGTTTCAATATTATTATTTCGTTGGAAAAATTACAAATCACAAACTTAATAAGTACACTTTAAATATAATACATAGTAAAAATATAAATGTAAACTAAAACTATGGCAAAAAAAAGCTAAAATAAACATAATTATAACTAAGCTGAATACTATAAAATTAAACCTAAATAAAAACTTTAAAAAAGGGCTGCCACGGCAAAGTACCACAAATGCTGGCAGCATTTCCTCGTTGTATAGCAATACTTATGCGTTGCCCGATGAAGCTGCCAGCTCTTTGGTCTCCAGTTGTATATATAAGCCTTTTTGATATGTCCTTAAAAAGGCAAATAGCACCGGGTCCCCACGGACCAAGGGTCTCGACGCCGAAAGGAACGAAGTGATACGCCGAGACCCTTGTACTTATTCTTCTTCATGGTTTCGTCCGCCTCAGCCGAGGCTAGGGTGTCTACACAAGTAGCGTCCTACACCAGCACTCGCCCCATACTCCACGGAATTAAAGACATACCGTCAGGTCTCTT
Organism: Acleris literana; assembly: GCA_946894065.1. Taxonomy (NCBI): domain Eukaryota; kingdom Metazoa; phylum Arthropoda; class Insecta; order Lepidoptera; family Tortricidae; genus Acleris; species Acleris literana. The sequence goes on along the minus strand of OX335668.1, from coordinate 38,254,237 downwards.
GCCATCGTCCCTAGCGATACCGGTTGGTTCCAGTAAAGCGGGAACGTTGACGGAGGCAAGAGACCGGCGGATAATGTCATTGAGCGCGGCGTGTCTAGAGAAGCGGCCGGCACTTTTTTGGCATGAAAGTCCGCGGTGACCCAGACAATCGAATTCGTTGCCACAGGGGCATATGTGTGGAGTGCAGACCCGGACACCAAGACGCAAACAATTGGAAATTCGGAGAGTTTCAGGATCTAAGAATGTACCAGTATTTGGCGATGGGTGTTCATGTTGCCAGTAGCCAGCCTCTTTGGTTCCCACCGCCATTAATTGTTAGTGGAAAGTTTGAAAATAATATATTCTACATATAATTACCGAAAGTAAGACACTCCGATCGATACATTTCGTATTTTTGCAACTTCTTAGTGCACATCGTGGCATTTTGAGGAGTGTTGACATTGGCTGTCTGTCAACAGAACTAATCAAAATTATGACCTCACGCCGCAAGAGAGTCGTTAGTAACCAAGAAGTATTTTTTGCGCTGACCCGTTATCTAGTTGGTAATTGTTTATCCAAGGTCCATCATAACTTATATCTTTAACATAAAGTATTCATAAGTCGAGAACTGTCACAATTAAGATGTTGATACTCAGCATAAATATTCTTCACTACAGTATAAGAGGTACTCACAAAAAAAACCCGAGCCCATTTGATGTAAGGGCCGACTTACTATGCAAACCCGGATATGGCCTTTCGGGAATCATTTTTCCCTCCATATCTCATTAAATATATAGATTCCAGCAAAAAAGTGTATTGAATCTTTTTTGTAGAGAATTTTATGTAGATTAATTATGTAATGGATCATTTTTTGCTATGGGCCACCGTTTACGAGTTATTTACAAAAAACTAAAAAAAGGTACCTTTACACCCCCCTCCACCCGTTAGCTCCACTTCTACCCATCAGTACTTTCAGTACGTGGTTTAAAACTCCATTCCCTACAACTATGCTTAAATTAGCTTATAGGTACTGAGTTTTTTCCACTGATTTGTCTTCGTTGCTTAGGCTAACAATCGACTTAACGACAAAAATGACTATAATAATAAGTAGTTAAGGTAAAAGTACGTTTCACCGGACCCTTAAGACCAGGGTATACTTTTCTTTTATTACCAAGCTATCAGGCACACTTGTGGTTATAAAAAACTGTACATTTGATAAATTTGACGTTAACTACATAGATTCAAAAGTATTTATCATGCTTGAAAATAGCTTTGATCAATTTTTAATCTAAGTATACTTAATTTTATAATTGTAATATCTATACTAATATTATAAAGATGTATAGTTTGTGATGTTCTAGGGGGTAATCTCTGGATTTACAGAACCGATTTTGAAAATTCGTTTACCCATAGAAATCCACGTTATTTGTGAGTATCATAGGTTATATTAACCCAAAAAAAACTTTATTGCCCAACGAAGTGGGCACGGGAACAGCTAGTGTTTAATAAAATGAAACGCATGATTTGTACCATTCATCGCGCACGAGACCTCTTTTAAGGTACGTCAAGTCCACAATGTACAAAGAAATGACCCCTAGGCAGTGTAAAACTACCGGCCAAGTGCGAGTTGGACTCGCGCACGAAGGGTCCCTTACCATTATCTATAAAAAAAACATGTTGGTTGTATGGGAGCCCCCCTTAAATATTAATTTCATTTTTATTTTATTTATTTATTCTTAAAGTGAACATAGAACTAAATATTCTGTGAATATTTTAAGCGTCTACCTGCTACAGTTATTAATATCGAGCAAAAAAATCACGTTTGTTGTATGGGAGCCCCACTTAAATTTTAAATTTATTCTGTTTTTAGTATTTGTAACATCGTACCTGCATTACTCGGTTCTAAGTCCTGATTATTTCTAATTTAATTCGCATATCTCATTCACTCGCAGGCGCGGTCCATTTTGTGGATATTTCCATGATATTTCTAGTCCTGAAAATAGATATAACCAGGGATCGTAAAATGCTAGCAAAATCCATTGAAATGACGTATGACAACCAGTTAGGGTTGGCGACGGTTCTAAGTTTATGAATTAAAATATTATGTACTAAAATAATACAAATTTTTTTTTTTTAAGGATGAAATTGAACACAATCCGAAACTCAGTTTACTGGCTGGTATATTTTTTTATACAATTTCAAATCAAATAATTCCCAATTTTACACTTGAGATAATACCTAATTAATAATTTCCGCAAGTACGATGGCGACACAATGTAAATAATACAATCAGATTGACAAACATGACAAGATAATACTCGTAAATCTATAGACAATGTACTAATCAATTCTAATAAGTTTAAGTTTAATATTATAGATAAACCATGAATTTATTACCATAATGATAACAAGTGCTTTCAAAAGACGTATAAATGCATTCCTCCATACATATTTAATTTATTCGATTTTATTATAAGTGACAACCTTATCAATTCAATGAATTTTGCTCGCAATTTACGATCCCTGGATATAACGTATTTAAATTTAGGTCACAGTTCGACCGACAGATTTTTGGGACGCATATTTCTTGTATATATTAAACTCTACGGCGGAACGAACTTTAACAATACTCACCTATATTTTTCCTTCTGCTTCATAACACATGAAGCAGAAGGTAACGGTATTTTTTTATATTTACAGCTGAAATTTTAATGATTTGTTTGTTTTTGTTCATTTGACAATTTTGTTATTTTTGTTGTCTAGACAACGGGCAGAGACGATATCTTAGGTTTATACTGCACCGATCACTCATGATAATAACTCTGAAGAAGAACTATTCAATAGACTCCTTAACGACTGTCGTGATAATCCTGATAGTTATCCGAATTATAAACTAAGAGATAACAAACTATTTCGCTACACATTGAATAACGATTCGCTTACAGAAGACTACGAATGGAAAGAAATTCCACCACCGCCGTCGGAGAGAAGATCGATTGTCGAAAGATATCATGGGTCACCTTCAAATCCTCACCTTGGAACCTTTAAGACTTATAAGAAACTGTCACTACAATTCTACTGGAAAGGCATGTTCAAGGATGTCTCTAAATACATAACCTCGTGCGAAACATGTCTAGCTTATAAACATTCTAACCATTCGCGTTATGGCCCGATGGGAAAACCGAAGATCTGCTCTCGCCCGTTGCAGTGCATATCTTTGGATCTAATAGGACCCTTGACCCTTGTCGATGACTAGGAATCGGAATTAACATAATTATACTTGTGATTAATTGCTACTTTAATTATTCCTATAACATGCGCTACAGTAGGCAACATTATATTTTACCTCGAGAACTTCGTTTTTCTAGTGTTTGGTATTCCTTAAACAATAATCATGGATAACGGATCACAATTTCAATCTCATGAATTCCACAGTCTACTTAATAAATACAAGATTCCTTTTGCAAATTGTAATCCCCACTATTGTCCGCAAGTTAATCCTACAGAGAGATGCAAAAAAACCATCATCACGGCTCTAGCTTGTGATTGGTGATGACCATAGGTCTTGGGATCAACACCTTCCTATGATACAGTCGGCAATGAATAACTCGGTTAATGTTGTAACAGGTTTTGCTCCCTCATTGTTAGTTTTCGGCCGTGAAATCATAAGTTGTGGCTCAACTTACCTACTCACAACTTCGGAATCTCGACGAAATAACTTTTCTCCCTAGGGATATTTACGCTGACAACCTTGGTCTCTTATCGCGGGTTTACGATAAAGTTCAGGTTGCTTTACATACCGCTCAAATCAAGAACAGCACTCGTTACGACCCGAGACGTTCTTTTAAATAATTTAATGTTGACGACATAGTTTGGAGGAAAAACTATGTTCTCAGTAATGCTGGCAACAATTACATTGCTAAACTAGCCCCTAAATATTTTAAATGTAAAGTGATTCGTAAATTATCCCCCCTTGTTTACGTGTCAGAAGATCCTAATGGTTCTATAAGCAGATGGCATATTAAGGACATCGAAACATAAAGTTATGAACGAAATAAGTTCTTCTTATCTATACATATAATAAAGTTGTAGAAGGGAAAAAATCTGTACATTCGAGATAAAAAAATAAAAATACTATAGGGGCCCTCAGAATGATCAGCAGAACACGTTTCTACAATTTTTAGACTTGGTGTCTGTTTGTCTGTTTGTCTGTTTAATTTTGTTTCTCCTCGCATCAATTGAAAACCACTGAACCAATTTTAATGTGGTTTTCACTAAAAGGTTTCCATAAACGGTGACCAGGTTCATATGTATTAAAAAAATAAGATATGATAACAAAAGAGGGGGAAAAGAGGGGTCAAAGTTAGTATGGAAAAAAGTTACCGGATTGAGCTGGTCACTTGAAACTTTGTATATTTACTCTTCGTAACAAATTAAGCTATACCTATTTCAGGATTTCTCGATTAAAGTTAAAACAATTAAGAAATTATCAAATAAGTCCAATTATAGGTAATTCTTTAAAACCCTGTTCGGGGTCCGTCGATTAATATACGTGGCTACAAATTTCAAAGTTTTATTCTCCGTTTACTTTCCGTTTACAAAATCAACTTCCCCTCAAAAATCCATTTTTTTTATGTTTAGCGGATTGGGCTTTTATTTTATATAGATAGTAATAATTTTATTTTGAGATAGTATAAAAATTATGATTAAACTAACTTTTGCCCGCGACTTCGTCTGCGTAGATTTCGATAATCGTTACTCCAACGGGATTTTTTAAATTTTCCGGGAATAAAAGTAGCCTATGTGATAATACAGAATAATAAGCTATCTTCAATAATTCCGTAGCCAAAATGGCAAAAAAAGAACCCTAATTGTTTCATCATGTCTGTCCGTCCGTTCCGTATAAGTATCACAGGCTTTTTACTCGAAAACTCCAAGAGGTAAATGAATGAAATTTGGAGTAAAGGTGTCTTGTAGAAGCCGTTACTTAGTTTGGTAGTTAAATAACAAAAATAAAATTTCTAGGGGGGCAGTCCAAACCTGTAATGTAACAGAACATGAAAAAATTTTTTTGCGCTTCTACCAAAAGGACGTAAGTGCCATGAAGTTACGCTCTTTTACTGGTGCACTTTTTTGAGATAGTTTTTGAGTAGCAACGGCTTCGATACCCTACATTTAGCATGGTCAGACACGCTCTTGCCCGGTTTTTAATCATTTTTACTTTTATCAAGTTCAAAATCCAGTTTCTTTTTAATTTAATTTTAACAATATATTTTGTAGTATAAATTTTTTACTCCTAAGTATTGTTTGAACTGACATTTTAGAATTAAATAACCGGCCAATTTTCTTTTTATTACTGTTCATGTATTGTCACAATTAATTAACGGACCGCCGAAAAATAAAATGACTGCCCGTTTTTTTCCAAACGATCATAATAACCGCCCTAATATTAAATACCTAACAGCCGCGCCATAATTAAACAATACGCCTTGAATAAGTCTTGAAAATGGCGGAAAAGCTTCGGAAAAATAAACTGGATATGTCCACGCTGTCAACGTCAATCTGACACATAGAGGTAGTAAAACATAGAGAGAGTGTAAAAACGGCTAATAGAATAGTACTCTTCGCACCTGTTACAAATGCCCTTCGTTAAAAAGAGTCGTCTATATATGACCGCTTTCGATTGGATTTCAAAAGCGTACCACTTTTTAGGTGTGTTCGTGTGTGTCACTCTGCATTAGTGTGCGTAAGTTTGCAGTCAGTGATGTGTGGTTTATCGATATATTAGGTTTAACCATACTTAAAAGGCAAAGGATAAGCCTATTTTCAATAATAATTGTGATTGATTACCAATCGAAAAGTGGCGTTATTTGGAAAAAGTAAACTGAGAAATTAACTTTTTTGTCATGTAATAAAACTAAAGACAGTTTTTACAATTTTTATTTAAAAATAAAACGTTTATCTTTAATAATGATGAATAAGCCTTGTAATTGTAAGAAAGTAATTGGAAGACAGTTTGTGACCCTTTTTTGATGCCGGATTGCATTGCAACTTCTGAAACAACGACGAACCATTTCTGTCAGAGCATCTCCAACGATTCCTGTTTGAGCATCAAGGTTAATTTGTTTGGGTTGCGTATGAATGGATGTGATTACTGAATATACAGTGGTGGTCACATAATTAGGGACACTTGTTTTTTTCCCATACAATTGCCTAAAAATATGACTTTTCAATTTTGACCACCATTCAAAAAGTTCTAAACTAATTTAAAATTTGGTTACACTCATCGTTCATTAATGAACTAAGGTTTAAATGTATGTACAATTCATCTCCGTTGAAAACGGATCTTTCATTTTATAAGGATTTGAAAAAATAAATACCTCGCGTTCATACAAAGTTGTAAAACTTTAAATTTATAATTTAAAGTTTAAAATTAATATCACATATAGTAGGCTCTTTTACCGATCGATAGATATGTACGTACAGTCAAGGAAATTGATTCCTTGACCATTTTGGACTAAGTCAAAGTGACACTGTAAATAAAATCATAAGAAGTCTCTTACGTTTTGATTGATTATGTCACTACGACATAGTCCAAAATGGTCTAGGAATCAATTTCCTTTACTGTTCGTAAAAAAAACATATTAAATTAAAATACCGATGTTAAAATAACGAATGATCTAAATATCTATAATAAGTATTTTACGCCTGTGCCATTAAACGTTGTAAGTTTCGACATTTAAAACATCGGCCTTCTTACTGTTCGGCATCGCTATTTTAACCCAAAATGTATTCACTTTTTGACACAAACTCATGGATATATTTACTCATTTACTCTATCAAAATATCGAAAGTTTACTTATCGATATTAATTTTGGAAGCACTATTGTTTACTTCCGAAAGAAAATCTAAAAATGAGTTAAAATTGCACATTTACTGCACATAGTGCCTTTGTATTAATTACAAGACGTAATACCATGATAATGTTTCTAGTTATACTTGCGAAACGGCCGGATTATGGCCGAAAATCAACAGTTTTTTTGTAAAACATCACTCACCTATGAAAGCTTATATTTTGTGGATCATTTTCTTTATTTCCCATTCGGGATTTACACCCACGAAATACACTCGCCATTCCACTGAACCTATACTTAAATACTTCACTGATAACTTTTTCGAAGAAATATATTTTCGGAGAATTATTATAAAATTCCGAAGGATGGGCGCACAGATCGCGAACAACAACAGTAATCCGACTAAATTAAGTGACACTTTTTCTTAGGTCTTTATCCGACTATCCGCTTATTCTATCCCATTCGTCTTAATTTAGTAGGGTTCACATGTCGGGTATTGACCAATAAAAATTGGCTACAAAACTGTGTTGTACACAGAAGAAAAAGGTGGTACGCTTGACAGTTGGCTACATGGGATCTAGTGTTTTCCTTCATCTTTGCGCCCATCCAACGCGGCCTGACAATCTGATAATCTGTGGGAGCCTTAAATGCGAAAATAGTAAATAAATAAACATAAACAGTAAAAGAGAGAGAGAGAAAGGTGACACCGTTAGTTTGTATTGCAACGTCGCTTGTGACGTTAATCTATGATCGCGTGCCTTTTTCTCTTGATCGCTCCAGTTATGGGAGGCATATGGTTGTCCTTATCTATGATGTCAAATAACATGGCGTCACATTTGTTATAACAACAAATTGGAATAATTTATTTTGCCTCTTTATTACGTTTAATACATTGAAATTTTAAAAATCCTTGAATTTAGTTTCTCTAAAAATACAGAGGTACGTTGATGAAATTTGGAGACACCTATTCGTCTTGTAGAAGCCGTTACTTAGTTTCTAATTTTCACATTTCTCACTTTAAAAATGACCAAAGTCCGAAACTTCCCCCCCCCATTTTACCACCTTCGTTGTAGTTTTCCTAAATCGTCGAAAGGAACATTTTTGTTCTCACCACATTTCTGCCTTCAAATACAAACTACCACCAATTTACCCCTAAGGTTTCCAAAATTGCTTAAAGCAATATTTTAAATTAATATATACGTACATTAGCCCACACAACATTTTCCACTTTTCTCACTTCAAAAATATTTATTACCACCTTAAGAGTTAGTATTTTCTGAATCGCCAGTAATATTTTTATATGTATATTGCCTTTTGTGTTACATAGGTAGGTTATTTGCATTGAAGAGCATTCCTACCAAATTTCAATTTTTTCATTCAATTTTTCTATACTAACTTTGCAACCCCATTTTATCCCTCTAGGGGTTGAATTTTAGTAATCGCTGAAATACGTGTCTTCCCGTGTGTAAAACGCGTGTGACATACGGAAGGACGGACGGACACGACAAAACTATAAGAGTTCCATTTTTGCCACTTTGGCTATGTAACCCTAAAAAGGCATTGGGCGATTTTGAAAAACTACCCCAAAGGTGATAAAGTTAAAGAGAGTTCGGCCATTTTTGAAATCAGAATAGCGAACGTCGTAGTTCACGATAAAAAAAAAGTATATAAATGTAGTACACAGTTCGACGGACAGATTTTTGGGATTAAACTCTACGGCGGAACGAACTTTAATAATACTCACCTATATTTTTCCTTCTGCTTCATGTGTTTGTAACAGTATGTTTTTAAATTTACAGCTGAAATTTTTATGATTTGTTTGTTTTTGTTCATTTGACAATTTTGTTATTTTTGTTGTCTAGGCAACGGGCAGAGACGATATCTTAGGTTTATACTGGACCATGGAGTTAAAATGATGGTTTTCCATGGAATTAATATCCGGCATGTATAATTTAGGAATTTTATGAATTTAGAATTTGCAAATTAAAAAGCTAGATCACCAGGGTATATAAATGGTGGATCGGACTAGAGCGATCAGTTCTTCTTCAGCCTCAAAAGTGGAAAATTGAAAACTCTGAAGTAAAGGTCAAGTCGGACCCCTAGAAGCCTCTATCTTCATACTAAAAGTCTACTTTATGTGGGGCTAAGTTAGGCCTCATGTCTCAAGAATCCTCCTCCATTTACGTGGTTCTAGCTTTCTTCGGGGACCGCTACTCTCTCTTTCCACCTCGGGCCCACCTGCCTCCGTGTGCCACCAGGGCCGCTGCCTCTAGCGCTCCGCAATACAGCGCCAGCGGTGTTCCTGGTTCGATTCCGGAACGCGAACTAAAGGAAGTCCCGTTGGAACTACTTTCATCCTTGCCAATAAAATCTTTAACTTTACCCTGGTGACGTTAGGGACTTTATTCTTTTTCTTAATTTGTGTGTATTATTTTATTCTGTGTGAAGAAAGCCTTACATAATTGCTAAATAAATACCCTGACCCTGATCTACTATTTTTATCCTTCTCTCTCCAATCTACCTCTCTCTTTCACTCATTTTTCTTTCAACGTCTGGTACCTGATCTTCCAAATTATCGGAAGGCCACGTAACACGACATATTTGTTGTTATACACAAATACATGGCAACAGAAATACATCATCTGTGATAATTTCGACTGTCTAGCTATCACGGTTCATGAGATACAGCCTGGTGACCAACAGATGGACAGTGGGATCTTAGTAATAGGGTTCCGTTGTTACCCTTTGGGTACGTAACCCTAAAAGAATACAAGAAACGCGGCAATCGATAAAAATTATGAGAGGAATAGTTTAAGGTATATTTAGCCTAAATATACCTTAAACTATTCCTCTAGGGTTCAAAATGTGCAAATGCCAATTATAGGTAACTCGCCGATGAAGCGTACTTTTACTGTATAAAAAAGATATAAATGGGTAATTATCTCAACCACATTTTTTGAGCGGCGGACGTGATAATTGGGGTGTAAAGTACATGTATTGGAAAACTATTTATTTTATAAATAATCTTACTCAAAGTACCATATTGAGCCAAAGTTAAAATTATTATTAACTTATTATATTTATCGTAAAAAAATATTTTCAATCCGAAACCAATTTTGGTGTCGTGTCCTGTACTTCCCGCATATACTGATATGTCGTGGTACAAACTTATTAAGCCTCAACTAGACTTATATTTTAGTTATCTGTATTCCTTATTAGTTGAGGTATTTTAAAATGTATCAATTATTGCATTTGCAAGTAAAAGGAAACTGGGAGCAGTGTAAATAAATCTGTCCAAGCGAAATAGTTAATTTTGGTGGTGAATATTGAAATTGATTTTATGATCGAACGAAACGTGATTAAACAAACAAATATAGCGTCAGATGTTCGTTCAGTTTCACTCCAGCAATAGACGGTGAAAGATTTGTACCATCTTTTTGCGTCTTCCCGCTAAGCACATAAGTATCTAATTTTGGTGGTATGAAATACACTTTATTAATCGTGATAACTTAGATAAGTCATTATTTCGCAAAAAGTTTTGTTGTGTGATAGTTTTTTCAAGTATGTTTATGGTGTCTTTTTAACTGTAACGAGTTAAGTTTTTGTTAAACTAAAACATTTATTTTTAATTTAAAAAAAATGTTAAATTTTATAATTTTGGTGGTACAATTTTGGTGGCTTTTGCGAAACACCAAAATTATCAAAATTTCTGGTCTCCACCAAAATTATTTAAACAACAAATAATCATTATTTATTATATTAGAAACTTACGTTTTGGATTTTCAAAAATAACAAGGAAGATTCCCTAACGATTATATTTTAATTAGCCCGATATGTTATTATTGATCGTGAGTTTTTCTAAGAAAAGTAATTTTGGTGGATAATAACAATTTTGGTGGTACATAATTAGTAAAATCGTTATATCTTAAAAAACACTTGGTATAATAAAGGGCCATTTTAACACTGTTTTTATAATGACTAATGACGTCACTTAAACGTTTAATTGTAAACCCTACTAAGAAAATAAAAAATACCACCAAAATTAGGATAATTTGACGCTTGTTGAAATTCACCCAAATGATCTATATCTATATCTATCTACATCTATATCTTATCTTATATTATATAGCTCAGCTCAGGAGTGTTGAAAAAATGATAAGTTTAGAAATCTGAGTTTCTCTTCCGGCAAGTTTGACATCGCACGGTGTAAAAACAATGTATCAATACCTGTAGTGCTGCTTTCTTAAAAATTTGCCTGTTGAATGGAGATTCAAAAATGATATCACAATTAAGATTATTGATTATTACTATAATCAAGTTATTATTAAGTATATCCAACAAAGACTGAATTCTATCAAACTATCGAATTTAAAAAACGACTCTTGCTACCGTTTCAAATCAAGTTGACTGGTTTTAAATGTTTTAAAAGACAATTTACGTGAATGTGAAATACAACAGCAACTAATTTCTGCCATAACGAGTGTAATCCTAAATTCCATTTCCATTATCGTTAGTTCTATATTGATGATGTGACAAAATTTTTATCGACCTAATATTCTATTGACGTAGTTTTACTTTTAATCGTGTTGTAGCATTTCATATTCAGGCAAGTGTCTTTTTAAAAACCAGTTAACTTAATTTTAAACGGAAGAAAAAGTCGTTTTTTAAATTCCAACAGCGGAATAACTGTTAAAACAAACATTCTGAGGCGGAACTACGTTCGCCGGGTCGGTCGGCTAGTTTTTACTCAAAAATATTTTACTCAGTCCTGATTCTCAGACTCCGATGCTGTGTGTGGCGTTTCATTTTTAACGTCCGACGCAAATAACCCTTAAATTGGAAAGACATTAAAATATAAAAAAACATTACAACGGGTGCTCTGAGCTTGGGGCTTTAAATGCATAAAAAATCTTGATATTTCCGTTTTTTTGAAAAATGCATGTACTATACAATGAACACTGCCAATTTACTAGTATATAAACTTATATACAAATGTACCTACACTGTGGTTAACGTTGCCAACGCAGCAGTAAGAAATACCTTATCAATTTACGCGTACAAATGAATAAATGTTAAATGTTGTTCATTAATTTTTTTAGAGCATCAGGTAGGGTAGGGATAGTAGTAGTATACGGTAGGTAGGTATCAAGTGTGTATATTCTTTGTTTGGAAGAGGCACATATCAGTGCGTGTGATGTATTGCATGTTCGGTGTCTATGACTTTAGGCTAATTTAGATTTCAGTTTTTAACTTAGGGTTGCGCTGAAAACCAGCGCCGAGGTGTTGACGCCGAGAGTCGTCGTGCGAGCTCGGCACACGCTGACGCGCCGCCCTTTTGCTACAATGATATTGTCCAGTTGTGTCTTTAATTTTACATTACATTTAGTTTTAGTTCTTATTTTCGCATTATTATTTTCTGTGGCAATAAATGTATTTTCTTTCTTCTTTCTTTCCTCTTTCCTAATTTATCACAAAACAACATTATATTAATGAAATGTTTGAAATCAATTTGGTTTCTTTTTCTATCACCTTTCATGTAACAGAGACACAAAATTGACTGTCGAATTACTGCATTGAAAGCTGAATATTTTCAAGTGTGTCGTAGTTAGTTGAATCCTATGCCATTGCTGCAGATTAAATCAAGTCTTCCTATAAACAAAAATCTACTAAAAGTGTTTAAGAGCTTGTTTTAGAATCAGATAAACCACCTGCGGGCCTAGTACGGTTGCGTTTATCGCGTGATAAAGTGTGGATAAAACATCCGTCACTCTATGACTCGTACATAAGATATCCACATTTTGTTCACGCGATAAACGCAACCATATTAGGCCCACTGCTCGCAAGAAATTAGGTTTTCCTTCAGAAGCAGACATGTCATTCGGACTTGCATTTATCAATGGTACCAACATGGTACCTGAAGTCAAGTTATTGTCAAATTTCAACCCGACGTAAGCCTTATCTGTCTCTCTGGTTTTAATATAGGGTTTGGCCGTTAAATATTGCGGGAAGAAACAAAGAAAGGATAAAAATTATACAAAAGAAAAATCCCTATACAATAATTCAACAATAATACAATTAAAAATTAAAACTAAACGTATTTAAGTTAAAATAAAACTAAGCTGCTCAAATATTAAAGATATAAATAATAATCACCACCATAAAAAGAACACCCCCTCTAGCAGGTCCACTCGCGGCATGGTCCCTAAGACACTGGCTGCATTACCTCTCTGGATAGCTAACCCTCCGGGGTAGATCCTTTGTGAGAGGTAAACACCAGCTCTAGGATCTCCGGAGGAGCCTATGAGCCGGGATGACAGGGCCTTAATAAGCTTTTCATATTAGCTGACCAAGGTCCCATGGTCTCCACTGCAAGCGCCACAAATTCGTAATTATTTAATAATGATGATTATTTGAGACGCTTGAGGGTTTGGTTTGGGCCTGATCTGCTGCTGCACCGGCCCGATAACGGGTTGACTGGACGTGGGAAAAGGCGAATGTGTCAACACACGTCTCGTCCCACACCAGTGCCCTACCCAGTTTCCACGGCACCTATGTAGCTCCGTCTGGTCGCTTGCCATCGTCTCTATGCAACTTTGGTCAATAACATTAAACTAAAAATAATGACTACACGACGAGGACCCCTTGATTCGTTAGTTTTGTATCGATGAGTGGTGCTGTGTAATTAAAAATACAGTCGTCTGCAATATTTTTTACGGGATTTAGAAAGCGAAAAAGCACACTGGCCACCTGATCAGGTAGTAAGTGGGATCTAATCTAAGACCCATACACATTTGCTTCTCAAGACTACAATCTTAAGACTGCAATCCTAAGACCGCAAATTCGTTGCCAACCCTGAGGGCTAAGATGGAATGCCTCCATGCTAGTAATTTCACCAGTTGTCTTAGCCCCACAACAACACCACAATGTGAACACGTCAACATCAAATATTAAAGGGATCACAACTGGTTACCCACGTAAATAATTTCGTAATATTGTGTGTGTGTTTTTCATGCTGCGGCCGCGTCTGCTCATGATTAGGGACTCCGGACGTGCCCGAAACATATCGAGGGTTGTTCGATATTACCTATTTACCGGAGTAACCCGTTGTGATCTCTTTAATATGTCCGAGTCTCACGGAAGTGTTATGTTTAAAACATCAACATCAAGTTAATGACGTCATCATATCATCAATTAAGTTATTAGATTGTCAGTTGAGGGCGAATAAATTTAAGATGGCGTGTCGTGTGTTGCAGGCCGAGCCCGTCGTGATCGACGAACTGTCCATCGCGCTGGGCGGCGGGCCCGACGGCTACCGCGCCACCTTCTCCGACATACGCGCCACGGGCGTCTCCAACATGACTATCACTAATGTCAGGTACCTACTCTACGTCGATTCTTGACAAGTCTTACTAAATTTAAGTTGTATTCTGATTTCTAAGGAAGAGGCTAGTACGCTGCTCCTGTGCCTGCATACCTATATCCAGTGCTAAGTATTGGGCATGCACAGGTCGGACCTGGAAAGCCACCAGTTCCAGCTGACGCTCTTCGGGCCGCACATAAGCGCACGCGCGCGCTACCGATCGTCGGGCGTTCTGCTGCTCGTGCGTGCCTCGGGCGGCGGCGACTACTGGGGCGAGTACGGTAAGTGCGCGACTGCGGGAAACTTGTATTAGTCGTTGTTGAATGCCAGTGTCCGTCGTAACTGAACAGTGTACAGTCAATGATATTGTAATTAGCCCAGTCTATAACAACACAAAAAAAGGCAAACATCGCAAACCCGCATGTAATTTAAAGGTGTATGTGTTGTAGATATAAATGATCACTATCAATGACCCATTCGATCTGTATCATAAAACGCGACTTTATTGTATTGTCATTTTCGACCAGTAGTCCAGTCACCAAGTCGCCTGAAAGTACGTACTGTGGTAAACGAGTGCTCGAAAGGAGGGTGTGGATGGAAAAGTTGAAAGCAGAAATTTTGACTTCGGAACTTTGTTTGAACTAGTTAGGAGATAAACATACTAAAAGTCCCCACCCCTCGGAGGTGAGCCCTAGGGGGAGGGGCACAAGAAGGTCCCGTTTTTTTTTGTTTTTTGTTTACATCTTTAAAACGATGCATGATAGTAAATGGTACTGTATGGCATTATTAAACCTGATAAAATGATATGAGCTCGAGAATTTAATTCTCTTTAAGAATATATATATACATATTATATTAATATATCACCTACCGTTGAAAAGTTATACCACATTTAAACATTTCGGCACATATAAATATTTCGCACCAATATATTGCAAAGCTCATTACTTTCGCTATTATCAGGTGCAACCGTAGATTACAGGTTATGTTACATATTAATTTAAAAAACTATTTTTTATTAAGATTTGAACTCAATAAAAAAGGTTTTTCTCAAAAATATCCGTTAAAGTTGTCATTATTTATTAAATTTCAGAAGAAGAAGTGCATAGTTTATGGTCAATCTAAAATAAAAATAAAATTAAACATTACTGGCTCGATTTAATCGACAACAAATAAACGGCACTATTCCATAATATTTTCGTTTAATTAATATTCCTTGTTGGGGGAGGGGGGGGGGGGAACATTTTTTTATTGATATGTAACGTTGAAATCTACGGATACATGTGATAATAGCGAAAGTAATGAGTTTTGCACTATATTGATGAAAAATATTTAAATGTGCGGATTTTTTAAAATGTGGTATTACTTTTTAACGGTAGATGATACATTAATATATGTGTATATATTCGTAAAGATAATTAAATTCTCTACAAGCTAAGTCTTCTTCTTCGTCGTTTTCACTCTTGACAGAGTGGGCGTGGTCATCATATCAGGCGCTGGTGGAAAGCTTCACAACTCGGCGCCACTACTCTCTGACAGCTGCCTTCCTCGTGCAAGCTATGTAGGGGGCTGTTTTCTACAGACGATATATATGCAAGTTGGAGAGAAATGTAAGAAAAAATAGGTGAGGTCAAAAATACATTTTTGAAAATCGACCGCTTTTTGGAGCTCATATCTAGACAATGATTGAAAATAGGTGAAAAATGTATAGAATCAAAGTTGTAGAGAATTTTATCAGCTTTAATAATGCCATACAACACCATTTCCTATCACGCATCGTTTTCAAGATGTAAATAAAAAACAAAAAAACGGGACCTTCTTTGTGCTCCCCCTTAGGGCTCACCTCCGAGGGGTGGGGACTTTTAGTATGTTTATCTCCTAACTAGTCCAAACAAAGTTCCGAAGTCAAACTTTCTGCTTTCAACTTTTCCATCCACAAATTTTCATTGCCAGGACTAAAGGGATACTTTGCGTCAAATTCGATAGTTCTGATTTTTTGCAGACTTGTTTATGATCTTGGCCCGATGAATAATCCAAGTTTGTGACCTCGAACGCCGAATGCAACTTTACCAAAAATAAAAAATACCGCGAAAATTTCGTTGATAGTACCTTCTTCGGACTTTTTTAAATTAGACTATATTTGATACAATATGAGACTACAATTGTCTCTGTAGACCCAATAGTTTTCCAGAGTCTCGTGTAAGAGGTAACCTGGGCAGATTGAAGCCGGTTTTCGTCGCAGCCTTGGCGAATAGTTGGTATCGCAGTTCGTCAAGGTTGTTCAAAAAATTGCGAAAACGAAAATTGATGAATTTTGAAAAGCTTCATCTCGGAAACTTTTGGGTCAACAGAGACATTTTTAGTCTCATATTGTAGCAAATTTAGTGTACTTTAAAAACGTGCTGTAAAAGTTGTGTAAAAATCTAGTCCTTTAGGGTTATAATCTCTAAAATCTGAAAAAAGTCCGAAATGTTCGTGTTTATTTTTATTTTTGACAAAGTTGCGTGCGGCGCTAGAGGTCACAAACTTAAATTATTCATTGGGCTAACATCATAAAAAAATCAGAACTACCGGATTTGACGCAAGCTCTGATGTATAAAGTTACTGGAGTACAGTTCCATTGCCGGTTAAGGCAGACGAATTTTCATAAATCCATAAAAGCAGTAATACTTAATTGTTTTCAAAAATAAAAGTAAGTCTTTTTTGTGTAGAATTGGATATTTAAGGCAATTGCCATCCATGTGGCGTCCGTTTTTTCCACCTGTATATTAGTGTTAGCGGTACACCCCAGTAAAATGCTGCAAATACTGTTAAAAGCATGAAAATCGGAACGATTGATCTTTAGGCCATACGAATCAATTTGACCCGTAGCACGAAAAAAAAAACAAATTGGAGACGAGTTATGACGTCATCTTTATTATAAATGTATGGGAAAAAAAAGTTGATACCTATCGTGTGTGGTATCTAATGAAAGGGCTTACTAATCGTTTTCATTTTGAAAATCGAAGGCTTGTCTGCATACAAAATGAAACTAACTGTTTTGTTTGAAGCCGATCGCGATTGCGAGTGAGTTACGCGAAAGGCCTGCCGATTCTAAAAATATATCACATCATTATATTTCAGTCACTTGTTTTAAATTAAAATAAAAATCATTTTCAGAACATACCAAGTTTGGGCTCCTCCAGATGATACGGTTGAATCATTATTTGTTAAATATACCTAAAATGATACGTAATAGCCTCATATCCAACCCCAAAAAAGCAACTTTGAAAATATTTACATTTAGTATTTTTTTAATAATTTGGAATATTACAAAATGTGATAAAATCACAAGTACCTAGTTGAAACATGTATAAAAGTTCAATTTTAGACACTGAGGATAATAAATAAAAGGATAATATGATTGAAAACTCCGCTCGCATTAGTATTTATCATAATCAGTGTCTAACATTCAACTTTTTATACATGTTTCAACTACTTGTGATTTTATCACATTTTGTAATATTAAAAAAGTTACAAAAAATACTAAATGTAAATATTAAAAAAATTGCTTTCTTGGGTTTGGATATGAGGCTATTACGTATCATTTTAGGTATTGTGCGGGCTCGCATCTGTGACTGGTTGGTGGCTGGTTCGGGGCAGGTTCGGTGGAAGATAACTGCTGGTGATTGATTTCAGACGTATTGGAGAGGGCGGAGGCTCTTCTTATTACCCTGGCGAGGAGTGGCAATGGAATGCGATGCTGGAAGGTTTAGGCGCCCTTTTTATACCAATTTTCTTGGCCTCCGTCCTCCGCTCCACTTTTCTTTATTTTCGTAAATTTTCCTTATTTTCTAATACATGTCATATAGCCATCATATATACTAGAAAAACTTAAGAACTATGGACGCTATCTATTAATATCAAACTTAAACTATTTATTTACAAAATATAGGCAAAACTCGTGAAAAACGGTTTTCGCAGCAACAGGTATTTTCTCGCCATTTTCATATGGTCGGGAAAATACCTAACGCTTACGCGCTTACGCGCTTATCCCCACTCCGCATGCGTACTGCCAGGTAGGTTTGTTTACATTCTGTAAACTACGGCAGTGTGGGTAGGTACTCCCGTACCCAGCGGCTCCAGAAGTGGTCGGCTACACGTTGCGATGTTCGCCACGTCGCGCGGCCGACCACTGTTGAGTTGTCGAAAGTAACCGGCACGGGTACCCTTGCGGTACCTCCCAGCAGGAAGTGGTTCGGCGTGATCGACTCGGGCTCGCAGGGGTCCACCGACACGTGCGTGAGCGAGCGGCTGTTGACGTGTACTTCCGCTTCGGCTAACAGCGTGCTGAGGGTCTCGTCGTTCGGGTGGCGCTCTTCTAACACGGCGTAGAGGGAATTCTTGACCGCCTTGACCATTCTCTCTCAAGCCCCGCCCATAAACGGGGCTCCGGGGGGGATGAAGCGCCACTTGATGAGGTGCTTTGCGGCTTCTTCTTGGGTCCCCTCGTCGAAGGCGTGGCGCAGCTCCTTGTCCGCGGCGTGGAAATTCGTGCCGTTGTCCGACCTTTCCGTAGGGCAGCCGCGCTGCGCGATCATCCGCCGGAGATTCGAGCCATCACCGCTGAGTCCCCGCTGAGGCTGGGCACCACTTCAAGGTGCACGGCTCGTACTGTGTAGCATTAATTAAAAAAATTAAAACAAAAATTACAAAATCAAATTAGTAGGAGTGCTTAAACATTAAAAGTAACCTACAGGGCTCAGTCATCCGCGCTGTGTCGTGTACCCCCCGCCCGCCCTCCGGTGCCCCGCAGCGCACCGCCTGCAATATACGTAAGTTGCGGTACGCACCCCTAATTACCTTTGTTCTCCTAGTACTTTAGATAAACATGCAAACGCTTTGGATGGATGCAAGGCTTAGTATATAAAAAAAAACAGCTATCTAGCCTGTTCATAAATACAGCCGCCATGTTTACACTAAAATAAAAATAAAACGTTTATTGTGTTTTTTAATACGCATAGTGGCAGAATATCATGATGCCTGTGCCACAAATTTATGTGGAATGGAAATTAAAAAAGAGGACTTTGCCGGCCTAGGCCTGCTGGATTTGTATGAAATTCCATAAACGATCTCTTGTCCTAGCCGCACCTGAAACGTCATACTTGACGGTCTATTATAAGGAACATAACATCAATATTTCATGGCATGTTTGAGAATAAAGATTGTAAAAAGGTGAGAATTAACGACAGACAGACTCTTCCGAAAGTCCTACTGCTTTTTCTATAAGCAATGACGATGTTACATTTTTATTCGAATTTCAAATTTATTCATTTTTTACATAAAAGCCAGATGCATTCCATTTTTATATCCAAAGCATCTCAAAACTTTACATAGTGACCCTTTCTTTTAGACGTTTGATCATCACCATAATTTTCAAAACCTACAAGATCGTCTGTGTGAGCATTGTAGGTGAATCTGGGGAAAATAGACACTTCGTCAAATACTAAGGTACGCAGATGATCTTGAGGCAATATTTTTGTGACAGTATATTTGAATTCTTTAAATATTAAAGTATTGATGCCTGGTGACAGTTCAATTTTAGTCAGCAATGACTTTAATAATCTTTTTGACGGTAATGTAAAATGCTCATAAAATAATCTGTAAGCTTACGAACTTTTCCTAAATAACGAAAGTGACAGATTTTTTTATTCTTGGGTTCTCCCTTGTTTTTTCTTCTGACCCTCCATGTTTTGCATTCTCGTAATAGTAGATTGTTAACCAAGGGATGAAAGTAATCAATTGCAGCCCGAGATATTTAGGCCGCACGAGCGATAGCGAGTGCGCCTATAGTTCGAGGGTGCAATTGATACTTTCACCCGAGTTAAATACTCTACTTTTCATTTCGATTACGAGGAAAGTAAAAAAAAAGTTATTTATAAATCTTTGAGAAAAAAAAATAACGTGAAATACTAGGAGTGCATACACATTAAAAGTAACCTACAGGGCTATAGGGCTGTGCATTGCTGTGACGTGTGGGATACAGCCGCGCTGTATCTTGTACGAACCCGACCGCCGCACCGTGCTACGTAATCGCCTGCGATCTAATTTGCGCTACACACCTCCTAATTACTGCTATGCTCCTGGTACTTTATTTACCATGGCTCAGTATAAACTTTTTTTTTTAAATAATCTTACTACAGAGAGGCTGCATAGGTTTTTGCTATTGCACAGGTCTATATACATAGTTCTTTTTTCAAATTACTTTTCTTCCCTAGGGTGGACATGTATCACTTTCAACCCGCTTCTAAGATAAACAAAGGCCTACTTTCAGAGTATGAGACATGAAAATAGTTTTGAAGATTCTATCATACGGCAAGATTTTTTTCTTCTGGAAGAGTATGCGGGTAAAGGAAAATCCGAATCGGGGAAGAATGGAGTTTCGCTCCAATAACTCAATAACACTTATTGGAGCGAAGCGAATGAAGTGAGCTAAGCTCCATTCTTCCCCGATTCGGATTTTTCTTTAACCGCATATATTTCTCCCAAACTATTAGAGATATCAGGATCAAATTTAGCCCGTAATACGACATCCAGCCATAGACGGTTTAGAAAAAATAAAATTGAAAATCGGCCATACCACCCAGGAATAATCACCGAAAATCTGTTCCCATAGACTTGCAATGGCAAAAAGGGGAAAAGTGCTGAAACTTCGATTTTAAGCGGCGCTCTTCGCTCGTATCCAGATTCTGGAGGCAACTTGCGGCTTAACCTTTTGAACGCCATACGTCGAATACAAAATGTGCCACCCACACGCCAAACATGTTTGCTATGCTATGCAAATTACACCTTATTGCTACCAAACAAAGTCTCTTTTAATCTTAAACTCTTGTCGGCTGTAGCCGACGTGGCGTCAGTGGCACGACTTTTTGTTGACGGCCAGAGCCGACTGTGGCGTTGAAAAGGTTAAGCTAAGTGAGTGAGCGTTACTGAGATTTCTGAAATGATGGCAGCAAACCGCTTCGCTCCATTTAGACTTGCCGTGCAAGTGCACCTAGTTTTTATTTAAACTTCGTTCACATGATTACTCACTGAAACTTGTCTTGAAACCATGTTGGGAAGAATAATATTTCTAAATATACATTTGTTACATTATGCGAAAGCTATGAGCAGCAAAATGTTGAGAGCACATAGTAGACAATGCAAGAAATGCTGTGCTTGTGTTGCTAATTATTAAGTCATCTATTATCAGCGTCGCTGTTGGGGTCTAGGTACTCGTACGTGAGCGCTCGTGCTTGAGGAAAGTGTAGGTAGGTACAAAGAAAACGTAAAAATTTACAAATATGTTTGTTCATTTACGGGGTGATTTAGATATAATACCATTCCAGTAACTATGTAGTAGACAGTAACTGGTGTGTGGTGTGTTGAATGTCAGCCGTGTGTTGTCGCAGAGGGCGTGAAGGCGAAGGTGTACTTCCGCGGTGCGCCGTACGAGCGCGCCGGCCGCACCTACCTGCGGCTGCAGCAGCTCAAGCTCGACTTCTCGGTGAAGGAGATCCAGATGGGCGTCGAGAACCTGCACAATGGAAACGCCGTTCTGCGTAACTCATACATACCTATATTTTCATATAAATATAACTTTAACCCACCACTCGGTTTACCGATCGCTTTTGATGTTAGCGAA
Source organism: Acleris literana (assembly GCA_946894065.1). Classification (NCBI taxonomy): domain Eukaryota; kingdom Metazoa; phylum Arthropoda; class Insecta; order Lepidoptera; family Tortricidae; genus Acleris; species Acleris literana. The sequence continues at coordinate 38,232,381 of OX335668.1, read as the reverse complement.
AAAACTTAACAGCGTCTTGTGATGTAGCAATCTGCAAGGGTCGGCGTGAACCCAAGATAGCGGGTACGAGTTTTTGAATACGACATCATAAGTTTTATTTGGAATTTAGCTGATCGTAAACAACAAAAATCTATCTAGTCGGCAATCGCGTTTAATACCAGTGTTAATATGAAAATGCAATGGTCATTTTTCACACACTAAAAATAAAGTGAAAAGAGTTATTAAAATCGTAAAATACTCTAATTACTCTTCGTGGTACAAGTTTGTTTAAAATTACTTAAATTTGAATATCTCTTTACATATTGCATAATATTACAGTAAAATTACTATCTAAGAGGATTTACATTTTTGTAACAGTTGTCAAACAGTTGGTTGGAAATTATATCTTGAAAACACAAAAACAACTTTCAAAACTATTATAGGAACTAATATAAGGTAACATGACCTAAAAATAGTAAGCACTTCGATACAATTCAGTAAAATTATACATATCACCTTAAAAAAGGTCGGGTATCCGCCATTTTTGAATATTTATTTATTTTATAGTTATTTTTAACCTGTCACTGGTAAATATCTTAGCCTCATTGTGCAAAATGTGGTTACAGAATTATCAAAAAAATAATTGAGTTGTTGATAATTCTGTAGCTCTGATTACCCCACTCTGGAAATGAAGGCGTGGGTCTATGAGATATGTATGTATGTTTTTATTTATTTTATTATAGCAACAAACAGTCATTACATGATCGGAAGTACAAATTGCACTAGTACTAGTACAAAAAAAGACAAACAGTGCCCAAAAGAAATAAAACTAAGCATGGTCGTTAAGACAGTAAATAGCAGAATTTGATGAAACTTAGCATTGTATGCAACACCTATATTTGCTAGAAAATCACTTGATATCCAAAGGAAATAAGTAATCTGGGACTACCTTATTGAGAACAAAACCTCAATATTCGTCAAAGTTAGAGCACTTTTACTGCTTTTTTCTCTTGTTGTCTGAAGTGCTGAAGCGCCCAAATTTTTAGAATTAATTTTATCAAACACGTTATGCGCTGCTTCTTCGAGCATAGTCCAATCACAGTAGGCTTTATTAGAATGCATTCATCATTTTTGTTTAACGTGTGCGTCGGGATGGCTGATGAACACGAATTTAAAGTAAATGTCTATGGATAAATGGTACCTGCTGTGTTCCTCTGCGTATCTTTCGTTAAATATTGTGTACCTGTCTCCAAAGAGAACAATACCAAACACGAAACCCACAAAGCCATTCTGACGACAGGATGGCGCGCGGACCTTTTAAAATACACGTTAAATTAAACAAAGCGAACAGTTAAAATTTGGTATCTCTTGTAGAGCAATAAAAATTAACATTGGAATTTAACCGATTTAATTCATGGTCCAGTTTGTGGGGCCTTGTTAAAAGCCTATGCTTTACAAAAAGTTGAAATAGAACCCTATGTTTTGCATATTGTTTTCTTGGAGGAGCTACACAATTTTTTTCAATTTAGGTACCTACACGGTAGGTATGTTTTTTTTATGTATATTCATCGATTTCTCCGTCAATAGTGGACCGAAATTAAAAAAAAAAATTGGTCTGATAGAGTATATACTTCCAAGTAGGTCCCATTGTTACCAAAGGGGTTTGGGTAAAAGTGTTGTCATTTGTAAAATTCATACATTTTCAAGGTGAGCGGCCATACGTAAAAGTGGTAAATTATGATAGAATTATTAAAAATAAACATATTTTGTTATGTAAGTGCATCGGAGAGGAGATATTTAAATATTCATACCTGGGCGTACTTTTGTACTAAAAACTTAATACTTAAATCTTTAAAATCTCCGCTCCGATATTATTTAACGCCATAAATTATATATATCTATGTGTATTTAGAGGTCCTCTAAATAGCCACGTAAAAATCATCCGTGGCTGCTGAAAAAAAATGACAATATTCTTCAAACAAATTTACCCAATGCCCTTTGAATCTGATCCGTGAGGAATTGAAGGAACTCCTCAAATATTATAGGCATAAATCTGCCGTCCAAATTCAAACGGACGGATTTCCAAAAAATCGATTTAATTATATTTTATTGTTTTGTTTATTTGAAAAAATCCTACAATTGGATAACTTTTTAAACGTTAAAACCTATTATCGCCCGTTTCTCAAAACCTATGAAACATACATGCGTCTTTTGAATTAGGACGGCAGAAATATAGCGATTTTAGTGTTTTTAGTAACAAGTCTAGCATTTGCATTCAGAAAGTAACATTTGGTGAAGTGGAACTGATGATGAAGACCACAGATGGCCACCGGAACTCGTCAACGGTACCTATTTTTCGATTAAGATAGTTGAGCGACTATAACGAAGAACATTTAATTGTTTAAATACGACTATGACTTTTTCGCTGCGTTGGTTGCGGCGAGCTTAAAATGTCTTAAAGTTTCATATCAACTAAGAAGTGGGATTACATAACAGCTTATTATGATAATTAAAATGTATAAAAAAAAAAAGTTTGTTGGTTAGAAATATTGCAAGGCGCCGACTTCAGTTGGACTGACCTATTTATTACCTAAGTACCATTTTACAAGAAGTTATTTTTTGCGTTTTTGAAGGCGGTTTTTCTTTTTTAAAACATTTATTTTACATTTAATTGTTTTATTTAAATAAGAACATGAATATGAGACGTTGTGTCGACAGAGGCGGCCCTAAACCTGTTCATCAACACGAACGCGCAGGAACTGCTCAAGGAGATGAAGCCGGAGCTGAAGCGCGACCTGGCCGAAAAAATGTCGCGCTTCCTGGCGCGCATACTTGATCACGTGCCCTACGACGACTGGGTGCGCGACTGAGCGCCGCCGCGCCCGCCGCTGCCGCGTGTGCTCCTCGGGGAACCACTCACATCCTGCCATCTCCACAAACAACGTCCTGATCGATGGCTCGCTATTAGTCAGCAAATATTTCCTTAAGATAAATGTATAGGTACTTAATTACTAGGACTACTTAAAAGTTCGTGTATTATATTTAGATGCTGTTCGAAAAGATAAAATAAGTAAAAGGTAGTAGGTAAAATTTTCACTGGATGTGAACGGCGGGACATAGCCCCGGCCAACACACATCGATGCATCCACTACAGACGCATGCAAGCATTTATCTGGGGTGCTTCTCATAACAAGTAACAACGTTTTAAGTATATTATTTGATATTAAAAATGTTCATAACTTATGAATGTATAATCATAAGATAAACCAAACTTTAGACAAAAAAAACTATTACGAGGGTTGATCCCTATGCTCCACCCCTAACCAACTTACAATGAAACTACATTCAAGATTTATATTTTATTTTTCTACGTAGTCTCCCTGTACACTAATACACTTATTCCATCTGTGCTCCAGCATTTCAATAGCCTCCTGAAAAAATTTTTGTCCGACCTCTGAAAACCACTCCTCCACAACAGATATCACCTCTTGATTGTCCAAAAATTTTTTTCCTCTTAAAAACTCCTTTAATTTTGGGAATAGCCTGTAGTCGCTGGGGGCCAAGTCCGGCGAATACGGTGGGTGCTCAACCAATTCAAAGCCTGCTTGGTGTATGGCAGCCTTAGCAACACAGGAGGTATGGCTGGGAGCATTGTCTTGGTGGTAGAGTACGCCACTTGTTAACTTACCCCGGCGTTTCTCTTTAATAGCCTCTCGCAATTTTAGAATAAGGTTTGCATAATAGGCCCCTGTAATAGTCTCTCCCTTTTTTAAATAGTCAGTCAGGATTATCCCTTGAGCATCCCAGAATACAGACAACATAACCTTTCCAGCAGACGATGCCACTTTAAATTTACGTGGTGGCGGAGAACCACTGTGTTTCCACTGTTTACTTTGAACTTTAGTTTCGGGATCATAGTGATGTACCCAAGACTCGTCCATGGTTATGTATCTATGGAAATAATTATCTTTATTTGATTGATACATGTCCAACAGACGCTCGCAAATCAATACTCTATGCCTTTTCTGATCAATGGTTAACATTCGTGGCACCCATCTTGCACTGATCTTATTCATGCCCAATTCTTTAGTAAGTATCTGTTGCACTACATGATATGACAAGCCAGTCTCTTCAACAATTTGCCTGATACGTATTCGCCGGTCTTGTAACACAATATCGTGAACTTTTTTAATGTTTTCGTCTGTAGTGACCGTTACAGGTGGTCCACCGCCATGTTGGTTTTCACAACTTGATCTTCCGCACTTAAACTCTCGACAAAAACGTTTGACTATGTCATAGGATACTGCACACTCCCCTACAGTTGCCACAATATCTCGATGGATTTGAGTTGGTGTCATACCCTTTTTTTGTAGATATTTTATTACCGCCCTCTGCTCAACAGGATCCATTTTCATAAAAAATCGCAATTCAACAATTTCAGTAAGCTGTAGCTCGATAATAGTTTGACATTTTATTTTTTTAATTTTTTTATAATAACCTCTAAATGTCTATGAACCTACAGCAAAAAGGTTTTAATAACCAAGTAACAGCAAAGAGGTCAGGGGTGGTGCGTACGGATCAACCCTCGTAGTATAACGTTCATCTATAATTTATATAAGTACTTCAATATTATAAAAAGGTACAGTTTGTGACGTTGTAGGGGGTAATCTCTGAATTTACTGAACCGATTTTGAAAATTCTTTTACCAATAGAAAGCCACGTTATTTGCAAGTGTCATAGGCCCAACGAAGTGGGCACGTGAACAGCTAGTTTTACATAATATCGTAATGTGGGTAAATTTAATTTCCTATGACATACATAAGATATATTTTTTACAATAAATATGCAACAAAACAAATAAAATTATTTATTTAAAAGGTACAGTCGAGTTCATAAATATGTGTAGGTAAACTTGAATACCTTGTCTATTTAATTTCATGTTTAAACTGCCATAGGTATATACTTAAACTATCACAGCGAATAAACAGACAGAAATCAAAATGTAAAAAAGTGAGATATACAGATAGGTGTTATGTTATCATACCTATGTCTAAGTTCTTCTGTATGTCGTTTTCTCATTTGTAATTAATACGTGTAGCATAATTAATACGTGTTAATTCAGAGAATTTTAATAAATAAATAAATATGATATAATATAATCCGGATCTAACGTAAGTGTTTAAGCCCGAAATGAATTTTGGATCACTTAACCGATTCGTTGCGTCTTCCATTTTCGAAAAATTTTGGCTGTGGCGGCGAACAATTATTTCATGACACGCCAGGCGTGCCATACGCCATAGAACATGATGACACGCCTAGCGTATCATCCGCCATGTGTAAAAAATTATATACTTTTTTAGTTTTTTTTACTGATTTAGACATGATTGAGTTCAGTTGACATCAAACCAAGGAAGTGAACTGATTAAAACGTCGTTTTTAATTTTTACTCGCGTTTAAAATACGTGTTTTACTTGAAATGGATGGTAAGTGACTTTAAAAGTTCAGATGTTACAAACGTTTTCTACTAAGTATAGATTTTACTTTATGTAATAGAGCATATAGTAGGAGATCCGAGTAGGTGAAGATTTGGACCGGGCTGTTTATTCGATGAAAAGTATTTTATATCAAATTGAATACGCTAAATAATATGTGGCGAATAGGTAGGCTGAAAATTTTCAGTCCAGTAATATATTTTTTTCTTTTTTTTTTCTGGGTTTATCTGCGATCAGTCTGTTCGGTTAGACTATGAGCAGATGAGTTAAGTGGAGTATTGATTTTCTCGGCAAATAGAGCCACTGTCCTATTCCCCCTCAAATGTGTAACACATCAGCTCTTTTGAGCCTCTTGATCGGGTTTGGGGTCAACAAGTCCTTCGATAGTGGGTTGGGGTGGATTTCTAGTCGATCCTTGTAGCTTGCTAAGTAGCGTTTTGCCTCCTCTTCAACAGTTGGAATCTCAAGGTATTCGTGGATTTCTAGGTTGCGTGCAAACCAGGGAGCAGCTGTCAGGACTCTTAGTATGTGGTTTTGCGCTTTTTGGAGACAGAGGATGTTGGATTTGCTCGCAGATGACCACAATTGGATGCCGTAAGTCCAAATCGGTTCGATGATGGAGCAATATACTCTTACTTATAAAATATAATTAATAAAAAAATAAAAACTAACTTTGTTTTAAAAAAATACAATAGCTTGTTTAATGGACAAATTACATACCAATCGAAAGTATGAAGCCTATAGAATATGCAAACGTTATTTTGACTATTTTTTTCCCATCAAACTATTGGGTAGGCAGGTATAAACAGGTAAGTCGGTACTAGTAATTTGCACCAAACCTAACGTTTGCATATTCTATAGACTTTATACTTTCGATTAGTATGTAATTTGTCTATTAAACAAACATTTGCAATTTAAAAAAAAAGTTCTTTCTTTTTTAATGATATAAGTACTGGACTAAATTTTTTCAGCCTACCTATTCGCCACATATTATTTAGCGTATTCAATTTGATATAAAATACTTTTCATCGAATAAACAGCCCGGTCCAAATCTTCACCTATTCGGATCTTAGACCAATAGAAAGCGACATTATGTCGCCTACGCACGACATAAAGACGAACTTACATGAGATGAGAAGTGAAAAATAATAAAACAAATGATGTATTTTTACCCCGTAACATGTGCATTTGCGGAGAAACAAATTCTCGATGTTTTTATTTTATATCCACCATATTGTATTTATAAAATATAGTAGTTTATACGTCTATAAAGTATCACTCTTATTTTTTCATACCATAAATTAAGGTTGATTTATAATTTGTTAACCCTATTTTCATTATACCCGTCATTCCCGTCTATTTGTTTATAAGTTACGTCTCGAGGTAATTGTTAACAGATAAAGCACGCAAAATGATTGTTACGTTTTTACTAATTGTAATTAACTAATTTAATATATGTATAGATGAAAGAGTTTTTGAAAATCATATAATTTGAAGTTAAATTGAAATCTTATTGTAAGATTTTATTATGATTGGTTTTTCAATGAATACTGATATTTAATAAGCAGTGATCGGGGTTTAGGATGCGACTCGGGGTGAATGACCTCAATCATTATGCTAGTATGTATATGTTGCGGGGATAGATTCCTTTTTCGTCGTATTCCGTTATCGGCATATTCTTGTTTCGGCACATTCCTTTGTGGTCGTACTCCGTTATCGGCATATTCTTGTTTCGGCACATTGCTTTGTGGACATATTCCGTTATCGGCATATTCTTGTTTCGGCACATTCCTTTGTGGACGTACTCCGTTATCGGCATATTCTTGTTTCGGCACATTCCCCTTTCGGCTCAAATCATTATATAAACACAATTGAAATCAATCCTAGGTATCGTTATTTTTTATTTTCAACGCATACATAATTATAAATAGTAGTTATACAATAAATAGTTTACAAGAAACAAACAGAAAATAATATTTTTCAATGGTAAATATCACAAATACCATTTTACAAAAAAAAAACATTATTACGCAAGCAAAGTCACATATATTTCATAGTATAATTTATTTACTAAAATGGGTCGAAACAAGAATATGCCGTATACGTCCAAACAGGAATGTGCCGAAACAAGAATATGTCCAATCAATCAGGAATACGACGAAAAAGGAATCAATCGGCGCGGGATTTCGGACTTCGTGTGGTTTGTGGTTCACGACAGTAGATTCACGTCACGTTCATACGATGACATTAGTTGCATGACACTAGTTTTATCCAAAAATCGCCCGCGACACCAAACTGTTTCAGTGTCGAGAAATCGATGCTTGCATTGTAAAACTTAACATTTACACGTGAATTTGTTGATGAAATTAATGTCACGGAACTACTTTCATGCCACTAGTTTCGTAATGTAAGTTCGGCTTTACTCCAACTTATAACTGTCCGGACTTCATCAAAGATTCTATGACACCGATGATTGACGTATCTCGTTCCTGTAGTTCCACTAAGGCGATCTCGATTATGCAAAAATATTAATTTACGAGTATAAAATCCAAGTCGCATTTTACATTGGATTTCCTTAAAATATTTTTAGTTTTTTGGGTTGATTGTTCTTATACATTGTTGATTTGGATTTGTATTGACTTTGGAGGATAATAAAATTATTATATTTTATTTTACATGATATTAATCGAAATTACATATAAACGTTTGAAATAAATGTTTATATTATTGAAAAAATATTGCGGGAATATAGTCATATCCATACTATGATAACGACTTAAAATCCCGCGAATTGCATCCAAAACCCCGATCACTGTTAATAAATAGATAATGTTTAAGTCGTCAAAATAATGCAACTTGAAAAGGTTTTTAACAACTGTTTTTGAAAAATTCAAACAACATCCGGAATATTTCAGAAACGAAGGCTACAAGCTTGTTCTACGTGACAAACAATAATAATTTTGTTCGGGTTATACGCCACACGTTAAAAACATTGACAACACACCTGTCGTGCCATCCGCACCGAATAGGTAGTATGTTATTGTCATAAAAATAATGCGACTTGAAAAGGTTGTTAACCACTGTTGTTTTTAAAATTAAACAATATCCAGAAATGAAGGCTACATGGTTGTTCTACGTGAAAAACAATAAAAGTTTTGTTCTGGGTAAACCCTTCCGAAACTTAATTTGAAGAAGTTTTAATCGATTTAAAAATGGCACGCCTCGCGTGTCATACGCCACACGTTAAAAACATTTGATGACACGTCTGGCGTGTCATCCGCACTGAAACGGTTACGGGCCCCCTTCGGCCTATTTGAGGTTACTTCATTGCCATTCGGTTACGTTCGGTTAGAATTGTAACCGTAACCGAATTACATTCATTCAGCGTTAGGTTTTTCATTAAACAAAAAGTTACTATGTCCATAGTTCATTACTTATAATTCTGTTATGAGATAATATTTTTATTGTTATGCGTTCCGTTCATTCTACCAACTGATTGTTATATACTTAAAACAAAATTAAATAAAAAGGGCTTATGTGATGTAGGTAATACATATTTACATACATAAACTCACGCCTTCATTTCCGGAGTGGGGTAAGCAGAGCTACAGAATTACCAACTGAAAAAAAATGTTAATAATTCTGTAACCGCGAATACATATTTTTTTGTTATAATTATGTTAAATTACTTACCCGTTTGTAACAAGGTTCCTGGCCACTCGTACGTTTTTTTTATTGATCTAAATCATTCAAAATTCATAATTATTATGATCGGCAACCTTGAGAAATAACATACAGGGATCTCAGGTTTCATGCTAACTAGTATTAATTTATTATTTAATTTATTAATGTGCTTTTATAAGTATAAATAATTAAAATGCAATAAAATTGAATGGTTTTTTATTAACAATTATACAACAACCCATCCCAACATCACTAACGCCGTCATCTCGGTGGTGGGTCTCTGAGATACTTACGCCATACTGTCAGAAGTGGCTCTCCGGTAACGAAGAATCGTAAAGGATTTTTTAACCCCGACTGGTAAAACCCCCAGAATCGGTAAATTAACTACATAAACTACCACCACGACTAGCAGCAGAATCTACAGAATTAACAGCAGCGACAAGACAACCCAAACTTCTCAACAATGGAATGTGAATAGCAACAACAACATCATAACAAGACTATTAGTGAAAAGTGCAGTAATCATTTTGTTTTATATTTCTTTGATTTTAATAACATCATTTGAAGTGTGTAATAATTTATAATAATTTAATATAATTATTTTTCTACTTCCATAGCAATCTGCAAGGACAAAAACTTAATACGTAAATACCAATACCAATTTTCTTCCCTTACCATCAATGATATAGAGTATAGATATGTTACGTTCCTAGTAAATTGCGTTTAAAAATACTCGCAGTTGCATATAGATAGCTATACAAACTACAATATATTCTCTTGTTTCACTAATGAACGATAGACAGATACGGAAGACACGAGAGCAAGAGAGATAACTATACGGAGGCAATTGACATTTCAAAAAAAAGCATTATTGTTGTTTCGCGTTTATAATAGCTAGTTAATAATTAGACTAACCGTGTTTCTCGGTTTTTCGTTATTTAACTTAAATTCGTCGTTAATAATTTATTAAAGAAATAGTCATTAAAAAGAACGTATATACAAAGTTAGGAATACTAATGTCGTGATCTTAGCATGATATAAAATAAAAATAAAGTAACTTCAATCAGAAATAGAACTGACTGTAATATCATGCCACTTGTCAACCATAACAACTGTAACAACATAAATTCGTCGACTTTGGGCAGTTTGCGGCTATTCGCTTTTACAAATCCGTTAGTCGTAATCCGTTAGGCATAGTAATAAGGACACCGCGTCGGTGAAGAATTATGGCGGTTTATTTAACGGACAAATATTATTCCAGGAAATTGAGAAAAGTTTTTGATAGATATTATCATAAATCGTTATTATTATAGGTACGAGGGGCGGCTGATAAGTAATCTCCTTGGTCAGAAATATATACAAAAATAATGCTGGCTGGTATGGATTTATATTCGTTTGTTATTCTATTTTCAAAATGTATTACATTCATTTGTTTATTGCATCACGTTTATTTGTCTCCTACAATTGTTTCAAACATGTCGGTAGAAAAAGTGAAAATGGATAAAATCGAGCAGCGTGCGGTGATTAAGTTTTTGACTAAAGAAGGGAATACGCCTTCGGAGATCAGACAGCGTATGTTACGTGTGTTTGGCAGTTAGTGTTCTTCCGAATTTGTTATAAAGTTTTGGTCAAAGCAGTTTAAGTTAGGTCGTGAGAGTCTGGAAGATGATCCTCGTAGCGGAAGACCAGTTTCGGCCGTCACCGATGAAAATGTAGCCAGGGTGAAAAAAATTATATTAGAGGACCGACGAGTGAAGCAGTGGGAGATAGCTAGAGATGTGGGCGTCAGTAAAGAGCGAGTCAATGAAATAATTCATGAGCATTTGAACATGTCCAAGGTTAGTGCACGTTGGGTCCCCAGAATGTTGACTGCATTTGACATGGAGAGGCGTGTCAAATGTTGCGAAGAGTTTTTGGAGATGAGTCGAGGGAAAGAGGAAGAAATAATTTCTAGAATTGTAACATGTGATGAGACTTGGATTCGACAATGGGACCCGGAAAGTAAGCAAGAGTCGTTACAGTGGAAATTTAAGGATGAGAAGCCGCCTCGGAAATTCAAGGTCTGTCCATCGGCAGGTAAACTTATGGCTACAATCTTTTGGGACACAGAAGGGATTTTGCTCATAGATTATTTACCGAAGAAAACTACAATGAATGCTGATTATTACTCAAACTTACTATACCAACTAAGAGAGACAATAAAAGAAAAACGGCGAGGTAAACTAAACAAAGGTATTCTGATTTTGCACGATAACGCACCAGTGCATACCGCCCGCATAACGAAGCTAGCAATTAAAGACAATGGCTTCGAAACCATTGACCACCCCCCTTATAGTCCAGATTTAGCCCCCTGTGACTATTTTCTGTTTAGACTTCTCAAGAAAGACCTCAGGGGACGAAGGTTTATGACCGATGACGAAATGAAGGCTGCGGTTACTGACTTTTTTGACGACAAACCGAAAGATTTTTTTTTTAATGGTTTAAATTCAATATTTGAAAAATTTAATAAGTGCATTTTACTAGCAGGGGACTATATAGAAAAATAAAAAAAAATTAGCCACGACAGTCTTTTGTTTCATTGTTAGGTAGATTACTTTTCAGCTGCCCCTCGTAGTAATTGGCTCTGACTTAATGAAAGGAATATTTTACAGACTTGCTATTCACTGTTATGATATGGTTTAATAGGTACGGGTTAGTTTATGTTTAGTTCATTATTAGTTTTAGTAATTTCAAGGGAATACAATCACAAACACTACACAACACTTGGAGTGGTTTCTGGCACGTAATTAAACACTAATAACATTGATTCGTAAAGTTGTTCAAGGTTTAACTATTTAATTTGATGTATTTACGCGGGGACGATGTTGATGGTTGGCAGTGTTGGCAGTTCGTGGATCTTAAGTAGGGTTGGTGGCATAATTGACATTCCAAAAAAAAAGCATTTTTGTTTTTAAGCGTTTATAATAGCTGGTTAAAAATTAGACTACCCATGTTTCTCGGTATTTCTTTATTTAACTTAAATTCGTCGTTAATAATTTATTAAAGAAATAGTCATTAAAAAGACCGTATATACAAAGTTAGGAATACTGGTGTCGTGACTTTAGCATGATGTAAAATAAAAAAGTAACTTTTAACAGAAACAGAACTGACTGTCATGTCATGTCACTTGTCAACCACAACAACTGTAACAACATAAATTCGTCGACTTTGGGCACTTTCATTTTAAATAGCGTATATCAAAGCAATAGTATTACGAGAATCGAAAGCGTGTCGTTAGAATCAAGTAATCCGTCAGACAGATGAAAAATGTACATGACAGTTGTATATTTTTTTCAATTCCTGTGGTAACAAATGGACTAAGGGCACTATAAGTGTATTCCTAACATTCACAATCCAACTTTTTTTACTGTTTTTCCTAAATATAAAAAAACTACTGCATAAAAAAAACAAAAATATTTTTACTGTAATCAGCAGTGTCAAATCTACAAACTGTATTTTATTTTACTAACTTAGCACATATGAATTGTTGTCAATTGGTAATGTGCCTGCATCGACCCGGAGAGCCAGAGGAGATGTAGGTCCGAATCCTGCCTAAAAACGACGATTTTTTTCCGTTTCTCAATTCTAAAAACGGCTCATTTTGTACTGACTGACTGACTGACTCATCAAAACCTTCGAGTTCGGACCCGGTGACGTAGAGGTTTAAAGAAAAATGTCTTACAGCACAAATAAAGAAAAACTCCGAAAACTACAAATTATTTTATACTTGATCAGAAAATAGCAAAATGATTATCCCTTATTAAACTGTACGAAAAATGTATTAAGTAACTGCTAGTTAGTATTGTGGCATATGTTTAGAAGGTTCATACAAACATATATAGACTACCTACCAAAGAGTACTGATATCCCCCCAAACACATAAATGTAAAAAATAGGCCAAGTTCTCATGGGCCACCAAAAGAAGTTTAGCGATGTATAAAATGGTGCCAAGTTTGGCAATAGATGTTTAACACACTAATTGAATTTTGAGCCGTAACTTGAGATTTTTCTATACGGTATAGTATAGTAGTAGTGCCCGTCTCCTAGAGGTCGGCGTGTGAGAATCGGGTTTGGCTACAGAAGCTTCCATCGCCGAACACAGGAACTTTATTAGATTCTCCAACATTTTGAATTGCGACTTCACTCCGCTTGGGTCCTCACCGCTACCTGTGTGGCGCTAGCGTCGATCGGCTTGGTCACCACGGTTTATGCTGTATACGAAGTGCTGGTATATTTTCCCGTAGCTCCAGCCTTAATGATGTCATCTCATCAGGCTTTTACTTGCGCTTAAATGGTCAAACGCCCGACGATGGTAAAAGACCTGATGGGTTGACTCTTGTTCCGTGGAAGTCGGGCCGGCCGTTGATTTGGGATGCCACTTGCGTGGACACCCTCGCGCGTCACACCTTCCCGGAGCAAGTACTAGGGCTGCTGGTTGCTCAGTGGAATCTGCGGAGAACCTCAAATGGCGCAAATACAGTAAACTTGATAGAAGTTATACATATTTGAGTCTTTTGGGGTCGAAACTTTACGACCGTTGGGACCAGGAGCTCACCGTATTTTTAAATATAGAAATAAATAGAAATAGAAATAGAAACATTTATTCGACGAACACAGAAAAAAAAACTGAACAGAGAAAAACATAATTTAAAAAAAGAAAAAAAAAAGGATGGCAACACAAAAATAAAAACAAAAACAATATAGAAGGAAAGAATAATGTTGCCATGGGTGAATATGTACCTATAGCGCCTGGTTGGAGCAACTCGTGACCAAAATGCTGGCCTGTATATGGTAAAAAGATTAAACATTGCCATTCAACGTGGCAATGCGACCAGCATTTTGGGAACAATCCCCACTGCACACTGGCAGCGGTTTGTTAGATTAATGTAGTTTGAAGTAAGTTTGTTAGTTCGTTCGTTTTTTTTTTTTGTTTCTTTAGACTGAAAATGCATTTAGTGACAATATTTGATCTTCCTGTTAACAATCTAGTCTCAAAATGGCACCTTTTTACATATCGCTACTTTTGGACATGAGAACTTGACTTGGCTTTTTTACATTAATGATAATGATTTCTCATAACCTTATTTAAAAATTAATGAGCTTGATAAAAATTAAACATAATAAACTGATTTCTACATGAATGCGTTTTATTTTCCTCGTTCCTATCATAAAATCAAAACAAACAAATATCTAAAATAATATTATGTTATTACTTATTATATAATTACTCATTGTCGGCAACATTGTGTCATTATTTTCTGCATTAACGTCATTATTCTCACAAAACGACATTGTCAGCAACACCATTTTTTAATAATTTTTAAAATTATCCTTAATTAATGTACTGCCTTCATTACGACTTAACATATATTTGATATATACGTAAAACTGGCCTTAAATAGAATCTCTGCTGCGAGGTTTACAAAATCTTGAATTTTTTGGTCAAGAATATTGTTTTGAGGAGATCATTCGCCCTAAAATACGATGAACTGTCAAGCAAAATCAGCCGTTGAACTGTTAGTCTGTGGGACGCTTTAGTTTTAACATTGTCCATAAATCACACTCAAGATTTAAAAAATAGCAGGTTTGGCTTTAGTCGTGAATGTTTTAATAGGTGAATAAATATTCTTTATTCTTATTCTTATTTTTATTTTTATGTTTTGAACGATGAATAGTTCTCTTTTTTTATCATTTAGTTACGCGGCGTGGTGCGTATCAATTAAAATTCTGTCAAAGTCATTGTCAGTCTGTCAAAGTTTTACAGTGCCTCGAACTTTTTTTTTCGTTTGACATTGACTGCATTATTGGGTACCTGGGCGAATCTCCTCAAAGTGAATATATTGAATTTTAAAATTCGTATGCGGCGCTCAAAACCCAGCGGCTAGCGCTCACGGATGATGACGTCATCGCTTAACAGCGTTACGCTCCCTTATATGAACGAGTAAGTTTACAAGGCTATAACTTTTTAACCGTAATAAGTAGCCAGTTGAAATTTTCACAGAATACGTGTTATTGATCTATAGTTGAAAATTTTAAATTGAACAATAAATCAAATCCCAAGAGGGGTCCTCATACAAGAAACGTGAAAATAACTTTTTTTTTAGCATTTTTATACGGATTGTATTTTTATTATGGCTTCTTATTTTGATGCTATTTTAAGCTTAAATTGTAGTCTAATTTTCATAGTTTCCGTCTAAATAGCAATCTCAAGTAAAACTGCTACAAATATGTGACAAAACTGATTTTATCAACACGTTGTTTCAGGCGGCCACCATACTGTTTTAGACTAGAGTCATCCCACAATAACTTTGCATAAGCTATTAAACGGTATCCCATAAAATATTCTTATAATCTGTGTTCTTTCATGTCACTCAAAGCATGCTATGGCAACTTAGTACATTTGAGGTGGTTCGCGGATTCTCTTTGGATTTTCGACAAGATGGCGTCGCTTTCTTAGTTGTAATTATTTTTTTGCATATTTTGTTGTTTAATGGATACTAATGATGTATTAATATGCAGTAAATTAACATTCAAATGTGCAGTATAATGAAGAATTCAAGTTTGAACACGTTTCGCCTTTGGAAGGATTGCTCCAAGAAAATCCCATCTGGTCTGCGTAAAGTTACATCGCTTCACGGAGGCTAGAGGATCACCGTACAACGTCGACTTAAGATTTTTTTTTTTATATCATTTACACCGATCACGTGTAACTTCCAACCTTGACACTGGCAGAATTGTCCCACTGGACAGGAGCCATATATCAAAGAATTGAACTTGAGGTGGTTCGCTTTTTTTTGTTTTTTTTTAATGTATGACACAACTACTATGGCGCGTGGATTAAGCAATAATAGACTCTTGGTCAACAGTGTAAGCGCTTCGACGTGCGCTTTATTAATTGTGTCGTACGGCGGCGCCATCTTCATTTTATGGCGAACAAACTTAAAGTCAGTGTTGCTGATGGAGTAAAAAAACGCTCTTTAGGAACCAAACGAAAACGTAATAATAATGCAAAAAAGAAAATTTATTTACTTTTGTTATTCTGAAAAATATTATTATGCTTTATTCAAATCCAAAAATATATAATTTATAAAAGTTTGTATTGAATCAATATGACAACACAATAAGTAACTTGTCTATCTTGACATTTTTTGACACTGTCCAAAGAAAAATTCTTGAATTAAATTGATATTCAGCGAGAAAAACAATAATAAAGGATTTCAAATTATTGCATGAAAGATGTCTTTTACGGCGTGCTGCGTACCGGACCGTATACGGTATTTCACTACACCTTTGACGGTAAACGCAGATTCCAAACGTAGGTATTCAGAAGGAAATTAACGGACAATAAAATTCTATTATTGGTCGTACTATTCATATCATAAATTGGAAAATGTGACTGTCCCTCTGTCTTTTAGGCTTCGCAGAACTGATTTTGATGAATACAAAGTAATACCTATTTACTTTTCATTTCCTTTTTTTATGGGTCTAGAGGGAATAGCGATCGATATACGATATCGAAGTGGATGAAGTTAAGGGCAATATTTATGAATACATTAAATTGTAACTGTGCTTGTCTGAAATGCTTTCATGGCTAAACTCCAATCGGTTTTGGTGGAATTTGGCATGACGCCATTTGTTGACATTTATTGGTGACCCCAGGAGAATTTACTTTAATTCCTAACTCCCTAGCTGGGGCAGAGAGCATCCACAGAGCGCTGGCATGCCTGCCGTCGAGCTGCGTGCTTCACCTCTGGTGATATAGACCATAGCGAATAGCGATACACGTGTTCTACAATGACGTAGTCGCGGGCAAAATCTAGATATGGCTAAACTACAGATACAATGTAAATTAAGTAATATTTAACATACATGATGAGATACCTACTTTTATCCCAGAATATTAATATTATAGTTTTCAAGGGAAAAGCGATAAAGGAGTTTCACTTGGATAGATTAGCGCGCAAAGTCTTGTGTATTATGAACTTGACGGTGTGGCTGTTTGTTTGTTTTCACTGTTGAACAGATACTTCAGTAGGTACCTACCCTTTTTAGAGTTCTGATCTCAACCTAGGAACCCTTATATTATTTTCGCCATGTCCGTCTGTCTGTCTGAACCTATGAAAGTTACAAAGCTAAAATTTTGTACATAGGTATACATATATACCGCGGTTCGGATCCAAGGTTGTAAAAAAATGGAAGGATGTTTGTCTTTTAGACACGTATGATCGTCCATACTTGCATAATTTGGATGAAATTTGGCACTTAATTATATCGTATCGATCCTCTATTTTATCTCGGAAAACTTGATAGTTCCCGAGGGAAAACAATAAACGAGTTCTATGCGAACGCAGTTGCTGGCAAAAGCTAATGCTAATACTGTTTGTAATAATATTAAAAACATTTCCTAACAATTATGTAGGTAGGTATGTTATGCGACATTGAAATAGTACTAGGTATTTATTTTATGCATTTTAATATAGGCACGTCTACATCGCTGAACTACTGCTTTTGATGAATATAAAGTAGGTACCTAATTTTCATTTCCGATTAGTTCTATAGCGATATACGATATATATGCGGTAAATGCCTTTCAAGTTTGTCAGATCCAGGACGGAGACTATTTGCGACACGTGATTTATTTATTTATTTAATAGCTACCCGTCTTTATCGCACTCATGCGATATCTAATTGTGTATTTTATGTTTCGCAGGTGACAGTGACGCCATCGGTGCAAATTAAACAAAGTATGGCGATGTAAAACAAAATGTAAAAAATATTTACGGTACTTACGAATGAAATGAGACATCCTTTCTTCCTTTTATAGTTACAGTATAATTTCGGCAGCCTCGAAAAACATAAGACGGCATTTTTTATGACTTATATCTTATATTATGATAAGTATCTTAATATAAAATATCATTGACTGCAATCCTAAACCTTAAATGTTTTGCTTACCGACCAGGGTTTCTATGAACATTTTCTATGGCAAGGTACAGTTGATAAACACTTGGATCTGTTGCGGAGGATTATTTTGTAAAGGAGGCAGACGAGCAAGCGAGTCACCTGTGGCCCGTTTCACGAAGCTACAAGTTACAAATTACAAGCGGAACTCCCTTTCTAGCCAAAGGAGTTAGAAAGAGACTTCCGCTTGAAATTTGTAACTTGTAGCTTCGTGAAACGAGCCTCTGATGGTAATTGATCATCGCGACACATACTTAAACACCCGCAACACCAGAGGAGCTGCCGGCCTTTGAGAAAAGAGAATGCTTGTTTTTCGAAGGCCCCAAATCGTATTGGTTCGGAAATACAGACGCCGAGAGTTGATTACACATAGATAAAATGCGTGGCAAAAAGGTTTCTCGTTCTTCCGATCGAACGAGAAACCTTTTTTAGGTTATAAATAAAAAAATAAAAAAATCAGAGGGACAATGTCACACCAATTGACCTAGTCCCAAACTTAGCTCTAGGCTTGTACTATGGGTACTACAACTACTACACAACGAGATAAATACTTATATTGAGACATAAATACTTAAATACATAGAAAACATCCATGACTCAGAAATAAATATTCGCACTCATCACACAAATACCTGCCCTTACCGGGATTTGAACCCAGGATCGCTAGCTTCGTAGGCAGGGTCACTACCAACTAGGCCAGCGCGTCATCAAAGGTAGGTACTCCTTTCGTCAGTTTTTCAGCCCCAGCCCCAGGAGAGGGAGTTCAATCCGAAATTTAATAGCATTGAATCGTGTCCCGGGATCAACTAGTGATAAACGTGTTCTACGCTGACGAAGTCGCGGTCAAATTCTCGATATTCATTAAATGCAATGCATGTTGCAATCGTGATTGTAATCAAATTTTGCATAAGCAAGTTGGACCCCGTAAAATAGACGTAGGATACTTTTATTTTGCATAGTTTCCAAGGGAACAGCGATAAACAAGTTTCACTGAAAAAATCCATTGTACCTAACACCGTAAGAAACGAGCACCGGAATGATGTAGACAAGCTATTTAAATACTGTAAAATTATACATGTGTACGATAAGTTTAAAATGTCACTAGTATATGATGAAATGTCAAATCTGTCGACCCTTAGAAATAGATCTAGATCCCAAAATTTAAGGAGTACATGTCGATTATTCAAATATGTACTACCTCACTATAAAAATACATATGGAAAACGGATGTGGGAATACATGTTACCTTATATATTTAATCATTTGCCTAGTCACGTGTGTCAGAGCATATTTAATGATGCATATAAGTGCAAAAGCATCCTAAAAAACATGTTCTTGTCATCTTAAATAAATTTTATTTAATCTCCTTATCAATAATAAGTGATACTACACAAATACGGTGTGAACGAGCGCCGAACAGCGACAGATAAACCGTAAGCTGTTTTCGCTCGCTGTAATACTCCATGTAGGTATATATTTAAGTTATTTTGGATTAAAAAAAAACTTAAGTAAAGTAGGTACCTACTTAGCGCGCAAAGTCTTGTATGCGAGTACGAGTATTAATGCGAGAGTATGGCTATGGTATGGCTGTCTGTTCGTCTGTAACGCTCCGCTGCTGTCACGGCTAAACCAATACTTACCTACTTACTTTGTTACTTTTTATTAGTAATGCTTGCCGAAGGAGGAGGTTAAGGTTTTTGACCTGTATATATGTAGGTAAGTACGTATATATGTATTGTACGCCATGCAACCGTACCTTTAAGACCATATTTGGCTTTGTCAGTCACCTTCGCTCACACCATCAAGGACATACACCTAAACATACATACATACATACACATTGGACATAGGAGGAAGGATGTTGATTGGACAATAGAACAGTTCCGGAGGGAATAGTGATAAATTACTTCTATGTGGACGGAGGGTTTTTTATTGGATATTGCCTTGTACAAGCCATCCATAGAAGAAAATAGACGACACAGGGTCAGCCTAGTTGGTAGTGACTAGTGACCGTGTTTCTGACTCTCCGCAGATGAAGTTGCGGGCGCAAAGCTAGTTTTATATAATCATTTACTACTTTTTGAGGTGTGTTATCAAGAAAATACATTTTTAAATAAATAAATAAACTGTCAAGATTGCTCGCGACGGATCCCCTATTACCGTACCACTAGAAATAAAGTATCTGATATTCGAAAGAAAATGACTATTTAATACACTTTTTGAGATTATTACATGATTCAGTGATTCAGGCGTAAATTACTCTTGCATATATGTATTGAGAATTGGGAACCCAAATGAGAAGAGCTTAAAACACATTTTTATTTCAGGCGTTTTATTGGCATAACGTCGCAGCGGCGCCAATCGAGAGTCGTTGTGGTGGTTGCTGCTTACATTGGTTGCGGGAGGTTGCGGGTGTTAAATCCTGGTGCCTCTGTTTTTACTATTATATAGCGTAAAGGTGGCTGTCAAAACATAGGTGATGTTCATTCCTTGTTATTTATTAGTTAAGTCGAGTAGGGCTTATCGCACCTAATTTTCATAATACCTTATTCACTAATTTCGCTAAATTTCAAATTACCATGGGCTCATAATACCTAAAAATTAAACAGCCTCATTCCCAAGATACACAAATGTCATAATGACATCGACCTAAAACGTCTCATGTCCGAAATGTCTTAATTTTGAAACGTACATTTCCTTAAAATACCGAATCATAGATACGACAAAATTTCTAAATAACCTAAACTGAAAACTCCAGGATGTCAAAATGTCACAGGTTCAAAATGCCTAATTTTTTTGTACCAAGAACCATGAGCTCTCTTTTGAACCTGATATGTGAAAAAGTGCCCCTAAAATGTCCTATACGAGGGGCGGCTGATAAGTAATCTCCTTGGTCAGAAATATATACAAAAATAATGCTGGCTGGTATGGATTTATATTCGTTTGTTATTCTATTTTCAAAATGTATTACATTCATTTGTTTATTGCATCACGTTTATTTGTCTCCTACAATTGTTTCAAACATGTCGGTAGAAAAAGTGAAAATGGATAAAATCGAGCAGCGTGCGGTGATTAAGTTTTTGACTAAAGAAGGGAATACGCCTTCGGAGATCAGACAGCGTATGTTACGTGTGTTTGGCAGTTTGTGTTCTTCCGAATTTGTTATAAAGTTTTGGTCAAAGCAGTTTAAGTTAGGTCGTGAGAGTCTGGAAGATGATCCTCGTAGCGGAAGACCAGTTTCGGCCGTCACCGATGAAAATGTAGCCAGGGTGAAAAAAATTATATTAGAGGACCGACGAGTGAAGCAGTGGGAGATAGCTAGAGATGTGGGCGTCAGTAAAGAGCGAGTCAATGAAATAATTCATGAGCATTTGAACATGTCCAAGGTTAGTGTACGTTGGGTCCCCAGAATGTTGACTGCATTTGACATGGAGAGGCGTGTCAAATGTTGCGAAGAGTTTTTGGAGATGAGTCGAGGGAAAGAGGAAGAAATAATTTCTAGAATTGTAACACGTGATGAGACTTGGATTCGACAATGGGACCCGGAAAGTAAGCAAGAGTCGTTACAGTGGAAATTTAAGGATGAGAAGCCGCCTCGGAAATTCAAGGTCTGTCCATCGGCAGGTAAACTTATGGCTACAATCTTTTGGGACACAGAAGGGATTTTGCTCATAGATTATTTACCGAAGAAAACTACAATGAATGCTGATTATTACTCAAACTTACTATACCAACTAAGAGAGACAATAAAAGAAAAACGGCGAGGTAAACTAAACAAAGGTATTCTGATTTTGCACGATAACGCACCAGTGCATACCGCCCGCACAACGAAGCTAGCAATTAAAGACAATGGCTTCGAAACCATTGACCACCCCCCTTATAGTCCAGATTTAGCCCCCTGTGACTATTTTCTGTTTAGACTTCTCAAGAAAGACCTCAGGGGACGAAGGTTTATGACCGATGACGAAATGAAGGCTGCGGTTACTGACTTTTTTGACGACAAACCGAAAGATTTTTTTTTTAATGGTTTAAATTCAATATTTGAAAAATTTAATAAGTGCATTTTACTAGCAGGGGACTATATAGAAAAATAAAAAAAAATTAGCCACGACAGTCTTTTGTTTCATTGTTAGGTAGATTACTTTTCAGCCGCCCCTCGTATTCCTTCCTTCCTTGTCCGTTTTGTTCAATGTAAGTGGCCAGCACTAAAGAAGATAAGTAAAGCATATTTAATATTTA
This sequence comes from Acleris literana, assembly GCA_946894065.1. NCBI lineage: Eukaryota > Metazoa > Arthropoda > Insecta > Lepidoptera > Tortricidae > Acleris > Acleris literana. Next base: position 38,209,987 of record OX335668.1, on the reverse strand, counting down.
TACTCGTACATGAAGAATAACTAGCCTTTTTGAAATTTAGGTATTCTGGCACATGGTTGTTTTGAACTTATTGCGTTCTGCGATAAAGGTGTTGTGAAGTTTCTCCATTATGAAACTAACGCATTTTTAAATTCGGCCATATTAAGAATATGGTGTTTTGAGAAAAAAAGTTAGGTATTCTGTGATTTAGGTATTTTGACACTAAGTTCTTTTGAGTTCTAGGAGTATTGGTAAAAGGGTAAAATGAAAAATAGGTGGATTAAGCCCTACTCGTTAAGTCGGATCAGATTGAGAGCTGTGGTCCGTTTCACGAAGCTACAAGTTACAAATTACAAGCGGAACTTTCTTTCTAGCAAAAGGAGTTAGAAAGAGACTTCCGCATGTAATTAAACACCTTGATAATTAAAACTCTAGTTATATTCGATTAGTCGCATGTTATAATTATCAGACAAAAATAATAGAAAAAGCATCATACTTGTCGCACTGCACTAGTTACAAATGCCCTTTGTTAAAAGAGACATGTATAATATGAAGAAAAAAATTTGTGTATCTTTAATAATTATGAATAAGTCTTGTTAGAAGTATTTATTTAGAAGACAGTTAGCGTGTGTTTGTTTGTTTGTGTTTTTGACGTCTGATTGTAACTAGACATTCAAATCTTTCGATCGGAACACGGAGAGTAAAAAATATAGCGCTATAAGTTATATTTTTTTCATTAGTTTGACTCGCAATGATTCTTTTAATTTGAGATTATACCAACTGCTCAATAGGTTAAAAGGAACTTTTACGGTGAGACTTTGTTGTCTGACTGTCTGCCTGCCACAGCAGATATTGATATTATTTTAAAACTCTTTATTGGAACGTTTGACACTTTATTTATTCCAATCGGTTCGAGTTATGAATAAGATGGGACTTGACTAAAATGACAGTACTACTAATTATAAGACAGTTTTATAATTTCTAGGTTAACAAGAGACTCTCGGAGGCTGTGCCAGTGTGCAAGGAAAAGTGTCCCAGTTTTAGAATACTTATTTACACCAGATCCGCGGATTTAACTATTCAAGGAATTGATCATGAAGAGAGGAACGGAATTTCGAGGAAATGAAAAACAAATGCGACGGGATATATAAGTTATTGACATATTTTTAAAATAAAAATTGGCTAAGTAGATTTTTAAGATTTTGGCCGAGGCAGGAACTTTTGTTTAAAACATTTGAAATAACCAGGGGGTTGATTTTTGAATAACATGCATTTACTAAGATCACCAAAATGGCCGATTTCTAGAAGTTTGTATTTTTAAATCTCACTGGTGACTGAAATTCTCTCGCCTGTGATATCAAAACAGAACCAGAACCAGATTAAAAAACAGTAATGCGAACATCTCAATGTAATAATAGAAAAAGATAGTATACCTACTATTAATACTGAAAACTTCTTGTCAATTTTACAAAATTGACAACTAGCCACATAAGAGCCTGTTTCACACTAGCGTTTTTTTCTGCGCGTATACATACGATCGTTTCGGCATACGCACCTACAGGCGCTTCCAAAAACAAGCATATACGCGCGTATAAAAAACGCTAATCTAAAACCGCCCACAAGGTTTGATGTCGTTCATAATCTGCCTTACTGCAATTTTTTATTGACTGACAATGTAATATTCAATCTTGGGCCGATTCTGCCGTGCTAATGATAAACATCGCAATAAAATGAGCAACAAGTTCTATCTGATAATTCTGATATAAGTCTGTCATGTCACGGATTAGTTTGCCATTTGACTCCGGGTGGTGAGATGAAGAAGTAACATGATCAAAATCCTAATTCTGACCCATGTTAAATAAAACTCTACTAATGTTACACTTACACTAGCCGTACGTGAAAATTATAGATAACTAGCTTCTGCCCGAGACTTCGTCTGCATGGATTTCAGAATTTGATCTTACCAGGATGAATAATATAAGTTTGTCCTAACACTGTCCTAATACTAACTTGTTGTATAGGGAAAATCGCTTAACCAAAGTCTACTGCTGACTAGGTTGACGCACCCCTATCATCAGGGTTAGGGTTACGTAACAAAATGGTAAGAAAGGAACTCTGATATCTAACCGTCTGTTTGTCACAGCAGTTTTTTCATCGGTCTAATACCTACCTAGTTCAGAAGCTAGTTTCATCCGACTTTTATCACATACAACAATCACATACAACATAGACTTTAAACTCATTACCATCTTAAGACTTCGCAAATTTCGCAATCTAGTACCTACTTTATTATAATACAGTTTTATTATTTTTAGGTTCCAAGAGATTCTTGGAGGCGGTTGCGTGTCCAGAGCAAGGAAATATGTCCCAGTTTTAACTAGAACACCTACTTATCTGGACAAAGATTCTGCCTGGTGTTATCTGTGAGATTATTGAAACCAAATAATACTTAAGCCAGTCAATAAATAAAAGATAGTCATCATAACCTGCAGAGAAGACCAGCTGTAAAGGCTGTTAGAGCAAAACACTCTCTTATGATGAAGCTGAAGCGAAATACCCGACTCGAAGAACACATGGCTGATTATTATCAAAATAATTATTTTTAAGAATATAATAAGTTTCTTTATGTTAATAAAGAGGATTTATAGTATTTTTAACCGACTTCAAAAAAAAGGAGGTTCTCAGTTTTACCAGTATGTATGTATGTATGTATGTATGTATGTATGTTTGTTCACGATTATCTCGCGTTTGGCTGAACCGATTTTGTTGCGGTTCTGAGTATTTGTTACACTTAGAAGAAGGTTTTGGTATTTTAAACGACTTAAAAAATGAGGTTCTCAGTTTGACTCGTGTCATTTCATCACGCATAACTTTTTACAGGGCCGTCCGATTTAAAAAAATCTTTTTTGGTTTGATAGGCTATACTTCCGAGGTGGTCCCATTGTCACCAAATCTGACTCTGATGAGGGAATCCGTGAGGAATTGAGGGAACTCCCCAAATATTATAGGCATATATACAGCGATTTTAATATTTTTAGTAACAAGTCCAGTCCATTTGCATTCAGAAAGTATTATTTGGTTAAGTGGAACTGATGATGAAGACCACAAATGGCTACCGGAACTCCTCAACGGTACCTCTTTCAAGGGTGGCGATAAGATATCTCGATTAAGATAGTTAAGCAATTGTAACAGAGAACATTTAATCGTTTAAATATGACTATGACTTTCCCGCGTTGTTTGCGGCGAGCTTGAAATGTCTTAAAGTTTCATATCAACTAAGAAGTGAAACTACATAACAGCTTATTATGATCACTACAAAATGTACAAAATAAAATAAATGTCTAAAAAACAAAAAACCGCATTCAAAAATGCAAAAAATTACTTCTTTTAAAATGGTAGGTATATAGGACAGTCCAACTGAAGTCGGGTATATTTTTACCCAAAAGCCGACTTCAGTTGGACTGTCCTACCATTTTAAAAGAAGTTATATTTTGCGTTTTTGACGGCGGTTTTTTGTATATTAAAACATTTTTATTTATAAATTTGGTCTTCACGGCGACTACCAAGAGTCAAGTAGCGAGATGTATTTGCAAACGTCATGAAAAAAAACTGGTCTCGTCCGCTGAATGTAAGGTGAAGAAATAAGAGAGGGTTATAGGACTGCAACCTTTATACAATAAACAATAAAATTATGGACAACACAGGCAGAACAGGCCATGTTTAAATGGAAGAAGCTTTTTAAATGGGAAGGAGGAGAGTTAACAAGAAAAGGGCGGAAAATGCCAATAATAAAAATAACAGTCAAAAGTTCTGAGGTAACAAACATTAAAAAAAAAAAAACAAACGAATTGAGAACCTCCTCCTTTTTTTGAAGTCGGTTAAAAAAGGTTCAATCAAAAAAACTCACATTTTTCGGAAATTTGAGGTCTCATGTATAGATACATAAGTCATTTCGTTTTTTCTTTGGTTTCGCTTTATGATAATTATCAGTTTTTCAATTCATATTACTAGAGTAAGTATAGAGTTAAGTTCAACATGAGTCATTAATGTCATCATCCTAATTAGGTACGCTAATTTGTATTGAAAACTTGTCATCATTCAATTGTTGCCCCAAATTCTGTTCTTGTTATGGATTTTGCATGTACTTTGTAAACCTTTGTGTACCTACTCAGTTTAAACATAATAAGCTTAAATGCAATAAATGATTTATTTATATATTCATATGTTTACATGACATGTAATTAGTTGGATTCCTCGAACTCTGAAAATAAATAGGTACACTGCGGCCACATCTATGAGATTTGAAAAAAGTAGTTAGTTATTATACCTACAGTATCTTTCTTTCTTTATGTTAAAGAGAGATGCCAGTAGATATGACCGCAGAATTAGGAAGACCCTTTAAATATATGATCCTCACAGAGTTAGTTATAATAGCTTTTTAAAAACCATTTTGTAAATAATTTGAAATCGTTAAAGGTACTATCTTTTTTTTTAGAACTTGGTGAACTTATTATTTTGTCGTTCTTGAGGGATCCTATATTCTGTGGACGTCTTTCGCCTGAAATGATCGTCTTCTTCTCACTGGTTTATATACCTACAAATAAGAACTGATCAGGCGCGGCGGCGCGGCGTACTAATTAAAAGCCCGTCGCTTTTGCGGATGACGACACTAGATACCTACTCATTTTATTATTATTATTAGTTCCTAATATATATATATACAAATCGTTCCGCGAAAGAACGATGAGTTAAAAGCGAAATGATATTGTAGTGGCACTAAATTATTCAAAAAAAGTGTATCTCGTAGACTACGTTAATGTCGACTATTTTCTTTGGAGTTTATCAGTTCTCAATGTAAATCATTGCCATCAAGCCTGGTATGTTCTTTTTTGCAGTAGGTACTTACTCTAAATCAAACTTTAACCTCTTTTACATAAAACGTTATAAATAACGGTGTTTAAAGCCATAATAGTTAATATGTGCCAACAACGTGTCTTAACTATTATTGGTCTTTAAGTACCTGTTGTGTTTTTGTATGAATAAGGGGTGGCGAATAGCTTACGTATGTGGTTGTGTATAAGCACATGCTTACACACACATATGCATAGAATTAGTTCCATGAACACGAACTAGATGGCAGAAGTTACGACACAAACGTCACGAACAGAAAAAATCGCAGAGTTGCCAGTCTATATCCCAGTATACAATAGTAGTCTTTGACTCAAAGATGACATATTGGTATCACATGGATATTTTGTTGAGGTTTTTTAACGATTCCTATTTTCAAAATGGGTAAACTTATTAAAAGTGGAGTTCGAGAACTTATATTCAAGATGATAACTCATTTCCAAAATGTCAAAGAAGAATTGGAGTCCGTCCGTAAGCAAAATGAGCAATGTTTACATGAAATTCTAAACTCTACGAGTAGGTAAGTCCCTAATAAATTCTAGACATTTTATTACTACTTTCTGTGTTATTTTATATTGATACCATGAATAGTACATTACTGCACAGACCGGGAAATAGGCTGTTGCGGGACGAGTAGAGTTAGCGTGGCCGAGACGCAGTCGAGGCCGCGCTATATACGAGTCCAGCAACCGCCCTTCCCGGTCGAGGCTTGTATAGTGCTTTTCTCCAAGATGTGAGGAAATTTAACACAATTGTTAATAATATTAAACACAGTCCCAAAATTTCCTTGAAAAAAGAACAGAAACGTACGATTTAGTATGAAACTGAAATAAAGCATTAAATAAAATCACAAATTATTACATACATACATAATCTCACGCCTTCGCTCCCAGAGTGGGGTAGGCAGAGCTACAGAATTACAAACATCTCTAAAAACTTGTTGATAATTCTATAACCACAATTTGCACAATTAAGCTAACATGTTTACCAGCGTATTAGTGACAGGTTGCAAGCCCATCGCCTAATAGTACTACAAGCCTTTATTCCCTTAGTCGTCTCTTACGACATCCACGGGAAGACATGGAGTGGCACTATTCTAACTCGGCAACCACACGAGGCTAAAAATAACATATTAATATGTTACATATTAATATATTAATATATTAATATGTTACATACTAATTAGGGCATTTCTTTAAAAGTTTGTACCTAGTTAAGGACAAAAATTAAGAAACGTTAACTTTTCCGCTGAGTTACGAAAATTCGTACATTTATATACTACCTCTCAGCGCCAATTAGCAGTATCTCTAATTCAATCAATGAAGTAGATTCAATCCTCACCCGTTAGTAATATGCTTGCACTTGCTACAGGAGTTTTGTCTGAGATACCACCATTTCATCATCTTATCACAAGTATAACTAATTTTCGTAACTCAGCGGAAAAGTTAACGTTTCTTAATTTTAGCCTTTAACTAGGTACAAACTTTTAAAGAAACGCCCATTAACTAAATGATTAGGCAAAGATGGTTATTTTATTATCATACTGACTTCTGCCCGCGACCACGGACCTAAAAAAAAATACAGACGTAACCTAGTCTAATCATGAGTGAAGCACACAAAATGGCCGTCCGTTTAAGAGTGTGCGTGCTTTGAGGGTTGCCATATAAATCGTCAATTTGCCATTAATTAGTAACACACTTCGATTCCGACTTACTACCTACTTCAAACAATGATTAAAACATTCGCTTTAAAAAGAAGAGTCAAACGATTCCAAACTCGACGGATTCACTATTAGCCACTGAGAAGTTCCTATGACCACCTGTCTTAATCATCATAACAGCTCGATAGTACCATAATTATATTGTCATCGCAATTACATAGGTATGCAAAATTTCAAGAGAATCTGACAAATTTGAAGTAACTACCTAAGTTAAAACAGAGATCCAAGACTTAATTACATTCTTAGATTGTTGGTGACTTAGTTAAAAGTGTGTAAAAAAACCGATCAAAATCAAGTCTGACTCTCATAAGCAGGGTTCCGTACCATAACTAACGGCGTTACAGATTTCCCCACTTTTAGGGAAAAAAAACTGGCAGCACTGATGGTCATTTTTGTTTGTAATTTGCTTCAAAGTAAATACACATATATTTATGAAAATTAACACGAATAATCATAATTTACAGGTGATAAGTGATACCGTGTGGCTTTTTATGTTTGCTAATGTAGTTTTTACACGTTTTTACAAAACAATGCGGCATTTTCTTCTGCGTAAAATTAAACGTCACTAGTGCTGTAGCTCGACGCGTAATGGCGGCGTCCGTATTTTTTTTAAGTCCGTGCCCGCGACTTCTTTCGCATAGATTTCGATTACAGTTATACCCTCGGGTATTTTTAAATATTCCGGGATTAAAAGTAGCCTATGTGTTAATCCAAGGTATAAGCTATCTCCATTTCAAATTTCATCCAAATTCGTCAACCCGTTGCAGCGTGAAGGAGTAACAAACTAACACACACACACGCAAATATTCGCCTTTCTAATAATATAGTAGGATTGTATTTTAACTTATTTATTAATTTCTTTAAGGTGAATTATCTGAAGCTGTTCAAACTACAACATGGACTTCATTTGCAAATTGAACCTAACGTACGTTAAAAAGGAAGGGTTCGGAGAAGTTGAAGTTCAGGAAGAAAAGTACAGTTAGAGAGGGTTTATTAGACTCAGATACCTATCTCATTTAGTGATTAAACATGTCGTAAATTGTTTTTTCTCAAAAATGTCCGGAAATTTTGACATTCCTATCTACATATTGAGACGCGAAGTACATAGTTTACTGACAGTTCTCAAATTAAAAAAAAAAAAACATTGCGTGCTCGCTACACAAGCCCGCAATGTTGCATACAAATTCCATTACTATCTACCTTGTAACTTTTTAAAAAGTGAAAAGGGCCATAATAAAATGAGGGCACAAGTCTTATACATCCAAATTTTACTCGAAACATAACTTTTTTATTTGTGCCTGGAATAGCTTATGTTTTTTTTAAAACAAGAATTGCGTTTCTCCTTGTCATAAACAAAAAGGCGGTAAGGAGTGATGGTTTTTTACGTTTCTGTTTGTATGCAATTCAAAAAATGAGTTCAAGCGATGAAGATTTGACTCCAACACAATTTTTTTCTTGCGATTTTTGAGAAAAGCACTATATTTGCCTCGGCAGGAACAGCAATTGCGGGCTTCGTATTTTTAAACGGACTCGCAAGCTCGTCCGTTTAATCCAATACTCGGCCCGCAATTGCCTACTTCCATGCCTAGGCAATAATGTACTATTTCTCAAACATGCAATGGAATGTTGGCGTTATGTTAGTTATTTTAGGCCTCAAAGTATCACGTTGCGGGCGGAACACCTCGAGAGAACTGTAAAGGAATTTCATACAAAATTGAAGGCCTAGGCCCGGAAGTTTTTTTTTTTTAATTTTTGTGTATACATGGCGGCTTTGTTTATGAACAGCCTAAATAGCTGTTTTTTTTTATTATATACTTAGCCGTGCTTCCAACCAAAGCATTTGCATAAAGGCACCAGGTACCAGGAAGGCAGAGGTTATTAGGGGTGCGTAGCGCAACTTAGATCGCAGGCAGTGTATGTAGCACGGTGCGGCCCGCGCGGCGGCGCAGCGGCGGCGGGCGGGCGCTCGCACCCGACACAGCGCGGATGACTGAGCACTGTAGGTTACTTTTAATGTTTATGCACTCCTAGTATTTGACATTCTAGTTTCTGTTTTAAAAAATTTAATGAATTATTTATATGTTTGAGAAAAGCACTATACAAACCTCGGCGTGAAGTGGGGTTGCCTATATGAACTCGGCCGGCAACCCCCTACTTTCCGGCCTCTGTAGTAATATACTATTTCTCCAACATGCAATGGAATGTTGGCGTTATGTTAGTTATTTTAGGCCTCAAAGTATCACGTTGCGGGCGGAACACCTCGAGAGAACTGTAAAGGAATTTCATACAAAACTGAAGGCATAGGCCTGGAAGTAATTTATTTTTTAATTTTTGTGTGTACATGGCGGCTGTTTATGAACAGCCTAAATAGCTGTTTTTTTTTATATACTTTGCCGTGCTTCCAACCAAAGCGTTCCAATAAAGGCACCAGGTACCAGGAGGGCAAAAGTTATTAGGGGTCCGTAGCGCAACTTAGATCGCAGGCGGTGTATGTAGCACGGTGCGGCCCGCGCGGCGGCGGGCGGGCGCTCGCACCCGACACAGCGCGGATGACCGAGCACTGTAGGTTACTTTTAATGTTTATGCACTCCTAGTATTTGACATTCTAGTTTCATTTAATAAGGAACATTTTTGTCCTTGACACTTTTTTCGTATCTATTATAGTTGTCCCAACAATGTTAAAAAACCGTTAACGGGGACACATTTCACGGCAGGGTGGGGGGGTGAAGCGGCCAGGGGAGGGGAGGGAGACCAGTGAAATTTAAACACCACACCCAAATGTATCATTTCACACAAGTTTTAAAACTTTATTAATTTGTGTGTCAAAAAACATAGAATGACTCAACTAATAGTTCCTTATACGCCAACAACCACTTAAAAGGGTCACCTATGACATCATTGACGGTAAAAAGACTGTACTAGTGATGGTGTAGTGGTGTACATTATGAAACAAAATTCGTAAACGGAAAGGTCTGATCCGTTTTATTTAGTAGCTATATGTTGTTTTAATTATAGAAAATGTTATTTCGTCTATTTTATTTGAGAATATTAATTACTTGCTTAGAGTATACTGACTCATGTGACATACTTTGTATACCATTTGTTTCAAACGTCACAAAGGCAGTGTAAATAGATCCAAGTGAAATTACTTACTGATCTATAAATTTAATAATTAGTTCATGCCATAAAAATACATTGTACTGACAGCAACAGGCCCGCCCAAGACACCTTTTGAAGGTCTTAATATTATGCCAATGTCAATAAAATTACCAATGTCCACTCATTCTCGTACCTGTACTACGATTAGCAAGGTGAGTACAATTTATCAATAAATGTTTGTCCCAGCACTACGAGATTCGTCTTTTTTGATAAAGCAACAGTGCTTGGCGTCTGAGTGATCACTTCATTCAAATATGATGGCGTTCAAAAGGTATAAACCGTACGACATTTGATCTCGAGTGACATGAGAATAGGGTCTTCATTCGTTAGTCTATGATTTTTGCTGGGCAAGTTTGTTTTGCCGCCATTTTTGTCGTCAAGTCGTCTTCTTCTGAACCCATCTTATCCACTTATGATATGTGTGTAGATAAAGTTGTGTATGCAACTGTACATAATTAGGCGTTAACCCTTTAATGCATAGCATGTCGAAAGTAAAACGCGTCTTTAAAGTTCATTTCCAAATTTGAATTTTGACAAAGCTACAAATCTTACTGCATAAATTATAAGTTTGAAATTTACTTAAAATGTACGTTTGAAAATGAGCTTTAAAATATACGATGTATATCTACATCATTATGCATTTAAGGGTGAAAACACTCCTTTGATCCTATTATGATACTCGCTGACGCTCTTTTCATAAAACCACACTCGTATTGTAAGGCCTCTCATTATGTATCAGTTGCATAAACTACTTTATGTTTAATTAAGTAAAAACAAAGAATTTGATTCCTAGACCGCTTTGGACTATGTCAAAGTAGCACTGTAAATAAAATCTTATGAAGTCTCTTACGTTTTGATTGATTAGGTACGTCATGACACAGTCCAAAGTGGCCCGCGAACCAAATTCTTTAACTGTGCCTTATGCATGTAAGACCTCAACTATATAATTATCATACTTATGCGACATACATTTTTGCCTGCGACCTTGTCTGTGTAGAATTGGTTCATCGCGTTTCATCGGGAACTGCCAAATTGTCCAGGATAAACAGTAGGCTATGTCCTCTGGGACTCAAACTATCCCTATGCAAAAGTGCACCAGTTTATAAAAGAGATAACCATACTTTCGCATTTATAGTTTACTAGCTGTTGCCGCGACTCCATCCGCGCAGAAAAATAAAACAGTCTATGATACTCAGGGATAATGTAGCATTCTAATGGTGAAAAATGTATGATTCCGTTCCAGTAGTTTTTGAGTTTATTCGTTACAAACATACAAAAATACAAATCTTTCCTCTTTATAATATTAGTGTAGAAGCAAGGATCCAGTATGCATACACATACCTCCATAGATAGAGTTAGGGAAATATTAAACGCCGCGCGTAGTACATAATAATTAGAGCTATACTTAAGTATCAAAACGTGTTGTGCGACTAAAAATCAGTATTGCCATAAACAAACTTATTATTTCTACTGTTGTCACCTCATTGCAGAGTTATCGAGTTGACTCTAGGCTTGTTGTAAGTCGTAATATTTTTATGAAATCGTTTTGATGTTAAATACTATGGTAGTTATGGTTATCTATTGTTTTGTATTACATACAGTTTAACTAAACTAACTGTCTGTCACTTTTTTGTTTGTAATGTTTGTCGAATAAGTTGGTTAAATAAAATTAGAATAATAATCAAGCACTTTTAATTTTGGGATATCCGATTTTTACTTAAAAATACCAAAAGATAAATGCAAAAAGAATGTTGATAGCTTAAGGGTCATTATTTGGGCGTTTGTTCCGAATCACTTTCGTGGTCACATTTTTGTAGAAGTTTCTGCAGATTTAGATTTCGTTTCTGGTTAGGTATCTAAGTTTACCGGACATCTAACAAATATCCAAAATCGGCATCAAAATATACGCCCAATTCTTCAAAAATATATCCATAAAAGTGAGGCGGTTGAAACGCTCGAATAATGACCCTTAAGTGAAACATCCCAAAGATTAAAAGGCCGTTTTCAAAAAAAAGTGTACCCTCCATTTTTGGAGTGTCCCTCTAGTTTAACGTGATATTTTAAATCACCCGTAAACTTATGGCGATTGAAATATTTTTCGATTGATTAAGTATATAATTATTAAGCTTGTTCTTGAAAACGGTTGTAATATGAAAAAAAAACTATTCGTCTTTTTCAAAAATTACAATGCGACAAAGAACACGTATATAAGCATGTCCCCTCTCCGAATAACCCAATATAAACTTGAATATTTATGCATTGTCGGGTACTATATGAATAGTATCAGTTTAAATTTATTCTATGGGATAGGTTTACGTAAAATAAGCCCTACGTTTTGATATTTTCAGGTTTTTTTTTTAATAAAAACATTACGTCCTCAAATATTGACCCATCCGGAACTTTCGGTTTTGTGACCACAATATTTTTAGCAAAAATACCACCAATGTTCAATATTTCATGGTAATAGCAACATAACGTATCTTTTTGTTGCTCACCACCATTTTTTTACATCAGTTTCACAATAACAAGGCAAGAAGGAGCACGTGTTGGTTGTCGCTTATCGGGGGCATAAAACTACGTTCAGGTATGTGACTGAAGTTTACTTATTTGGACAAGTATTTTCTCTATTTTATGTTGTTTTTCATCATTGTCAATAGAACTAGTTTTCCTAATTCAAACGTTTATTGCATTGAGTGTTAAATATATTTTAATAAAAAATAAAACATCGAAGTAGGTAACTAAATTTCCGTTTTGTCAATTTTTTGATGGTGACGTATTAGCTGAACGAGGAGTCACAACACGACTGAACCTATAAAACCCAGTTCACATGGTACATCATATTACTAAGTAGGTACTTATTTTTATTTCTTTATTTTCATTATTTTTTTGCAGGTTTTGTTCGTCTGCATGTTTAAGTAAAAGTAAGTGTCTTGAAAAGGTTATATTGTTATTTTCAAATTGGATAAAGATACTTTTGTACATCTTCGTACAAAATAACTTCTTGCTTACAAATTATCAGTAGACTGTGTATGGATAGCGATCAGAGTCAGCGCTCTGAAGTTTCTCAGTAATTAGGGTATTAAAATCCTAGCTAATTAAATGAAAGACTGGTGTCCAAAGTGCCTACTAATTTAAGAATTGATAATGGAAAATTAGAATTAAAAAGTACAATTTTTAATAAGACTGACAATATTTTTTGATTTAAGCATTTACTAACGTTAATTGTTACTGTTCTGAGAGATTTTTATGTTTTTCCAACTTTTTAAAGAAATAGGTACGTAATAATTAAGAATCGATACCTAACTATATTTAGTGTCATGTGAACGAACCCTTACAATTTTTAAGTGTTCAGTTTTGTGACTGTCCCTTCGAAGTTAGTGGAATGATTTGATTTTGTATTACTTTACAATAACTTTAAAAATCGAATAATATTTTTTTCTTAAAAGAAATTGAATAATCTTAAGAAAAAAAAAACCGTCAATAAAACTCTCGATGATTACTCACAACACGATAAAAAAAAACATGATTATTTCCCTAGCAGTCACAAAATCGAAAGCTATCCTGAGTAATTAAAAAAGCTGTTAGCTTAATTATTTTTAAATTGTTGTATTTCATTAAACACAGTGTATTAAGTTGGTTAAATAAATTGATTTCATAAAAACAATGTATTTTGTTTGTTTTTGTCACCAAACGGAATGTGTTTCCACATCTATGTTCCATTGTGTTATAATATTTTAGCTAAAATAGCTTTATTTTCGCATTCCTTTCTTGTTTTGTATAAAATATAAGATATGAACTTCAGATTATAATGAAAAATCGGCGAAAAATAGGCATAAAAAAATTATACTACTTTTTAAAATGAGTACACCTTTTTTTGAAAACGCCCAAAAACCAAGCATGGGTACCTAATAACATAGTAATAATGCTCAAAAACAGTTCACTAGTACCTACTTGCTACAGTCGGCGTGGCGGCCGCTAATGCCTAGACCTAGCGAAGCGAGTGTTGTAGGTATGTAGGTACTGTAGCGTTATCGCTACAAATTCGCGTAGATTCCCGTCTATTTTCGCTTAAATATTTCGCCTCTTTTATTTTGGTACTTAACCTCTTTGGTAATTCGGACTTACCAATTGACCGTTTAGAATCAGTCATCTGAGCTGTCTATTTTAAATTTTGATTTTAATTTGTCATTCCGTGAGCTCGAGAAAATTCAAAGATGAAGGAAAACACTAGATCCCGTGTAGCCAACTGTCAAGCGTATCACCTTTTTCTTCTGTGTACAACGCAGTTTTGTAGCCAATTTTTATTGGTCAATACCCGACATGAGAACCCTACTAAATTAAGACGAATGGGATAGAATAAGTGGCTAGTCGGATAAAGACCTAAGAGTACTGTCACTTAATTTAGTCGGATTACTGTTGTTGTTCGCGATCTGTGCGCCCATCCGTCGGAATTTTAAAATAATTCTCCGAAAATATATTTCTTCGACAAGTTATCTGTGAAGTATTTAAGTATAGGTTCAGTGGAATGGCGTGTGTATTTCGTGGGTGTAAATCCCGAATGGGAAATAAAGAAAATGATCCACAAAATATAAGCTTTCTCAGGTGAGTGATGTTTTACAATAAAACTGTTGATTTTCGGCCATAATCCGGCCGTTTTGCAAGCATAACTAGAAACATTATCATAGTATTACGTCTTGTAATTAATACAAAGGCACTATGTGCAGTAAATGTGCAATTTTAACTCATTTTTAGATTTCCTTTCGGAAGTAAACAATAGTGCTTCCAAAATTAATATCGATAAGTAAACTTTCGATATTTTCATAGAGTAAATGAGTAAATATATCCATGAGTATGTTTAAATATCAAAAAGTGAATACATTTTGGGTTAAAATAGCGATGCCGAACAGTTAAAAAGCCGATGTTTTAAATGTCGAAACTTACAACGTTTAATGGCACAGGCGTGTGCCTTTTATAGACATAGGCATAAAATACTTATTTACATATTTGGATCATTCGTTATTTTAACATCGGTATTTTAATTTAATATGTATTTTTACGTACAGTAAAGGAAATTGATTCCTAGACCTTTTTGGACTATGTCGTAGTGACATAATCAATCAAAACGTAAGAGACTTCTTATGATTTTATTTACAGTGTCACTTTGACTTAGTCCAAAATGGTCAAGGAATCAATTTCCTTGACTGGACGTACATATCTATCGATCGGTAAAAGAGCCTACTAATGTGATATTAATTAATTGTATTGTTTCAGATTTGCAGTATCGCTCGGATTTTAATAAGAAACATATATATATTCAGTAATCACATCCATTCATACGCAACCCAAACAAATTAACCTTGATGTTCAAACAGGAATGGTTGGAGATGCTCTGACAGAAATGGTTCGTCGTTGTTTCAGAAGTTGCAATGCAATCCGGCATCAAAAAAGGGTCACAAACTGTCTTACAATTACAAGGCTTATTCATCATTATTAAAGATAAACGTTTTATTTTTAAATAAAAACTGTAAAAACTGTCTTTAGTTTTATTACACGATAAAAAAGTTAATTTCTCAGTTTACTTTTTCGAAATAAGGCCACTTTTCGATTGGTAATCAATCACAATTATTATTGAAAATAGGCTTATCCTTTGCCTTTTAATTATGGTTAAACCTAATATATCGATAAACCGCACATCACTGACTGCAAACTTACGCACACTAATGCAGAGTGACACACACGAACACACCTAAACAGTGGTACGCTTTTGAAATCCAATCGAAAGCGGTCATATATAGAAGACTCTTTTTAACGAAGGGCATTATTAACAGGTGCGAAGAGTACTATTCTATTAGCCGTTTTTACACTCTCTCTATGTTTTACTACCTCTATGAGAAAATTTAAACGGATGCGAATTTTTAAACGGATGAAATGAGTACAATCAAAAAGTCATATTTTATAGTTCATTCTTTTATTCGATAGCGATATTAATTAAGTTAAGCAACCACCGCTTAGGTACCTAAACATCGTGTTGATTTAAACTAGGCACTTTTTAACATATTTATAAGAGTTTTACTACAGTTTACTGTTTGGTCGTAAACTATATATGGTAGTATGGAGTTTAGATTATTATTTAAGCATTTTAAGCTTAATGTGATACCGAAATAAAAAGCTATCATACAAATACAAATCGTACTTCGCCTTCCAAAGTTAAGCAACTACACGCGTAGTCTAAACCAGGATGGGTGACCGCTTAAAACATCGTGTTGATAAAATCAGTTTTGTCACATATTTGTAGCAGTTTTACTTGAGATTGCTATTTAGTCGTAAACTATGAAAATTAGACTACAATTTAAGCATAAAATAACATCAAAATAAGAAGCCAATATAAAAATACAATCCGTATAAAAATGCTAAAAAATATTTTTTTTCATGTTTCTTGTATGAGGACCCCTCTTGGGATTTGATTTATTGTTCAATTTATAATTTTCAAGAATAGATCAATAACACGTATTCTGTAAAAAATTCAACTGGCTACTTATTACGGTTAAAAAGTTATAGCCCTGTAAACTGACTCGTTCATATAAGGGCGCGTACCGCTGTTAAACGAAGACGTCACTCCAGCAAGATGGCCACCGCGCGCTTTAATATTATTGACCCAAATTTAAAACGTTTTTATTTTTTTTATCAATAAGTATGTTTCGGACAAATACCAAATTTTGCATAAATATTGCTGTGACCAATAGAAACTTTAAAAAAAAATACCAGCCCAAGTAAGTATACTTGTTTTCCTCGAAAAAAAAACCAGACACACTTGCTCGAATAAGTAATAGTGACTTTCATTCATATTGCGTTTATTTAACTCTTCTTTTGCAAATTGAAAAATCGAACACGGATGGCTTCCCGGCTGCGGGCCGTTGTCTTTTACTCATACCATGCCTAATAATGTCGCACGCGTTATACATACATAGTATGTACTAAACAGGACATTTACACTTATTCCACAGTGTTCCTCCTTTGCTAATAGTTCCAGCCTCAAAGCTTTGGGGGCAAATTTTAAAGGGCTATCCTGCGCCCTTTACGGTATAGCCCTCGTAAATGTTTTGATGAATCCTAAGTAGTATAACTATATTTCTTATGTTTAAGTTTGTAAAGCAATCTGTTCTTTATAAACCAATGGTTAATATTTATTGTATATTTCAATAAAAAGGGCGTCAAATTACTAATAATGAGGCTATAAACGTTCACTGCCCCAGCTCGAAAAACCTTAATATTTTAAACTTACATTTTTAAATATCTCATTAGGTCACTGGAAAATAATAAGTACATATAATCGTAAAAAATCGCACGTCGGGAGCGGGAGTCTCATTTCTACGTAGTTATTATTTATTCTTATGCGGAAACCCGCTGTACTTAAATGAAAATATAGTTGTCAAGAAATCAGTATTATTAGAAACATATAAAACTGAAAAATATCGAAAAAACGCGAATGGAAATTTTGCTTTAAAGAAATGAGAATTTCGGGATATTGATCAAATAAATTATTTCGGTTAAAATTTGTAAACATAATCGATAGAATATAAACGCCAAATTATATTAATTAGGACTTTATTTACTCCAATGTCTACTTTGATGTAAAAAAAATCCAGCTAAACTCTGTTCAACACGGCTGCGACAATCATTTGTCGTCATCTTTTTCCTTGCATTCTTTTGATTTAGGTTTAATACTCCGTTCTCGGTCTCGCGAGCGTTCCCTGTCACGAGATCGCTCTCGTTCCCGCTCACGCTCTCGCTCCCGCTCACGCTCACGTGATCGCTCCATAAGCCGCGGTGACCGAGAACGGGACTTGTGTCGTCGTGACCGCGACCGCGATCGTTCACGCCTGTAGGACCTGCAATTGTTAAGTAAAATTACACTCATTTATATGGTAAGATTCTGCCACGATTTTGATTCAATACGTGTTGTTCATTCACTCGACACGTCTACCTTCTGCGGAACAACCAACTAGCAAACGTGACTTTTTTGTTTCTGCTATTTTAATCCTAAGGCCATGCAATAAAATTTACTTTCGGTGTTTAAAATTGCATTTCCATTTATTTTAAACTAGCGACCCGCCCTTGCTTCGCTTCGGTTAATATAAGTAGAAATAACCCAAGTGCATCTGGAATAAATATACTATTAAAATTGTGAAATAATTTTTAGATAGGTGCATTTGCGTAGAGGTTTGCAGAAGAGGTTTGTAGAGGAATGCAGAATTCACTTTATTTGGCCATAAATTAGAAGTAACTGTGGACCTATGTTCATGTTCAGTAGAAGATTATCTGGCTCGCTATGATCTATGTCTATCCCTATCAACTCTACGACGAACGTAACGTTCAAAAGACGATTCCCTATTTCTTCGAAAATAATTACTTTCTCTTCTATTACACAGCCTGATTTCCCTTTCTTCTTTGATTTCATCATTAAGACGTAAATTGATTCTACTATTATCCCTACTTCTATGATCTATACACCGTGTTTTTTTTGATTTACGATAACTTTAAGGGCACGTTCTTCAAGTCAAATTAAGCTAATTTCCCGAAGACAGACATATGATAACTCGTACGGTTATAAAGATATTCAATTATTAAAATTAATCAGTTAATCACGTTAAACTAATGTAAAAGGCTCTTAATAGATACCTAACAATTGTCTTTTAATTACCTATTATGAGTAAAGAGTTTTCAATTGTTAGGTTTATAGGTACAACACGAAGGTTAAAGAAAATAGGTATCTTATGTTACGTATACGAGTATTCACATGACATTAAATTGAATGAAATTCAAGTTGGTTTTCCTAGTCCTCAGTAACTGCTGTATTTTGAAAGCTGTCTCTTTTCATCAAAGAGGGTTAAACCGCCTATAACGACGCCCTATCTTCTATCTTGCTTTACGTTAATTCGCGAAGTCTTAGGAGGGCTAGTAAAACCTATTTACGAATAATCATAAACACACTAATGATTATGTCTGTGATATTGAATACCTACGTGTCAATGTAAACTGACAATGTCAAGGAAATGTAAATCATATAAATAAAAAATGCCTCGTTTTAATTATCGTCCTGAGGAAGAAGCTGAAATGCACTTCATTTACGGCTTATGTGACGGCAATGCTTCTGAAGCGGCACGAGAATATAGGCGGCGTTATCCCGACCGACGGACGCCTAACCCTCATACGTTCATAAATGTAAGTATTTCTAATGTGTACTTTATTCCTTCATTTATTAGTAACTAGCTGTTGCCCGCCACTTCGTCCGCGTGGAGCTCGTTTACGCGGTTCCCGAGGGAATATTACCTTCCTTTATTATTTTTTTACCTTCCTCTTGAATCACTCTAAGTATCTATTAAAAAAAACCGCATCAAAATCTGTTGCGTAGTTTGCAAGATATAAGCATACATAGGGACAGACAGACAGACACCGGAAGCGACTTTAATTTATACTATGTTAAGATTATTTTATGTTAAACAAACCGTAATTATTATTGTTACAGCTACACCGACGATTTAGAGAACAGGGTTTAAAAAAGACTCCTCACGAAAGGGATATTAATTTGACAGTACAGGACGAAGACGGGATCATGAACGCAATAATTGAAGATCCGACCTTGTCAACAAGACGTGTGGGGCAAATTTACAATGTAAATCACGATAAGGTTTGGAGAGTTTGGAAGCGGTATGGTCTACATCCATATCATTATCGCAAAGTGCAAGGCCTTTTGCCGCACGATAACTTTTCACGAATTGCATTCTGCCAACGAATGAACGCACTTTTGACAGAAGATCCACAACTCATCGGGAAAATATTGTGGATGGACGAGGCACAATTTACAAGAGCAGGTATTATGAATACAAAAAACTTCCATAATTGGTCAGAGCACAACCCTAAACTAGCCAGAGAGTCTTCTTTTCAGCATGAGTTCTCGGTCAATATGTGGGCAGGAATTTTAAATAACCAACTGATAGGTCCCGTAGAAATTCCAAGCAGACTGAACGGTGAAAATTACTTGGAATTTTTACAATCTCTCCATTCTATGGATTACTTTGAAGAATTACCATTACAAACGCTACGTACACATTGGATACAGCATGATGGGGCACCTGCACATTTTGCTCTTCGCGTACGCGAATATTTAAATACAAATTTCGCCGGCCGGTGGATTGGACGCGGTAGTCCAACCCTTGCTTGGTGTCCTCGGTCTCCCGATCTAACGCCCCTGGACTTTTACGTCTGGGGAACTCTTAAAGAGCGTGTATATTCAAAACCAATTTCAACACGAGAAGATTTACTCATAAGGATTCGGGAAGTAGCTGATGACATGCGTGCTACTGAAGTTAATTTAAATCGTCAGATACGCACACGATTACACCTTTGTTTAGAGCATGAAGGTGGTCATTTTGAAAATCATTCACATTAGTTTAAATAAATTTAATTTGGTTGTTTAGGTTGAATAGCTTAGGCTTCTTGATGGTTCAAACATTCACATTAGGTACTTAGCTATCATAAAAGGTTCTTTGGTTAACGTATTGTTACGCCGATGGCATAAGGCGTCTCATCTTTTATCGTTAATTTTGGTGCATTAGAAGCGTTTTCAGCAGGCTGAAATATCGTTTCAGTCCGTTTCAGGCCACCCTCTATCAGATTACGCCATAACCTGAAAACCCATTTTCAGGCATTTTCAGGACCCCTTATGGGACTTTGAAGTACATTTCAGTATATGGCATTTTTTCCACTAAGAGTGAAAGAGATAGCATGATTAGAAAGAGACAGCAATACTGAGAACCTTCGAGAAGTGTGTGAAAGAGAAAACACGACTAGAAAGAGACAGCAATACTGAGAACCTTCGAGAAGTGTGTGAAAAAGATAACACGATTAGAAAGAGACGGCGATACTGAGAACCTTCCAGAAGCGTGTGAAAGAGATAACACGAAATGAGACAGCAACACGCGGAACATTCCAGACTCATCCAGACCCGTGAGTCAAGGTCATTGCGATCGTAAAAACAACAAGGTAGCAAGGCGTAGAACATTCCAGCAACGAACAGTCTCGATCGACCTTGGCGGGGCGAAGTACATCGAACATTCCGGAAGGCGTTCTAGAATAATCGGACTCGGGAACTATAAAACGGCGGACACCGGTTGCGACGAGTCAGTCTTTACTTGGAAAGCGAACAGTGCGAATAAGAGCGACCCGAGCGATCATCTGAGTATTCGAAGTTTATTGTGCGATAATTGTTTTGTAACGGTTTAAGTGAGTGCGTAATTAAAGTCTACTTTTGATTATCGGTGTATTCGTGCATTTCTATCAGTTACCTACCCCCACGTACGTAACAGTATTAATAATGTAGCTATCCAATGTGCGTGTACGTTTGTAATGAATAAATTCAAAAACTACTGAGCCAATTTTAAAAAATTCTTTCACCAATAGTTAGAAGGGACTTTCAGGATAAACATATTATTATAAAGAGGAGAGGTTTGTATTTTTGTATGTGTGTATGTTTGTAATGGATAAACTCAAAAACTACTGTGCCGATTTCAAACATTGTGTCACCAATAGTTAGAACGGACTTTCAGGATGAATAAAGGCTACACTGATCCCTCGGGAACAGTTTAAACAAGCTCCACGCGGACGAAGATGTTCTGACCAAATTTCGTGCTCTTTTAGAAAAAAAATTGTTCGAGACACGTACATAATTGACTATTGAATAGTCAATTATGTACGTGTCTCGAACAATTTTTTTCTGCTTCGATTTTCATTAGCTCTTGTTTTTTTCTGCCTCGGTCACCCACAGTATCGTTCTTTGCTTGGCTAATCCTGTGTTAAAAGTGCCCGTATGTTTATTTGTACACCTAGAATGATATACTTGAAAAGTTGTTACTCAACAGAAGGTGATTTCGTTCTTTGTGATAACTTATGATCTGCAGACCATGCCGCTTGAAGGATTTCTAAACAGTTTTGTGAAATCCGTTGTAAATACGCACGATATTTGTTTTTATACTCATTGTTTGATACCGTTGATATGTTTTTTTACAGTTTTAAGTAATGCTAGGTTTTTCATTGTAATAAATCATAAGGTGCCTAATAAATAAAATGACTGTTGATGTTTGTGCGGCCATTTATTCTAAATTTTAAATAAAATTATTTTAAACAACGCAACGAATTTTTTCATTTTATAAACCATTAAGTAATTAGTTATGATGAATGAGAATATTAAAAATTAGAGCAATCTGCTAAATCCATTTAAGAAATAAAGAAATTTTCACTTTGTTTTGTTATTTTAGGGTGCTTGTTTGCACTCAACCGACGATAAAAATGTAACTATCCTAAAATGTAATTATGATACGCACGTTATTGTTAAATACTGGGTAATTAAAATATCAATTTATAAAAAAAACTCTAATAAATAAAAGAGACCCACCTGGGAATCGAACCGGTGACCTCTTACACAGTAAGCAAGATACTTCCCGCCAAGTCAAGCGATCGTGCACCTGTCAAGTGTTATCTTTACTTGTGTGTGTGTATGTCACGCTGACTTGACGTATTTGACACTAACTATGAGTTAACTCTAAAGACCCTTTTAGAATGATTGAAGACACAACATTTAATTACTTTGTTCTAAACAATTTTTATATTTTTTTTTTGCAATATTTTAAAATCTAATGTACCTCGTAGTTTCTATACGTGTACCTAACAATATGCCGAAGTTATCGTAAATCAAAAAAAACACGGTGTATAAAACACTCGAGAAATAAAACAAAAGCGTCGTGGAATATTATTAACAAAACTAAATCAAATCAACCAAAAGAATATATCTTACAAATAAAATCAGACAGGAAAATTATAAATAACCCTAAGGACATTGCTGATCAATTTAATCGCTACTTTATAGACCAAATTAACTTGAATTCTAACAATATGCATAATAACTTTAATTATAAGAACACATTGAGATGTAATTTGACTAATTCTTTATTTATGAAACCAACACATGCAGATGATATAAAAAAAAAAAATTCGTTAAAAAATAAATCTAGCACTGGTTATGACGGTATAAGTACAAAGGTGGTGAAGGAAGCTTCGCAAATTATCTCACCTTTAATAAGTCACATAATCAACTTATGTATAGAACACGGAGAGTTTCCAAATAGGCTAAAATTAAGCATTATAAAGCCACTTTTTAAAAAGGGGGATAGGGAAGACTTGGGGAGCTACAGACCAGTGGCACTCATCCCTATATTTTCAAAAGTAATTGAAAAAGTGATTTATAATAGTATATATAACTACTTTGAAGTTAATAATATTTTTGCTCAAGAGCAGAAAGGTTTCCGTGAGGAGAAATCAATAAATATGGCGATTTATGATTTATTGAAAATAATTTTGTCTAATGTTGATAAACGAATTCCAGTTTCAGCCTTATACATGGATATGACAAAGGCTTTTGATTTTGTCAATCATGATCAGTGATCGGAAATAGGTGAGCTAATTTGCCTAAACTTGATGCATGTTCATTCAATAATGTATTCCCATCTCTCTCACGCATGAATGAATATGCGTCAAGTTTAGGCAAATTAGCTCTACCTATTCCGATCACTGATCATGATATACTTTTAGATAAATTATATACTTATGGCATACGAGGTAATATAAACAATTTAATTAAATCATACTTACTTAACCGAAAACAAATCATACAAATAAATAGATTATGTGTTAATTCAAAAGAAGAAATTACATATATATATCAAAAATCAGACAAATTAATTATGGTGTCCCACAGGGCAGTGTTTTGGGTCCTTTATTATTCTTAGTTTATATTAACGATTTGCCAAAAGCGATAGTATCCCCTATGGTTCTCTTTGCTGACGATAGTACAGTAATTTTCACTGGTACACGCTCAGAAACATATGAAAGTGAAATTAACGACTCACTGCAAAAAATAATTGAATGGCTAACTAGTAACAATTTAAAAATTAATTTAGGAAAAACCAAAATTATGACATTCCAACAAAGAATGAACAATGTACGTACTTTAAATATAGCTTATAAGGAACAACGGATTGACCAAACTGACGTTACAACATTTTTAGGATTAAATCTAGACCATAAGTTGACTTGGAAAAATCAAACTGACATTATATGTAAGAAGCTAAGTAAATTTTCTTTTGCCTTACCTATATAATCTGCGAAAACTTGTCAATGAGTCAGTGGTGTTAACCGCATACCACGCTTATGTCACATCCTCTCTCAGATATGGTATTATATTCTGGGCCAATTCAACTGACAGAGAAATGGTGTTTAGAGCGCAAAAAAAATGCATTAGATCTTTATGTGGCATTAATAATCTTGACAAATGTAAACCACATTTTCAAAGATTACGTATATTAACTTTTCCGAGTTTATATATATATATATATATATATATATATATATATATATATATGTATATATATATGAAATGATATTTTTTGTTAGATGTAACCTCCACTTATTCCAAAGCTTTAACAGTTTACGACATTGGAAAAACATTGGAGTAGTGCCTTCTAAAACTGCTTTACTGCGGAAGAGCATACTCGGAATGGACCCTAGAATATATAATAAAGTGTCTGATGAGTTAATGGAAATAGAAAATGTATCCGAGTTCAAAAATCTATTATTTAAATTTCTAATGAAAAAAGCCTTCTACTCTGTTAATTACTTTATATCTAGTAATTACAATTAGTTAATAAGAACTGCATGTGTACCTTATTTAACTGAACTACAATTTGTATGCCTTGCGGCTCAACATAGTGATACAATATTTGCTGCTAACAACCTCATGTACCTACCTGTGTTGGAACAAATAAATGATTTTGAATTTTTGAATTTGAAATATGTAGGTACTTACATAAAATAAGGAAAATTGAGTTTTATCTCTACAAAATTAAATAATAAACACTAAGATTAACAAAAACACTCAGAGAAAAGAAACTTATTTTATTTACCTATTTTAATGTATTTACCTATTACCTTTATTGATATATTTACCTTTGTATTCAAAAATATGAAAAACAACATAAAAAATACTTTTAACCAAAACCTGAACTCAATCTATCTACCCATTTCCCTAATTTAGTAATTTGAAAAGGTTTTATTTCTTTATTGATATAAATATAAGTAAGGCCAGCATTGCACCTGTAAGTTTTGAAACAAAACTATATTCAAGAGAGAGATGCAAAAATTTGCCACGCACTCTTACCCATAGTTGCGTCTCAAATCTGCCGGCCTAAGATCACAGCAGAGCTCCGGTGCACGTCTGATAGATAATTCAATTTTTTTTGTTATTAAAGGTTACTGTAGGCTGTACGAGGGTGAATCAAAAAATTCTTAGAAATAGGGTAAAAACAAACGAATATCAATATTTTTTTTTTTACTTTTCAACATAATTTCCTTCTTGTTCTATACATTTATTATACCGTTTTTCAAGTTTTTTTAATCCATCATAAAAAAACGATTTTTCTTGAGCCTCAAAAAACTCCTCTACGGCACCCATGACTGCGTTGTTATCGTCAAACTTAGTTCCGCGAATGTGCTCCTTTAGTTTCGGAAACAAGTGGAAATCACTAGGAGCTAAGTCTGGCGAGTAGGGCGGATGATCAAAGGTCTCAAAACCAGCTTGGCAGATTGCAGTGAGAGCCATTTGTGATCGATGAGCCGGAGCATTATCATGGTGAAAAAGCACTCCCGCACTCAATTTTCCTCGACGTTTTTCTTTGATTGCTTGACGCACTTTTGGTATCAAATCGGTGTAATAGGCACCTGTAATGGTTTTTCCTTTGGGCAGATAATCAATAAAAAGAATTCCTTCTGCATCCCAGAAAACTGAGGCCATAACTTTGCCTGCTGTCGGAAATACCCTAAATTTCTTTATTGGAGGGGAAGATGGTCGTTTCCAGGACATGCTTTGCTTTTTTGTTTTAGGGTCAAAATGGTGAAC
Source organism: Acleris literana (assembly GCA_946894065.1). Lineage (NCBI taxonomy): Eukaryota > Metazoa > Arthropoda > Insecta > Lepidoptera > Tortricidae > Acleris > Acleris literana. The sequence goes on along the minus strand of OX335668.1, from coordinate 38,184,215 downwards.
CCATGTTTCGTCCATTGTTACGAAACGACGATAAAAAGTGTCCGGGTCATGCATGATTTTCTTTAGATTCCGCTTCGAAACTTCTAAACGCAAGTCTTTGTTAGCCTGCGTTAACATTCGCGGAACCCATCTTGCTGACACTTTTTTAAAACCCAAAACATCCGTTAGTATTGAATGTACGCTACCAAACGAAATCTTTAGAGTCTCTGCCATGCATTTAATTGTTAGTCGCCGGTCGTCCAAAACCATTTTCTCAATTTTTTCAACGGTTTTTGCGTTAACTGAGGTAGATGGCCGGCCGGAGCGGGGGTCGTCTTCGCAGCTAGATCTGCCTCTTTTAAACTCGGCAACCCAGAAAGCGACGGTGGAATAGGGTACAGCACTAGTGCCTACGGTTTGCTGAATATCCAAAAAAAAATCCTTGGTAGTCATTTTTTTCATACACAAGTACTTTATCACGGCACGTAACTAATTTTTTTCCATAATGGGACGTTTTAGTCGACTTATTTCGCAAAATATTGATTTACCATGTAACGGCGGGAACAATTCGAATGAAACCAACTGTCAAATATTACGTTATAATGACAGTTCAAAATATAAAAAAAAACTTCATTTAAAAACTTTTTATAAACAGCCAGTTCTAAGGACTTTTTGATTCACCCTCGTAGGTACTAAAGGGCCAAGCGCAGCCATAGGCCCCGCCGAGCGTTTCGATAATACAGATTTAGGTTGCGCGTAATTTTGAATGTGCCATATCTTCTGAAGTATTTATTTAAATAATATAGTGTAAAGGACAATTTTAGTCTACATTAAATGCCCACGGTAACTAACGTATTTATCTGGATAAGTATAAATACAGAATTGGGGAAAATTTCTTCGCAAATGACCAAATATTTTTTTATAAAATTTTAAAGATAAAAATGGTAACTCTGAGTCAACCTTAGAGGAGATAGACATATGCCATCGCTGACTTTTTTTTAGGTTTTCTGAAGAACTGCAATTCTTCAGTATATTATTTTGATACATTTCTGAAGGTTTAGCCAGCGTATGCTATGTAAGCGCCCAAAAATCGATTTTTTGACGACTTGGTAAGAAAACATTGAGTTTTCTCAATTATATTAAAACTTAATTAGAATGAAATATACATATAAACCATCCGGAATCAATTCTCTAAATGACAGTGAAAACCGTATCAAAATCCGTTCCGTGGTTTAGGAGGAGTTAGCGGAAATACAGACAGACGCGGACGGCGACTTCATTTTATACTATGCATTGATTTCAAAACAAAATAAAAGGAAGTTGATCACGGGCATTTAATATTACGAATAGTCACGCATAAACAACTTTCGGGAACAGGCTATTCTTTAATACAGGGTGAGAGACAAATAATAAATATCAGGGGACAATTTTACACCAATTGACCTAGTCCCAAACTAAGCTCTAGACTTGTACTATGTTTACTAGATATTAATACTTACATAGAGATAAATACTTAAATAGATAGAAAACATCCATGACTCAGGAACAAATATTCGCGCTCATAACACAAATATCTGCCCTTACCGGGATTTGAACCCAGGACCGCTAGATTCGTAGTCACTACCAACTAGGCCAACGCGTCGTCAAAATTAAAGTGGATCACTCTGTTTCATGCTACAAACTTAAAGTGGAATCATTCTATTTTCGTTTATGGGCGTTTCTCTGTAAACTTGGAACTCATTGTCTTGGTTACATTTTGGCAAAATTACTGAAAGTAATTAATAATCAAAACTATTTTTTAAATAACACAAAAGTGATGTTCATGGCCCGGTTAGTTTTTTTTACAAATATTAACTCATTTATTTATTATATATTTTTTAACACCTTCAAAAACAGTACCCTGGGGTGTCCCAAACCCAGAATTCTTATTATAGGGCAAATTATTGGCTATTTGTTGCAATTTGGCAAGACCTTATTATGAAACTTTAAAAGTGTATTACATGCTGGATATTAATTGTTTATTATTTTCATTCTAATGTATTTAGATTTTATTCTAACCTGATTTAAAATCTGTCCCTCGGCTTAAAAAACAGTCCCCTGTAGCAAATTTAACAATAATATAGACATATTTGTAAAAGTCTATTGCATTATAGATATTGCAATGGGCAAAAACAATTCTAATATAATAAAGCAAAATTCATAACTTCTTTTTATTCGTGTTAATTTATAGATAAACTTGACAGGGGACTGTTCAAAATTACGAGTTTACAGAGAAACACCCTTATATTCTATTTATTTTTATTTAACCTTTCGACTCCACTGCCTTAACCCGTGGAACTTTATGTCATATTAATCTTAGTTCAAAATTACAATATTCAACTTCAAATAGAATGGATACGTGCATTAAATTGAACGGAAAATAATACGAAAAACAATAAAATACATTTAAGCTGTATTTCCAGGCTAGCGGGATAATAATAACAACAACAAAAAGCTGATTGACCCATGCTATATTAATTATTGGGAAGTAATTAAATGATCAGCCGTTATTAAAATTGATTCGCAAAAAAAATAAGCAATTTACTCATTTAGGCAGCATACAAAGATTTGGCAGGCAATAAATAAAAATCGGGCTACAACTCTTGTTTAGCAAACAATTTAGAAACGGTTAACAATTAACCAATATCAGAAAAAGTAGCCGCCATCTTTAACTTTTTAGTTATTCGACTGATTGCTTCGAAAATCGATATCTGGGATCGGTGTGGTCTCCGAAAACGAATCCATTGACTGAATGGGAAAAAGTAGGCGCCATCTTTAACTTTCCAGTTTTTGGGCCGAATTCTTTGAAAGTCGATATTTGGGGATGTGTGTGGTATCCTATAACTCTTGAAATTGAGTCACCTGTTAACGGATTTGCTGAAACTGACCACACAAATCCCGAGATATCGATTTTGAAAGTAATCAGTCAAATAACCAAAAAGTTCAAGATGGCGACTACGTTTCTCCATTCTGTCCACGGATTTGCTGTCAGAGAACACAAAGTTCCCTAGATATCGATTTTAGAAGCAATCAGTCGAATAACTAAAAAGGTCAAGATGGCGGCTTCCTTTTCTCATTCTGTCCACGGATTTATTGTCGTAGACCACACACCGATCAAATCCGGCAACTTGCTCTATTTCCGGGAGGGCGACCAACAATCGTAGGGAGGTGTCGGGTTCCTCGTCCACTCCCTCAAGTCTCCCAGAAGTTTTAGTCCAAGTCCTCGTTAACAAAGTGGCGAAGATTGAGTTTGTTTGTTTCGACTAGGTTGGCGTACTTACCTTATACTCAGAGTATCCGGGAGCTACTAGCTAAAGGTTGTACAGGTATACACCAAAAATTGCGTGCGCGTGCTACTTAATGACGAATTTAACTATAAAAATATGTAGAACACATTAAGAGACAAATTTGACGATATCATTGGTTAAGAAATGTGAACAAATCTATATTGTTTAAGAGATATTAACGCGTAACACGATTTTTCATCGATTTAAGAATTACCGTATGTCAATGATAAAGTACGAAACCGTATTCCTCTTTAAACTGAAGCACGATAGCCTTTTTAAACGGACAAAATCTTCGTCATCGTCGTCTCCGTAGGTAATGAAATACCCATAAAATATGCTACGAGTATTTAAAATAAAATAATATGTATTGTTCAAGACTTAATAATAAACTAACAAACATTTTTTTAGTTTAAGGACACTATGATAAAAGTCCGTTAGATATTATATTTACTGACAACTTCAAGTATCAATATCTATAACTAAAAAGGTTGATAAGTGATTAATGAAATCATAGATCCCATGTAGCCAATTTTCAAGCGTACCAACTTTTTCTTCTGTGTACAACACAACTTTGTAGCCAATGCTCAATGGGCAATGCCATGTCAATGCCGGACATGTGAACCCTACTAAATTAAATACGAATTTATAAAATAAGCGGCTAGTCGGATTACTGTTGTTGTTCACTATCTGTTCGCCCATCGGTCAGAATTTACAAAATAATACGCAGAAAATATATTAATTGGACTAGTTAACAGTGTTATATTAAAATATAGTTTAATTGCAATGGCCTGTGTGTTTCGTAGGTGCAAATCCCGAATGGGAAACAAAGAAAATGATGCTCAAAATATAAGCTTTCACAGGTGAGTGATGGACGACATAAACTAAGGCCTCAATTTATTTTTGTCCCTTTCCTATTTGTCCACATTGCCGAGCTCAATATTTTTCCAAGCAGTCGCTAAAGTTGCTGGCGTAGGGCTTTATAAAAGCAATGACCGTGCAACACGCTCACCATTGCCGACCAATCAAAAACACCATACAAAACATCACATATCCTTTTGATTGAGATATAGACAATTCTAACCATTTTGTGAAGAAGTTAATTCAAAGAATGTTCCTTAAAAGAAAAGAAAGAAGTGGTCCTTTAAAGAACTGGGCATTTTCAAAACTGGTCAATTAAAGAAATGGTAATTTTTGTAAGAAAATGGTCATTACAGGAACTGGTAATTATACAAGATGGGTAATACTAGATATACTTAGTCCGGCCATAAGTTCTGTTACTAAGGTTGAGTCAAATAAAACTAACTAATGTTATTTTGTTTATTTCAATACATATAATAATTAAAAGCTCAATTAATGTACATTTTGAAGAACAAATAATCATTTTAAATAGTCGCCGCAATTTCCGAGACGATTTTTTAACATTCACAGCCGGCAACGATGAAATTACGCATGACTTTTCTGTAAATTTCACTTTTTGAAAACGCTTAAAAGTTAATTTTTGTTTACCAAAGAACTGTTTTGTTTAATATTATAAAACTTCCTATCTTTGTGTATGTTTAGAGACCAAAATTATATTTTTCTACCAGATTCAATTCCAACTTATGAAGCAAGAGATTTGGTGTGTTTTCGTATTGCTGCGAATTCATGTGAAATCGTAAAGTCGATTAAATGAGACATCAAGATTGACCGGTGTACAAGCGGCTCTTAAAAGTTGCTTGAAATACATTTGTATCAGAATTTAAAGCTAAAAGTCTGATCAATATTTCACGCAAATTTGAACTGTCTACAAGAACTCTTACAAAAATTGTGGCCATTATCAGTATAATCGTCGTGCGTGAATTGAACTATGATTTTCTAGTCCGAAATGGGAATACTTCAAGCTCGTACATCAAATAATTGCAATAGTTTAGAATACATTATTTTTATTTTTATTCTACATAAATCAATGTTTTGATTATGATACTTTTCTTTTATGTTCCACGATTTTTTCTTCAACGTCGATAGTTTCAAAATCTGGCGTGCAAACGTGGTGCTTCTCAGAAACAATATAGGTCGAGTGAGAGTCTAATGTAATCGTTAGAATTTTATTAAGATCTTATTAAGATTTGGCCGCCATGTGTGCTTGGTATAAAAGCAAAGTTCATTTTTCTTGCACTGGTATTGACAACTTCAGGCTCCATTATTTATTTACGCACTGGCGTAATTCAATTTATAGATAGCGTGTGATACGTGCACTATATATGGAATTTGATAAAATAGGTATAACACGAAGAAGCAATAGACATGAGACTGACAATGTCATTATATCATATTCATAATTGGTTGATGGTTTTGATATCTGAAGAGGTTGTTGCAATTGAAAAATGAAATATACTTCGCTTCGAACAATGTAAGATTAGAAACGCTACACACACATTTATTTTATTATCATTTGTCGGCAAAAAATAGTTTTGAATCATCATGGTAGACACGATTTATCACAAAATTTTATAATTGATCCGATTTCGAAAAAAAGCAAAGTGAAAGGAAAGCGATTGCGGAACAATGAGACACTGAATAAAGCTACGAGTAAAAAGGCGACCGAGAAATATTTCTATTTCGGGAAATAACTACGCGAAAATAAAGCGATTGCGGAACAATGAGACACTGAATAAAGCTACGAGTAAAAAAACGACAAGAAAAGTGACCGATCGCGGGAAAATGCGACTCGGGAAAAGGCTGCATTGAAAAAATGCGTTCGCGGAACCCATCTTACAGATCCCATAACCATTGCAATATGGCGGCTCCAGAAATGGCTTTTTTATGGTTAATATGGTTAATTGTTCGAAGTATTAGAAACAAAGAAATATGTAAAAATCCCGAAAACAAATAAATTAATAAGATCAACTTATATTAAATAATCACAAAGAAACGATAAATAATATAAATCAACTAGGCAGTATGACGTATGATGCCATAGTGATTTCTCTGTGGTCGCTATCAATTTAGAAACTGCCAGTGAGAACTAAACTAATAATGACAAACTTTGTAGATTCCTATTTAGGCTTCTAGAAAATGTTATGGATGTAACGGCACATAATTAACTCTTAAGGTATTCGTGCCTGTCATTATCAGAAAAAGAAAAAAGAAATATGAGAAAGTTTGCAGCTCACAAAATTTAAAATTTATTTTTTCTATAACTTTTGAATTGAAATATTTTTCCCACGACCTCTAGGAAAGAAGATACGCAATCATCTATGGAGTGCTACCGTCCAAAATATATTTAAAGGATTTTGAATTACAAATACTTCATGACACGTGAAACATTTTTTTTCAAAGGATGACAAGTTGATGGCAGACGTTCGTACAGGAGAGCCAGGAGTAGCAGAGAGGCGGACATATCGAATAAAAAAATAAAATAAAAAATAAAAAAAAAATATTATTAAAATCGCCCTTTTGAGTTTAGATATGAGTAAGTATACCATGTCAAAAAAATTATGACGTCATTACTGATCTAAAAGCCCTATACTAATAAATATTCCAAGACCGGCTAGAGTACTGACAGCTATACTGACAGATTAAATTAATTTAACCTTCACGAGAACAGGGTTCTTTCTACGGGTTTACCTAGCTAAAAGGTTGACTCTGGGTATAAGCCAATTATAAACTACAGCGATTTCCTCACAAATAAAAACAAATGGAATGTGAAATAATAAAGGGATTGATTACAGTGAAATTTTAGAAGAAATGCACAAATAGGGATTGCAATCCAGTCCGGCGGATCCGGTAATCCGGGGTATCCGGCACCTTTTTCCCACCTACCGGATCCGGTAAAATCTGTCGGATCCGGCATCGGATCCGGAAACACCGAAAAAAGTATCCATGGCGCGGCACGAGAACATTTTTCTGTGCAATAATAGGACTAGAGGAGTACCCTCTAACAGGCCAACGAGTGGTGCGAAGTTGCTGTGTTATACTGACTATTACTTGCGACTATTAAACCAACTAGTGTCGTAGCTGAGAGGGCCTTTTCGGCCGCTGGTTTTATCTGTAGTTCATTGAGACGTCTGTTAGGGGACATCACTATTAATACGATTTGTTTCATTAGATCGTTCTTTAAAACTCAACTATGATTTGTTTATATTTTTTACCTTTCTTTTAAGCAATTAAGAAGGCTTTCTTTTTCTGTATGTTACGTTGACCAAAACTGACAAAAGATTTCTTTTTTATGTTATTAGGCACTTGTATAAGAAGACTAGATGAGACAAAGTTAAGTTAGGTACAACGTTTATATGACTTACTGAACGAGATTACACACTGCTTAATTTAAGATATAAATAAAATCGTGGTACAATGCAATGCAAACTAGGGAGACCGATTATCGGTAATTGTTAGTCTATACTAATATTAATTAAAAAGAGGTAAAGTTTGTGACGTTGTAGTTTAGGGAGTAATCTCTGGATCTACTGAACAGATTTCGAAAATTCTTTTACCAATAGAAAGCCACGTTATTTTTAAGTGTCATAAACTATATATTAACCCAAAAATACTTATATATATTGCCCAACGAAGTGGGCACGGGAACAGCTAGTTAATAATAAAGTTGATTATTGTACACTGAATGACCGTTTTTTTGTGAATTTGGAGTAATATCCCTTTTATCTTATTTTAATTTGCCGAATTTGCGAAAATAGGTATTGATTATAAATAAATAATATAAAAGCACCAATCCGACCGGATTGATGATATCTGGTCTGTAAAATCCCTCTGCTGGCAAGTTCGACTCGCACATGACCGATTTTTATTTATAAGTTGGGCGATGTCACTCAGCGGTCCAAAATTTGAGAAACGTTTTAAAAAATGTGTAAAAAACTTGTTGTGAGCGAAAAAGCGTCAAGTATGTAGGAATAGCTAAATTAAAAAAACAGGACAAGTGCAAGTAGGACTCGCCCACCGAGGGTTCCGCATATGACACGGTTAGCTCAATTAAAAACTTGGACCGCCGTTCCTTGCATAAAGACCCTGTTTTTTGTGATTTAATTAAAAATGTATAGTTTTCTGATTTTTTCCTATACTTGTAGTATAAGACGGTATTACTTACCAAATTTCATAGATCTAGGTCAACGGAAAATACGCTGTAAATTTTGATTCCCTTGAGAGTGTCGAAATATACGATTTTTGCGGCAAAAACGGCTGTATCTTTTTTTACGATAACTTAGAAGTTTTATTTTTTCACAACTTCAAGAGACTATAGACCTGAGTATACGGTTTTAAATTCAACTCGATACTTCCACGCGTTGCCATGATAAAGGGTCTTGACAGACAGACAGACAGACGGACGGACGGACGGACGGACGGACGGACGAACAAAGTGATCCTATAAGGGTTCCGTTTTTTTCCTTTTGAGGTATCGTCCAAGTAATATTATCTTAACAAAGTATATGCCTTCTTTAAATCCCTTTTAGACTTCGTGTAAAACTTACTTTTCTTTTATTCGCTCTGGTTTTGTAGATCGTGACCGCTCCCGCTCCCTTTCCCTTTCTTCCTGCAAGAGATAAAAGTTTTTTTTTAAAGGTGCTTTTTATGATCTGCAATAAGATTATAAATCAAAGTTTCCCTCAGGCATACCTGCAACAGGATGGCTAGCACAAGTTGTCCGCGACTTAACGACAAAACTATTCTATTTTTAACTATTCTGTAACAAATACATTCGACGGACAAGCGAGAATAATATAGGATGTGCTAGCCGCGCAGATATTTCCAAGTTCACCTACAATCAAACCATTGAGTATTTTTAATCCATCGGTTCACGTATACGCCAACCTTTGTTTTACGCATATTTGGATATCTCATCTCGTAAGATATAATATACATAATATAATAATCTGGGGATAACCTCACACAAAATGCCATATCCCAAACTAAGCTCTAGGCTTGTACTATGGGTATAAGAATAAACAATAACTACACGTAGAGGCGAAACTCCCGCCTGGCAACACCTGAGGTGTCTAGTCAGTCAGGGGCGTCACACACGGAATATATATTAACCAAGATATTGATATTGTGTCTTGAATTGGTTTTCGTATGGTTGATAGATAAGATAGTGATTTAAAAAGTTAACGACTATTTACGGCAAAATATTTAGAAATAATTGTTTGATTGAATAAGTTTTATTTGTTAATTAGTACATCCCCTAGACCGCTATCCTGTCAGAAAATACCCAATAGTAAAAAGCACTTTCAGTTTTTCTCGAATTTTCCAACTTTACCGGTATCCTTTCGTTTAATATATTTAGGTTATAGGTTTCTTCCAAAAGTGACCCGAACCCATCAGCAAAAAAAGTAACTTTAAAGCAGTGGTCCTAAAAGGTTGTCTTTGAAGAAAAAACCTTAAAAACGAATGAATAGATAAGAATAGTATTTTGTAATAAGCTTTTTCAACTTAATAAAAAATCACATTAATAATCCGGTAAGGAACGTAAAAAGTAACTCCAGATCACAGACTATAAAACTTATTGAGCTTAATTATTATTTTAATGGTTGTTTATGGACTCGTTTCCGTGTTTTATAGATGATTAATAGCCGGGAGCCCTTCGACTCTAATAATTTTATTGTTTCGATTTTCGAAAGTCAGAAATTGGTATCCATATTATTTTTAGTCATAATAATCAATAGTCATAATCGTTGTTAGGTATAACGCGAAATAGACATAATAATAAAGTACTATAATGTTACATATTATACAATACAAGACAAAAGTCATAAAATTGATCAACATACTATCAAAAGGCATACCGTTTATTTTTCATAAATATCGTAGGTCATATTTTTATATTTACTATTTATTATTTTTATTCATATCGTTTTATTCTCTAATGTTTTAAAGGACTAATTTTAAAATTCAAAAAGAATACATGTCGTACATAAACATAAAACACCGGCTTACAAAAAACCCCCGGATGTCAGAAAAGTAGGTTAGGTTAAGTTAGGTTAGAACTGTGACCCCTGCTTAGTAGTGCCTTGGGGAAGGAGGGGAATATAGCTTATCTTATTATCGGTGGAAAGACGATTGCCCCACGGCACTTCTAAACCGCACTACTGACCAAAACTAGTACCATAAATATGAGGTAGGTTTAGGTTATGTTAGTTATTCAGCAGGCCCGAAGGGCCAAACCACCCAGAAAAAGGAGCTCCGCGATAGCGGAGCTCCGTCGACTCCGTTAAATTTTAATTAGAAATAGAAATACTAGTTGGTCAATAGTGCGCCTTAGTAGTGCACTAAAATTTTCGGATAAATGATTTTCAATCTTGTAAGCGTTATTTAAAATAATAATATTCCGTTTGAAATTTTACCATTCAATACAAACAGCACATTGAATGTTATGACCAATAACGGTATGGCATTCGATAGTTATGACTAATGAAAAAGGGGTTAAGGAAATTATGACCAAAGACAAAATGACGAGCAACGATTATGAAAAACAACGGTATGGATAAAACAAATCGAAAGATTAATGTTATGGGATGGGAGTCAATATAGACCCTTAATAGCCACATAAGCCATGTAATTTTCTGGATATAATCTTAATATCATCAAAAAATATTATTACCTAATTTAACGTAAATGTAAAAAGTCATTTTGCAACAGTATTTCCACGATGAGAAAACATAAATAACATGTCGTAATTAAACTTGTATAACACATCGATAAACCCGTAAACCGATAAAAAAATTGGCAATTGACAGCCCTAACTTTAAGCGCGGAAGACAGGGGGGCCGCAGCGGGGTAAAGGGGGAAATAGGTATTAAAAGCGCGGCATTTGGGGCCTTGATAAAGGAGATTCGCTTCTACGTGAAGTTATTGTTTATTCTTATGCTATGGGTACTAGACAACGATTAACATACTTATACAGGGTGTCCCAGAAACTGACGTCAACCCACCTAGGGCTGGTAGAGCAGCTAAAAAGCTATCGATTTAACCCCTATTTATGTTCAGCGATTTTTACTAGTTTCGGAGATATTGATCATTTAAATCTGACTCTAAAACATGAAATTAATGATTTTCCGAGACATGGACAGAAGGGAAAATTACAACAATTCAGATTAAAATGATCAATATCTCCGAAACTAGTGAAAATCGCTGAACATACATAGGGGTTAAATCGATAGCTTTTTAGCTGTAATATCAGCCCCAGACGGGTTGACGTCGGTTTCTGGGACACCCTGTATATAGAAATACATACTTAAATACATAGATCTTTTGAGCAATTATCCTTCCTCACACGTTTAGTTAGAATGTGCAGTTTTTAGGGCAAAAGCATCGGTTGCAAAAGCAAAGTTCTAAACATCCCTGGAAATGGTCTTTATTAGAAAAAGTTACAAACTAAATGAGCAAAGAGCGGAATTCTTCATAGCAAAAATCAAACTGTCAGAGGGATTGACCTAACTGTTTTATCGACTTATCGATAAATATTTGTCACTTAACGAAACCAAGTTAAAGTAATGAAATCAGGCTTTTGGATATACATACAAACAAATTAACGATGTCCCTAATTAGCTGACCGTCAGTAAATAATAAAAGAGAAAATACTTTTTTTTAAATTTTCTATATGAAACTTATCATTAAAAATTAAAAACAAATATTGCTAAGAGTAGGTAACTAATCTTCATTCAAAATAACAAAGTCGAAATCTAAATCTGTACTAAATATGTTTTCTTCATCTTCCCTGTAGTAAAAGAAAATAGTCATTATTTTTTCAACATTGTCACCTTTCAAATTACTCCTTTTTTCATTGTAGATCCATTTATAAGATGAAAACGAGCGTTCTACCTCAGTTGAAGTAACAGGAGCATATTTGTAGTACTCGATAACGGTGTTTTGGCTGTAATCACTTTTTTCTATAAAATTATTATTTTGTGTGAAGAAAAACATTATTGTACATCTGACTCCATACAATATTATTAACCATATTATTCTGGATTCTGTATATTGTCTATATTTGTTTTATTCTCCGATAAATAAAATAAAATAAAATCTAATAACGAATTTAACAAATACGACATTCGGTTTTTTATACCGTGGGTCCGGTACCGGCCACTATAATTATTAAAAACTTTCGATTTTGGGAAATGGTGTGAAAGTTGAATAGTGAAATTTAATGTATACTTACATTGTATATGAAATAACCATAAAATTGAAAGCAGTACCGGTGAATTTGAACATAGTACAAGTCTACGCGCCAACTAGCACAGCGAGCAATGAAGATCTGGAGAGCTTCTATACAAAACTGGAATCCGCTATCTCTAAGATTCCTAACAGAGAACTCCTAATGATACTTGGCGATTTTAACGCGAAAATTGGAGCTAATGCCCACGAACTAGGTCCATGTGCCGGAAAATTCGGACTAGGAAAAATAAATGAGAGAGGAGAGCGGCTGCTACAATTCGCGGCCGAAAATAGCCTCATCATCGCGAATAGTTACTTTGAAAACCACCAGCGTAGACTGTACACATGGACTTCTCCCGATGGCAATCATCGTAATCAAATAGATTACATCTTGGTGGGGTCACGATGGAAATCCTCAATTAAGAATACCCACACGTTGCCAGGAGCGGACTGCGGGACAGATCATCAGCGATTAATCTCGAAAATGAGACTCAAGCTAAGAGCAGCTAGAAAACTGGATAGTCAGAGGAGATTAATTGTAGAGGATGTCCCGAAGTTTACTGCCATACTGGAGCAAAACTGGAGTCAATGGACGGCGGTAAATCCTTATACGGACAGCTCGGACAAAATGTGGGGTCAGGCAAAAGCTCTTATTGATAAAGCTGCTAAAGAGTCAAAACCTGTGAGAGTGCGTAAGCGCCAGCACTGGATGAACGACGGTACTCTTGCTCTTGTAGAGGAAAGAAGATTTTTAACAGCTTCTGGAGTAGATGTGAGGGTTTTAAACGAAAAATCAGCGCGAATACAAGAGGCGTGTAGACGAGAAAATATGTACATCTCCAGAAAATATGTACGGAAGTGGAGGCGCATGCTGATAGGTATGAATCGAGAGACCTTCACCATAAGATACGATCCATCACAAAATCGCTCACCAGTAGAACTTGAGCTATAGAAAACGCTCGTGGAGAAACAGTGACAGCGCTGTCACGGACGCCATCTCTGAAACCTGGAGGGACTACTGCCAAATTTTGTTTCAGGATTCAGAAGCACATTGCTATCCATCAACACCTGAACCTAATGAAATAGAGCCTGACATTTTGAAGGATGAAGTCAGAGCAGCCATAAAACATCTCAAAAATGGCAAGGCAGTAGAAAGAGACTCCATCCCAATAGAAGTCATCAAGGCATCAGGGGAGTATGGTGTTAAAATTTTCCACACTCTGTACAATAGCGTTTCGCGAACCTGCGTTTGGCCGCGGGATTGGGCGCACACTGTCTTCATACCTTTACACAAGAAGGGGTCCACAAAATCTTGCGGCAACTATCGCCTAATCGCACTAATACCGCATTCGAGCAAAATACTTCTGCATATTGTAAATGAGCGCCTGAAATCGTACTTATCTAAGGAAATATCACCTGAACAGGCTGGCTTCGTGAAGGGGAAAGGTACCCGCGAGCAAATTCTGAACGTACGCCAGATAATCGAGAAATCTCGGGAATTCAACAAGCCTATTTACATCTGCTTTGTGGATGTCTCGAAGGCGTTTGACTCCGTAAAATGGCCGAAACTCTGGAGCACGCTCTTAGATATGGGTACCCCAAAACACCTGGTGACACTGCTTCGACACCTTTACGAAAACAGGACAGCTTCAGTAAGAGCAGACGAGGTCCTTTCTAGCAATTTCCACCCGAGTGCGGGAGTTCGACAGGGATGTATAATTTCCCCATTGCTGTTTAATACCTACACAGAGCTAATAATGTGGATTACTCTCGAAGGCTGGGCGGACGGTGTCACCATCGGAGGAACGACTATTACAGACCTGCAGTACGCAGACGATACCACGCTTTTAGCAAGTAGTGTTGAACATAATATTAATATTATGGAGGAGCTCCTAAACAGAACGGAACGCGTCGGTCTTGATTTTGGTCTCAAAATAAATCGCAGCGAGACTAAGATGATGGTTGTTGATCGTGCGAACAGCAACTCGCCAGAGGTTACACGAATAGCGAATTGACAACAATTCATATGTGCTAAGGTAGTAAATTAAAATACCGTTTGTAGATTTTACACTGCTGATTACAGTAACAATATTTTTGGGTTTTTTTATGCAGTAGTTTTTTTTTTATATTTAGGAAAAACAGTAAAAAAAGTTGGATTGTGAATGTTAGGAATACACTCATCATAGTGCCCTTAGTCCATTTATTACCATAGGAATTGAAAAAAATATACAAATGTCATGTCAATTTTTTATCTGGCTGACGGATTACTTGATTCTAACAACAAGATTTCGATTCTCGTAATACTATTATTTTGATATACACTATTTAAAATGAAAGTGACTAACGGATTAGTAAAAGCGGATAGCCGTAATCTGCCCAAAGTCGACGAATTTATGTTGTTACAGTTGTTCTTATTGACAAGTGACATGACATGACACTCAGTTCTGTTTCTGTTTAAGGTTACTTTTTTTATTTTATATCATGCTAAGATCACGACATCAGTATTCCTAACTTAGTATATTCGGTCTTTTTAATGACTATTTCTTTAATAAATTATTAACGAAGAATTTAAGTTAAATAATGAAAAACCGAAAAACACGGGTGGCCTAATTTTTAACCAGCTATTATAAACGCGAAAAAACAAAAATGCTTTTTTTTTTAAATGTCTATGGCGGCTGCATGGACGAAATCAAGAGGCGCATGACGATCTCCAGATCGGCTATAGATAAGCTGAAGAAAATATGGAAGGATCGAAACATCACCAAGGCCACCAAAACCAGACTTGTCAAGGCTCTCGTATTCCCCATGTTTCTTTATGCTGCCGAGACATGGACCCTGCGAGAAAGTGAGAAGAAACGAATTAATGCTCTAGAGATGTGGTGCTGGAGGAGAATGCTCGGTATATCGTGGACGGAATTCCGAACAAATGAGTCCATTCTTCGAGAGCTAGACATCAAGCAGAGACTATCAAGCATAGTAAAAGCTCGTATACTCACTTTCTTTGGACACGTATCGCGGCGCGGATGCGAATCTATCGAACGCCAGGTAGTGTAAGGCAAGGTCGAGGGCATCAGACCACGCGGAAGATCGCCGATGTAGTGGACGGACCAAATAAAAACCGCCGTCGACGGTCCTCTACACGAATGTATCAGGAGGGCGGCAGTTCGCGAAGAATGGCGTCGCATTGTGAAGCAGGCCAAAAAATCAACGTGACGACCACGACCACGACCACGACCACGACCACTCTGACAAGAGTGTTACGCCAAAGAAGAAGACATGAAATTGACCTTTTTTAAGGTTTGGTAAATGAAAATTGGAACCTACATCCTACTCTACATAAAACTCGTAAAAATGCATGTTTATTTGATTGTCCGGTATGCTCTCAAAGACTTCTGTCGAATTTTATGCGGTTTTAACCTTTGCAATACTGGGAAGATTTATGGCTGACCATTTGATAAATAATGCAGTACACGATATAAGCTTTGGTAAAGATTCTAAAAACTCAAATCTTTTGAAATGAAATGAAATGAAATATACTGCGCGTAGTTGAAGGTTACAGCTTGCAGTTACATTCGCTTATCATTATATTTCACTTAACCGTACCCTTACAGGTGTACACGCCTTAGAAAAATAAAAACTATAACAAATAATAAAACATAAATAAAATAAAAAGGAATTATAAATTTGAACCACAAACAAATCTAATATATATAACTAAAACTTTTCTAACTATGTTATATACGGGTGAATCAACTTTTAAGGTATAGGTGAAAAACTTAAGTAAATGACCTCTTGCATGTAGTTGTAACACATCTGTATAGGCCGTTTGACATTCTGTATGTTTTTACGTTTGAAAAGAGTTTCTCTAAATATTCCATAATCAAAACATTACGCCCTGAAGCGATTCACCACAATTTTTTTGTTACACCCTGTTTGTAGTTAAAATCCTGAAAATAGTCATAACCTATTTTGACAGTTATCACTATTTCCTGATGTTTTATACAATCCCGGAATCCTGGAACTTAAATAATTAAAATAATATTTTTAAGAAGCAGACTCCATACTTGCTGAGCTTTCTCCGGAAATTTGCTAATTGCAGGTATAAAAGCATCCGAATTTCCTATCCGTAGTCGTTACATATTTTTTTTTAATATTTAGTTTTATTTTATACTTTTTAGGGACCATAATGGCAAAGAAATGCACGGATAAATCACGTGGAATCTAGGATATTTTAACCTAACCACAGGCAACGCCACGTGAAAGCCATAGTTTATATACTTTCACCTTGTTTTCTTAAATCAACCCTCGTGTTTATATACCTCTTATTATAAACTTGTCGCATAGTATTTTCCATCTTACGGATAATTAATATTCATAATATAAAATTCATAAGACTTATAACATGAAAATAATTATTTTAATTATTTTATCGACACACAACTGCAATGAGCTACGTGCATCACTAAGTTTCGACAAAGAAAGTAGTATGTCTCTGTTTCACAAAAACGAAAGTTATCGTTCCGCTACTCAACACTAGATGGCAGCACTTTGTAAGCTAATTTGTGGTTTTATATCTGTTTGTTATAAGTCGTAAAATGCGTTCTATAATTTAAACTATGCTGCATGGAATTAAAGTTTAAATTACGGTAACGGATTATGGTGCATATTCTTTTATGATTTAAAATCCTTCGACCAATCATTTTTAAGATTTCTTAGTGGTTGTTTTTATGATAGTGTGAGTATTGGCGACAACAGGTCTCATAGTTTGCGAAGCTCATGCCACTTCCACTGTTTTTTGTACCTAGTCCGGCCATAAGGTCTGTTACTAAAGTTGAGTCAAATAAAACTAACTAATGTTTATTTTTTTATTTTATTACGTGTAAAAATTAAAAGCGACGATTTTTTAACATTCACAGCCGGCATCGATGAAATTACGCATGACTTTTCTGTAAAAACTTTTTAAAAACGCTAAAGAGGTTAGTCTTGGTTTACCAAAGAAGTTTATTGTTTAATATTATAAAACTTCCTATCTCAGCAAAGCAAGCGCGCAGAACAGTGCAGACGTGTTGCAAAATTTATTTAAATTTATTTAATCGTGCAGTTTGAGATTTTAGACTTTATTTAAATTCTGTTATAGAACAATTTAAAATAACTAGTCCTAAATCACGTATTACTTTCTTCACCTAAACGACCCGCGAACGCATAGTGCTCGTCGCCGTAACCGCTCTTCGACCCCGCGAGTAAAGGAGACGGGCTCACCATTTTTCGCGTCGCTCGCACCACAGCGCATCCAAGTAAGTTACAGCGCCACGGAGTCATAATGAGCGTACATCGCTCGCCAAATGGAGGCGGCATTAGTGGAGAATTCGGGGGATCACAACCAAACCTGACATCCAACTGTGACCCGGACCACCACAAGGTAACCTTTCGTAATAAACGTAGACTGTCAGATGGGAATAGTCACATAATCTCAGAAATAGCCGAATTAAAACAGCAGATGGCAAATTTGGTGGCTATCATTACTACCAGTACTCAAAACCAAACCGAAAATATTACAAAGCTCTGCCAAGATGTGAGTGCGATTAAGAGCCAGGTTAGTAGTATTTCAAATAACATTATTGCCATGACAACTGAGCAAGAAAAAATCAAAACGGAGATATCGAACCTAGTGGCTTCCGTTAATGCTTCGGAGGAGAGAGTACAACTTTTAGAAACAGACGTAATGACATTAAAATCAACCATCGAATATGGACAACAACCCTCGACGCCGGTTACGTGTGACAATGTTATCACTGAGGTCCTTGAACGATCCATACGGAACAAGAACATCATAATAGCCGGAATACAAGAACCCCACCCGGATATTATTGACAAAGAAGATTACGATAAACAAGAAGTAGGCAAAATAACTCAATGCATTTATAATGATTGTCCCCAGCCCTTACGAATTCGATAAATTAAAAATTTATCGTCTTGGAAAATTTGCGCAAGATAAAACCCGTCCGGTCAAGGTTTGTTTCACATCTGAAGATACTGCTAAAAATATCCTTCGAAATAAAAATAATTTTCAACTTGATGATGTAAAAGTATACTCCGATAAAACCCCCTACCAAAGAGATGGAATGAAAAGTCTGCAACAGGAATTAGAACAGCGAACTGCTAACGGTGAGAGTAACTTGTACATAAAGTATGTTAAAGGCGTACCAAAAATTTTAAATTCACAATCAAAAAACCCCACGCAAACCCTCATGAAGAAGCCGCCATTAGTAAGACTATAAGGTCGATCCAAAACACAACACACCAAGTAGCAAATCAGTACGCACAAATCGAAAAAACAAAAAAGTCCCTGAAATGTTTTTACGCCAACGTCCGAAGTATTCTCAAGCCTGGGAAACTAGACGAACTAAGATGTGTACTGGACTCGTTCCAAACTATTATCCATATCGTTGCGTTATGTGAAACATGGATAAAAAATGAAGATGAAGCAAAAAGGCTGCAACTACCTGGATACTCACATCACTATAACTTTAGACATGTTGTAAGAGGAGGAGGAGTTTCCATTTACGTACACCAAAGCTTGAAACATCATCTCATCGAAGAATGTAGCATAAATGAAAATCATTTAATTTGGGTTCACGTAGAAAAATTTTCCCTTGATATTGGAACCATTTATAAACCAGAACGGACAAACTCAACTCAATTCCTCGAATACTCTAGTCAACTTCAAAAACGCAATTGAGTTCTGATCTTTGGAGACTTCAACTACGATTTGTTAAAACCTAACTCAGTAACGAAAGAGTACAAACGAATCCTGAAGGGAAATGGCATAAAAATATTGAACAAGATTGATCCGGAACACTGTACCCGCGAGACATCGACGACAAAAACTATCTTAGACCACGTGTGTTAAAACCTCAAGCAGAATGATTTCCATATTGCTATTTTTGACTCTGAAATGGCCGATCACAAACAGATTTACTGTGAAATAAAACAATATCATCCACCCACAAAGAAAAAAGTACAATATTTTGCCATAAACTATGCACACCTTTCTAAATCTATGGAAGAGAATAAAAGCAAGACTGAGAACGACATCTACATGAACCTCGAGTCTAAACTACTTAAATGTCTAAAAGAAAGTAAAATTAAGAAAATCAAAATTCTTAACCCACCAAAACAAGAGTGGATAAACAGAGATATCATGGATTCAATAAGCAAAAGAAATATACTATGGCAAAACTACAAACGTGCATCAGATAATGAGAATGGAAAGAAATTAGTGTCTGACAAGATACAGAATTCGAAAAAAACCTACTACTACAAGTCCTTCAAAGCTTGCGAAAATAAACCCCGGAAGATGTGGAACCTAGTAAATGATCTATCGAACAATAGAATTAAAGAAACCATACCACCAACAAAATTAGTAGTAGCCTCAGAAACATTCTCTGATATTAAGGACATCTGTGAACAGTTTAATATTTACTTTTCCACTGTTGGGTCTTCCTTAGCTAACGAAATCCTTCCAGCATGCCAAAGCCCTATACAAACTAATACCATGTCACAATCAGTGCAAAATGAACACCTTAACTGCTTACAACCAGCCACCACTGATGAAATAAATAATATCATAACAAGACTCAAAACTAATACTAGCTCCGGTTTGGATGGCGTTACTGCTAAAGTAATAAAATCTATAAGACCTGTTATTACCAACGAACTCACTAGCCCCCTTACTAATAAACGTTGAGTAACGGTGGTATAGCTATACAATGTTTTGTCCTTATCTGTCAAATTCAAATGTCACAATGACAGATCAGGACAAAACATTGTATAGCTATACCACCGTTACTCAACGTTTATTAGTAAGGGGGTAAGTGTATAAATAAATGTTTAGAAGAGTGTAGTTTTCCGGAAAGTCTAAAATGTGCTAAAGTAACACCAATTCATAAATCAGGAAGCAAAATGGACCCGGGAAATTACCGCCCCATCTCAGTTCTCCCTATAATATCCAAAGTCTTTGAAAAAGTGATCTATACTCGTCTGAACAACTATCTGACGTCAAATAAAATTCTATCGAATAAACAATACGGCTTTAGACCAAAATCAAATACCCTTTCAGCGACAATAGATTTAATTACTAATATAAAAGTTAAAATTGACCAAAAGAAAATTGTATTGGGCGTTTTCATCGACCTCAAAAAAGCTTTTGACACGGTTTGTCATGACAAGGTGTTAAATAAATTACATAATATAGGGATAACTGGGAAGGCACATAATATGATAAAATCTTACCTGTCAAATCGATACCAAGTGGTTAAAATTGATAAACATGAGAGTAACCCGAAAATTATTACGTTTGGTGTACCACAAGGTTCAATCTTGGGACCCCTCCTGTTTCTTGTGTACATCAATGACATACAGGACATAGGACTCAAAGGAGAACTGACACTCTACGCCGATGATACTAGTCTTTTTTATCACGGTAACAAAATTGAGCACATTATCGCAGACGTACAGAGTGATCTAGAGCTTTTAAACACGTGGCTTAAACACAATTTACTCACCATGAACACTTTAAAAACGAATTATGTTATGTTTTCCCCTAAAAATAAGAAAATAGATAATTTTGTAGAACCTTCTATTAAACAACAAATCATCAATCGAAAACCGAATGAAAAATATCTCGGTCTAATTATGGATAGCCAATTACCATGGATGCCACATATTGAAAAAATAAAATCAAAACTTACTTCATGAACAGGTTCTCTACGTAGTATTGCTCGCTGTCTCCCCCGTAAAGTTAAATACCTAATTTATAATTCATTAATTAAACCTCACATTGATTATTTAATAGAAATATGGGGATCCGCAGCAAAAAGTAACCTAATTAAATTACAAACAGCACAAAACAAATTACTGAAGGTTTTATTTAATTATAACTTTTTAATGCCAACCGAAAGATTATACAAGGAACTCAAAATAATGAATATAGCACAGTCATATGTCTACAATTCTTGTGTATTGGTTCGTAAAATTCTCCAAAAAGATATAAGTTCGCATATTACTTTTACCAAAAAACACCAAGTCCAAAAAATTAAACTTCGAAACGCAGACCATCTAGTACTACAATCTCCTACAACGAAGTATGGAAAAAGAAGTATTATCTATGAAGGTGCTCAATTATACAATAAGCTACCTAAAGATATAAAAGCATCAAAGTCCATGATTAGATTCAAAAAACTCCTCAAACTCCACTTAGGTATGTAAAATATCGTACCAAGATTAGTTGTTAAAAAAGCATGTCTATATCTAATTAAATAGTGAATGTTATGTTTAAAATTATCATCAATAAATATAAATAAGTAAAAACAACAATAAAAAAATAAAATAAAACAACAATAACAGATAAAACAAAATTATTAAAACAAAATAATGTAAATGTATTATAATAATTTAATAATTATCTAATTTCAGTCTTGAGAATTGTTATGTAAGTATAACTATTTTTCAAAATTATTATATACCTATTATTAATAATAATTTCTTAACACACAATACAATACAATGAGTCTTGAAATATCATAAATTACTAACATAGTATATAACCTGTCAATAACAAGCAATTATACCGCATCCATGACCCTCCAGTCTTAGTGAATCTTGGACTACACATTTGTTATCGCCTGCGCTTTTGTTAACTGTTAGAAAGTAACTTCCTACCCACCTTTACTAATTCTCACAGTTTAGTTTGCTTAATTTTAAAATAACGTTAAATAAAAGTTTGTAAATGATACCAAGTAATAGAAGTAAATAAGAAATTCATTATTATAGGTATTTGAAAATAGTGTTGTGTTGTGATGTGATCATAATGTGACTGCGAATTTTCCTTAATAAGCACAGCCTGTGCGCTTGTTCTAATAAATTATACAGTGTATCGTTATTCTCATGTAAGTGAATTTTGTAAATTCTTTATGGGAATAAAGTTCTTAAACCATATCTCTGTCTATGTTTAGAGACCAAAATTATATTTCTCAACAAGACTCAATTCCAACTTAAGAACCAAGAGATTTGGTGTGTTTTCGTATTCCTGCAAAATTTATGTGAAATCGTAAAGTCAATTTAATGAGCAGAGCTCGGAATAGGTAGTGCCTATTTACCTAAACTTCGCGGGAGGACGTAACTAAAAGTGGTTAAAACCACCAAAAATAATTATTTCTTATTATTGAATGCGGGATTTCCCGGGATTGACTGTATTACTCTAAAGGCTTAATACATTTAGCTTTAATTATAAATCTTGCTATATTGCATATTATTTATTTATTTATCTTGAAATAACAATCATTCATAAAACAATATAATATAGATCAAATTGAATCAAAAGGAGCCTTAAATTTGATATTTTGTTGATTTAAATAGAATTATAATATCATATAGAATGTATTCAACAAAAACAGATGTAGCCGACACTTCAGCTGTGTACTTACTACCTGCAGTTTGCGACCCTGATTTAGAATTGAAGTTAAATGTATTAAGCCTTTAGAGTAATACAGTCAATCCCGGGAAATCCCGCATTCAATAATAAGAAATAATTATTTTTAGTGGTTTTAACCACTCTTAGTTATGTCCTCCCGCAAAGTTTAGGTAAATAGGCACTACCTATTCCGAGCTCTGTTAATGAGACATCAAGACCGGTGTCCAAGCAGATCTTTAGTTGCTTGAAATACATTTCTATCAGAATTTAAAGCTAAAAGTCTGATCAATATGTCACGCAAATATGAACTTTCTACAAGAACTCTTACAAAAGTTGTGGCCGTTATCAGTATCATCGTCGTGCGTGAATTGAACTATGATTTTCTAGTCCGAAATGGGAATACTTCAAGATCGTACGTCAAATAATTGCAATAGTTTAGAATACATTTTTTTATTTATATTCTATATAAATCAAAGTTTCGATTAATATACAAATTTATGAAAAAATTCATTAATTTATTTTTTTAATTGTAATAAATCTTAGTAACAGAACTTTTGACCAGACTAGGTATTCCGTGGTTGCGAATATACTATACAGGGTTTAGGCGAAATTGGATTTTGTTGGTTGCTTTGTTGCTTATTTGCTTCATTTTTGTTTTTTCGCGAGCCATAAATATAAGACAAAAACATCATCTAGGCTAAAAGTTAGGTAAGTAACGTGTTTACAAACACGACAAAAGTTAAACAACAGATTATTTCAAAGATTTTTTTTTTTTTTAATTTTACTTACGTATTTACCAATATAAATCAAATAATAAAGTCAAGACGTACATAATATCAAATAAACACGGTGTTATTTTTGTCATTTAAATTACCTATACAAAAGTGATTTCAAAAAGTTAAAAATATGAACAAAGATTGGGTCAAATTCGGATTGTTCTTTGATTTTAAATATCTGTAAACCTAAATTTAGAAACATCAACCTCGATTTTAGTCTAACAAGACTAGAGTTAAACGTTTATAAATTTAGGTTCACAGACGTTTAAAATTAAAGAATAAATTCCGAATTTATTATTTTTATTTTATTACAAAAAGAATATTTTGGCCAAAATTTTATAAAATTGGTTGGACTGTAGGAACTACCAGGTTGCGAGCTGGCAGACCAATTAATATTTAAAGAGCATAGTTTTAGGTACTACGAGAACTAGGTTTCATTCTTAAACACGATGGGGTAAAATCGACGTCCCCATCTGGCCGCTAAAAATGGTTGGACTGCGGAACCCTACAAGACTAGGCTCGGCAGACATGTTTTTTTAGACTCTATTAATCGTGTCTAAAACCAACGAAAAATTTTCGTTTGGTAACTAAATGAGGTAATATTATGGTCAGAAGCGGACCACATATATTTTCATTGCGTATTACCCCCCAAGCCGAGCCCCTTATGACCACATTTTTTCTTACCTATTTTAGGTGTTCTTTTCGTGGAAGGTAGCATTTTTCTGTTATTCGATGGGGTAGGTAAATTTGCAGCCGCCGCCCGGACTAAAATGTTAAATCTTTAAAAACCCGTAATTGGGATAGCCCAAATACCCTTTAGCCAGGTCGGCCTCATTGTATTGAAATACGAGTATCATATATAAAGAACTGTACAAGTGCCTCAAACACCTACTCAGAAATGCTTATGAGCTCTTGGACTAGGAATAGAACCGTGAACAGACGGAAAGACGAACGTAGCGAAACTATAAGGGTTCCTTGATGACTACGGAACCCTAAAAACCGGACCTGTACGAGGGTTCCGTACAAAATTAATTAATTATGTTTTTATTGCATGATAATATTGATAAGTGCCGTAAAAAAAAACAAATATAATATTTCAAAAATTGGCCTTGATATTTGACTGATAAATGAAACGGGATAAAAAGTATCCTATACTTAAAAATAATCATTATAAACTTTTTTTTCTAATATTTATTATCCTAATAAAAAATTGAACTAATAAAAATCTGCTTATTTATTGCTTCTAAGGCGGAACAAAGTTACAGAAATTCTGATGATTCTGAAAATCCGCTCTATTCGTCGATAGGTAGGTAAACATGTTAACCAAATAACAAATCGATGGTAATCATCTGTTTTAAGTAATTTGATAAAATTGTAACGGGATAAAAAGTATCCTATGTCCTTCTCCTGGTTCTAAGCTACCTCCCCACCAATTTTCAACCAAATCGGTTCAGCCGTTCTTAAAAGTGTAACTAACACGACTTTCTTTTATATATATAGATAAATAACGTGGTGCACTTACATCGTCTCTCCGATCACGGTCGCGGCGGTCGCGGTCATCGCGGTCGCGATCGCGCGCTCGGTCGCGCTCGCGCTCGAGCGCGTGCGGGAGAGGGTGCCCGCGATACGGAGCGGCGTATGGCGCCGGCATCAGCGGCGCCAGGTGCACGCCCGGTGGGCCCAGCGCCGGCATGCCCAGCGTTGGCGGCCCCAACGGTCCCGGCGTCAGCTCCTTGATGTCGCTCGGCGCCCAGCTACTTTGCTCAGGGTGACCTGAAATAAATTGCTCGACATTTATTGGTACGTTATTTATTGGTTAACGAACATTTAAAAATTGGAAAAGGCATATAGGTATAGGTATCGGATTTTGAAATATGCAGTCATTAGCCCAGTCAAATAAGGAGAAAAAAGGGGTAATATATACAAGATTATTATTCACAAAACTGTTAATGAACATTTGAATAAGGCCCGTGGTCAGCCGTTCGACGAAGCTTTGAAGTACCATTTAGTAAGTTGGTCCATTTTCCGACCACAAGTTTTGATCTTTTTTATTAGCTAGGCACAAATTTCAGCTCTAAAATTGTTTTTGTGTACTAATCTGCTAAAATAACCGAAAAAATCTTCAATGGGCCGACATTGTGGAAGTTTTGTGGGGTTACGGTATTTGGTACAAATAGAATATAACTGGAGTCCAGGGATTCTAACTTTTTTTTGGCATAATGCGCCAATGTTTTGTCTGGACAAAAGAAATATTCCATCATAGTGATATCTGCCAATGAAAGGCACCATTTTTTTTTTCAAACTATTGTTCTCATACACTTATTGATTAACCGCTGAAACACTCGGTTTAAACCACAGTTTCGGAATACCCTTTTCCGAAATAGCGACATAAAGCATAACTCTTTGCTCAAACTTGTGTTTATAATTGTGTTTTATATCCTCAGGTGTAGTAAAAAGTGCAGGCTGGGCTCAGGTGCTCTATCCTATGTTCCTTTTGCCACGGATGAAATTGTAACAACGCCAGGTGCTCTATCCTATGTTCCTTTTGCCACGGATGAAATTGTAACAACGCCATCCCTATCTTCCTGGACGAGGAGGACGAGGATGTGGACGACCCAACACCATGAGCCGGCCAGCCTCCACTCCAGAAAACATTATCCCTATTAGAGTATTAGAGTCTCAGATGAGACCTGGTCCTTCCAAAAGGACGAAAGTCTAAACTGTTTTTAATTGACCGTGTAAATAGTATAATTTTTTAGTTTAAATATATTTTGCTGTATTTTCTTATGTTTACATTTATTTGTTTTAAAACCATATGTTACATCTAAAATGTCAAATTTACACTTTTTGCTTTTCTTTAAGAAATACATTCATACATTATTCAGAACAATGTTTTTATCATTTAACCAAAATCAGATATTTTAATAGTTTTTATATTTTTGAGAAAACTATAAAAGCTAGAGGCACTACTTTGGTATTAAATTGAAGCTAGTCAAATTGCACACTAATTCTTATCTCAACTTTTATTCTAGGATCATTAGTTTAGCCAGTTACGTAACTTGGAAAATGATTATAACACGAAATTTTCATTTCGTTGAAAATAAATGTCAGTTTTTGACTAGTTGTATCTCCGCAACTATGTCTTACAGTACTCAAATTAGGCTTAAATTGTAGCCAATTTAGCACGCTTTATTAAAATATAACAAAGATACTCTAAAAACGCTTCCTTTATGTAATTATTTCGAAAAAAACTGAAACAAGTGCATTAAATTTTCGCAGTTAACGAAACAACGTGGAAGTATGTTCATTTCTTTAGTGTATGTTTATTTGAAGCTATAATTTACATCTAAAATGGTAAATTCACATTTTTGCACATTTTTTTTAAAAGAAAATCGTCCCAAAATTATTCAGTACAATGCTTTCATTATTTAGCCAAAATCCGATATTTTACTATTTTTTATTTTGGATGAATCTATGAGGCCTAGTGGTACCATTTTGGTATTAAATTGAGGCTAATTCAATTCTCTACAAAAAACATGGGACTGAGTTTTACTTAGGAGCATTATTTCAGCCGGTATGTATCTTCAAAATAACCCTACCAACACATTTTCACTTTTTGAAGAAAATTGCCCATCTTTGACTTCCTGTTTCTCCGCAACCAATAAACATAATGTGCTTAAATTACGCTCAAATTGTAGCAAAGGATATTGGGCAAAATACACCCAGCTCCGCCAGCCATATCTATATACTCGTATATAAAAGGCAAAACTGACTGACTGACTTAGATATCAACGCACAGCCGAAACTATTGTATATAGAAACTTGAAATTTGGTACAGGGGTTCCTTTCATGATGTAAGTGAGCACTAAGAAAGGATTTTTAGAAATTCAACCCCTAAGGGGGTGAAATAGGGGGGTGACGTTTATATGGAATTTTCTCATTTCTGGACTTAGAAGTATGAAAATAAGTATATAAGTTCTCGCCCACAATTAAAAATGATCTGTGTAGCTAAAATGGACAAAACTCCCCCTAAAGGACTAAAATGGGGGGAAAAGTTTGTATGGAAATTTTCTCAATTCTGGACTTAGCAGTATGAAAATTGGTATATAGGGTCCTGATTACAATTAAACATGATCTGTGTAGGTGAAACGGACAAAAGTCCCCCCTAAAGGGGTAAAATGGAGGGGTAAAGTTTGTATGAAAAATTTCTTAATTCTGGACTTAGCAGTATGAAAATTGGTATATATATATAGGGTCCTGATTACAAATAAATATGATCTGCGTAGGCAAAGATAAAGAAAGAAGAAGTAGCTTCCTACTTATTAGCGGGGAGTTTCTATGGGCCTTTTATTTCTTGACTTGGACTGGAAAAATATAACTGGGCACATTTTAAAACGATCCTTATGGCGAAGTTGGCGACTTCAATGGGGAGGAGGTTTTTCATACAAAATGTACAACTAAAATGTGGAAATTAAATTGATATTTAAAATGATGTGTGAAATAAATTTGCTAATAAGTATGCAGTACCTAACTTAAAGATTACTTAACAGGTTGTGCATAATAAAATCAATAATATTGTTAAGCCGATGGCATAAGGCGTCTCATCTTTTATCGTTAATTTTGGTGCTTTAGAAGCGTTTTCAGCAGGCTGAAATATCGTTTCAGTCCGTTTCAGAGGTAGCTCTATCACATACCAAATTATTAGATTTTCGACCAACTTGCCGTCGTTTTCAGGCGCCTGAAACATGTTTTCAGTCCGTTTCAGGCCACCCTCTATCAGATGACGCCATAACCTGAAAACCCATTTTCAGGCATTTTCAGGACCCCTTATGGGCCTTTGAAGTACATTTCAGTATATGGCAATTTTCTACTAAGAGTGACAGAGATAGCATGATTGGAAAGTGACAGCTATACTGAGAAACTTCCAGAAACGTGTGAAAGAGATAGCATGATTAGAAAGAGACAGCTATACTGAGAACCTTCCAGAAACGTGTGAAAGAGATAGCATGATTAGAAAGAGACAGCTATACTGAGAACCTTCCAGAAGCGTGTGAAAGAGATAGCATGATTAGAAAGAGACAGCTATACTGAGAACCTTCCAGAAATGTGTGAAAGAGATAACACGGAATGAGACGGCAACACGCGGAACATTCCAGACTCATCCAGATCCGTGAATCAAGGTCATTGCGATCGTAAAAACAACAAGGTAGTAAGGCGTAGAACATTCTAGCAACGAACAGTCTCGATCGACCTTGACGGGGCGAAGTACATCGAACATTCCGGAAGGCGTTCTAGAATAATCGGACTCGGGAACTATAAAACGGCGGACACCGGTTGCGACGAGTCAGTCTTTACTTGGAAAGCGATCAGTGCGAATAAGAGCGACCCGAGCGATCATCTGAGTATTCGAAGTTTATTGTGCGATAATTGTTTTGTAACGGTTTAAGTGAGTGCGTTATTAAAGTCTACTTTTGATTATTGGTGTATTCGTGCATTTCTATCAGTTACCTACCCCCACGTACGTAACAATATTAAGGGAGCGTAATTTTTGTGTGATTATCCGTTGTTATTTGTCTTTTACCTAATTTACAAAATATTATGTACAGTGCAATGTAGAATATACTTAAGGTTCTAGAGTTAGATTCGGTTCTCGCCGGAAGCACACGAAATAATTAATTTACTCTCCTGCTTTGCATAAAATAATAAATATTTTGAAAAGTTGAGCCAATGTTATACAACTTCCTAAAACAACCCTTAGCTCATTGCATTATAGTCGCTTTATGATTGATTCCATAGGTATAACTTTATGTTACAACGATTGTTCGATTGTCATTCAATTCTAAAATTCTAAAAGAGATACACCGGCGGATTATATTAATGCATGTTGACAGTTACAATATGTAATGTAGGTAATGTACCTGACTACAAATATGCCAGCAACTACACAATGATACACAGTCTGGGCAATATGCGGCAGCTCTATTAAAAATTGGCGAAGATCCGCTTTAATTAAACCGCGAATTCTGTAATATCGTACAAATCCCAGATGATCTTAAAAATAACGTGTACTCCAAAACAATATTATAAAGAATAGATAATGTTGGTGTGTGAAAAAAAAAGTCTCACGTAGAAGGCGATGTTGTGGAGTAGGTATCTCTTCGGCACACGGTTGGAAATTACGCACCTACCTATGTCGGAATATCGTAAGGGCAATAACTTGGAATTGTCTGGAATTGCTAAAGGAGATAATGTTTTAATTCCCCGAATTTCCATAATTTGACACACAAAAGTGACAAACACTAAAAATAGCTGGTATACATTCAGAAGCAAACTGTTTTTCCCATGGGTAACTTATGTAGCATGCTCACGAGTATCCAGCCCACAAAATCTTCATGCGAAAGTTGGCAAAACAAAAAATACCATAAATAACCTAAATAATTCAACTTCTTTTTAAACTTTGAGCTCAATATTAAATGCGTTTATCATTCCGGCCAGGGACTGATGTCCGTCAAACTATAAAATTACTTAAAACTATTAATTTACTTAACTGCGATAAACGAGTTCTACGCGGACGAAGTCGCGGGCAAAAGCTAGTATTGAATATGACTCAAAACATCTAACAAAAATAAGAATTTTTAATTATGACGCCTTAAAAAATACCCCCGGGGTCTCACATTACATAAAACTGTGTATTTCTGATAGTGTATTGTATAAAGATAAAGAGAACTAGCGTGCAGAAGGTGATGTTCTCAAAATAAGTCAATTGACAACAATTCATATCTGCTAAAGTAGTAAAATAAAATACCGTTTGTAGATTTTATACTGCTGATTAAAGTAAAAATATTTTTGGATTTTTTATGCCGTAGTTTTTTTATATTTGGGATAAACAGTAAAAAAGTTGGATTGTGAATGTTAGGAATACACTTATAGTGCCCTTACTCCATTTATTACCATAGGAATTGAAAAAAATATACAACTGTCATGTCCATTTTTCATCTGTCTGACGGATTACTTGATTATGACGACACGCTTTCGATTCTCGTAATACTATTGTTTTGATATACGCTATTAAAAATGAAAGTGACTAACGGATTTGTAAAAGCGGATAGCCGCAATCTGCCCAAAGTCGACGAACTCATGTTGTTACAGTTGTTATGGTTGACAAGTGACATGACATGACAGTCAGTTCTGTTTCTGTTGAAAGTTACCTTTTTAATTTTATATCATGCTAAGATCACGACATCAGTATTCCTAACTTTGTATATACGGTCTTTTTAATGACTATTTCTTTAATAAATTATTAACGACGAATTTAAGTTAAACAAAGAAAAACCGAGAAACACGGGTAGTCTAATTATTAACCAGCTATAATAAACGCGAAAAAACCAATATGCTTTTTTTTTTTTAATGTTGTCAATTGTTTCATTTAGTCGGATGACAGCCATTTGTCAGTCAGCTGTCAGTGAAGCGAGTGTTTCAATAATGCTCAGTAAGTTAAACCCATTCGACTTAAAATAAATAGATATAAGCAAATCCTAGTTACATGGGGGTTTGCGATGTTTGCCTTTTTTTGTATTGTTATAGACTATCAACATAGCGACTGAGAGGTCCGTTAAGCACTTGGAGATACCGCTCAGCGTTTGTTGTGCCATTTATGAACACTGGCCCAATGATATCGTTGTCTCTTATACCGGCCCATACATTTATTGACCAGCTGGTTTGATGAGACAGTTCGCGACCCACGTCGATTCCACATAGTATTCCTTGTAAACAAGCTCTCATCACTCCAAATAACTTTTCTTAAAAAGTGAGGATCTTCTCTTTTTTTGTTTCTAACGCCCAACTAGCATACTCAACCCGTCTGGGATAATTGTCAGGTTTCAACGCTTGAACCTTAGTTAACGAGAAAGGATGTTGCCGATTGCGTTTTAGAATTTTGTGTACGAGGGTGTGACTAAAGCCTAAATTGCGTCCTGCCCGCCTAGTACTATAACCCGGTTGGTTTTGAAAATGATCCAATACCTGTACTTCCTGCGTAACATGAACACGTTGAGGACCACCGGAGTTCCCAGGCCCCGGTCGATCGTTATTTCGCAGTCGTGTAATGGCATTAACGATGACACGAGCATTACTTGGTTGCCTTCTTGTGGGATACCTCTCGGAGTACAAACGGAGGGCTGCATTCCCATTGCCCCTACACTCTCCGTACGCAAGGATTATATCCATTATCTCAAAAAATTAAAAGGCATTATTATTGCAATTACGATTTAAATGTATATGACGAAAGTGAAGGATGTCAAATAACAAATTGAAAGAAAATACAATTTATTGGTAGCCTAACCTTTTCGTTATGAAATTTTTTTTCTATCGGTCTAGTATCGTAGTTTGAGACAATCATAACAGAGCAAAAATGTCAGAGACCGTGTTTATTAGTCTTTGTTATTTATTTACACATTTTAGATCAATTTGTTCTACTGGTCTATCAGTTTCTACGCCGAGCAACAGCTTTGCAACTGCTGCAACAGCCAGAATAAGTCATTGGCAGTTAGGTAATAGTCACTCAATCATAGTAACCGGTTGGCACTACAAAAATTGGATTGGATTGCTTAAAATTCATTGTGCATTGCGGTTTAGAGTGTATTCTAATGTAAACTTGGCACGGTAATGTGGTCATAGTTGAAACTGTGATATGCAGAATTAGATTATTTGTAAATACCTAGTTTGTTTACTTTAGTTATGGAGTGATAACTGATAACTGATGTCAAACTTGCATCACAGGATGTTATTAAGCTTGTTAACCGACTGATGAGAAAGAGGTTAAGTTATTACAATTAGGCCCTGTTCTTTGATCAGTAGTTAAACTAACTAATTGTTAAAATTCGAAAAAGGAATGGAAAATTTGACACATTTCCTTGAGATTTTAACGATTAGTAACGTTTTTTGACCATTAGTTAGTTTAACTACCGATCAAACAACAGGCCATTAGTAAAATTATAAACAAAAAAAGTGATTGGATTAAAACAAAAATTGATTCATTGTATTATATACCCGTTTTTAACATCCACCGGTTTTAAGGTTTGCCTTTCGTTCATTAACATACTGTATAACATTACAACAGCGCTACTACGAGGAGGGTTGCCTTTTAAGTTGTGTCGTTTGAAATAACCACAGACAATTTGGAATGTGTATTATCATTTATTGTTTGTCGAGAATTCACCACGATATTTTGATACACTTTACCATTCTCTCGAACCAGTTTTGAAAACACTTATTCCACTCTGAAGTGGTGGTTGTCAAAATGGCCGATTAATATGCGTCCACCGCTTGTTCGGGTGTGTGAAAACGTTGATCACGAAGAATTTGTTTTATTTTTGAAAACATAAAGAAACGTTAGGGCTTAAGTCAGGCCTATGCCGCGGGTGGTCCAGAATTTTGACGTTACCCTTGCTTAAAAACGGTTTTGTCATTCGGGAAGCTTGCATTGTCGTGGTGCAGTATCATTCGGCGTTTCGAGTTGTTTTTTGGGATAACTTGTGGCAAACAAATTGTCGTATATCGGGACAATGATCGACGAGTCAACATCCCACATGGCAGTCACCTCGTGAGCCAAGTCAAGGTACTTGCTTGTGCTTGTCCTTCTCGGCCTTCACGAGATTCTCGTCATACGGAATGGTGACGTCGACGAGCACTGCTCAGCGTTGAGATCGATCTGTCAACACAATATCAGGCTTATTGGCGAAAATTGTCCTATCCGTGTTTGACAGATCGATCCCAATAGAGCGTAGCACGACCATTTTCGAAAACTGGCACCGGTGTGTACTTATAGTACGGCACTTCAGACTCAACAATACCATATTGAAGAGCAAGTTGCAGATGGATGATCCTGGCCACGAGGTTATGTCTGTGCAAGTACTCACCGTTGGCCAAATGCGAACAACCGGAAATTATACGTCTGAGGGACTCGCCGGGGCAACGGCACGCTAGACAAATGTCGACCGTGCCATTTCAGAATATATTTCCGGTAATTGTTCGTCATTATGACCTCGTCAGCAATTGCACAGATAAAACCTTCGGTTTCCCCAAAGAGGTCACCAAACCGTAGCCAGCTCACGGACTGTAAAAAGTCTACGTCGGGCCTTGTTAGGGCCCGGTAGAAGCGTCCTTGTAGCTCCTTGCTCTTAAAATTTCGATAGGTAATTACGAGTAGGTACTTAATTACTGATACCATCATTACAGTTTGAACCCTCAACGCAAAAAGAGAGGTATTTTATTATTAATTTAATTAACGACACGATGTGAGTCGCAAACAACCTTTGCTAGCCCTCCAGGTATGTACTATTTTGTATCGTCGTTTAACTTAAGCGAACTACTTAAAAAACTACTTAATAAATTCAATTAATAATAAATCCAATTTGTTTTCTTACAACTGCCTGCCCTACGAACTGGGCGGAGTCAGTAAAGCTCACGACGGGCGAAATAATACAAACTCCCACTGCGCCGATTTAAGTAGCATTTTGCCGCATTACGAGCGCCCCCACTATGGATCGGAGAAATGTAACCAACGTCACTTCCGTGCCGTGCAAGGTATTATTATCATTAACGCGTTCTGAGTAGGTTTAAATTCGCATGTTTGCTGTCACAGAGAAATCTTTCTGTATTGTACTATTACTTATTCTGTGCTATAATATAACTGACTCCATTTTACTATAGAAAGAATAAAAAGATGTCAACAACATGCAAAGTCTCACATCATCAAGTAATCGGAATCCTTCACGTATTTTTAAGCCGCTTGTTTCTAAAACGTTATGTTTCTCGTTATTATCGTCTAAGACGTAATAGATATAAACACTCTATAGTATCAAGATGAGACAACTGACAAGTGGCCGGTACTTTCTTGATATAAAAATATATCCTGATTTATAAAAAAAACTGCATACATTTTCATACATAAATAGTACTCGAAATTTATTAAATGTCCAATCAGTCTTATGATTTCGTCACCATACTGCATCCGTCAGCCGCCCTTTAATGATAAGTTATAGTCGGGACCTTTTTGTTTCATCTCTTATACAGGGTATTTATTTTATGTTTTAATCAGAGACTATTGGTACTACAAAGCTGTAATTTGGTATAGTTATACAATAGGGAATATGTATTTTTTTTTGCAACTTCTTTAAAAGCTGATTCATGTAACAAACAGGTAAGAAAAATCATTTTTTGAATAGCTATAAAAATAACCAAGACATAAGCTAGCAAAAAATTTTTCCTATCTCTTTCTAGCAAAACAGAATTTTACGTGGAGTTTATATGGCCGTGCTACACGATGACGTCACCGGTGCACTTCGGATCTCTCTGTCAAATTAGCATTTAAAAATGCTTGTATCATCCGTATTTCTTGACCGATTTTAATTTCACTTTTGGTGATCTCTTTTACGGTATTTTCATATTTTGTTGAGAAATGCTATTTAAAAATTTCATGCATATTCCCTATTTTACAATACGCCGGCATTTTTTTTTGGATTCTCCATACATACAAAGCGAAGGTATTTATATTTACTTTATAACATCGAATGAGGTATCATTGGATAGGACTGAACAATGTTGCGAAACTCACCCCAGGGCTCGTGGTAGGGCGCGTGCGGTGGAAAGTAGTGCTCGGGTGGCGGCGCGCCGAAGTATTCGGGCGGGGCGTCGCGCACCGCCGCGCGCCCGTACTCGCGCCGCTCCGCTGTCATAACCTAAACAGTGCGAACCAGGTAACATCGAAAATAACCTCACCCAATCGTAGCTGGATTGAGATCAGACAAACATACATAATGCTATACGGTGCTGGTCATAAATAATGTTACGCCGATGGCATAAGGCGTCGCATTTTTAATCGTTAATTTTGGAGCTTTAGAATCGTTTTCAGCAGGCTGAAATATCGTTTCAGTCCGTTTCAGAGGTAGCGCTATCACATACCAGATTATCAAAATTTCGACCATCTTACCGTTGTTTTAAGGCGGCTGAAACATGTTTTCAGTCCGTTTCAGGCCACCCTCTATCAGATTACGCCATAACCTGAAAACCCATTTTCAGACATTTTCAGGACCCCTTATGGGCCTTTGAAGTACATTTCAGTATATGGCATTTTTTTCCACTAAGAGTGAAAGAGATAGCATGATTAGAAAGAGACAGCAATACTGAGAACCTTCGAGAAGTGTGTGAAAGAGAAAACACGACTAGAAAGAGACAGCAATACTGAGAACCTTCGAGAAGTGTGTGAAAGACATAACACGATTAGAAAGAGACAGCAATACTGAGAACCTTCGAGAAGTGTGTGAAGGAGATAACACGATTATAAAGAGACGGCGATATTGAGAACCTTCCAGAAGCGTGTGAAAGAGATAACACGCGGAACATTCCAGACTCATCCAGACCCGCGAGTCAAGGTCATTGCGATCGTAAAAACAACAAGGTAGCAAGGCGTAGAACATTCCAGCAACGAACAGTCTCGATCGACCTTGGCGGGGCGAAGTACGTCGAACATTCCGGAAGGAGTTCTAGAATAATCGGACTCGGGAACTATAAAACGGCGGACACCGGTTGCGACGAGTCAGTCTTTACTTGGAAAGCGAACAGTGCGAATAAGAGCGACCCGAGCGATCATCTGAGTATTCGAAGTTTTTGTGCGATAATTGTTTTGTAACGGTTTAAGTGAGTGCGTTATTAAAGTCTACTTTTGATTATCGGTGTATTCGTGCATTTCTATCAGTTACCTACCCCCACGTACGTAACATTTGGTGTCAGAAGTGGGACAGAAAATGCCAGTAACTCCGCGAGATCAAGAGCAGGAGGGGGTCAAAACCCGGAGCCAAACTGCAGCCGATGACTCAGCAGCTACCCCTGGTACGTCTACCGCTACCGCACCGGCTACAGCAGCGTCAATTAAGCCGGAGTTTGACCTGAACGCGATTTTAATCCTCTTAAAGGAACAATCGAGAGCACAAGAGGAACAATCGAGAGCTATCCGTGATGAACTACTCAGTCAGAAGGAACAATCTAGAATCATCCGTGATGAACTACGGGGTCAAAAGAAATCCCAAGAAGAACAATCGAGAATTCTCCTAGAGGTACGAGAGGCCACTTCAGAATGGAAGAAGGAAATAACTGAGGTTCAAGAAAAACTGGTTGACTTGGACATTAAGTTCGAGAACCGTCTTCAGGGAGTTAATGAAAAGGTTGAAAATCGCCTCCATGACTTCAAGGAAAAAGTTGAGGACCACGAAAATCGCCTCCAGACGATAAGAAATGAAGTGAAAAAGCTGGAAATCAAAGTGGCCAATGGTTCCCCTGGGTGTGAAACCTCTATCCCGGTTGCTGGAAGATTTAAGGCGCCACCGTTTGATGGGACTTCGTCATGGACAGCCTATAAACTCCAATTTGAGTCAGTTTCCCAGGCGGATGGCTGGAACAAGGACCAGGCGAAGACGGCTCTAACTTTGGCACTTCGAGATGAAGCCCTCACCGTGCTGGAAGCTTTGGGAGAGAATAAGACATACGACCGCCTCCTTGAAGCTTTGGAGGCACGTTATGGTGACAGCCATCTCGAGCACGTCTTTAGAGCTCAGCTTAAGGATCGAGCCCAGGGACGTAATGAATCATTACAACAGTGGGCCCTGGAAATAGAAAAGTTGGTCAGGAAAGCGTACCAAAGTGCATCGGCTTCATTTGTGGACAGCATGCTAGTACAGGCCTTCATCGATGGAATCCGTGATTTAGAAGTCAGAGCTGCTGTGCGACTAGGACATCATGGGAGCGTGAAGGATGCAGTTGCCCATGCCTTGGAGGTCGAAGCTGTACGCCAGGACTCGAGGCCTTTTAGGGTGCGAGAGGTTTCGGCCAGGGAGCCGACTGCTTCTCGCCGTGAATTTGGACCAAGGTGTTATTGGTGTGGAGAGCGCGGACACTTGCAATCCAGTTGTCCGAAAAGGAAGAGAAAACAGCGCGTCCAATTTGTACGTGGAATACGGAGTGATGGCGGTCAACAGCGATTGTTTGATGAGAGTCGCAGGGACGCGCCGCCGCTGGTGGCTGCGAAGAGAGACTCGGCTGCAGCAAGAACAAGTTATGTGCAGCAACCTAAAATTACCGACAACAGTAGACATGCGAGCGCGGTGCCTTCGATTGCGTCGGGCACTGTCGGGTCATGGCGGAAGGCTGGCGGAGTGTGCTCGGAACGAGCTAGCCAACCACGTGCGAGTGGAGGAGCTAGTTTGGCGCGTGCCAACCAACATCTCAGTATTCGCAGTGAGAGATCACATGGAAACACAGACGTCCTTTCTCGAAAACCTTCTCATCAAGAGGACAAAGACTGTGGGAATGTTGAGGACTGACACTGTTAGCGAGGAATGGAGTAATGAGGCCATGCGACGAGCTCAGCAAGAAGACATTGACATCAAGCCCATTTTTGAGTGGATTAAAGCGGGCGTGCCTAAACCAAAACGGTGTGAAGTAGCTCCGTTGAGTAGAGAAACAAAAAGCTACTGGGCTCAAAGGGAAAGCTTGGTTATGCATAATGGCGTACTGTGCAGGAAATGGGAGTCGACCAATGGAAAGGATGCTCACCTACAGGTAGTTGTTCCAAGAAAAAGGGTAAGTGATGTGTTGAGATCCTTCCATGACGGAATTTCCGGTGGGCATCTTGGAGTGAAGAGGACCTTAATGAAAGTTCGTCAACGCTTCTACTGGATTCACTGCCGCGAAGATGTGGAAGACTGGTGCAGAAAGTGTACAAACTGCTCATCAGTTAAGGGGCCGCAAACACGCAGTAGAGGTGGGCTCAAGTTGTACAACGTTGGAGCACCTTGGGAAAGGATTGCTTTGGACGTCGCAGGCCCGTTTCCAACATCCGACTCCGGGAACAAGTACATCCTCGTTGTAATGGATTACTTCACCAAATGGCCTGAAGCATTTGCAATCCCTAACCAAGAAGCAGTCACAGTCGCGGAGAAATTAGTGATGGAAGTGTGTTGTCGATTTGGGGTGCCGCTCGAAATTCACAGTGATCAAGGCAGGAACTTTGAGTCTCAGGTGTTCCAGGAGACTTGTCGAATTATGGGTATTCATAAGACCAGGACAACGCCATATCACCCACAATCGAACGGAATGGTCGAGAGATTCAACCAGACGCTGGATAGACATTTGGCCAAGGTGGTTGAAAGTCACCAAAAGGATTGGGATAGGCATATTCCGCTATTCCTAATGTCATATAGGTCGGCAACTCACGAAAGTACGGCTGTCACCCCAGCTTACGTGAACTTCGGGAGAGAACTTCGTTTACCTGCAGTCCTTTTAACTGGACGTCCTCCAGATTCGCCGAAATCGATCACCGAGTATGCCAGTGATTTGCGAAATCGGATAGACGATGTTCATAGTCATGTTCGTGAACACGGAATTCAAGCCAGTGCGAAGATGAAAACACGTTATGACCGAAAATCTAACCAAGTAGGGTTCGAGGAAGATTCACTGGTGTGGCTGCATAACCCCATGCGAAGAAAAGGGAAATCCCCGAAACTATCACCGAATCGGGAAGGGCCGTACAAAGTAGTCACTAAGATCAACGACGTTACGTATCGAATACAGCGGAGCCAGCGAAGTCCCTGCAAGGTTGTCCACGGTGACCGACTGGCGAGATACTACGGAACTAATAATGCTCGGGACGAGCATGTCTTAGGAGGGGGTAGTGTTACGCCGATGGCATAAGGCGTCGCATTTTTTATCGTTAATTTTGGAGCAGATTATCACAATTTCGACCAACTTACCGTTGTTTTCAGGCGGCTGAAACATGTTTTCAGTCCGTTTCAGGCCACCCTCTATCAGATTACGCCATAACCTGAAAACCCATTTTCAGACATTTTCAGGACCCCTTATGGGCCTTTGAAGTACATTTCAGTATATGGCATTTTTTCCACTAAGAGTGAAAGAGATAGCATGATTAGAAAGAGACAGCAATACTGAGAACCTTCGAGAAGTGTGTGAAAGACATAACACGATTAGAAAGAGACAGCAATACTGAGAACCTTCGAGAAGTGTGTGAAGGAGATAACACGATTAGAAAGAGACGGCGATATTGAGAACCTTCCAGAAGCGTGTGAAAGAGATAACACGCGGAACATTCCAGACTCATCCAGGCCCGTGATTCAAGGTCATTGCGATCGTAAAAACAACAAGGTAGCAAGGCGTAGAACATTCCAGCAACGAACAGTCTCGATCGACCTTGGCGGGGCGAAGTACATCGAACATTCCGGAAGGCGTTCTAGAATAATCAGACTCGGGAACTATAAAACGGCGGACACCGGTTGCGACGAGTCAGTCTTTACTTGGAAAGCGAACAGTGCGAATAAGAGCGACCCGAGCGATCATCTGAGTATTCGAAGTTTTTGTGCGATAATTGTTTTGTAACGGTTTAAGTGAGTGCGTTATTAAAGTCTACTTTTGATTATCGGTGTATTCGTGCATTTCTATCAGTTACCTACCCCCACGTACGTAACAATAATAAATCATACACTTACACGAAAGTACATTTTCTTATACAACTATTTTTTTGAATTTCGCCCTATGTTGGCTTTTACTCGTATAGAAAACTTGAGTGATAGAAAATGATCTATATTATCAATAAAATAAAAAACAACATTTATCTTAATCTTGTCTTTTAGTGCTTGATACAATGTCGTTTTGCTCTTGACAAAATAGATAAAACATACTCTTTACTACAATAGCCTAAGCAACGAAGACAAATCAGTGGAAAAAACTCGTGTATAAGCGAATTTTGGCATAGTTGTAGGGAATTGGTGTTTTAAACCACATACTGTAAGTACTGATGGGTGGGGGTGGAGCTAACGGTTCGAGGGGGGTGTAAAGTTCCCTTTTTTAGTTTTTCGTAAATAACTCGTAAACGGTGGCCCATAGCAAAAAATGTTCCATTACATAATTAATTTATGTACATAACATTCTCTACAAAAAAGATTCAATACACTTTTTTGCTGGGATCAATATTTAATGAGATATGGAGGGAAAAATGATTCCCGAAAGGCCATAGTCGGGTTTGCATATAAAGTCGGCCCTTACATCAAATAGGCTCGGGTTTCTTTTTGTGAGTGCCTCTTATAGTGAAAAATATTTATGCTGAGTATCAACATCTTAATCACAGTATATATATATATATAGCTAAAGCAGTAAAGAAGCTCCGAACAAATGCTCGAAACGACGCACTCACACAGACGCACGCCTCTACGAGACCGCTAAGCGGACATGGCGGTGCTGTTAGACGCGAGTGTCGCGTCGAGACGTACGGTTTCCTTTGCATTTTATATTCTTACTTCTTTCTTTAGTAATTCGACTTATTGTTTCCAAAGTCGATATCTGGGGATCTGTGTGGTCTCCGACAGCGAATCCGTTGACAGATTGAGAAGAAGTAGCCGCCATCTTGAACTTTTTATTTATTCAACTGTTTGCTTCCAAAATCGATATCTGGGGATCTATGTGGTCTCCGACAACGAATCCGTTGACAGATTGAGAAAAAGTAGCCGCCATCTTGAACTTTTTAGTTATTCAACTGTTTGCTTCCAAAATCGATATCTGGGGATCTGTGTGGTCTCCGACAACGAATCCGTTGACAGATTGAGAAAAAGTAGCCGCCATCTTGAACTTTTTAGTTATTCAACTGTTTGCTTCCACAATCGATATCTGGGGATCTGTGTGGTCTCCGACAACGAATCCGTTGACAGATTGAGAAAAAGTAGACGCCATCTTGAACTTTTTAGTTATTCAACTGTTTGCTTCCAAAATCGATATCTGGGGATCTGTGTGGTCTCCGACAACGAATCCGTTGACAGATTGAGAAAAAGTAGCCGCCATCTTGAACTTTTTAGTTATTCAACTGTTGGCTTCCAAAATCGATATCTGGGGATCTGTGTGGTCTCCGACAACGAATCCGTTGACAGATTGACAAAAGGTGGCGGCTACCTTTTGTCAACTTGATCTTGAACTTTTTAGTTAATCGACCGATTGCTTTCAAAATCGATATCTGGGGATCTATGTGGTCTCCGACAATAAACCCATGGACAGAATGAGAAAAATTAGCCGTCATCTTGAACTTTTAAGTTATTCCACTGATTGCTTCCAAAATCGATATCTGGGGATATATGTGGTCTCCGACAACGAATCCGTTGACAGAATTGGAAAAACTAGCTGCCATCTTTAACTTTCCAGTTTGTGGGCCGAATTCTTTCAAAGTCAATATTCCTTGTCGGAGACCACACAGATCCCCAGATATTGATTTTGAAAGCAATCAGTCGAATAACTAAAAAGTTCAAGATGGCGGCTATTTTTTCACATTCTGTCCACGGATTTATTGTCGGTGACCACATACCGATCCCCGGATCTCGATTTTGGAAAGAATCAGCCGAATAACTAAAAAGTTCAAGATGGCGGCTACTTTTTCTCAATCTGTCAACGGATTCATTGTCGGAGACCACACAGATCCCCAGATATCGATTTCGGAAGCAACCCGTCGAAAAACTTAAAAGTTCAAGATGGCGGCTACTTTTTCTCAATCTGTCAACGGATTCGTTGTCGGAGACCACACCGATCACCAGATATCGATTTCGGACGCAATCAGTCGAATAATTAAAAAGTTCAAGATGGCGGCTACTTTTTTTTATTCTGTCAGCGGATTCGTGGTCGGATATCACACAGATCCCCAGATATTGATTTCGGAAGCAATCCGTCGTAAAACTTAAAAGTTCAAGATGGCGGCTACTTTTTATCAACCTTTTAACAGATTCGCTGTCGCAGACCACACGTATCGATTTTGCACTAACTAGCTGAGATACAATAAACAAAAACTTTTCAATTTTACAAAATTTTAGAGGACAACCCTGACGCTCAATTGGAGAGTAGGCATTTATCTTGAAAATTAGGCCGAGCTTCTTTACTGCTTTAGCTATATACATATATACTGTGTCTTAATTGTGACAGTTCTCGACTCATGATTACTTTATGTTTTTTTTTATGTACTGTTTTTCGGGATGTATTCATGCGATTTGCTTAAATTTTTTAAATAATGTTCTTTTCATAGATTTGCATAGCCTCCCAAAAAACAAATACTAGTTATGATATAAAAAAGAAAATAAAGACACCTCTAGATTTGTTTTTTCAGAGTAGTCCATAAAATGGCCTACTGCTTGCCAAAATATCAAAATTTTCCAGACGGTACTTCCTATCAAAAATCAGCAATATGTGTATTCAGTTCTGTATTCAATCGGTTATGTTGTCTTTTTTTTATTATGATTACTAGTATTTGTTTTTTGGTAGGCGATGCAAATCTATGAAAAGAACATCATTTCAAAACATAAAGCAAATCGCTTGAATACATCCCGAATAACAGTACATTAAAACAATCATAGAATAATCATAAATCGAGAACTGTCACAATTAAGATGTTGATACTCAGCATAAATATTTTTACTATAAGAGGCACTCAAAAAAAAACCCGAGCCTATTTGATGTAAGGGCCGACTTTATATGCAAACCCGACAAGATTTGGATTTATTTGCCTTTCGGGAATCATTTTTCCCTCCATATCTCATTAAATATTGATCCGAGCAAAAAAGTGTATTGAATCTTTTTTGTAGAGAATGTTATGTAGATTAATTATGTACTGGAACTTTTTTTGCTATGGGCCACCGTTTACGAGATATTTACGAAAAACTAAAAGAGGGACCTTTACACCCCCCCTCCACCCGT
Organism: Acleris literana; assembly: GCA_946894065.1. Taxonomy (NCBI): domain Eukaryota; kingdom Metazoa; phylum Arthropoda; class Insecta; order Lepidoptera; family Tortricidae; genus Acleris; species Acleris literana. The sequence continues at coordinate 38,140,731 of OX335668.1, read as the reverse complement.
TAACTCCACCCCCGCCCATCAGTACTTTCAGTATGTGGTTTAAAACACCATTCCCTACAACTATGCCAAAATTCGCTTATACACGAGTTTTTTCCCCTGAGGGCCGTTTTTGGTCTTCGTTGCATAAGCTACAAATAAATAATTACAAAATGTAAGAATAACCCGGATGCAAAATATAAACATACGAGTCATTGTGTCATTCTTGGCAATTCTTAATATTTTTTATGTAATTATGTCAATGTTCAAGAATGTGTATGTTGAAGAGAAGAGAAAACAAATTTCCATTGATATTCGCAATCTGGTTATACGTGATAGAAAAAAACCAAAGGGCATTGGGTAAATTTGTTCGAAGAATAGTATCATATTTTTTTTTCAGCGGCCACGGATGATTTTTACAGTTATTTAAATACACATAAATACACATAGATATATATAATTTATGGCGGTAAATAATATCGGAGCGGAGATTTCAAAGATTTAAGTATTCCGTTTTAAGTACAAAAGTACGCCCAAGTAAAAATATTTAAATATCTCGGCTCCGATGCACTTTAGAGTATTACATTACATAACAAAATATGTTTATTTTTAATAATTCTATCATAATTTACCACTGTTATGAATGGCCGCTCATCTTGAAAATGTATGAATTTTACAAATGACAACACTTTTACCCAAACCCCTTTGGTTCAGAAAATTGCCGAAAAATATTCTATCTCGGTTGGAGCTGTACTGCACATTTCGAAGAAACATTAAAGAACTGTGGCGAACTTGCCTGGAGCCGGTCGTAAACGATCAACAACTCAGCGGGATGATACTAGAATTGTTCATTTGGTGAAGACAAATCCAAAACATATCATCAAGAACTGTTACAGAAATGATGGATCTCAGGGTCAGTTCCCGAACAGTACGTCGCAAGCTCAGAGAAAATGGTTTAAAAACTGCTTATTATCTAAGCGTCCATTTATTAGCAGCATTAACAAAAAAAACGTCTTGCATTTGCGAAGACCGTATTCCCTTGGTTGAGCCCGCTAAGGGATGCGTCCATAAAGTTTAAGGTAAAAATTTAAATTAAGTATAAACATAATTAAAGGAAAGTTGGTCGAGTAAGATTATTTCACATTATTTCATCTATTATATAAAATGCTAAGCTGATTGTTGATATATCAACGCACAGCCCAGACCGCTAGACCTAGAGACTTGAAATTTTGCACATAGATACCTTATATAGTGTAGAGATCCACTAAGGAAGGATTTTTGGAAATTCCACCCCTAAGGGGGTAAAATAGGGGAAAAACATTTGTATGAAAGTCCGTCAGTTTTGAAGTTAGACGCTTCAAATTTTGCGTTTAGGTTAGCGATTGAATTATAACTTATACGTGTCTCAGCGTTTATGATAATTTCAACCCCGAAGGGATGAAAAGGGGTAAAACGGATTGTTGATATATCAACGCACAGCCCAAACCTTAGAACCTAGAGACTTGACATTTCGCACATAGATACCTTATATAGTGTAAAGATCCACTAAGGAAGGATTTTTGGAAATTCCACCCCTAAAGGGATGAAAATTTGTATGAAAGTCCGTCAGTTTTAGTTTAAGTTAGACTATTCAAATTTTGTGTTTAGGTTGAAAATTGAGAATTAATTTATACGTGTTCCAGCGTTTTTGATAATTTCATCCCCGAAGGGATGGAAAGGGGTAAAACTGACTGACTGATTGATCAACGCACAGCCTAAACCGCTGGACCTAGGGACTTGAAATTTGAAGGGAATATTCCTTGGGTACCCTAAGAGTACACTAAGAAAGGATTTTTGGAAATTCATCCCCTAAAGGGTTAAAAAAGGGGGTAGAAATTAGTATAGGAGATTAGTTATTTTTAAAGTAAGCAATTTGGAAATTGGTATTTAGGCTACTGTTTATTAATAAAAAATACTTCTTTCAGCGATTTAGAAAAAACTACCCCTAAGGGGGGTAAAAGGGAGTTTTAGTTTGTTCCTCCTTCACGCTGCAATGGCGCTGGATGGATTTGGATGAAATTTAGAATGGAGATAGCTTATACCCTTGATGAACACATAGAGAAATCCCATCCCGGAAAATTTAAAGGTTCCCGAGGGAATAACGACAATATCATTGGTGTTTTTTTTTAAAGTCATCATGGGTGTCGTTTTCTATGGTTGCGTTGACGCAGATTTCGAAAATGATATCAAATTTGGGATTCAAAATGGCCGCCATGATGTTTATTGAAAAAGTCGTCATTGGTATAATTTTCTTACATTTTGGGGACGCAGATTATGAAAATGATGTCAAATTTAGAATTCAAGCTGGCGGCAATGATGTTTTTTGAAAAAGTTGTCACGGATAACATTTTCTTAGTTTTTGGGGACGCAAATAATTACTAATATAGAATAAGATTAGTAATTATTTGACAAAATTGCGCAATTGAATAATTTATTTCTCCTATGGCTTTTGCCATCCAGTGTGACAACATGAGACAGGCTTTGTACCTACATTCAGTTTTGTTAGTCTATATCAAAAGGAGCTGTGTTAGATTGAAGTTGTCAGTGTTGACATATCCAGATTTTAAATTTTTTTCCGCTATTTTCAATACTATTCACTATTCACGGCGTATTAATTCTACGGCTGTTATTTAATATTAGGGCGGTTATTATGATCATTTGAAAATAATTACGGACAGGCATTGAATTTTTCGGCGAATTGGTCGGTTATCGGTCGTCATGATGTTTATTGAAAAAGTCGTCATTGGTATCATTTTCTTACATTTTGTGGACGCAGATTATGAAAATTATGTCAAAGTTAGAATTCAAGATGGAGGCCATGATCTTTTTTTAAAAAGTGGACATAATTGTCATTTTCTTAGATTTTGAGGACGCAGATTTCGAAAATGATGTGAAAGTATAGGTAGAAATTCAAAATGGCAATTCAATTATATCTGTCGTCTGTCTGTTTGTTACGCTTTCACGGATAAACCGCGGAACCGAATTAGATTAATGGGGGTAAATTTGTTTGAAGAATATTGTATGTTTTTTTTCAGCGGCCACGGATGATGTTTGGGAGTTCCACCATTTATAATGATAGATACCTACATTATAATTAGTATTAAGACTCATAATATAATATATATAATATTGAACTATGATGGATATTTTAAGAGTAACCAAACTATCATGGGAGGGATGGTGCTTTGAGACGGCGAATTTAGACAGATTCTCATCTACCTTATAAAGGACAACCATGATATAGTATTGTTTGCTGATGATACCTCACTCGTATTTAAAGTTAAAAGACAACAGGAGTTCAATGTTGATGTAAACAATGCTATATCAAAAGTAGTAGATTGGTTCAGTGTTAATAATTTATTACTGAATGAGAAAAAGACTAAATGTATTAAATTTATGACAACCAATGTGAAAAATAGACAAACTACTATAACTATTAAAAATGACAAACTAGACCTAGTTAATGATACAGTATTTCTTGGTTTAACGCTAGACTCCAAACTCCAATGGGGTCCTCATCTGGCTAAATTAGCAAATAGACTCAGTTCTGCAGCTTTTGCAGTTAATAAAATTCGGCAACTAATAGACTTGAAAACCGCTCGATTAGTTTATTTTAGTTACTTCCATAGTATTATGTCATATGGTATTTTACTATGGGGTAGTGGTGCTGACGTAAACAGCATTTTTGTTCTGCAGAAGAGGGCTATTCGTGCTGTTTACAAGATGGGTCATAGAGACTCTCTTAGAGATAAGTTTAAAGAAACCAATATATTAACAGTATACAGTCAATATATTTATGAAAACCTTATGCATGTTCATAAAAACATCGTTAATTTTAAAAAGAACTGTGACATACATAATGTTAATACTAGAAATAAACATAAGCTCGCAGTGCCCTTTACACGGCTTCATAAAATAAAAAACTCTTTCACGGGTAATTGTATAAGGTTCTATAATAAGCTCCCAAGTAGTGTTACTCATCTATCAGTAAATAAATTTAAAAGTTACGTTAAACGTAAACTAATTTCTAAAGCGTATTATAGTATCAAAGATTATATGAATGATAACAATGCTTGGGACTGAATTGTTTGTATTACAATTATTATTGACCGTGGAGACTATATACATCTCCTTTGTATGCTTATTATTTTAATTTGACATCTGGAGACTCTTTACATCTCCATAATTGACCGTGGAGACTTTCTACATCTCCTATGGATGTTTATTTCTTAAATTTAATTTTAATTTGACATTTGGAGACTCTTTACATCTCCATAATTGTATTATTGACCGTGGAGACTTTCTACATCTCCTTACCTATGTCTATTTTTAATTTTTATCTGAAATTTGGAGACTTTACATTTCCAATTTAAATTGAATATACTTTAAGTCTCATAATTGCTCCTGGGACCTGTACATCCCTGTGACATTTAAATTAGTTAGCTTAAGTTTATCATAGTAATAAGTTACTCATATAAAAAAAAAAGACTTCCTGTTGAGTTTCTTGCGGCGTTTCTTCTCAACAGAGTCCCTTGGAAAAGCTGGTAGACTCAGACATGTAAAAGTGCCTACAGGGCCTACTTACAGAATAAATGAATTTGAATTACCGGTGATAACGCACACCAGCGGATAAAATAAATGCATTTCGGCATCTACGATATGAGTATATAAATATAAAAAATATACCTCACTACAAATATGCCAGGAACTACGAGTACACCATGATACACAGTTGGGGCAATATATGCGGCAGCTCTACTAAAAATTGGCGAAGATCGTATGGCGAGAGATAGTAACGATTTGAATACATTAAACCGCGAATTCTGTAATATTGTATAAAACACAGATGATCTAAAAAATAACGTGTACCCCGATCTAAAAAACAATATAAAGAATAGAGAATGTTTGTGCGAGAGGGCGATATTAGCACCCACAAACGAAATTGTCGGGCGGATAAATATAAAAATATGTCTCATGTAGAAGGCGATGTTGTGGAGTATCTCTTGGTAGACAATGTCATAGACACAGAGCAAGTCACGTCCTACCCTTAGAGTTCCTGAACTCTTTCGAGGTATCGGGAGTGCCCTCCCGTAAGAGTTAATGGTTAAAGTTGGTGTCCCGGTAAATTTCGAGCTCAATATTACATGTGTTTGAAAGATCATTCTTGCCAGGGAGGACGTCAAACTATAGAATTACTTAAACCTATTAATTTACTTAACTGCAATAAACGAGTTCTACGCGGACGAAGTCGCGGGCAAAAGCTAGTATTGAATAATAAGCTTAGTTTTTTATGTAACTAGTTAAAATTAATTATGTAGGTACCTTTATATAATCTCTCCATGGCTGGCCACAGGTGAGCTCAAATTCAGCCTAGCTGTGCTCATGCCCTTTTCATTACGCAATCTTTGTATCGATCTATGTAAAATCTCTAAATGTAATGAAATAAATGAATTTGATTTGATTTGATATAACAACTTTTCAGCTATTTTCGGTTTGCCTAATATCGTTTGGAATATGTAACCATTTGCCTAACATCATTTTTCATATTTTTTGTTTATGATTTATTGATCGAACCGCGTTTAGTCTAATAGACGTTTTGCACCATTTTTGTACAGTCAAGGACTTTAATTGTTAAGCCACTATGGAACCCTGTCATAATGACAGCGTCAAACCACATGACAGAAATTACGCTTAAATGAATGATTAACGTTATGCGACAGGGTTCCATAATGGCATAATAATTAAAGTCCTTGACTGTACAGTCTAATATTCTTATACCTATCGATTAAGTTACCTAAGTATTGTTTAGTACAACATTTAATTATTTTTAATCTAAATGAGTAGGTATACAGATCATTTGATCGAAATTCGTTTTGACTAATTTACTTTTTGCATTATTATTATTTAATCTATATGCGTATAATTAGGTGTCTAACAATTATGTCGTCTAATTAAGTGCGTAAATAAGAGTGTTCCCTTCTTTTACCGAAAATATTTTTGTATTCTATTATTTTTTCGACAAAGTTTAATATTTTTTATTTCATTGATTATAAACCGACATTTTATTTGACGAATAAGACGTATTCTATTATTAGGCAAGTTAGGTCGAATACTATTTCAGAACCGACTTCAGGGCACCCTATATCCACGTGGTCTTGTCTGCCCTACCCCTAGTGTTTTTGCAAAACGCGGAACCAGAAGCTCGCGAGAAGAACGAAGCTCGCGAAGCAAAGGTCTCCCATGCGAGTGTAGGGTGGGTCCCTCGAGCGAGAGTTCTGGCGAGCGAGAGCCTACTAATTTCCAATATCTGAATCAGATTCAGATTCACATTTTATTAATCAATATAACACAGTATAAATTACATGACATGTCAAATTATATGCAGTTACATTGAGGTCGTCAGAAATAGAGTTAAATAATAATAGTAAAAAAGTAAAAGTCAACACAAATACAGAGTACATTAAGAATTTAAAAGTCAAGTTCCATAAACTCATTCACCGAATAGACTGGGTTATCCAACAAAAGATTCCTAAGCCGGCGCCTAAACATTTCGTCAGATGGTTCACGTTTGAGATGGGCGGGTAGACGCTCGTAGTAGGTGGGACCGATGACGCGCGGGTTCTTTCCTGCAAGTGCCGAAGTTGTTTGCCGACGACGTTTACTGTTACATACGAGGAAATATTCGATCGGACAAACATAATAATTTCGAATATGTACAGAGAATAGTGCGTCATTATGCGGTGCGCTGTGAAAATGCCCGACATGTATGTCTTGGCTTCGCCCCAACCAACGTACGTACGGCACGTTTCTGCATCAGCATTACCCTGTTGGCATCCGTAGAGTTTCCCCATAAGAGTGTGCCGTACGATATCAGTGAGTGAAAATGTGCATAATAGACCTGTCTTTGAGAATCGTCAGATATAAGCAATTTCAGCTTAAGCAACGCAAAGACTGCACTGCTCAATCTACCACACAAAAGGCCAACATGGCAATTCCAATTAAGATTTGAGTCCAGGGTGAAGCCGCGAAATCTATACTGATCGCATACAGGCATCGGATTGTTTGCAACGCACGGAGGAATAGGAACACCACGCCCCAAAAAAATCATGTCGTTTGATTTTGTTATATTCAGGAGCAAGCCGTTACACGAAAACCACTTCTGCAGTTGATCACTTGCGTCTTGAATTTCCCAGGGAGCTAGTCATACGTGCGCACGCCAACTATGACCGTTGTCTGCGAACTGCAAAGAAACGGCGGCCGTGATGCTGGTCGAAAGATCATTGACGTAAGCCAGAAATAGAGTGTTCCTAAGGCGGATCCTTGAGGGATCCCTATTCTCACGGTGCCAGCATCAGATTGAGTTTCTTACCGCCCGCAGAAAATTTGACAACTTGTTTCCGGTCGCACAGAAATGACGTAAGTAGACGGTGGGAGGTGTCCTGTATCCCATAATAGTACAACTTATCCAAAACCAGCTCGAGGTTTATTAAGTCAAAGGCTTTGGATAAGTCACAAAATATACTTGCCCCGTTGATTCATTTTTTAATTCAATTATTTATGTAAAATAAGTTAATTTCGATTTAATGTTGATTTGTGAATTGACTATTGGGTGAAATGCAGAATGATGGTTGTTGTTGTGGCCCATTTCAAGAAAAATAGGCTTGAAGTCGTCAATGTCATTAGAGATGCCAAATCATTTGTAACTTATAGGAGACTCAACCTTATTGTTGTCGAATGTCTGAATGACTTTGGACCTAAGGTGGGTCCCAAATTTAAGTTCGTGACTGTACATCGTTCTCATACTAACTGTCTCAGAGATTTTTACGAACTTAATCCTCGTTTTTTTATCATTTGAAATGTGAATGGAAACTAAAAATAGTGTATATAATCTAAGTAACACACCTTTACTTTATTTTCTATCGATGATATATGCTATCGATGACAATAAAAATAATTTGTTTTGTAAATAACGAAATTTATTTTCATACGAAATTAAAATGTCTCGCGGCGGTTTGATAATTTAATGTTAAAAAAATACAACTTGTCTCACCTATTTTGTTTACAAGAACATATTTTGTACTCTATTTTATGATGTAAAAAGAGTTTTATTAAAAAAAACTGTCTTTTAGGTAATACTCCCGTACATTTATATCTGTATCCGTTTTTCGTAATTTCGTAACTCAGGGTTAGTAACGACGTTTAAGCGTAGACCGTAACGCAAGATAAATTGGTAACACTAACACGAGCTTTCAAAATCTGTCGGCAGCCCTCTTGTTTTCGGAGTGGCGTGTCGGTGAAACGTGGACCTAACAGCAATATGGTGAAAAAATTATCAGGGTTAATAACGTGCTTTTCAAGTCTTCGGTAAGTTTAATTTGCTAATTGTTTTGTTAATTATCCTTGGTCATTCGTTAAATGCGCAGTGGAATACTAATTATTGACAAATATTTAGAAATACTAGAGTAATCAAAATTTTAGGTTTTGTATTCTCAGGATTTTTTCCCACGTTTGTAACATTTCGTTACATAACGAAACTGAGTTACTCTAAGGCCTAGTTCACGATGAAGAAAATATGTTATTATAAGTACCATATGGTACTTCGTTTTTTTATTTTTAACCATCTTCAAAAAAGGCGGAGGAGCATGTTCTATTGCATGTACTTATCTTTATTTTATTTTATGCTTGTTCACCGATTTCTTCTCCAATTGTATTTAATTTATTGTGAAATACAATTATATAAATTAACAGGTATGGCACTGCGCATTTAACGAATGACCAATGATACCTAACAAAACAATCAGCAAATTAAACTCACTGGAGACTTGAAAAGCACATTATTAACTTCAAATTTCCTATAAACCTGAAGAATGTGTTCGATTTGACGATGCGGTTAATGTTAAGTAAAATAAAAGTAACTATTTTATATTTAAAATATTTAATAAGTTACGTTACAAAGATACTATTAGTAGGTAGGTACGTATTTCTGTTTTTGTTCAGTTTTGTTATTTTATAATAAATAAAAAACCGGCCAAGTGCGAGTTGAACTCGCGTGGAGAGGGTTCCGTACATACGTTATTTTTTATATATCGAATTCTTATACGTTTTCCTGTTATCTACAAGCAATGAACAATACTTTGATATTTTTTTTCAAAATTTTAGGCTCAGTAGTTTCGGAGATCAGGTGGGGGGAATGGTCAATTTTCGACTTCTTTCATGAATAAAATAAAAACTATTTATTTTATAATAATAACAAAACTATACTCGAGATCCTCATAACGATCCCTTTCATTTGATATGACACAGTAAGGTTTGCAAAACTTTTCTTAAATTTCCTAATTAGGTAGTCCCCAGAATTGACAATTATTAAAAAAAAAACTTTTCACGTCTGTGTTTGGGTCATCAATTTACATATGTGTACCAAATTTCGACTCAATCGATCCAGTAGTTTCAGAGCAAATTGGCTGTAACAGACGGACGGACAGACAGACGCACGAGTGATTTGTACGGAACCCTAAAAGTCTAAATTGCCAAATTAAAAATATTTTGTTTATTTTATATGTTGATTATTACGTAAAAGTATAAAATAACAAAGTGTCATTCCATTTGTTTTTTTTAGTAATGCTACAAAAAACATAACCATAACTATTAATAATAAATTATGTAAGTTAATTTTAATTACGTTGTTTCATTTAATAGGTTATATCTATCGTTAACTTATGAAAAAAACCCTTTTGTTTATGTACCTAAAGAAAAAAACATGTATTCATGTAATACCTACGTGTGATCTCACCCTAACATTGTCAGTTTCGTTACAATTTCTCAGTTTTGTTACTATACCAGTTTAGTAACAATTTCGTTACGGTACATCTATTCTGCATTTCACCCTATTAGGCAATATGATTATTATGTATAGGTGCTGATATTATGCACTATGAATAAAAGGCAAAACAAAATTATGTCAAATGAATTATATAATTGACCATGTGATTATTAGGCAATAACAGTATTATACATACTGATATTATGCGGTTCAAAAATTATACCAAGCAAAATTATACTTGGTGTCCCTAAAACCAACGTCGAATAATGAAGAATTGTAGAACAACGAAACTCAAGACTAACGATAAACTTGTAGCAAGCGTGGGTGAGAACGACTACAATCTAGAAAGGACCCAAAGGCAATTAAGAAGTACACTGGGAAGGTTTCAGGGATATACGGTTATCATACTAAATTACTCAGGTACTAAATATCTCAACCGCCACATTAAGAGCATATGTAACGAGTATCAAAATTGTTATTGACTGTAATACTTATAAACAGAGGTCGGAATTTTCACGGCGAAACATAAGACTGTCGCAATCTTGCTGGTGTTAGAAACGTTTTTTTATCGATATCGATAGTTGTGTAAGTAATAGAAGAAATAAAACGGTCCACCAAATACAAAAAAATATTTAATACGGAATGTTACGTGAGGTTTGTATAAAATTATATAGAGACAGATGCAATTTCTTCTTCGATGTCCACGTCAGTACACGCAGCATCACATGACCTTTAATTTGGTTTGTCATAGTAATAGATTAGATAATCATTAATTTCTCAACATTCTCTGGGAGTAGACTGTTAACCTACTAAATATACCAAATTAAACGTTTTAATGAGGTGGTATAGTCACTTCATTAAAAGTTTAACCTCTTTGCTACCCGACTACGCCAAAGCCAAAATAAAGGGTTATTATGATAAAGTATATGTAGTTAAGATTCAGATGTAATAACACATTTAAAACAATCTTGTAACTTACCACTTCTTTTGCATATTTTAAATTAACTGTCACGAATGATTATAAAATAATGTAGGTAAATATATCGGCTCGACTTTTTTTTATATAATGATACTCGATATCGATAAAAAAAAGGTTCTAACACTAGCAAGATTGCGACAGTCTTATGTTTTGCCGTGAAAATTCCGACCTCTGCTTATAAACTTAATGAAATTTGTAAATCAATTAGACATACCGTTGATTGCGTCGACTACGACAAAAAATTATTTGATGTTGGTAAAATTAAGGAATTTATAATGCGTAATAAACCAAGCCAAGTGGGTAAAGAACGTACTACCGCACCTAAAAAAGGTACGATACCATACTACTTTTCTCAAGGTTGCCTCAAAGACTTAGTAAGTACCCAAGCCAAGCCCAATCAAGGTCTTGAAGAACCGCCCGCAGCGAAAAAAGGTACCATCACGTATTACTTTCCTATAATACAAAACAATACCTTTTTTCGTGAACAAATCGAAAAATTACAAGTATCGTAAAAAATCAGAGAAGAAAGATGCGGCAGCATCAGAAAAAATTGAAATCCTACATCAAAATATAGCTAGCATTTTGAGCAAAAAGGAAATACTAGAATTAACCCTAATCGATTTAAAAGAAGGAGGCTGCGAGCCTAATGTTATATGTTTAACCGAGACCTTTCTAAAATCAGGCCATGAAAACTATTTAAAAATATACGACTATGTTACAGCTGTAAGTTATTGTAGAGAAAGTCAAAGAGGTGGAAGTTGCATTCTGGCTAGGGGTGACTTATCATTTAAAGAATTAACGATTGTAAATGATCATGCTTCGGAGAAAGTGTTTGAAGTCTGCGGCATTGAGATTCCATCCATCAAACTTATAGTAATATGTATTTACAGGACACCGACATGTCCGACATCAAACCCTGATTTATTCTTAAGTAAATTAGACGGTCTACTACATGATTTGCATAAAATGTATAAGTCTAAATCACGACTGGTTATTATAGCCGGTGATTTTAATATTAACACGCTGAAGGAGGGAAGGATAACAAACGGGCTACAAAACTTTGCTCAAAATTATCATCTCAAATTCCACATTAATGTTCCAACACGCAAATCGTCATGCATAGATCATATACTCAGTAATATTTCGGTGGCAACTGGGACAGTCCTACCGCTCTACTTGTCAGATCATGACACGGCACAGTTATTGAGTATCCCGGTAGAGCAAAAACCTACTAAAAAAACCAGTACAATTTATTTATAAAAGAGATTACAGCAAAGATAATACCCGAAAATTTCGAGAATGCCTCAAAAACATGTCGTGGTCAGAAATTTACCATAAGGATAATTTGAACAATGCTTTTAACTACTTTTACGAACTGACATGCTTATTTTATAATCTTTGCTTTCCTTTAATAAGATTTAAAGTTAATAGCAATCATAAAAATAAACAAAACTGGATTAGTCAAGGCTTAAAACGGAGTTGTAAAACCAAATGTATACTGCGATATAATTATTATAGAGACAAAAAGAGTATCAATAAAACTAAGTACACAACGTACTCTAAAATCTTAAAACGTTGCATTTTCACATCGAAAAAGAATACAAATATCAAACTTATAAACGAAAGCAAAAACAAATGCAAGGCCTCGTGGAATGTAATAAAAAATCAAGTATCAAATATAGAATGTAAGGATAATATTGACACCATTAACATCGAGAGCAAAACGTTGACATGTCCTATGGAGATAGCCTCGGCATTTAATAACCATTATATTAATTTAACAGATAATCTACCAGCAACCGACTCAAAAGCTGACTTCACACGCTATCTGCACTGCAACCCATGACGGAGCATGAGGTTTTAGTTGAGATAATGTCCCTAAACAACACAAACTCAGCCGGTTATGACGGAATCAATACAAAAACAATTAACACCCGCTGTAAAGAGTTTGTTAACATATTAACATACTTAGTAAATTTCTCATTCTGTTCAGGGACTTTTCCAGAAGCTCTTAAATTATCAATTGTAAGACCAATATTTAAAAAGGGGAAAAAGACGATATTAATAACTATCGCCCAATAACATTAATATCGATTATATCAAAAATATTCGAAAAATGTATGTATAAGAGGTTAATCGATTTTTATAATAAATATAACATCATAAACAAAAGACAATACGGCTTTCAAAAAAGTAAGTCCACCACTCTAGCTATATTCTCACTTATCAAATCCATTCTTAATAATGTCAACAATAATAATCTAACCACAGGACAATTTTTTGATTTATCAAAAGCATTTGATTTTGTTTCACATAACTTATTACTTAAAAAACTAGAAGTAATTGATATCAGGAGGCCCGCTCTGCAGTGGCTATCATCGTACTTGAGTAATAGACGACAATGTGTAAAGATTACTAAAACCAATGAAAATTGAGAAAAATTAGACTACCAATCGGAATACAGACTAAATAAACACGGTGTCCCACAAGGAAGTGTTTTGGGCCCAGTCCTGTTTCTTTTGTATGTTAACGATATCACTAATATAACCGAACATAATTGCGTCCTATTTGCGGATGACATCTCCATTATAGTAGCAACAAATAAAATTAAAAATATAAATGCAGTTAGATCCCACGAACATGACATTAATGAAACAATTGACAAAATAATAAAATGGCCAAACATTCATAATTTGAAAATTAACTTGCAAAAATCAACATATATACAATTCAATAATTCTAATAACAAAAAGTATAAGATTAATCTAAATATCACTAAAATCGAAAAAGTATCGCACACCAAATTTCTCGGAATCACCATAGATGAGGACATGAATTGGAAAAAACAATCTAAAAATATATCCAGCAGAATTAACAATTTTGTATATGCCCTCAAACAAGTAAAAAACGTAACAAATACTACTACTGCCACCTTATGCTACAGAGGGTACGCGGAGTCCGTGCTACGCTACGGGCTGCTGGCGTGGGGCAACGGCACCGATCTAAACAAAGCATTTGTTGCTCAAAAGAGATGCGTAAGAGCATTACTAGGCCTCTCACCCCGCGAGTCTTGTAGGTCGTCTTTTAAAAAACTTGGTTTATTGCCACTTCCATCTCTTTATATATACGAAACTTGTATGTTTGTTAGCAGAAATAAGGAACTGTTTAAAAAAGCTTGTGTCCTAAACCCACGTCTCCGCAGAGACCCCAACCTGCTTTCACTTGGTGGTGTTCCAAAACTGTCGAAAATAAAAAAAGCTGTATAACTATGTGTGTAAGAATATATAACAGATTACCTGCTGACCTAAAAACATTAAACACTAAATTATTTAGGAAAGAACTTTATAAATGGCTAAATTTAAATCGTTTTTATAACTTGCATGAACTGTTTAACCTGTAATATTTAATAAGTATAAAAAATACCGGTAAATTTCTGTTAGCCTGATTAATAATAGCATAATAATATGTATAAATGCATGTTACATTATGTCATTTCGCATACCAGCCCCTGGTGAATGTAAGTGGAACTAAATCTATTACATAACAACTTTTGTACCTCATTCTTGGCAAAATAAATATTTATGATTTATGAGATATTGATCATTTTAATCAGATTTTTTTTAATTTTCCCTTATGTCCATGTCACAAAAAATCATTAATTTCATGTTTTATTTCATAAGTTTTTTCGTGTTATATTTGTTTCTCCGTACTAGTTGTCCCAGTGTTCGCTTTTCGAGGGTTCCGTATTTAAGATAATATGGTTGGATAAAGCAAAAGAAAATACTTATTTTGTTATGAACTTTATGATCTCTGCAATAAGGTCCATTTTGACTAGCCTAAATTTTAATACAGATTTTTAAAGTTTTTTGATAATTTTTCCAAAACTGTATAGTTTGACAACTTCATTTTATTTTTCCCGTAAAATATAAGTAATTATCTTAAAATCAGGATTTTTTCAGATTTTTGGTAGATAAACTTCAGAGATAAGGGGGGGGGGAACGGTCATTTTTTGTAAATTTTTGGCTATAAATCAAAAAGTATGTCCCAAAAAATTATAAAAAAAATGATTTAAAATCTGCAGACTGAGCCCTTTCATATGACACCCCGTTTGCAATAATCAAATAACTTTCTTTTTCAGCCCCCCATTCTAGACCTTTTAACCAATATTTAGAAAAATAATTTTACTTTTTTTACTAAAAGCAGATGCGGACAAGCAAGTTATACAACTATGCCAAATTTCAAGTTGATAGCTTCTATAGTTTCTGAGAAAAACTGCTGTGACATACAAACAGACAGACAGACAGACATCGAAGTCTCACCATAAGGGTTCCTTTTTTACCATTTTGGTACGGAACCCTAAAAACGGGCAAATAGGTTTAAAAACTTCGCCGATTCGTAATGATTCTCATTATGTATAATACCACTGAAAAACTTATGAAATAAAACATGAAATTAATGATTTTTCGTGACATGGACAAAAGGGAAAATTACAAAAATTCAGATTAAAATGATCAATATCTCCGAAACTAGTGACAATCGCTGAACATACATAGGGGATAAATAGATAGCTTTTTAGCTGCTCTATAAGCCCTCTCAGTTTTAGCGTTGGTTTTACGGACACCCTGTATAGTTTGAGTGTTTTTTAAAAATAATATTATATTAAACGATTACTAAGCGAAGTGAATGTTTACGAATAGTAAAATGCGAGCAAAATCGATTGAAATGACGTATGACAACCAGTTAGGGTTGGCGATGGTTCTAAATGTATGAACTAAAATATCTACAAAAATACATGTAAATATTTTTTTTACCGATAAAATTGAACAAGAACCGAAACTCTGTTAACTGGCTGGTATATTTTTATACATAATAAATATTTTCTCAGATTAAACTATCTGTTTATCTCTACTCTTTCTTAAATCATTCCCGCACCGAAAACCCCAATGTATGATTATGAGAGAGAATTGACGCAAGTTAGTAGCAAGAGTAAGGTCCGAATTATTTTACAAACCGAATAATTCAAGTTTAATTAGGTTAGATCATTTTCTTGAATCTGATGTATATATTTCACCACTAAAGAATATAACCATTTAAAAAAGACAAGTTTTCGTCATATTGAGGATAGTAGTGAAACTAATGAGTGCCGGTCATAATATGTAGTCTTCACAGCGTCAGCTAGCAAACAAACGAACAAGTAGGAGGGATTGCATTTCGCGTCTTCCATTTTAGCAGTATTTAAGCTGCTTCGGCCTGCTAATAACGTCAACAGGCAATTCTCAATTTTCCGAGCATGTACGTTTTTTTTATGTCCTTGGAGAAACCCTAACAGCAAGCTACATGTTATTGATGTCATCGGAAAGGGCAGAGGGGGAGCAGCTAGACATGTAACTCGTGTAAGGCTACCCTACCCCGCCATCACCATCCCCGCAGACGACATGAAGAACATGTAGCTGGCTGTTAATGGCGCACCACTGCCTCAGTCTCTATTATGGAAAAGTTGTTTGTTGTTTGTAACCATATAAAACAAAATGCGTAGATGTATCTTTCTGCATTTGAGTAACGGGTAGAGAGTAAAAAAAAACAGCCTACCTGTATCGTATTCTCCCGGGCTTGATAGTTACCGCTCATCGACGCCTGCATGCCTTCGTCGTGGCGCGGCGGACCTGCGACATTAATTATTAAATTAGGTAAGCACCAATCGAAACAAAGAAAGATTCGTTTATTTAACATAAGTAAATACAAGAACATGAAAACGGAAAGCCGATTAAAAACAGACAAAGATAAAACTATATGTCGGTACATTAAGTTCAAAAGGGCTCTTTGTGCCGCGGCCATTCTTGAGTGACGCTATCATGTAACTATAGCCTAATTTTCGAGTAAAATTATTCCTTTAAGGTCCCCCAAAATAATTCAAGATTTCATCTTACAACTTTGTCGACGTAATTCCAATCTATAACTATTCCCAATTACAGCTTGTAGCACCAGAAGTCTCGGAGTTACACCGCGGCCAGAAAGACTTATGATCAGACGGACATGGTGAAATTATAAGGGTTTCTTTGACTTCGGAACCCTAAAAAGTGTAAGGACTAGTTAGATTTTGATGCCCAGTAGCACGAACGATCCTTTAATTGAATGTCGCAATATAATAATATTAAAGCCTCACAGAGTGAGCAGAGTGTTTAGCAACGCAATTCCAAAATGCCCTTGATATCGGTTCCTTGCCACCTTTATTAACAACTGGTGTCACCTTCCTGCTCCACAAGTCCGGTAGTACCGCGGATCCAAAGAACTACCGACCCATTACATGCTTGCCTACCATTTACAAGCTCCTTACATCCATTATGAGCAATGCGATCAAGGTGGAATTCGGTGTAGATAAGTGTGCGGTCATGCATGTTCAACGAGGGAAAGTTGTAAATTCATCGAATTTGCAGCTTTCTGAGACAATGACTCTCAGATCTCTGTCCGAAGTTGAAACCTACACTACAAATATCTTGGTATGTCAGTCTTTGGTTATTGTGGACGGCGATGTCAAGCA
Source organism: Acleris literana (assembly GCA_946894065.1). NCBI lineage: Eukaryota > Metazoa > Arthropoda > Insecta > Lepidoptera > Tortricidae > Acleris > Acleris literana. The sequence goes on along the minus strand of OX335668.1, from coordinate 38,123,379 downwards.
GTCAGTGAAGGGGCGCTTTTTATTTTTCTGCCGCTTGACAAAAGTTCTTAATACTCTTTTGTCGGGTGGCAATAAGGTGCGCGCTTTCAATGGCTGGGTGATTCCGCTGTTCACATACTCCTTTCGCATACTGTGGTGGACCCAGACTGAGCTGGACGCCCTGGATAGGAAAGTCCGTCTACTGCTCAAATAACATCGCATGTTGCACCCACGCTCATCTGTTATGAGATTGTACATCCCGAGGAAATGTGGAGGTCGAGGCATTTTAAATGCTAAGAATCTCCACAACCGCGAGGTGTGCAACCTCAGGGATTATTTCCTGTTCAATGAGTGTGGGATGCATCGTGATGTGGTTGCAGTAGACAAGAGCCTCACGCCTCTCTCCTTGGCAAACGAAAACTGGCGCAAACCAACGGTGTTGAGCACTGAAGACCGCAAGAACGTATGGAAGAGCAAGGAGCTACACGGACGCTTCTACCGGGCCCTAACAAAGCCCGACGTAGACTTTTTAGCGTCTGTGAACTCGCTGCGATTTGGTGACCACTTTGGGGAAACCGAAGGTTTTGTCTGTGCAATTAATATTTTTCATCTGGCTTATTGACTTTGAACTTAGTACGTCCGTTCATATGTCACACGCAATTTAGTTTTTTAGACTAACAAGGTAAGTAGACTAATCTTATCTTATCTAATTTTATCTTATTAGGCAGGGACTACATACAAAATAAAAACCCATTTACTAGTTCAAGTAGCAATTAAATGTCATGTGTTGATTCGCTAAACAATTACCAAGCTAGTATATTTTTCAATCCTCGTAAATGTTGCATTATTCATTCGAAATAATAGTAGTGTATTCAGTGCTGCAGTCTTCAGTTCGTAAATCTTCCTCAACACATTCGTCGTCCTCATCGTCTGATGAAACCGGTTGAAGATCTGTTTCAGAAGTTGGTTTTAACATGTCTATACCAGCTTCAGGTAAAGGCAGCTTTTTACAACTTTTGCGGCGATTTGACAGTCGTATTTGTGATATTACTGGATCTGAAGATTCCAAAGCCCGATGGAATAGATCAGACATGGTTTTTATCCATCCATTTTTCGACTATGATGTTCTATGTCAAATCGCCAAAATTTGTTCCTGCTTTCTCCAGCTTGCTCCGAAAGCATCCCTACTGGCGAAACAGTATAGTCCATTATTTCATGGCCATGGGTCAAGCTACACACATGGGTACAAAAATGCTTTGTATGAAAATGTAGGTAGTACTTCCACAGTAGTCCACGAGCACGCTGCGCACGAAATGACGTCACTGATACACGCGTGGTCTGTTCCGAAGTGCCTGCCACGCACACGCTAGCGCGCGTGGCAGGCAAAGCCCCACCGCGACCCACGCTGCCCGTGTGTTGCGTGCGTCGCACCCCCCGCGCGCGACCAACGTAGCCACGTTGCCCACACGTTTTACGTGTGCGTGCATTGGTTGCTGTGAAAATGTTGACACACGTATCCAGACCAATGGACCCACGTGGGCGACGTGTATAGCGTGTCCGTGCGTAGCGTGCGCAGCAGTGGGGCTCCGACTTTATAGGTGTCAACATAGTTATATGCCAATTTTTTACAAAAGTTTGCATACTTTTCAGTATTGATTGGTAAACCACACGATAACGCCACGAGAATGATATGGAGATCATCGACCAACCACTGTGCAAGTTTTTTCTTACTTCAGTTATACGACCAGCTTCCGACTACTTGGGTATCCTCCATTGTCGTACAGCTGGATCATTTTTGTAACCAATGTGAAGAATCCAAAATTCCAAAATACGTATCCATGCATGCAGAGTGCTAATACCGTATTGTGAAGTTTCTGGTTTAGACTTCGGTTATGAGTAAACTACTTCTAAATTGTTGAACTGAGATGCTGTCAGCCTGCACATTGGACATCGCAACTGGGAATTTGTGTTGGTTATGATATTTAATACTTTGCCTTTGAAGTGAGTCGAGAAACAGCTGTGATTTGATTTCCATTTGATGTTTGTGTTAGTCGTTCAAGTGTTCGTATTTGTTGCTGAACATACTCCTTCTCGGAGAGGATAAGATCTTTAGATTCCTTCCTGTACTGAATATGAAGTGGACGACATGTGCGGTACGACTGTGGGCTGGAATTAAGCCAAAGCGTTTGATTTCTTACGTTGTCGACGATATGTAACGGCACAAATGTAGTGGCTATAACGCTATTCTCGTCATATGATGAGTCTGGAGTTGAAAGAAAAGCTTGCTTATATAGGGACTGCCCTGTACTACCATCGAAACCCCATGATCCTTCAAAGATGCAGTTTAGATGACTGATGCCCAATTTGTTACAATACTGTGAAAAGGCATCATCATAAGAGTCAACCAATCTCTTAAAAGTATGACACAGTAAACTCTGTAAAGAAATGGAGGCTTCTACTTCAAATACTGATATTTCTTCCGGGTGGCATGATTTTTTTTAGCCTGGCGTACCTTGAAGTTTGAAGGATACAAAGAGTAGCCTCGTTTTTTTGAGTCTTGTTGTAAAAAATGGTAACTCTCAACGGAAAAATTTCGGTTAATTATGGTTGCGAGGGCTTCATCTGGGGTATATGGCTGAATGATAGGTTGAGAGAGTTTTTCTGACACTTTTTTTAGTTTAGATCGTGATGTCAAGCATTGATTAATAACAGACTCTAGATAACGAGCTGACTTTGGTAGCAATTTGCTTCCCTCGATCAAAACAGATGAACTGAGAGCTTTCACGAGTTTAGCAGGTGGTTCATTTTCTAAAATAGTCTCAAGCTTGCGCCGCGACCGCAACTGCTGTCTTTTACTTAACTCAAAATATTTAAAGCAAGTTGGTGTTTTAAGGTCAGATATCAATTTTATGTACTCAAGAATGTCATTAAGAAAAACTTTTCCAAGCCATTGTTTGTTTCTTTTTTGAAAATGAAGGAAATTACTTTTGCAATCCTTAAATTATTTCTTTTCTGTCTTGCTTATAAACCATTTCATGGAATCTGCCAATGTTTTCTTATCTACTTCAGAAAGTAAACGTAAATGACGGCCAATGGCTTTAAAAACTATGTCCAATCTTCGGTTTTTAGGCAAGTCACAGGGTCTGTAAATACGGCCTTGTTTTTGCTCTCTTCTACCAGTAATTTATAAATATCAAGCCGTGTGTAAGTCTTATTTATAATATCTGCGTCCTCTCCTTGCTTTTTCGCGGATACTCCCGTAGAGTAAGAAGTTCCGGCTGTGGCGTTAACCACAGCTTTATTGGCCAGTCGCTGATCAGCATGAGGGTTGGCGCCCTCATGCCCTCCTCGGATGCAGTCCGTTGATCGGAGCTCAGTCGGACACTCTCCGACAGGTCGGGTTGGTTATTTTGGATGCAGTGTAGATTCAGGGCTTTTTGACGGCTCCATGAAGCTTCACCCCCGTTTGTCAAACGTTGTCCAAAGTTTGAATAAAACCACGTTCGTACACGAAAACTGGTATATTTCAAGTGACACTTGACATCATCAACTGTCGTAATCAAGGGACCTATAAAAAACAAAAAACGTTCTTGCGACAGTAAGAAATCTGTAACATTTTTAAGGTAAGAACATTTTATACGTAGAATTTAGAAATGTTTTTGAGCGACTCCTACAGAAACGAGAAAACAGGACACTTCTATATTTTCAATATATATGCGAGTAACGAACCTGAGGGAAACCGCTAGTTCTTAGATTTCGTGATATTTTTTGATAATTATTACGTGTAATAAAGATATTTCTCCAAGATAGGCACGCATGCATTCTTTGCTATTATTTTTTATACTCGTACCTGTCCAATTAAATACAAACGATATAACCGGTAATTTTTGTGACAACCCCGATGCAAAATTTCAAAGTAGTATATCTTTTAATTGCCATGCAATTAGAATTCAATATGTTAACACATTAAAAAGGAAATTTAAAGCTTTTAATATATCCTTAAATCAGATTCTAATTCTGTAGTGTTACATAAAAAATAAACAAAAACTAAATTAAGGAAAACGCAATTTTTTATGTGTTCCGTAACAAATCTTAATAGAAAAAAAGTGCTAATATGTATATTATTACCCTGCAGAAGGAGGGTTATGTTTTTCTTTCGTATGTATGCATGTAAGTATGTAAGTATGTAAGTATGTAAGTATGTATGTATGTATGTCTATATCTGGGCACGCTCTGCAGCCTAAACGGTTTGACGGATTTTAACATACGAGGTGTCATTCGATTCGTCTTAATTGTCGAAGTGACATAGGGTATATTATATAATAATTCATTATGGCGTCCGCGTAAAAAAATATGGAGGGGAATTAAAAAATATATATATTATACCAATATGGGTATCAAATGAAAGCTATTAAATAGCCCATTCCAAATATATATACATTGTACCACTTTAATGCTACCAATTTGACAGGAAGGGAGTTTCCCTTGTAATTTGTCACTTGTAGCTTCGCGATATTAAAAATTCGAGCTCCAGAGCTCATATATCGCTTAGTAATAATTAACTAAACCACTATTTTATTAATAAAAACTAAACTAAGAGTTAAATTACTTTAAATTTAGAGTTAAATTAAAAATATACAAAAAACCCGACTGCAATAAAAAATAAACGGAAAAGCGAAAAACACGCTATATATATGTATATAATCTATAGAAAATTGTAAGAGCAATTTAAGTTATTGATAAGTATTTAAAATAATTTAAATTTAACTTTAATGTTGGAAAAGGTATTGCAGGCGGGGACAAGCAACGAATTTCAAAACCTATTTCTTGAAAAAAAATACATTTGGGCTCTCTATTGCGTATAAAATCGAAAGGACCTTGAAAAAAATCCCGTTCACCCAACTTATGGGGGCGCAGTGAGGGGCGGCGGCGCGGCGGGGCTCTACGGAGCGGCGGCGGCGGGCGGCGGCTCTTTGTGCGTGCAACTATCTTAACTAATACTCGTATGACGCAAACAAACATTCTCTCCGAATTTGTCAAAGGTTTTTAAAAATACTTATAATCATGTATTTGTATAATTTCTTCGCATTGTTTGAGAAAAGTATTGATATTTTGGCAAGTAGTAGGCCATTTTATGGACTATTCTGAAAAAAAATCTAGAGGTGTCACAACCATATAAAAAATAATGTATCGTTTTTATTTGTTCTTTATTTTCTTTTTTTTATATGATAACTAGTACATATTTGTTTTTGAGAGGCGATGCAAATCTATGAAAAGAAAATCATTTCAAAATTTGAAGCAAATCGCTTGAACAAATCCCGAAAACCAATACATAAAAAAAGAACATAAAAAAATCATAAGTCGAGAACTGAAACAATTAAGATGTTGATACTCAGCATAAATATTCTTCACTATAAGAGGTACTCACAAAAAATACCCGAGCCCATTTGATGAAAGCGCCGACTTACTATGCAAACCCGACTATGGCCTTTCGGGAATCATTATGCCCTCCATATCTCATTAAATATTGATCCTAGCAAAAAAGTGTATTGAATCTTTTTTGTAGAGAATTTTATGTAGACTAATTATGTAATGGATAATTTTTTGCTATGGGCCACAGTTTACGAGTTATTTACGAAAAACTAAAAAAGGGACCTTTACACCCCCCTTCACCCGTTAGCTCGACCCCCACTCATCAGTACTTTCAGTATGTGGTTTAAAACACCATTCCAAAATTCACTTATACACGAGTTTTTTCCCCTGAGGGCAGTTTTTGGTCTTCGTTGCTTAGGCTATGACCTTTAGTTATAACCCTAAGTTGTATCACTTGACCTTAGGACGAAATGGTGTATTTCTCGTAGAAGCCGCTATAGTGGAATGTGGATTTTTTATTGTTGCTTCTCGTACTGGGTAGCATTCTTTTTTTTCCTTATGTAAACGGGTGTAACACGGGTAGAGTTTTGGGTCACTAGTTCTTATAATTTCGTATTGGTTCCTCGATAAAGATGCATCGATAAAAAATGACAACGCTCTAATTGGTGTTAATTTTGTCCTTGTCGGGGTGTCACTCTTCTTGAAACTTTTCATGTATTTTTCACCTCTTCTAGGGCTGGTATTAATATGTTTAACAACTCTCGCCGCATTGTGATTTCCAGTCTCTCGGAGTTTCATTTGCGTGGCATACACAAGCTCGTCTGTACTGATGTCAGTCCGTACAGTTTCAGTTCTTCGTCTTTTACTTCTCTCGCACAAGTTTTCAAAGGATTTTGATGGACGACCAGGCTGATTCGTACATTTAAGTGGTATTTCTACCACTCCCTGCAAACAATCGTGTTTTTTTTTAAAAAGTCTCGTTCTGTTCTGTGGGCAGCCTGCCACCGGTTCTTCATTTCCGTCTTAAAATATGAAAATGTGGACACAAATTCATCTTTTCGCTCCACGGAAAAAATTGTTTGATTATCAAATTTATTCTCGATCATATCGAGCATTTTCTTAAATTCTCTTTCTGGAATTTCTTTCGCCATACGATAAATACATTCACGTGTTAATATTTTAACATCATCATCATCATGTCAGCCGAAAGACGTCCACTGCTGGACATAGGCCTCCCCCAAGGCTCTCCACTCAGACCGATCTTGTGCTTTTCGCATCCACCGCGTTCCCGCGATCTTTACAAGGTCGTCACTCCATCTTGTTGGAGGCCTACCTACAGCTCGTCTCCCGGTCCGCGGACGCCACTCAAGAACCTTCTGACCCCATCGGCCATCAGTCCTGCGAGCAATGTGCCCCGCCCACTGCCACTTAAGTTTGGCTATTCTTCGGGCTATGTCGGTAACCTTAGTTCTACTGCGGATATCATCATTTCTGATTTTATCACGCAGAGAAACCCCGAGCATAGCCCTCTCCATAGCCCTCTGAGTTAATATTTGTATACTGTTTAACGTTCGTCACGAAATTTACTATTTAAATGTAATTATTAGTAAAAAACTTTAAACTACAGATAAAATAGATAAAACAAACCTGGCACAACAGTATCCATCACTGTAACAACCAAATTTAACGTCACACTAAAACATATACAGGTCCGAAGGAACACTTTCGAATATCGATCGCTTACTAATTTACACATGTAACTTAGAAGACGCCCAGACAACGAATGATCTCGAATTATCTATGCAACTATTCTAAAACAATATGGCGGCCGTCCGGCTTTTAGGGTTAAATACCCGTATGTGCACCGTTTACAAGTTATTTACGAAAATCTAAAAAAGGGACCTTTACACCCCCCTCCACCCGTTAGCTCCACCCCCACCCATCAGTACTTTTAGTATGTGGTTTAAAGCACCATTCCCTACAACTATGCCAAAATTCTCTTATACAAGAGTTTTTTCCATTGATTTGTCTTCGTTGCTTGCGCTAGTAGGCATTTTGAATAGTAATTGCTTGTGGGTTGGTTAATGTCTAATTATCATTATCTGTGAAATTTTATTAATATAGCTTTATTCTTAAATTTTTTATGTAACATTTATTTCGTCTCAAAACTTATGAACACGAGGTATACGCGCCTTTACTGTTTAATGCTTCTCAGTATGCAGTACCTCTCCCGAAGGTAGTTCAGCGTCAGGTTTGTTGTTTCATGTAGAGTGCACTTGTGAGCTTGATCTATGAGAAGCTCGGTAAGTCGATCTTTATTTGGCAGGATTGCAGGATGCTTTTGAGAGTAGGTCAACGGTGATTTGGTTAGACGGCCCCCAAGTCGAAGTACCCCGTGTTCTTCGATCAACAATCAATAATTCAAAAAAATCAAAAATTAATACTTCTTGGTTACTAACGACTAACTTGCGGCGTGAGGTCTTAATGTTGATTAGTTCTGTTGACAGACAGCCAATGTCAACACGCATCAAAATGCCACAAAGTGCATTAAGAAGTTGCAAAAATAATTATTGAATACGAAATGTATTGGTCGACGTGGCTTACTTTCGGTAAGTAAATGTAGAGTGTATTATTTTCAAATTTTACATTAACAATTAATGTCATAATTCCAACAAAATAACAATATTGAAACCTCAGCCATAAGAATAAACAATAACTACACGTAGAAGCGAATCTCCTTTACCAAGGCCCCTAATGCCACGCTTTAAATACCTACTTCCCCCTTCACCCCGCTACGCCCCTCTGTCTTCCGCACCCAAAGTCAGGGCTGTCAGTTGTGAAATATTTTAATCGGTTTATGGGTGTGTTATAAAAATTTATACACGTAAGGTTATTTATGTTTTTCTTCAACGTGGAAACATTGTTGCAAAATGAGTTTTTTACATTTACGTTATACTTTTTGATGATATTAAGATTATCTCCAGCATACCGCGTTAAGCTGTCACCGAGACCAGTCGTTACTTGCGCGCGCTAGTCAACTATATTTTCACGAGTGTGTTCCTACCCTCTTTGTGTAAAGTGCCCAATGATGGAATCGGACTTTTTGATTCTCCAGTAAGTGGCTATATCGCATCTTTGCAATCGTTTCTGACTACAGGAAAAAATTAACTCCCAAACGTTAGAAAATGCTACTGCTACTGAACGTTATGCTACTGTGACTCAAACCACCACGTTCCCTAAAAAGCTTTAGAAAACGTTCAAATCAAAAACAACCCATCCGACCGCTGATCAGCAGAAAGAAACTTAACGTGTAAACGTGTGCCCCATTATATATCACACCGAAATAGAAAAGAAACTGATAGAAATGCATATCACGCCACTGTCACCCATCTCTTTCCTGCGTGCTGGTCTCAATGAAACGGGCTACAATCACATTCTAAGTTTCCCAAGACAAGTTTACGTCCCCTGAGGATTTCACCCGACTTCCAGAAAAAATATCTATTGATTTGGAAGAAACGAATTACTGGATTGATTTCTCTTCGGATACAATGACTTGTTTCATATGCAAAAAAGACGGTCACGTAGCATCTAAATGCCCAGATAACACCAACGACATGAACGTTTTGAACCAAAACACAGAGGAGACTACGGTGACACAAATATTCAAGCGTCCACACCCACCCACTGAATCTTCGACTACTCCTGATTTCATGGAGTCTGAAACAACAAGAGAAGACTGTATGCCTAGCAACGAAAACAGTGATGAAGACTTTGATAAGATAACTCCTCCTCGTCCAGCTCAGACGAGGTTTACAAATCCAAGAGTGGAAAGAAACTCAAGAGAACGCCGCATAGGGATCTGGATTCAACTAATTGGGACTACCTGGAAAACTTTATAACCGATCCCCGTAAAACGTACCCACTATCTGGAAAACAAGTTAAAGAATATCTCAGACGCACATATGGAGTTAAGGACATATCGGAAATCACTTTCAGTTACACAGAAGTAATTGATGCCCTGATTGAAATGTTTACGGACTTGATACCTACATCTCATGTCGTAGTGTTAAGAACAGACTCTCACGTATTGTAACTAAACTAAAGTGCTTATCTGGTAAGGAAAATCTCAAAACAAGTAAGTCACTTTTAGGTAGGTACACAATATAGGTATATTTATGTTTCATATATATATATAAAGAACTTATTTATTTTTATTCAATGGATTTGACTTTCAATGAGTTTCAAGCTTAATATTATTCAATGGAACTGTCAAAGCCTAATACCAAAATTAAGTGATTTGGATTCATATCTACATAATGAAAAAATACATATATGCTTTCTTTCCAAAACTTGGCTAAAATGCGAAAACCGAATTAATTTTACAGGTTACTCTGTCTTTAGAAAGGATCGATCAGATGGATATGGAGGTTTAGCGATCCTGGTCCATCAATCTATAAACTGTACTCTCAAAATTCTAAAAAGAAATGATGATAATATTGAACTTTTGTGCCTTGAAGTCCTTAATAGCAATAAACTTCAACATATCATAGGTGTCTATTCTCCCTAGAATGTCACAGTAAGCGCCAGGGACTACCAGGAGCTTTTCAGACACTTTTCTGAGAAAACGCTAATAGTCGGCGATTTTAATGCTCATCACACGGCGTGGTCATATACAACTGACACACGGGGTAGACTTTTATCAGACACTAGCTTAAATCATAATTACGTTTTTCTTAACAATCGAGACTTTAACGATAGAAAGGATTGTAGAAATTTCTTACGCAGAACTAGAAAGTTATATAATAATATGTGTTTACAGACCACCGTTGGCTGATTTTTGCACATTTGAATCTACTATGGAACATGTGTTAAAATTAGCATGTAATACCCAAAAGCATGTTATAGTTTGTGGAGATTTTAATATTAACTTACTCGAAACGTCAAATAATACCACTAGGTTACTTAGTTTATTTAAATCTTTTAATTTAGGTAATCTGTTCTTAGAACCCACACGGATAGGTGTTAGTAGTGCAACCTGCTTAGATAATATTTTTTGTAGTTGAGAATGTTTGGATAAGGAAATATTTAATTGTTTTAATTCTGACCATAGTGGTCAGAAGGCATCTTTCATCTATGATTTTTATCAAAAACCTGACACAACAACATACCGACCTATAACTAGTAATCCTTTGGAATTATTCAAAAATAAAGTTCAGAGTAATCTTTCAGTGTTACCTTTTTTACAGAATGAGTGTAATAGTATGTATAAAGACTTCTTCGGCATAATTCTACATCAATTTAACAACAATTTTAAAATGAAAACTATTTCTAGGTTGAAAACAAAATTTAGTGAATGGGCTACTGCAGGCATTCATAAAAGTAGAAATAGGCTTTATGACCTATATAGAGAGAGGGAGGACAATTAGAATGCTGACTTCCTAAATTATGTTAAGAATTATTCAAGGACCTTTAAGCAAGTTTGTTTAACTGCCAAGGCAAATTTTCTTAGTCTCAAACTTAAATCATCTGACAACAAGGTAAAAACTGTATGGAATATTATAAATAGAGAAACGGGAAAATCAAAAACTCGTGATAATCAAGTCACTCTGAACACAGGTGACCAACAAATCACGTCAAATAAAGACGTTGCCTTAGCATTCGAAGTTTATTTTTCTAACATATACTACGAAATGTCTTAAATCATCCGCGGTTGAATCTCAATCATTACTTAGCACTAATGTCAGTAAATGTAATATAAACTTTGATTTCAGCCCTGTAAATTCAGATTCAATAGTCAAGATATTTAAATCACTTAGTTTAAAAAAGACTGAAGATTTGTGGGGCACATCAGTTAAGGTACTCTTTCATATCATAGATGTAATTGCACCCCATCTAGCATTAATCTACAATAATTACATATCAGAGGGGGTCTTTCCAGTTCTCATGAAATATAGTAAAGTAATACCTCTTTTTAAATCGGGCGAGATGAGTGATATAACGAACTTCCGTCCCATTTCCATACTACCAGTTTTAAGTAAAGTCTTTGAGAAAGTAATGCTGAAGGATATGTTAGGTCACTTTAACAGAATTAAACTACTTAACAATAACCAGTTTGGCTTTACCAGAGGTCGATCAACAATTGATGCGGCATCTGTACTCATTAAACATATATATAACAGTTGGGTGAAATCTTGCGATGCAGTAGGAATATTTTGTGATCTTTCTAAAGCTTTTGATTGCGTGGATCATACGACCCTTATTTTAAAATAAGAACATTATGGATTGTCCAATAAAGCTTTAAGCCTTATGTCTTCTTATCTAAGTGATAGAACTCAAACAGTTGTTGTAAACAAAACGCAATCTGTTGGAGCTACAGTGAAAATAGGTGTGCCACAAGGCTCTATTTTAGGTCCTTTTTTATTTTTGGTTTACATAAATGACTTGCCACCAACTGTAGATAAACTTTGTGATATTGTACTTTTTGCTGATGATACTTCACTAATTTTCAAGGTAGATAGAAAATCCGTAGACTACAGTAGGATTAACACCACACTAGTTAAAGTACTTAATTTGTTTACTAGCAACAATTTGCTACTAAATGCTAAGAAAACGAAATGTGTTAGGTTCGCTTTGCCTAATGTTAAACCGGTACATTCTAGTATTTTTCTAAATGACGAGTGTTTGCAAATGGTAGATAAGGCAATTTTCTTAGGCATAACATTAGATAAATATTTGCAATGGAGTCCCCATATAGCTGTACTGGCAGGTAAACTAAGTTCGGCAGCTTACGCCGTTAGGAAAATTAGACAAATAACCAATGTTGAGACAGCTCGCTTAGTCTATTATAGTTATTTCCATAGTGTCATGTCGTACGGTATTCTGGTTTGGGGTAAGGCAGCTGACATACAAACTATATTTGTGTTACAAAAAAGAGCCATTCGTTCTATTTACAATTTAAATTCCCGTGACTCATTAAGAGAACTTTTTAAAGAAATTAATATCTTGACTGTAGCGTCTCAATTTATTTATGAGAATATTATTTACGTTATTAGAAATTTAGATTCTTTCACCAAAAATTCTGATATACATAATTTAAATACCAGAAATAAAAATAAAATCGCTATCCGAAAATTCCGCGTCCGTAAAGTATATAAATCATTTGTTGGTCAATGCATTCATTTCTATAATAAATTACCTGACGAAGTTTTAAAGTTACCCTTTCCAGCACTTAAAAATTACTTGAAAAGGTCGTTAATGTCTAAAGCGTATTATAGGATCGAGGACTATCTAACAGACAAAAATGCATGGCCTAAACCCGAAACTTAGTCAATAATAATTTATTCAAATGCAAAATCTTTATCTTGTCTAGGGGACACCGTTGATGTAGGAAAACATATCGAAACTCTTATGTGGTCGTCTCGCACCATCTTATATACACATAAGTATGTGTTTTTTTTTTCTCTTATCTCTCCCGTAAGATTCTTAATTGGCATGTTTTCCTGCTGAACTACGCATGTTATTTGATACTATATTTAATTTAATATTTATAGCTTTATATAATGCTAGACTAAGTAGTACCATTGTAATAAGAAATATGTTTAAAAAATGACTGACTGCTGAGTTTCTTGCGGCGTTTCTTCTCAGCAGTGGTCTTCTCTTGGGAAGCGCTGGTAGATTCTTGACGTGTAAAAGTGCCCGTGCGGCCTACTTACTGAATAAATTTATTTTATCTTTTATCTTTTTTTTTATTAACCCTAACAAATTCAAGCCAAAACCTTGGTGGAACCCTGATCTATCGAAGGCAGTAGCGGAACGAAGATTAGCTTTAAAGTACTTTAGGAAATTACGCACGGTTGAAAATTACTTAATTTACAGAGGAAAGGTAGTTATTGCTCAGAAATTAATAAAACTTGCAAAAAGGAATTCTTGGCAACAGTTTTGTGACAGCATAGACTGCAATACGCCCAGCAGTGATGTTTAGAGGAAACTTAGATGGCTTAAAGGTTATCGTAGTCCTAAAGACTATTTACCAGAAAGTACCGCAGTTTCCTTTGTAACAGAACTCACTCCTGATAGTGTTTCCTTAAAGCCCCTAGATTTTAATAATAATGTTTCCAACCTCCATTTTTTTACACTTTCAGAACTAAATCTGATTCTTAAAAGAGTAGATACTTCGGCTGGTTTAGATACTATTACTTATTCTATGATAAGCCATTTACCGGATAATGCAAAAGAATATCTCCTACATATATTTAAAATAATTTATAAAAAAGGTGGGATACCAGAGCAATGGCGTAGAATCAAACTTATTGCCATACCAAACAGAAATAATGAAACTCTTAAGTATCGTCCTATCTCACTTATTAACTGCCTTTGTAAGATTTTTAATTTAATGATAACTCGGCGCCTTGAATATCATTTCGAAAGCAACAAATTATTTAATGATAGTACTTTAGGTTTCCGTCGTGGACTTTCATGTCAGGACAATCTTGGTAGGTTTATTGTAGACACAGAAACTGCGTTCATAAACAAAGAATACGTTCTATGCGCTTACGGAGACATAAGTAACGCCTATAATAATGTGGCAATTGAACCATTATATCCACTTTAGTTGAATTTGGTGTGGATCCGCTCCTATGTGGATAAATAAGAGTATTTCTGAAAGAAAGATTTTTGATATATAGGTTACGGGATGGTAGAGAAATGACAAGAATATGCAGACAGGGTTTAGCTCAAGGTGACCCAATGTCACCTATTTCATTTAATAAAGTTACAATTAAGTTATGCAACACACTCGTTAAGACAGTTAAGGTCTCTCAATATGCCGACGACTTCGCTTTGTATTGTATTAACCAAAGTATTGATATTTGTGCTAATGTCATTCAATCAAGTCTTAACATCTTTATATAAATGTTAGAGGAAATTGGATTCGAAATTTCTCTCTCAAATACTAAACTGTGCATATTCACTAGAAAATACAAAGTGCCTAAAAGTGAATGCCGCAAATGGACATGGGTGAGTCCCGACGGTGTGACCAGAAATGAGATAGATTTCATCATGTCGACCAGAAGGCAAATATTCAATGATGTCTCCGTGATCAATGCGGTCAAAACCGGGAGCGATCATCGAATGGTCAGAGGCACATTGAATATCGACGTACGCTTGGAAAGGTCACGCCTGATGAAATCAACGCTCCGTCCAGCACCGATTCATATCCAAAACCCCGAGAACTTTCAGCTCGAACTCAAAAACCGCTTCGAAAGCCTAGGTGAATGCGTAGACGTGGATGATTACTGTAACAGGTTTGTGGAAACTGTCCAAACGGTCGGGTCTAAGTTTTTCAAGACTCACCGTTCAAAAGGAACCAAGAAAATCTCTGATTCTACCCAAAAGTTAATGGAGAACAGACGTGTTATGGTTCTGCAGTCATCACAAGATGCTTCTCAGTATAGGCAGCTCAATAGACAGATCTCTAAGTCTTTGACCCGCGACATACGCCAATTTAATACCAATAGTATTGAAGAGGCTATTGAGCGAAACAAGGGCTCTAAAGTGTTTAAAAAAGATTGGTCTGTTGGGCAGAGCCAGCTGATGAGGCTGAAGACCGATGACGGCAGGATCATATCGTCTAAACCTGAGCTTTTGGGAGAGATAGAGAAGTTCTACGGACAGCTGTACACGACAACACGCCCACCTGTCAGCAACCTAGCAGAAGACCCAAGAGCTAGGTTGTCCCAACACTACACCGAAGATATCCCGGACGTTAGCCTGTACGAGATTAGAGTGGCTATAAAACAGCTTAAGAACAGCAATGCACCGGGTGATGACGGAATTACGGCTGAGCTTCTGAAAGCAGGTGGATCACCGGTTTTAAAAGCTCTTCAGAAGCTATTTGATTCCGTCATAGCCCAGGGTAAAACGCCGCAAGCATGGCACGCGGGCGTGGTGGTTCTTTTCTTCAAAAAGGGAGATAATACCCAGCTGAAGAATTATAGACCCATCACGCTCCTGAGTCATGTTTATAAGCTGTTCTCTAGAGTCATTACGAATCGTCTCGCTCGCAGGTTTGACGACTTTCAGCCTACCGAACAAGCCGGTTTCCGAAAAGGCTTTACCACCATAGACCACATCCACACGCTGCGGCAGGTTATACAGAAGACCGAGGAGTATAATCAGCCACTATGCTTAGCGTTTGTGGACTATGAGAAGGCCTTCGATTCGATCGAAACATGGGCTGTGCTGCAGTCTCTTCAGCGGTGCCAAATCGACTATCGGTACATCGAGGTGTTAAAGTGTTTGTATAGAAACGCCACTATGTCAGTTCGCCTTCAGGACCGGAACTCGAAGCCTATCCAATTGCAGCGAGGAGTAAGACAGGGAGATGTAATATCTCCGAAACTGTTTACTGCTGCATTGGAAGACGCTTTCAAGCTTCTGGACTGGGGGGGTTTTGGCATCAGCATAAATGGCGAATACATCACTCACCTTCGATTCGCCGACGATATTTTCATCATGGCTGAGACCCTGGAGGACCTTGGTACAATGCTCGATGGCCTCAGTAGAGTCCCTCAACAAGTGGGTCTTAAAATGAACATGGACAAGACGAAAATCATGTCAAATGTCCATGTCGTACCCACTCCTGTCAAAGTTGGTGACTCTACTCTCGAAGTTGTTGACGACTTTGTATACCTAGGACAAAAAATCCAGTTAGGTAAGTCCAACTTCGAAAAAGAGGTAAATCGTCGAATCCAAATCGGATGGGTAGCGTTCGGTAAGCTACGCACTATCTTCTCGTCTCAAATACCACAATGCCTCAAGACAAAAGTCTTCGATCAGTGTGTGTTGCCAGTGATGTCGTATGGATCCGAGACATGGTCGCTCACAATGGGCCTCATAAGAAGGCTCAAGGTCACTCAAAGGGCGATGGAAAGAGCTATGCTGGGTGTCTCCTTGTGAGATCGAATCAGGAATGAGGAGATTCGCAGGAGAACTAAAGTAACCGATATAGCTCACCGGATTGCAAACCTTAAGTGGCAGTGGGCGGGGCACATTGCTCGTAGAACTGATGGCCGTTGGAGCGGAAAGGTTCTAGAGTGGCGACCGCGAACCGGGAGACGAAGTGTTGGCAGACCTTCCACAAGGTGGACTGACGATCTGATAAAGGTCGCGGGAAACCGCTGGATGACAGCAGCAGAGGACCGATCGTTGTGGAAAACCTTGGGGAAGGCCTTTGTCCAGCAGTGGACGTCTTGCGGCTGATAATGATGATGATATATAATTTATGGCGGTAAATAATATCGGAGCGGAGATTTTAAAGATTTAAGTATTCAGTTTTTAGTACAAAAGTACGCCCAAGTATGAATATTTAAATATCTCGGCTCCGATGCACTTTAGAGTATTACATTACTTAACAAAATATGTTTATTTTTAATAATTCTATCATAATTTACCACTTTTATGAATGGCCGCTCACCTTGAAAATATATGAATTTTACAAATGACAACACTTCTACCCAAACCCCTTTAAATCCTATTTCAATGAGTGCTCTCAAAACAAGGGCATCTGGTACAGAACCATTGTAGACGAACCACCACGCATACCTTGGTTTGCCTCACGAAACCTCAACAGAAAAGAATTAGTTATTTGCTTCCGAACCCGAACTTACCACCTCCCACTTAACAAATTTAACTACGTTATGAAAAAAAGAGACAATCCAAACTGTACACAATGTGACAAAGAAGAGGACCTCCTCCACTTAGTTCTAGAGTGTAAAAATCAACGAACAACCTAGGTTGGATCTCTTAAAAGAAACTGGGTGCTTTGCGGGGGATCTCCTCTTCTTCTTCCATCAAATCTTAGGCTCAGGGTTCACTATCGAACAAAGTGGTTCATTTTTAAGTTTCATTATACACTCATTGAACCTAAGATCTGAATATTATAAAAATACTCCTTAAGTATCAATCCCAATGTTCAAGTAGCACCTAAAGTTCAAGTTACATTGTTATTATTTTTAAGCCGACTTAATCATTAAGATGTATGGCTTATAAAATAAACGAGATTTAAAAAAAAAAGATTATTTCCAGAAAATGAAATGGCTTATGTGGCTATAAATCATCTATAAAACACAGAAACGAGTCTATAAATAAACAAACTTTTAAGCTCAATAAGTTTTATAGTTTGGGATCCGGAGTTAAACTTTTATTAAGTTGAAAAAGCTTTATTACAAAATACTATTCTTATCTATAAGTTCGTTTTTAAAGTTTCCGGTTTTTTTGCTTCAACATCTATTGGATGTACTAATTAGCAAATAAAACTGCTTCATTCAATCAATTATTTCTAATTATTTTGCCGTAAAAAGTCGTTAACTTTTTAAAACACTATCTTAGTTCAACCATAAACACTAAAATCAACACAAATACGGAAACCAATTCAAGACACAATAACAATATATTGGTCAATATGTATTCCGTCTGTGACGCCCCTGACTGGCTAGACATAGACACCTCAGGTGTCGCCAGGCGGTAGGTATTTAACGCGCCGAGCGCGCGTCCGGAGCCGGGAGTTTCGCTTCTACGTGTAGTTATTGTTAATTCTGCCTCAGCTAAGAATGTTTTACCAAGGTCGGCCAATATACGCGCAAACATTACTTAACGGAACATTAGATGCATGGAGTGGTTTTTTATTATACTAAAGTAGCGCGTCGAGTGATGGCACTTTTGACATTTGCTCGCTCATGCAGTTCCCTAAATATTGTCAGCAAGTATAAAGAAACAGATGTAAAACTTGATTGTTGTAGGTACCGGAATAGTGATGTACTGCTGGGGCTGTAATTTCCCGAAACGTATTTCTTTACTAGCTTCATCTTGAGGTTGTTTTTATTTGCTAGCACTCTAGCGTTCATCGTTTTAATCATAACTAACAAAAAACATATCAAAAAAAACAATTCGCGTGATGATAACAAAGGACCGCTGACTGGTACAACAACGTATGACAATCATACGTCGTTATCGCGGGAGCAAAAACGATTTGACAGTAGTGAAAGATTATGACAAATAGGAAATAACAGAAGTGACACTCGTATCGAGAAACGTTTATACCTACGGGTTCAAAATGTATACATTTTATTTCAAATATCATACCTCCGTACTTGACTTGATTAGTAGTACATATTTAAAAAGATTAGCTACGCAATCCTTACGTCAACCTCTTCAGTCACTTTTCCTGCTACATTAATCATTCTTGATTGATTTGAATATGTACAAAAACATACAAAAATATATCTTAATTAAATTTGATTACAAATGGAAAACATATATTCAAAAAGTTAAAACTAGTTTTGAAGAAAAATACTGGATTTGACATTTTAAAAAAAAGTTGACACGTTGACTTCTAAAAGCGTTTACTCAATTTAAGACAAGTTTGATTGACCGTTTCCAGCGAAAACTTCGTGCTAGATACATATGAAGAACTTCTTAGAGGCTTAGAATGTATAGGCAGAATATTTTCTTTACATTCTAAGCCTGTTATTTTACATTCTGTTATTTGTGTTCTTTAATAGATTTGTTTTTGCTCCCGCGATAACGACGTATGAATTGACAATGAAGTCACTGCACTTTCACGTCACCGCCGCTGGCAAACTCGCGTCCTAGCTCTGAGTTGACGTGGTTTTATGATTATGTATTCACTAATATATCAATACTTTCACATTTTGTATATTTTGACTCAATATTTCAAATTTCTGACAATGCCGTCTTCGTGTAGCCACACAGTTTAATCTACAAACTATATTGGCATACAATAAAACGTCTCCATATTCAAATTATTATGAAAATTAGCCATCTAGTAATAGTGATTTAAATGAATCGGATTAAAATACATTAAAATAAATACTTTTTCTACTCGCGTACTATAAACCTCTAATATTGATATCGTTAATGGTACCACAATACCACCTATAGCGTAACCGAAACGTTAAAACTATTCTATAAAGAGCGTTGCCATAGTAATAACAGTTCTATAATAATTATTATAGCATTGTTATTAACATGGTTACGGTCATTCCGGATATCGGTCTTGGCGTTTAGTGAACACTTGATATATTAATTTGTATAATAAACCGTTAAAAGTATTTTAATACCAATTAAAATTACGTATACTAAAAACAAAATAAATGTTGAGACTAATTATGTGTTTTAAATTAAATTTTTATCAAATTACTAAAAATTTATGAATAATATCCATCGATTTGTTATTTGGTTACCATGGTTAACTTCAATATGGATACCAACAAAATGGCGTTTCATTTGGCATTCCATCTTTTATGGTAAATTGTCAGAACTGTTTTATGAACTACTAAAATTGGCATGAAATTTGTAAATATAACAATAAAATTCACAAACTATTAACGCCAATAGGAATAAGGAAAACGACTTTGCTGACAAGTAATTTGTTAGCAGAAAAATCGAGGAAAGTATACAAGAAAAGTTAGCGATTGTTTATTTTTGTCATTATCATTTTAAGCTTGTAGAAAAAAATATGTATGCAACGGTACATAATTAGCTCTTAAGGTACTCGTACCTGTAATAAGAGCGCTCGCAAGCTCGCGCTCTAACCTCGGCACTCGTACCTTAAGAAGCTTCATTATGAACCAGTTACATAAAATAACTAATAGATAAAAAAAGATGTAACTCGCAGGGCAAAAACGGGGAAAAGTACTTTAATTTTTGCACGATAAGACTGATTATACAATAGATTTTATTTAACATACGTTTTTCGTTTGTAAGTAGCAGATGCCATTTATTGACGTGTTCATGTTATGAGACGAATAGTAGTAGGTATGATATCAAATTTAGAAGATTTGAAACCTTATTATTAAGTACCATGGTTGTTATTAGGTTGAACTTAAAACTGTTTTAAAACATTTGTCTCTGTTCGTTAGTAAACAAATGCAACTGACGTATAGATTCACGCGGACAGATTTTAGCTTTGATTTTGTATGGGACTGGTTATCTAGTTGAATATTTTTGATCGAAGCCCGTGTTTATCCAAAAACGGGTTCAGTGCTAACAAATCACTGTTGGATTTTAATATTGTGCTCGCATTTAGCTGCGATATCTCGTTATACGAGGGCTGCCTTTTAAGTTCTGTCGTTTGCAAAACTCCCGTGATTATTAAAAAAAAAACTAGTATCATCTTAAAATATTTGAATTTAGAATTCAAAAACAAAAGAATGTCTCGAGATCGGCCGATTCGTTTTAGTACAGCGTCAGTTCAAAGTTGACAAGTCGGTTTTGAAAATGGAAATTTCGAAGGAAAATTTACGTGCGATAATATTTTACAACTTTAAAAGGGGTTTAACGCGTCTTCAGTGCTTTGAAGAGCTGACTACGGTTTTTAAAAATGAAGCACCATGCATCCGGACTGTGGAACGTTGGTATTTGGAATTTCAACGTGGTTGCTCTAGTCTTAGTGATAGGCATCTTGAAGGCCGACCAAAAACAGCTGCAACCCAGGAAAACATTGATGCTGTACGGCAACTGATCGTCGAAAATCGCCATGCGACATACCGTGAGATAGAAGCTTCATTAAGCATTTCAGGGACCAGTGTTCAAAATATATTGCATGATCACTTAGGTGTAAAAAAATTGATCTCACGCTGGATACCACATTTACTTAGTGAAGACCAAAAAACGGCTCGCGTTAGATGGTGCCGCAAAACTCTGCGGCAATTCAACCAGGGAGACTCTAAACACGTTTATGACATTATCAGTGGTGACGAATCTTGGATATATGCCTACGATCCGGATTCTAAACAGCAGTCGACTGTTTGGGTGTTTCAAGATGAGCTAAAACCAACCAAAGTAATACGCTCACGGAGCCCTTCGAAAAAAATGGTCGCCACGTTTGTAGCGAAAAGTGGCCACGTTGCGACCATCCTGCTCGAAGATCGTAAAACAGTTAATGCTGACTGGTATACCACTGTTTGTTTACCAGAAGTTATCGGCGTGTTCCGAAAAAATAACCCAAGACGTCGTATAGTACTGCACCACGATAATGCTAGCTCGCACACCGCCCGGCAGACAATTGCGTTTTTAAAAGAACATAACGTCGAAAATTTGGATCACCCGCCGTACAGTCCAGACTTAAGCCCTAATGACTTCTTCACTTTTCCAAAAATCAAGCAACGACTTCGTGGTCAACGGTACCGGACGCCTGAAGAAGCGGTTGAGGCATACAAAACGGCCATTTTGGAGACCCCGACTTCGGAATGGAATAAGTGTTTCGAAAACTGGATCGATCGAATGAAAAAGTGTATTACATATCACGGTGATTACTTTGAAAAACAATAAATAACATTTAACACTTAAATTGTCTTTAGTTTTTTCAAACGACAGAACTTAAAAGGCACTCGTAATAATGCTTATTTTGTATCGATTTCAAAATAACAATACTTGCCTTTTCTTTTTCCTTCGCCGTTAGGTTGTAAAGTCCCGAGCATGAGAACAGGCCGTGTGATTCGAGGGTGTGGCCAGAGCAGTAAAGCCTCATCAAATTTATACTTATGAGCGCCAGATGAACTCACCGACAAAATAAGAATTCGCTAAATAAAAGTCATAAGATCATTAATAGGTAAACATTTATTGCATATAAAGGGGTTGACCCTCCTTAAGTAATTTTAAGTTAAGTGGTAATAAGGTTTACACTCGTAATAGAAAGATAGAATAGAGTATACCTTGTGTGGTCTTATGCACACCTTATAAATGTTACTGAATATGTTATAATCAGTATCCTAGGCTTATTTCGGTTGCTTTGGTACTAAAGGTTGTTTATAAAAAGGATAGAATTTACCAGATGTCCGAAGTAAGAGTTACACGAGTTGTTCGACGTGAACCGCGGAGCTTTCTACAGAGAACATCACCCGCAGGATCCCGAACACGACGAGGTCGGACACAGCTTGGCTACAGGTCAAACAGCGCCCGCCGTTACCATCAAATTGTAGCAGTATCCGCCTTGAGGATCGCGGCACCCGATGTACCCGCAGTTGAACCCCGTTAATTAGGTTTATCCCTTAGCATCCGAGTAGATACTGGGTCACCGTATAAGAGTGAAGCGGCGCAGTAAGTTGGAAAGTAACTTGATAATTTTTCATCTGAGAGTAACTGAGTAGTGGATAGACATAACGTGGACAAATAACGTATTGATTTCCCTTAGGACCTCATGTTGGGCGTGAAGCTAAGTTACGCAAATTTGGGCCGAACGCCCGAAGCGAGAAAATTGATCCGGAAATAAAAGTGTAATGTGCTCACATTGCAATGGATAATCCGAATGCTGGCGAGATCCATTCCCTAGAAAGATCTCGAAAAACTACTTGTCATGCGTTCCGTTCTGTCATTGCAATTAATGATTCATTTGGCATGACCGACCGAAAACGAAGATCTTCCTTTTGAAAACTTGACACAATTAAGGAATAGGGAAAAGAGGGAAACTCCAGACTTCTTCCTCCTTTTACCGTAAAGCATTACTAAAATAAAAGGCGAGTGAGTGTGACGGTTATCTGTATAATGGAACGCAACTTGCCTGAAACGAAACTAAAATTACCCGTGTTGCCAATTTACTACTGCGTTTTGTTCGCCACGGAAAACCAATAATGATCAGCCAAATTGCAAGTATTTTGAATTATGTATTTTAGAATTTAGTGAATATTTATGATTAAATATCCTACGTGATGCTCAGGTTAGAATAGATTCGTGTGGAAGCTGAAACGAGATTAATTGTAAGAAAAATATACGGACGACTGTCAAATATGACAGCCGCGTATGAAATCCAGAAAGGCCAGCAATGAAGTATCGAATCGTTTACCTTTGACAGTAGATTTTTGACCAAGAACAATTTCTGTTTGTTGTTGAAATTTATTTGTGCAATAATAAGAGTAAATAAGTACCAACGTGTTGTGAAAATGATGAGAAAGGATTGTATTGAAGTTACGGCATGTATTTCTTCTCCAACTGCGGCACTACAGCCCAAAAGGAAGCAATGAATTGACTTTGAAAGTTACATTCTCGTCTGAAGTTCCTGTAAGTTTTTTTTCCGTAGTAAACATTAATAAAATCTATGAAATCTAGACTAAAAAGTGTTACAAGGTAAGGAATGCGCTGCATGACAATGACCTTGCAACAGGTGTCCCAGTTGTGCAAAATATACGTATGGTAAGGAATGCGCTGCCTGTTGCTTTTTCTTCGCGCATTTGTAATGAAACGCAATAATCCAGGTCAATATGCGCGTCACTAGAGCTATGTTGACCTAGAAGTTCTTCTACCAGCAGTGATGATTTTTGCGCCACACATATTTATTTTGACCTTTTTGATTCTTCAATTGTCGTTTCACATATGACAGGGTCTGGCATTTTGTTTGTTCGCAATCAGGCCGGAGCTTTGTGTGGATGTTTGATCTATTGATTTGGCAGTAGTCCTCGACTCGCGCATTCTGCTGGATTTTGTTCTGACTTCACGTGATTCCATCGTGCGGGGGGCGATTGCTGTTATCTGTTTGACTCGCTTAGCGACAAACGTCTTCCAACGTGTGACGTCATCTTTTATCCAAACAAGGACTACCATAGAGTCGGTCCAACAATGTAAAACGTATTTCTGTGTGTTGAGTGACTCTATGGTATTACTCATCATTTTAGTTAGTGCCCCACATAATTCTAATCTAGGCAACGTTACTGGCTTTTTCAGGGGCGCAAGTTTTGTCTTCCCGGCTACTAGTCTGATTGTCGTATGCCCACTCTTGTTGGTAGTTTTAGCGAATATGACCCAAACAAACGTTTTATCTGTTGCGTCACAGAACCCGTGAATTTCAACGAAGCTCTCGGCGTTACCCACGTGACGTGGTATTGTTATGCTTTGTATGCATGGTAACTCTTGCAGGAATATTCTCCATTCCTTTTGAATATCTTCAGGAAGTGGGTCATCCCAGCCTGTCTGCATGTTCCATACCCATTGAAATGATAGTTTTGCCTTCATTGTTATAGGCGACAACCAGCCAAGAGGATCGTAGAGCTTTGATAAATCGGAAAGCCAGCTTCTTCTTCTTCTCTGTTTATGTTTGTCGCATGTTTGAATGTAAAATGATCCGTAGACGGGTTCCACGAGACCGCTATCACATTATCTTTTGTAGATGTTGATCCTGTTCTTGAATAAATATTTGTCTAAATAACCCCATGATTGATTCCTGATTGATGTCCGGTTTCATTGGGATTCTAACCTCGCATCTCCCATCCGGACGCCGCTTTGTCGATTGCCGGGACAAAGCTTCGCAGTAATCGACGTCTGAGGTTTGTGATTGTGACGTGTCGGTAATTTCTTCAATTTCCCAGAACGGAGAAATCTCTTCTATGTTAGCCATTACTACGTTGCAGTTAAATGTCTTAACATTGCCCATAAGCACCCAACCGATGTTTGCTGTGCTATCGGAGCGTGTATACGGCCGCGAAGTGTACCTTCCATAACAATCTCAGCTTAGACGCCCGCGTCGAACAGCATGTCTGCAGGTCTTGATACGTTATAATCGGGATCGGCAAGGTTTATGATATGTAGATGTGACCATGCTTGCTTGTCAAGTTGCTAAGCATCTTTGTCATCACTAACGCCTCTGTGGTAAAGGTGTAGTCACCGTACATTGACTTGCATAGAAGTTGTACAACCGAAATGACGAGACGCGTTGAGCGACTTATTTGGGTGCCCTTCGACTCCCATAATATTATTGTTTCGATTTTCGAAAGTCAGAAATTGGTATCCATATTATTTTTAGTCATAATAATCAATAATCATAATCGTCGTTAGGTATAACGCGAAATAGATATAATGATTAAGTACTATAATGTTACATATCATACAAGACAAAAGTCATAAAATTGATCAGCATACTATCAAAAGGCATTCCGTTTATTTTTCATAAATATTGTAGGTCATATTTACATAAACAAATCACCGGCTTACAAAAAAATACCCCTGCTGTCAGAAAAGTAGGTTAGGTTAGGTTAGAACTGTGACCCCTTACAGTGACCTCGTGACAGAAAATTTACAATATTGTAAGCGTTATTTAAAATAATAATATTCCTTTTGAAATTCTACCATTCAATACAATCAGCACATTTAATGTTATGACCAATAACGGTATGGCATTCGATAGTTATGACCAGGGAGCGTACATTTCATGCCGATGACAGGCGTATGACGTCAAGCTACATACAGGATGGAAAAAACAAATTGTTAGTTTTCATGAGCATCACTATCTCTTCATTTAATTATGCGTGTTTTTTAGAGATAAATTAATTAGTTATAATTTATAACTAACGTAATTGTTTCTGAAATATAAAAAAATAAGTATTTAATGGGTTGGAAACAAAATGCTTCATTGTGTAATATGACATTAAGTACTATCACTCAGTTTCGTCTTCTCCGTAGTCAACAAGTATGAAAAGAGCAACGGAATAACGAACGTTTATTTATCTGTACCTAATTATGGAAAATATGATTAATCATTCATCACTGTTATCTAATCAACCTCTTCCGTTTCAGTAGATATATATTGACACTTGAGACGGACAGTGAAAGAACATTATAACGTAGTAATATTTTTTTTCAACTTGTTGACTACAGATAAGACGAAACTGAGTGAGTGAGATAGTACTTAATATCATATTACACAATAAATCATTTTGTTTCCAACCCATTAAATACTTATTTTTTATATTTCAGAAACTATTATGTTAGTTATAATAAACGTTTATAGACTATCTCTGTCACTACGTTTTTTGAAACATCCTGTGAGTTTATATGAATACGTCATTATGACGAAACCGACATGAAATGTACGCTCCCTGGTTATGACTAATGAAAAGGGAGTTAAGGAAATTATGACTATTGAAATTATGACCAAAGACAAAATGACAAGCAACGATTATGAAAAACAACGGTATGGATAAAACAAATCGAAAGATTAATGTTATGGGAGTCAATATAGACCCGACTTATTTAGTTCTTTCTTTGTAGATTCGTATATTTTTTCATGTTCCGTGAATTCTTGTTCATAATCGACTTCAGCGCCAATGTTTGCATTGTCGATTTGCCAGTGGGTGTCATCCACAACCTTCTACCGAGCCTGCAACATTTGAAGCTTGTCTTCAACTTCCCATTTCTCTGTTAATGTGCTGGAACGTATGCCCTTGACAACCCTCATAAAAGCTCTAAAGTTGGTGCGTTGCTTGTCGAGTAATCCAGACAACTCAGAACTCTCGATCGCCTCGCTCATCTCCCCCTTGGCTGTATTACCGGGATCACGAGCGATGTTTACCAACGCGGTTTGCGTTTTTTCGTAGCATACTTCAAAGGCCTTGTACAAATCATTGGTAAAGTAACTGTGAGATTAGTCTTGTACTCCCGCTAAAATCTTGTTTTTGTTTCGAACTCCTGCCAATGGGTCCGAAGGATGTCAAGCCGTTTATTGGCATATTCTACTGTTTTCCTGGTGCCACCATCTTTCTTGACGTTGATGGCAACGTTCTTTATGGCTTCTGCGATAATAGCTTTTCGTGCCAGTAACTTTTCCATGTTCGTAGGATGTATGAGTATGCCACTGATGTCGGTACTTATCTTCGCAGAGTTTCTTTAATGCCGTCCTCGTCCCTCTTGCCTTGAGTAACCTGCCCGTATACTGCCGTGGCTACTTGGATTATGTAATTGGTTTGCGCTTCACGCGATGATACCTCTGTTGTCAAGCGTGAGCCGTATCACCAAGGAACTCGTGACGCTAGCTATCGGTTCCGTGTAACCACACTTCCCATCCGGACTTATGCATCTTCTCAATTCTCTGATGATTCCCGCTGGTGGGAGGCCGGACAACCGACCCGCTTAAGAAGAAATGCAGAAAACACTTCCAAATCCGATTCGAAGGACCATATGTTCGGGTCAACCCCGAACTATTTTAACTGTGGTAGCCTGAAGTAAGGCGATGTTAAAGAATACAACATATGTCGATGATTATGTTTATTGTGCTGATTAATTTACGATATTATTGCACAACAAATGTGAACTCGGTTTAGCCTACATAGACGCGCTATAATGCCGCGTCGGCTTGTATCATCTGCTTACCTAAATCTAGTTCAAGTGTACTTTGTACATTCATTGATAAATTCTATATTTTTATCAGCTGTTCGTTGGTTTGAGTTTTTTTTTTCGAATAACAAAGCCCACACCACAACTAAAAATCACAAGTCCAATCAGCGCAGACACTTTCACGGCAGTAGTTCCACGTCGAGTTTATACGACGACATTAGTTGCATGACGACACCAAACTGTTTCAGTGTCGTGAAATCAATGCATGCATTGTAAAACTTGACATTTACACGTGAATTTGCTGATGAAATTAATGTCACGGAACGGGTCCAGAAGTCAATACCTACCTAGCAGTAAGACTATGGCGAGAAAAGCCTACAACGCATAACGACTATGGCGTGAAAAATCTACAAATCAAAAAGTCCATGACGTGAAAAAACTACTACTGAAAATAACTACTTCGCATTGGGCCTTTATCGTAAAATGACTTGGTCGCAACTACTTTTTAAGATGTACAGTCATATAAAGAATTCACATTCTCAATAGCCGTTTTATTGTAGTAATACCTCTATTATAAATGCGAAAATTTGTGTAAGTATATAATTTATGTTTGTTAGTCTCCTTCACGGCGAAACAGCTGAACAAAAAATATAAAATGGGCTTTTTGTTATAAAAAATATTTCGCGTATTAAAAGACAAATCTCCGGCAGTGAATTAGTTCTTTTTCAATAATACCTATTAAGTAGTTAGATCCTCGTGAGACCTGGGACCTATTTTAGTAGGGTTGTAAAAGCAACCTAGTAAAATAAACTATAGGGTATCTTTTGTTCTTTATAAAGTACGCTGGGACCTAAGAGGTAGAAAAAGAGTAAAATGTTTTTGTTTGTGAAGTATAAATATATTTTTTAATTTTTTTTTTTGAGAATTTGAATTATTTATATGACTGTACATATTAAAAAGTAGTCATTTTACTAGAAAGACTTAATACGACGTAGTTATTTTCAGTAGTAGGTTTTTCACGTCATGGACTTTTTGATTTGAAGATTTTTCACGCCTAGTCGTTTTGCGTTGTAGCCTTTTCTCGCCAGTCTTTTTGCGAAGTAGGTATTGACTTCTGGACCCCACACGGAACACCTTTCATGCCACTAGTTTCGTAATGTAAATTCGGCTTTACTCCAACTTATAACCTGTAGTTCGACTAAGGCGTTCTCGATTATGCAAAAATATTAATTTACGAGTATATAATCCAAGTCGCATTTTAAATTAGATTTCCTTAATATATTTTTAGTTTTTTGGGGTGATTGTCCTTAACATTATGCTAATAATGGATATGCCCGCCCGGGATCCCGAGATTTGTATTGATGTTGGAGGATAATTATTATATTTTATTTTACATGATATAAATCGAAATTACATGTCAACGTTTGAAATAAATGTTTTTATTATTGAAAAATCGCAATATTATAGTCACATCCATACTATGATTTCGACTCGAAATCCCGGGAATTGCATCCAAAACCCCGATCACTGTTAATAAGTAATGTAAAAATAATGCACCTTGAAAAGGTTGTTAACAACTGTTTTTGAAAAATTCAAACAATATCCAGAATATTCCCTACAAGCTTGTTCTAAGTGACAAACAATAATAATTTTGTTCGGGTTGAACCATTCTGAAACTTAATTTGAAGAAGTTTTAATCGATTTTAAAATGACACTCCTCTTGTGTCATACGCCACACGTTAAAAACATTGATGACACGCCTGTCGTACCATCTGTGCCGAATAGGTGGTATGTTATAGTCGTAAAAATAATGCGACTTGAAAAGGTTGTTAATATCCATAAACGAAGGCTACATGCTTGTTCTACGTGACAAACAATAATAATTTTGTTCGGGTTGAACCCTTCTGAAACTTAATTTGAAGAAGTTTTAATCGATTTAAAAATGGCACGCCTCACGTGTCATACGCCACACGTTACAAAAATTGATAGAACGCCTGTCCTCCGCGGGAAAATATTGATCCCTCATCATTATGCATGTTACAAAGTTGCTTTAATAGAATGGAAAGAGTGAAGAGCGAACCTGGCATGCGGCGCAAGTGAGAGTCGGGCGGCGGCGCGCGTGGCGGCGGCCCCGCCAGCAGCGCCACTCCAGCCTCGTTTACGCGCATGCGCCGCTGCCGCTCGCAGTATGCCGACCACGTCACCTCGTTGAATCCATAGTTGAAGTAATCTACAACGACACCAACAGTACATTATTGTAAAGGCCCTGATAATAGGGTATTCTTGAGGTTTAAATTGCAAATCAGGCAATCTCCGTTTCCGCCCACGCGTATAATGCTTTTCTCAAATATTTTGAGATAATTATACGAATACATCAGTAAAAATAAACTAAGATAATTTCAAGCACAATGAACTAATTGAAACCTTTATTGATTTAGTACCTACATATTAAATACTGAATCAGCAGGATAAAATGGCAGTTCAAATCTTGTGCCCCAATGACTTGGGCATACCAAACTTGCATTGATTTATTACATATTAGATACTCAATCAACAAGAAAAAAACCGGACAAGGCGAGTCGGGCTCGCACACCGAGGGTTCTGCACATGACACGGTTAACTCAATTCAAAATTTGCACCGCAGCCGTTCCCTGCATAAAGACCCTGTTTTTTGCAAAAAAAGACAGACAGACAGACAGACAGACAGACAGACAGATTCATATTCATATTCATATTCTTATAATCTACTAGCTTTTGCCCGCGACTTCGTCTGCGTAGAATTAGTAATTTGGGTAGCTTATTTTTTATCATTGCTTACTTTTAAATAAGTAACTAAGGAAAATGATGGTTTTGATTTGTAATCAAATCATCAATAATGCGTACAACCAGAATTTAATGAACAGATAAATAAATTATTAGTAACTGCGACATATAATTTAGTTTATCACGTTTCTGTAAACTACGTTTTTTGTTTTCCCGTCCTTTGCTAACACGTGAAGATTTTGTGGACTTGAGATTCGTGAGCACGCCACATATAGTTGTCCATGGGAAAAACAGTTTTTAACTAAACGTACACCTGCAACTTTCAGTGTTTGTCCTTGTGCCTTATTTATTTTCATCGCGAATGCTGCTTTTAGGGGGAACTGGACTCTTTTAAACTGGAATGGTAAATCGGTCGGGATTATTGGAATACAGGGAATTAGTACATCTTCTCCCTTTGCTGTTCCTGACATAATGATAGCTTTAACAATATTTAAATAAATAATAAATAAATAAATAAATATCACGGGACGATCTCACACAAATTGACCTAGTCCCAAACTAAGCTCTAGGCTTGTACTATGGGTACTAGACAACGATATAAATACTTATATAGAGAAATAAATACTTAAATACATAGAGGACATCCACGACTCAGAAACAAATACTCGTGCTCATCACACAAATATCTGCTCTTACCGGGATTTGAACCCAGGACCGCTAGCTTCGTAGGCAGGGTCACTACCAAGGCTAGCACGTCGTCTGTTTACGTCTATTTACGTCCCAGGTGTGTAATTTGCAGTCGTGTGCCATTACAGAGTCTCGGTGCGTCAAGATTTCGCATCAACAGGACTGGAACGCCAACTTTAAGTCTCAACTTATGGGAAGGCACTACCCAGCTTGAATAAATATTACCGTAGTAGGTTTGATGGACATTTATCAATAAGGGGGTACATCTTTAAAATGTTGATTCCATCTTAAAAACTTCCTATAAGTGATGAAAACGGAATTACGGATTCAAAATATCTCTAGACCAAATTTTATTTGAATTTTATAGGGAATGATGATTTCCCGGATAAAGATATTAATCTTCCATAGGCCACAAACTATCTCTATACCAAATTTCATGAAAGTAAATCGGAAAAAGTAGACCATAAAAAAATATTTAACCCCCCTCCCCTCCACCCATCACTCATCAGTAAGGGGATGATATTCGGGATAAAAATTATCGTATGCCCCTCCTCGGAACTACATATAAATATCCCTATATCAAATTTCATTTAAATCAGCTCAGCGGTTTTAATAGCTCCATGCAAGTTTTAACCCTCCATTTCACCCCTTAGGGGATGAATTTCGGGAAAAAACTATCCTATGTCCTTTCCCAGAATTCAAACTATCTCTGCAACAAATTTCATCCATCTCAATCGGTTCAGCGGTTTAAGTATCTCTATCTCTCTAAAAACTATCCTTTGTTCTTTCCCGGGATTCAAACTATGTTTGCACCAAATTTCATCTAAATCGGTTCAGCGGTTTAAGTAGCTCCATACAAATTTTAACCCCCCATCTCACCCCCTTAGGGGATCAATTTCTGGAAGAAAACTATCCTATGTCCTTTCCCAGGATTCAAACTATCTCCGGACCAAATTTCACCTAAATTGGTTCCCAAAAATCCCTAGAACGGGGGGTACGCGTAATGCCTTTCCTCACCGTTATCAAAAAAAAAGGTTATGTTAGGTTTTTTTTTCATCGGGGTGCATGCCGGATTCCGCCACGTTGGCCTGAGTGCCACGCAGCATCTGCGCTGGTGCACCTTGGACATTGGGTGAGACTTTCTCCTTATGGGAGATTATTTCAGCCCATGGCTAATAACTCGTTTCCCGTACGGAGTTTCGTGGATCACGTCTTGCGGCTCTGACGGACCCAGGACCTTGCCTTAATTGGCCGGGTCGAGAGGATGAAAACCTCGATAAAAAACCCTCAATCCTAAGTGGCGCAGCACCGCGAGAGGATGAATGATGCATGGGCCATGGCTGAGAGGCAGTCAGCCGATAGTGCTTGCCACGTCAGGGTACCGGCCTACCCCCTGACGGGTTACTTGAGGCCTATTCAGGTGCAAGGGCACCACCTGAATTGCCCTACTTCCCTACAACTCATTAATCATAATGCATTATTTCCACTCCGTCAAAAAGAAATAAAAAAAACCGGCCTTTATGTAGGTAGTATCGAGGAGGTTTTAATTTCTATGGCAGTAGGAGAAAGGATAAGCGTAAGACGTGGTAACTGAATAGAGAAGCCAATTTTCCCAAACATCGAAATCGCCACATTCACGACCGGATGGAAGTTATTAGCGAATAACTCAAATTATTAAGAGTTTGATTATTAAGAGTTTGGTAACGCATGTGGCACACCATTAGAATTGGCAAATCTTGTCTCTTTCCAATGGAACTCAAAACATCCATCAATTTTAAAGTCGTACAAAACACAATTATTTACTTACTACGAACAGGTAATTTATGGATCTTTTGGGTTTCTTTTGGAAAAAGTAACGACCTATAAAAATAATATTTGGTAGCCATTTTGGACCTAAGATAATTAACAACACAAAAACCCGCCTTCAAAAATGCAAAAAATAACTTCTTTTAAAATGGTAGGTCAGTCCAACTGCATTCGGCTTTTTGTTTAAAATATTGTGGGACGCCGACTTCAGTTGGACTGACCTACCATTTTAAAAGAAGTTATTTTTTGCATTTTCGAAGGCGGGTTTTTGTTTTTTTAAACATTTATTTTATTTTATACTTTTTAGTGATCCTATTTATGCTGTTACGTAGCTCCACTTCTAAATATTAATGAGAAACTATAGAACATTTTAATCTCGCCGCAGACAACGCCGCGGGAATGTCATAGTCATATTTAAACCTAAATGTGCTTCTTCATAGTCGCTCAACTACCTTTATCGAAATATCTTATCGCCACCCTTGAAATAGGTACCGTTAAGGAGTTCCGGTCGCCATCTGTGGTCTTCATCATCAGTTCCACTTCACCATATAGTACTTTTCAAAAGCAAATGCATGAGTTACAGTGAAAAATACCAAAATCGCTATAGGTGTGCCTATAATATTTGAGGAGTTCTCTTGATTTCTCCATGATCCCATCATCAGATCCTGACGTGGTGACAATGGGACCAACTAGAAAGTATACCCATTCGAACAACGAAAAAATTTTTCAAATCGGTCCAGTGGTCTTCGAGTAATCGGGGAACATACATTAAAAAAAAAAACCCCGACGAATTGAGAACCTCCTCCTTTTTTTGAAGTCGGTTAAAAACACTACAATTTACATCAAAATTGGTTAAATAGTTTTGAAGTTACTCTTTGGTTTAAAAAGTTTTATTTGTAAACAGTTGTATGAATAAAAGAGGGATGGGCGGTTACTTTTGCCGGTGAGTTTACTATTAAATGTCTCTCTGCCGTTTCCCCGTAATTTTTTTGAGTAATCACCTAAGTTTGTTTCTCCATACTAGGTGTCCCAGTGTTTGCTTTTCACTTTGTATGGAAAAAACAACATTAGGTGATTACTTAAAAAAAAATGTTAAAAAAACTGGCACATAGGTTTAAAAACTTCGCTGGGTTATAATGATTCTAATTATGTAAGATACTACTGAAAAACTTATGAAATAAAACATGAAATTAATAATTTTTCGTGACATGGACATAAGGGAAAATTGCAAAAATTCAGATTAAAATGATCAATATCTCCGAAACTAGTAAAAATCGCTCTCAGTTTTGGCGTTGGTTTTAGGGACACCCAGTATATTAAAGAAAATCAACATTTTGAACTTTAGTAAAAGGAAACATAAACAAGGTATTATATAGTGAGTAAAACGTTTAAAAAAACGGATAATGCGAAAGATAAAAAGTATCAACCTGAGATATCAGCCCCCGGCTTGTTCCAGGGCTTGTCCTCGATGGTGTCGATGTTGAACTCGAGTGCGGGTACACCGTTGATGCTGCCGGGCCCGTCCAAGTCCTCCAGCGTGACCTTGCCCGGCGCGGGCGTCGTGCGCGCCTTGTCGCCCGCGCCTGCTGCGACGAGCCCCACGCCACGCTGATTTATTCATAATATTGTATAATCAACAACAACAACACAACCACTTACTCTGTTTCAGTCGAATATAGTAATCAAAATAGTTTCGTTCACACCCGGATGAATAGATAGTTTCGACAACACATTAGCCTAGTTGGTAGTGACCCTTCCTTCGACGCTAGTGGACTCGGGTTCAAATCCCGGTAAGGGTAGGTATTTGTGCGATGAGCGCGAGTATTTGTTCCTGAGTCTGCGCTGATTTTCTCTATACATAGAAGTAGGTTTATCGTTGGCTAGTACCCATAGCACAAGCCTTGAGTTTATTTAGGACTAGGACAATTTGTGTGAGATGGTCCCGTGTTACTTATTTATTTATGTATAATTTGCGTTAGTTTTAGGTATTTTGACTGCCTATTCCGATCACTGCTAATTACAGATCATTGAATAACTTTATTCTCTTCACTTTGCTGGGAAAACGCCTCTAATCTCCATGAGTCCCTATTTGGTGCCTTCCAGCCAGCCAGTTGTTGAGGAATGCGTTCAAGTCGTCCCGCCATCTCCGTCTAGGTCTGCCGCGTCTACGTCGCCCTATTTGAGGCACCCACTTTTTATAATGTTAATCAAACTAATAATATTGGAATAAGAAAAAAAATCTTGAACCACATTTTGGCAACACCCTGCAAAAAAATAGAGTTCCGAAATATTTAAACTTGCAGTCTATAGTAGGGGAGGTAGGGGTGCATTGGGCACTTTTTTACATAAGTCATAACTCATAATCTGTTATTTTTTAGCAAAATAAAGTTTTTATTTCTTATGTCAAAAGCACATATATTTGGCTCAAATTATTGTGAAGAAAAGTTATACAACGTTATGCAACATTAGTTAGTTAGTCAGTCTTAAACTCTTAATGTTATAAGAGATCTTCTGAACCCTGTCAAAAGTGCCCAAACCTCCCAATGGTAGGGTGGTTTGGGCACCTATGTGGGAGGTTTGGAAATTGTATTATATACGCCAAACAATATTAGGTTATTTAAATATTATTTAATATAACTATTAAAACTTGTTATATAAATCAACAAACAATCATTTTCTAACAGTATAAACTTC
The DNA here is from genome assembly GCA_946894065.1 of Acleris literana. NCBI lineage: Eukaryota > Metazoa > Arthropoda > Insecta > Lepidoptera > Tortricidae > Acleris > Acleris literana. The sequence continues at coordinate 38,087,961 of OX335668.1, read as the reverse complement.
AAAAAATTAACCGATAGTGAAGATTATACTAAAACTATAAATAGGGACTGTTAATAACGTAATAAATAAACATTTACTGTACTATTTTTTATTTATTTTTACCCGACTACGGCAAAGCAAAAAGGAGGGTTACGATTTTGACCGGTATGTTTGTATGCATGCATGCATGCATGCATGCATGCATGTATGTATGTATGTATGTATGTATGTATGTATGTATGTATGTATGTATGTATGTATGTATGTATGTATGTATGTATGTATGTATGTATGTATGTATGTATGTATGTATGTATGTATGTATGTATGTATGTATGTGTGTATGTTCATCTGTTCCCTCATAACTTCTAAATTACTTATCGTAATATAACAAATGAGGTATCGTTGGAGGTCACATTAAATTGATAATGGCGCCCTCTAGAGGACACAAAGTCATGAAGTAAATCAACATATTCGTTCAATGGTGGCGTGTTGGGTATCAACTGAAAGGGCTTAATCAGCACATTTCAAATATATATATATATATATATATATATATATATATATTGTTGGCTATTTCTCGCGGCTTTGCTGGCATATACCCGATAATAGGGAATATTTTTTAACGCCCGACGCAAAAAGAGGGCTGTTGTTAGTTTGACCGCTATGTTTGTGTGTGTTTGTGTGTGTCTGTGGCTGCGTAGCTCTAAAACGGGTGAACCGATTTGGTTGGGCCGTTTAATAAATAATATCAGCTCTGAAATAAAGGGTCAAAATTATATCGGGGGTTTTATAATAGACGAGATTTCCATGGTCCCATACTCTACTCTAAGAAATATTCAACTAAGGCTTCAAGAGTTAAACAGAACAATATTATCTTCGGAGGAGTTAACCTACTAGTTTTTGGTGACTTGATACAATTACCACCCGTATTAACCGCTCGTGGCGGCGCATATTGCTTTAAACAACCGCACATTCTTGCAGCTAAACCGCATCTGTGGAGAATGTTTAATTTCTGTGAATAAAGTCAAAATATGCTGCTAAATAGCATCAGAGTGGGAAAGTTAAAAATAGAACAACTAGCATTATTAGAGACTAGACGAATTGTCAATGACACAACACTATAATAAAAAAATTCGTATATTTCCCCCTTTGAAACAGATCGACGAATATAACACAAAAATGTCGGAATATTTCGCGTTGCGAACTAAAATGTATACTATAAAAGCAACAGGTACATCTACTGACTCAAAAACGTACGATCAAGTTCCAAAACAAGAACATATATAGACCTATCGATCCCAACTGAACGCTACGCAGGAACTTGAACATTAATCGAGGCTTAGTGAGCGGTGCGATGGGACTGGTGAGGAACTGGCCTGCTCCTTGTCGTGATCAGCTCGAGCATGGAGAACAGCCAAACCAATTCTGATACAATTTGATGATTCCACTATAAATGCAGATGAAGGTGGCATTGTCAAAATTGAACCTTGTCTGAAATTTTGACGGATCAAGATGATCAGGAAAAATTCAACCAAAAATGTTACCGTTAGCAGACTCAGAACTTTAGATGGATTATTTGTTTGTTCCTTGAACCATAATAAATTGCTGAGAAATCCTCATGACTCACGATCTCTTGAGGAATTGGAAAGGTTAAGAAGTTTATCAAATTTCGAAACATAAACTACACGCCCTGACCTTACATGTAAATTAATAAAAGCTTAAAAAATAATGTAAAGTGGTTTTGCAAATTCTTTATCACGAAAGTATAACCCCAAAATATTATTCTGATTTTTTTATGTTGCCTGCAGTGAAGTGGTAATGACGAATCCAATTTTTCGACCTCGAAAACCCTCCAGATCATTGTGAAATTCTAGAAAAACAATGAAATGTTCGTTCTTTTTTCAGTGTTTGCCATTTTTTGGCACCAACGACCATTGTCACAGTAAAGTTCAATATAAACACTTTAAAGAAGACTAAATTTGCAACAAAATAAAAGTAATTTGGTTGCCTTAGACCAAATAGTTTCTAAAATACAGCTATTCAAATGTTAGCAAAAATTTGAGTTTAGTGGTTGTTAGTAGTCTGTTCAACATTTTTTCTACTGAAGATGTGTTTTGTTTTAACTTTTATGTCTAAGGTAAGGTGTATATTTTAGTTAATGACAAAAAAAAACAAAACTGTACATGGGAACTATCTGGATAAACTCAGAATGCAAGATTCTTTCGACACTTGAATACTTTGTTTTTTTTTTGACATGACGCACCAAGATATTTGTTTTTTTTTAATAATTATACGTATTTGACAATTGTGCCTAGTCTAGGTAATTTTTTTGGTAGGTGTACCTTTGCGCAAAGAGCAAAAAAAATGAAGTGTAAACCAAAAAAGCTTTTTTTTTCATCTAAGTTTAAGGATAGGAACGTCTGTAAAAATATGCGCTATTAACTCCATTCTATTTTCATCAATAGTGATTTTATTTGGTTACTCTCGCTTGCACGGTTTAGATAAAATAACAGTTTAAAAATTACCTTTATTTTTTTACATTTTCGTGAATAAATCAGAAACAAAAGAAAATCGAAGGCTGATATTAAGCATACAGTGTTCTTAGGTCCTGCCACTACTCCAACTAAAAGTATAATCAAATCCCTCGTGGGGGCCAATCTTGTTAGCTTAGCCTGCTAGACCCTTTTGCAAATTTTTGAACAACTGTATCTTACAAACTATTTGGATTATCGCCTTCTTACTTTAACCTACTTTGTTGAAAATTTAGTCTTCTTTAAAGTGTACATAGTGATATTTGCCGTAAAATAGGTCCCTGTTGGTAAAAATTGGTAGAAAGAGAGAAAAGTCTGAATATTTAATATATATATATATATTATATTTTCAAAAATTTGACAATGATCCGGAGGGTTTCCGATGTCGAAAACTGGGATTTGCCATAACCACTTCATCACATAGAACATATAAAAAAATCAGAACTACCCGATTTGATGCAAGGCAAAATGTACCAACTCCATGGACTAATACAAGTTAAATGGAATATTTTCGCTTTTCCAGGAAACATAGCCTAAGGACGTGCTGGCTTTTCTTGTAATTAGCACTTGTTTTTGGGAAATCCCCTTGAAAGTTATGAAAGCGAGTAAGTTGTCCCTTTCTTACTTGTGATGTTGGAAGAGTTAATCCAAGAAAGAGACTAAACTGTGACATGAATAAGATGTTTGCGTATAGTTCGCGTAATAAGCATAGATTATTACAAAGCAGGATTTACTAAAAAAAAGTCATTCGCTCATTTTTAAATGCCTAGTAATTTAAAGGCTTGGCTCACAAGCACTGTATTTCAGATGCCTGTGACTTTACATGAATCAGCGCGTAACATATGCTCCAATTATTTTGTACATTAGATAAAAAATGTTTTAAAAAACAAAAAACCGCTTTCAAAAACGCAAAAAATTACTTCTTCAAAATTATAGGCACCTAATAGGTTAGTCCAACTGATGTCGGCTTTTTGTTGAAAATGTTGTGGTCGCCGACTTCAGTTGGACTAACCTATTAGGTGCCTATAATTTTGAAGAAGTAATTTTTTGCGTTTTTGAAGGCGGTTTTTTGTTTTTTAAAACATTTATTTTATTTTATACTTTTTAGTGATCATAATACGCTGTTACGTAGTCCCACTTCTTAGTTGAAATGAAACTTTAACTTATATCAAGCGCGCCGCAAGCAACGCCGCGGGAAAGTCATAGTCATATTTCAACAAGTAAATATTATTCGTTGTAGGTAGTCGCTCAACAATCTTAATCAAGATATCTTATCGCCACCCTTGAAATCGGTACCATTGAGGAGTTCCGGTGGCAATCTGTGGTCTTCATCATCAGTTCCACTACACCAAATGATACTTTCTGAATGCAAATGCTGGACTTGTTACTAAAAATACTAAAATCGCTATATGTTTGCCTACAATATTTGAGGAGTTCCCTCAATTCCTCACTGATCCCCTCATCAGATACAGATTTGGTGACAATGGGACCACCTCGGAAGTATACTCTATCAAACCAAAAAAAAATTTTTGAAATCGGTCGACAATTGACGGAGTAATCGGTGAACATACATAAAAAAAAAAAAAAAACATACAGTGGAACGTATAACCTCCTCCTTTTTTGAAGTCGGTTAATAAAATAAACAGCAATTTTAAAGTGATGTTGCACTTTAATTGTCGCGAGCTTCAAATTCATTGAAGGTCCGCGTATTTATCCATGTGATAAACGTAACACCGATATGACTGTAGGCGCCACCAAACGAACAATGATGACCGATGTTGGTATCAGCGTGGTGGTGTACCTACTTCACCTCTTTTGCAATACTGGTGAGAGTAATCTGGCCTCACCTGCCCTAGACCCCACTAAATACATGTTAAAATTAGCAGAGCTTAGTGTAACTATGAAAGTTGGAAGGCCCCTGCCAAATTCAGGACACCTGCAGCGACTCCACTACCGAAGTAGGCGAGTGGGTTAGCACAGTCCTCAAATGAGTCCACCAGGTAGCTAAGCTATTTGAATACTAAGTTTTGACATTGAATATTTCCACGGCAAGGCATGCACACGTTATAGGTACATGCTAGCTGCGTGTGCCTTACGCTGCATGGGCACCGTCTACTGCAGCGCACAGTCGAGTTACGCACGTGGGTATAAATTCGCCTCGTGTTAAAAATGATGTAGATACCCCTAGAGGGGCATACGAGAACATTTCGAAAGAATGTGTGATATAACTGATCGACCCACGCGACGTAACTTTACCATGCGTAGCAATCTTCGATCAACAATATTCAACTAGATAACCAGTCCCATACAAAATCAAAGCTAAATTCTGTCCGCGTGAATCTATACGTCAGTTGAATTTGTTTACTAACGAACCGAGACAAACGTTTTAAAACAGTTTCAAGTTCAACCTAATAACAACCATGGTACTTAGTAATAAAGCTACAAATCTTCAAAATTTGATCTCATACCTACGACTATTCGTCTCACAACATGAACACGTCAATAAATGACATCTGCTACTAACAAACGAAAAAACGTAACTATGTTAAATAAAATCTATTGTATAATCAATCTTATCGTGCAAAAATTAAAGTACTTTTCCCCGTCGCTGCCCTGCGAGTTACATAGTTTTTTATCTATTCACTTACCGATTTCAGTTGGACTAACCTATTAGGTGCCTACAATTTTAAAGAAGTTATTTTTTGCGTTTATGAAGGCGGTTTTTTGTTTTTTAAAACATTTATTTTATTTTATAGTTTTTAGTGATCATAATACGCTGTTACGTAGTCCCACTTCTTAGTTGATATGAAACTTTAAGTTATTTCAAGCGCGCCGCAAGCAACGCCGCGGGAAAGTCATAGTCATATTTCAATAACCTCCTTTTTTGAAGTCGGTTAACAAGTAAATATTCTTCGTTGTAATCGCTCAACTATCTTAATCGAGATATCTTATCGCCACCCTTGAAATCAGTACCGTTAAGGAGTTCCGGTGGCCATCTGTGGTCTTCATCACCAGTTCCACTTCACCAAATGATACTTTCTGAATGCAAATGCTGGACTTGTTACTAAAAATACTAAAATCGCTATATTATTATGTTTGAATACAATATTTGAGGAGTTCCCTCAATCCCTCACGGATCCTCTCATCAGATTCAGATTTGGTGACAATGGGACCACCTCGAAAGTATACTATATCGTACCAAAAAAAAAAATTGAAATCGGTCGACAATTGACGGAGTAATCGGTGAACATACATAAAAAAAATGGCCGCTGAAAAAAAAAATACAATTTTCTTCATACAAACTTACTCAATGCCCTTTTTAAAGTAAAATTCCGGTAGATAATTTTGGAATACGAAAAGAAATCGAGCAAAAGCATGTCACATCATGCGCAGTGTAGGGTTCCGTCGCCGCCGTTACTACATACACAAAATAACTAAGTATTTCGCAGAACAACAAGTTGTTGTTAAGTAAAAAAAATACTTATACCCTTAAAGCTTTACATATACGGGAGGACCCTTTTTTTTATATTTATTCCATAATTGATCTTAGTCCGCGGTATAAATATCTATATGATAATGATAAAGAATTTCGATTTTGAAAGTTTGATAGTTTCTGAGGAAAAGTGGTGTGACTTACAAATGGACATGGCGGAACTATAAGCCTTTGTTCTACGTCTGCCAAGAACGCATTATGCCTGTGTCGCGTTTTGCCTAAACTTCATTATTTGGTAAGATTTAGGCTATATGGTTAGTTCGTCTATTTCGCTGTTGATGTAACGAGTATAAAGTCTATTTCGGTAATAGGTACATTACCGAAATAGACAAAGGGAATAGAGGCCCTGGTAGGTAGGTATTTTCCTTTGTTCTACGTCTGCCTAGAACGCATTATGCCTTGTTGCTGCATAAACCTAAAACGGGTTTAGCATAAAACGCGAAGTTCCTAATTATCACTATGCTTAAATCTCTGTTGTACTAAAACGCATTATGACTAACTCTGTTTGGCTAAAACGCATTAGTACTAAAACCCGTTTTAACTAAATCGAGTTTAAGACTGAAACGCGTTTTGACTAAATCCCGTTAACGATTATAGAAATATTAGAATATTTATTTTCAATTTTCACCATATTAAGCCTCCTCAAGCAAAATCAATCAAGCAATAATTACAATTGCATTACCTGAAGTTTAGGCAAAACTTAGTCAACTGGCAGAGTAGGTACAGCACTACACAATACGAGTAATGAAGTTTAGGCAAAACGCGACTTGGGCAAATGGCGGAGTAGGTACATTACCGAAATAGACTTTATACTCGTTACATCAACAGCGAAATAGACGAACTAACCATATAGCCTAAATCTTACCAAATAATGAAGTTTAGGCAAAACGCGACACAGGCATAATGCGTTCTTGGCAGACGTAGAACAAAGGCTCTATTCAACATCAAAACCAAATCATCTTGGACCTGACTATCGTATTGTCAACGTTTTGATAGCTCTTATTTACTTGACAGTAATGGCGACCGAGTTGAAATCAATAACAGGTCAAATACGATTTGGATTTTACCGCCTAGGAATAGAGGCGTAGTAGTGAAAAACCACTCCATGCATCTGTTCCGTTAAACAAATGTTGCGCGTATATTGGCCGACCGTGGCCAAACATTCTTAGCTGAGGTTTCAATATTGTTATTTTGGTTGGAATTATGACATTAAAATTGTTTGTGTAAAATAAGACTCCGACCGATACATTTCGTTTTTGATAATTAGTTTTGCAACTTCTTAATGCACATTGTCAACAGAACTAATCAAAATTAAGACCTCACGACGCAAGTGAGTCGTTAGTAACCAAGAAATATTTTATGCGCTGACCCGTTATCTAGTTGGTAATTGTTGATCGAAGGTAGCAATGAACAAGACCATGTGCGTGGCATGACGGTGCGCTGCACTGGGTTAAATACGGCTGGTGTGGGGATGTACTATCGCGATCGTTAATTTGTGACCCCATTTCAAGAAAAATAGGCTTGAAGTCGTCAATGTCATTAGAGATGCCAAATCATTTGCAACTTATACGAAACTCAACCTTATTGTTGTAGAATGTCAGAATGACTTTGGCCCTAAGGTGGGTCCCAAATTTAAGTTTCTGACTGTATCTTTGGCGTCATTTCCTACATAAGAAACTTAGCGTCTTCGTGTTCCAATGTACTTAGGCAAATCTTAGGACATTCGTACCTACACTTTTATTTATTTATGTATCTCGACTTCTTGACCATGCGCCGCAGTTGAATTCCGGCTTAAAGATTTCTACAAGTAAATATGTCCTGTAACATATTTCTTCTTCAGAGCTACGCCCAAGTTCGAAGAGTGGAACTTTATTAAAATCACATATGATAAGTAATAATTAATAATAACATTAGAAACAAAATCTACTTGGTATAATGTTCGGTAGGCTGAAACCAAATAAGTTACACAATCACCGATTAAAGTAAGTATAACCATTCTGTCCACAAAACGATTCGTACTGTGTCTCTCAGTACAATGTTCCAATAAAGTATTTAACTGTAACTTTAGAACTAATTGCAGCTTCTAATTTTAATTGTCCGGCTGTAAGGTCTGTTCATCCTTACTTATCTTATCGTGTTAACAAACGTGACTTCATGGGTGATACTAGACAATGACTAGTGATTGGAAATGTCGATAAAATATATTGATTGATTTTGTTATAAACACTTAAGTTTACCAACAATTTTAACACAGTTGAATGTTTTCTTCAGATTTCTAACTCAAATGCTGTGGTAAATGCTATTTCATTATGCAATCTTATAGAAGTACTTTATTACTACATATGTAATATTTTTATAGAGAGATATAATAAATAATACAAATATATAAATCTAGTATAATAATCAAAAGTAGTAACGCACTCACTTAAACCGTTACAAAGAATTTTCGCACTATAAACTTCGAATATTCAGATGATCGCTGTCGCTCTTGTAATCATGAAATCATAATAAACTGTGATGTAGTTCCACTTCTTAGTTGATATGAAACTTGGAGACATTTCAAACTCGCCGCAAGCAACGCCGCGGGAAAGTAATAATCATATTCAAACAATTAAATGAATAGGTACCGTTGAGGAGTTCCGGTAGCCATCTGTGGTCTTCATCATCAGGTCTACTTCACCAAATGATACTTTCTGAATGTAAATGCTGGACTTAAAACTAAAAATACTAAAATCGCTGTATGAATGCCAATAATATTTGAGGAGTTCCCTCAATTCCTCACGGATCCCCTCATCAGATTCAAATTTGGTGACAATGGAACCATCTCGGAAGTATACACTATCAAACCAAAAAAGATTTTTTAAAATCCGACAACTCTGTAAAATGTTTCACACCTTATTTTTTTTGAGTCGTTACGATATTATAACAGCGCTTTTTGATGACACACTTCGGCATCTTACGCCTTCGTCGATCAACAGACGACTAAGGTAAGAAGTGTGCTTAACCGTCATTGAGCACAGTTGTACCGTCTCCCGCGTTTTGCGCGCTGATGCGAAGTCCTTGTGTATAGAAGGTCAAGGTTTCGCTAAACCTTAACTATTTCTGTTTTATTATAAAACATAAAAATATGTATTGGGAAACGTATATAGTAACAACACAAACGAACAAACATCCGAACGGATGCAAATCGAAGTCCTTGAAGAGTAGCCAATAGTTGTCAGTTATAATATTCCATACAGTTTTTACCTTGTTGTCAGATGATTTAAGTTTGAGACTAAGAAAATTTGCCTTGGCAGTTAAACAAACTTATTTTTAGATGTGTTTGTCTATCCATCTGTAAGTATATGACACCGAAGTCATTTTTAACATAGATGGACCCACAGAACACAAAAAACAGTAGAAGTGGGAAGTAGGCGTGGCACGTGTGGCATGGTTATGCGGAGTTCCGCGCAACCTAGCTCTGTTTGCCGCGATCGCTTGTGCGTGACAGTTGTGTCAATGATATTTCTAGAAAAGGAAATAAACCAAAAAGCATGCCTTATTGTGCTATTTTGGAGTGTAAAAACGATAGCCGCACCAAAAACATCTCCCATGGTGGCGTGTCGTATCATCTGTAAGTATTATTTTATTTATTTTAATATATTTCTCATTTTGTGTTTTCCACAAGACATTATGATTTGTGTACCAACCAAAAATGACTCTTTATGTCAAAAGAATAAGGTTGATTTGTAACCTTGATAGAATAAGTTAATAGTCTCGAATGTTCCACGCTACTCGGACCGAACACGCTGCGCGAGTAGGGAGAGGGTGATGTCGATAAAGTTATCGATAATTTATTTGTACACTGTTCATGTTTGAATATTTTTTTGTTTGACGGACGTCTAACTACAATATATTTATATTCAATTTATGTACGCGCATAACTTCCGAACGCCTGCACCAAAGGTATCTCAACCACTTTTCAGATTCCCGAAACATCCTTCTGAGAAACTTAAATGGATTGATGCGATTGGAAAACAATATTGGATGCCAACAACCACAAGCACGATATGCTCGGTACATTTCCAGCAGAATGATTTTCTTATTACAAAAAAGGCTATAGGTATTTGAATAGCACGGCTGTTCCAACACAACGTATTGTCACCGTAGTGAATGTACGTATATACAGTTTTTTTTAGCAACGATATTTTTATTTAAAATAAAAACATACTTTAATTGACTAGATATCATTCCGTTAACCGATGTGTATTTAAAATTTCATTTTTCGTTACAGGAGACTAATACAACCAGTGAAATGAGTCCTTCTAAGGAACGGAAGGCCAATTCCACCAATAATTCTTTGTCCGGACCATGTACAGAAAAAGCTTCTGGACTTATAGATACATCGAGTAGAGATCTCATTGATGAAGTTATGCCTGGCACTTGAAGAAAACGAAATTTGCATGATATGGACGACTCTTACGGTGGAGTTATAGTAGAGAAGAAACCACGACTGGATGAAAATGCCATAAATACACAAAATCAGACAGCTGAAACAGCACTTAAAGTTTCAACCAAAAGGGCTGCAGAGAAATATATAGACTTAATCCCACAAAAAAGAAATCGAATCATTAGCTCGCCAAAAATATTGAAAAAACGGGCGAACAAATGCGCTTCTGGAAGCTGATTCGGTAATAATAAAAAAGTTTCGTAGAGATGTACGAGGTTCTGCCCAAAAACGATTGGGTGATATTACCGCGTACTTTGACAAAAGTCCAAAGAAACCACGCAAAGATGAAAATATTCAATCTGGATCTACTTACTCATCTCCACGGTAACAAAAACTTAGTGGTATGTTACGTTGGGCTGAAAAGAAATTAGAAACGCAAAAACTAAAAATCAAAAGATTGCAAACTCAAGGCCGTAGACTAAAAAGAAAGCTTGTTTATGTAGAAGAAGTTTTGAACGAATTAAAAGAAAAGTTTGCTATGACGAGTGAGAACCTGGCATGTTTACAAAATCTTAATGTGCAGGTTTGTATTTTTTATACTTACTCTTGCAAACATACAATATTCTTCTTCTTTAGCATTTTATCGCCCACGGTTGTGTTTATGCCTCTCCAAGCATTTGATTATTAGAATATGTTTGTGATAGTAAAAGTACGATGTTTTTTCAGTCGCGCGTATTGCCTGATATGAAGTTATAATGAAATTTCAATTATTTTTAGGTGCAAGATCTCATTGTGCGCGAAATTTCTAACGTAGAAGCTAACGTTATATCAAAAAAGAAATACTCACCGGCTCTCCGTTGTATCGCGCTTACTTTAAATTACTACTCGCCAAAAGCTTATGAATATGTCCGAAGAGTATTTAACACGAGTTTACCCCATCCGCGGACCTTGAAAAAATGGTACTCGACGATTGGTGGAGATCCCGGTTTCACAAAAGAAGCTTTCGTAGCTTTAAAATGTAAAGCGGACTCTTCGGAATCACCCTTGTTGCCACGTAAGTTTTAGACGAGATGAGTATTCGTCGCCGTGTAGAATGGGATGGGCAAAAGTTGCACGGATACGTCGACATGGGCACTAAATTAGAGGGTGATCCTTTAGCCGAGGCAAAAGAGGCATATTTATAGAGGTATTTTTAATAACGGCAATTAATAGTAATTGACAACATTTCAAAAAAAATCAATTTCATTTTCGGTTTTTCTTTATTTAACTTAAATTCGTCGTTAATAATTTATTAAAGAAATAGTCATTAAAAATACCGTATATACAAAGTTAGGAATACTGATGTCGTGATCGTAGCATGATATAAAATAAAAAAAGTAACTTTAAACAGAAACAGAACTGTCTGTCATGTCATGTCACTTGTCAACAATAACAACTGTAACAACATAAATTCGTCAACTTTGGGCACATTGCGGCTATCCGCTTTTACAAACTCGTTAGTCACATTCATTTTAAATAGCGTATATCAAAACAATAGTATTACGAGAATCGAAAGCGTGTCGTTAGAATCAAGTAATCCGTCAGACAGATAAAAAATTGACATGACAGTTGTATATTTTTTTTCAATTCCTATGGTAATAAATGGACTAAGGGCACTATAAGTGTATTCCTAACATTCACAATCCAACTCTTTTTACCGTTTTTCCTAAATATAAAAAAACTACTGCATAAAAAAAACCCAAAAATATTGTTACTGTAATCAGCAGTGTAAAATCTACAAACGGTATTTTAATTTACTACCTTAGCACATATGAATTGTTGTCAATTTCAAGGTGCCCGTGGGTTTTTTCCTCGTGGACGGTGTCACTAGACTAAAACGTGCGGAACTTGTTAAACAATGCTTGCAAATGGCTGTTAGCGCTGGTATAAAGGTCGTTGCTTTGACCTTTGATGGCTGCGCTGCAAACGTTTTAATGGCTGGCCATCTTGGATGCAGCATTCAAGATTTTAAAATTAAATTTGATCATCCTGTTACGCATGGTCCAATCGTCGCAGTACTAGACCCATGCCATATGATAAAATTGATCAGAAATTCTTTTGAACATATTAGGACCTTTATAGACGCGGAAGGTAATAAAATAGAATGGAAATATTTATAACAACTAAATAACTTGCGGGAACATTCCATTTAGCAAATAAATTAAAGGACCGACATAATAATATATATTTTATAAACGAGAGGATGAAAGTAAAACTGGCAACGCAGGTATTTAGCCTTAGCGTTGCAGAAGCTTTAAAATTCTGCAGACAAAATTTGAATTCAGAAAATTTTCGGCTCAGCGAGCCTACAGAAAGGTTTTTAGGGATTTTTAATAATCTTTTTGATGTGTTCAACTCCAAAAACTTGCATCAGTATGGTTTTAAAAAGGCACTGAACGAAAACAATGCCAATAATGTTTGAGTTTTTGAACATGGCATCGCAGTATATATCTAATCTCAGACTTGAAGACGGGACTCTTGTAATTAAAAGTTTGAGAAAAACTGGTTTTCTTGGATTCATGAATTGCATCGAAGCATTAAAAAACTTGTACGCCAGCTTGATTCAAAGTAAAATTTTGATTTATTTACCTTTTTACAAGTTGAGCCAGGATCATCTTGAGCTTTTATTTTGTAACAGAAGGTCTCACGGAGGATCCAATAACAATCCCACAGCGAGGCAATTCATATCTGCCTACAAAAAAATGTTAGTTCATGTTGAACTTAAAGACTCTGACAGAGGAAACTGCACGGCATTGGAACAGTTATCCATTTTAAATTGTTCATCTGCAGAAGAACGCATCAACAGGACATCTGGTCTAAATACTGAAGAGGATCGAAACAATGCCGGGGAATATGAAGATTATTCAGATCTTGATGAATCTGATTTTCATGTATCAGAATTTACTCAACATGCCATAGTCCACATTGCCGGTTACATCGTTAAAAAAATGATCAAGGCAATAAACTGTGATACCTGTGTAAAAGCGCTCGTAACGTCAAAAGATCAGAATCTTCATAAATTAATAATTATAAAAGATAAGGGAGGTTTGCAGTATCCCTCAAATGACGTTATTCGAATATTCCAAATGGCAGAGAAATTTATCAAAGACTTGAATGGCAATAATATAAAAAAAGATGTATTAACGGCAAAAATACTGAGACAGTTCGTTGGCACAAGTAAACATTTTTGATGGCATTATAAGTCATCAGTTAGGAGAGTTTCCTGCCTCTAACCATGTAACGGATTTAATTAAAGCTGTGATTGTACGCTACCTTAATGTCCGCATACATCATCTATTGAAATTAAAATTGAGGATATCTAAAAGGCAATTGTTGAATAAATATGTATTATTTCAGGGACAGTAAAATATGTGTCTTATATATCTTGTTTCATTGCAAAGCTCCTATGACCGACTGAATCATCAGCAAAGGTCGGAATAGGCAGTGCTTATTGACCAAAACTTGTTGCATCTTCATTCAATAACGTATTCCCATCTCACTCACGCATGAATGAACATGAGTCAAGTTTAGTTTAATAAGCACTACCTATTCCGACCTCTGATCATCAGACCAGCTCCATAGTACCATATTATTGCATTGTCACCGAAGTTACGTTTGCTTTAGCCACAATGTAATCATTTTTAGGGTTCCGTAGTCAAACTAGGAACCCTTATACTTTCGCCGTGTCCGTCCGTCCGTCCGTCTGTCCGTCCGCAGCCTAGCTCAGAGAATCTTAGTACTAGAAAGGTGTACTTTGGCATGAATATACATATTAGTCACGCCAACAAAGTGGCAAAATAAAATCTAGAAAAACATTTTTTTACTATACCTCCCCTACTCGTAACTTGTGTATGTATTTTTTTCTCGTCTACCCCATAGTGTGGGGTGTCGTTAGATAGGTCTTTCAAAAATATTGCGGATTTGTGAAAACAATTTTTTGATTTTGTGATCCGTTTATGAAATATTAAGCTTTAAAGCGCAAATTTTTGTTAGCTTCAAGTGTCCCCCCGCCGCTCCCCATACAGCCAAAACCACAAATACTAAAAATCTGAAAAATATGTTAAATGAAAGCACATACGAGTATAACGAATTTTAAAGCAAAACTATGGCGACTAAATAGATTTATTTGGTTCCTGAGATACAGGTGACTAAAGTGTTTATACCTGCTACAATGACCTAAGACCAAATAACTTTAAATAGAGAATTACGTGGTTTTTCGAGGTATTTTTTGTGTATTAACGGTTTCGGAACCCTTTCTTCAGTCCCCTTCCCCCCTTTGGTCAGACATGCTCTTGCCCGGTTTTTTTAAACCTATTTACTCCTAGGAGTCAACGTTGTATGAAGATCAATGCAGGGGCACATTTTATAAAGCTACAAGTTACAATTTTACAGGTCTAAACTGGCAACACTGCTCAAATAGCTGGTCGTCATTGGTCGAGGTTGTGTCAAATGCAAACTTGTAACCTGTAAATTGTAATTTGTAGCTTTATTAAACTGACCCCAGGAGTGCCTTGTCCGTAATGAATGCCTTGTTAATTTACAAAAAAGAACAACTAAAAACCGGCTTCAAAAACATTTTAAGTTTGCCGTAAGCAACACCGCGGGAAAGTCATAGTACATATATTTAAAGGGTGTGTAACGATCGATAAAAAAATATTTCCTGTAATACAAGGTCGGCGTACAACAGTATTCAAAACCAAAAGCCGACTACTTGTATTAAGTCGTTACATATATTTTTTTACATTTAGTTTTATTTCATACTTTTTAGTGACCATAATCGCAAAGAAAAGCGCGGATAAATCACGTGGAATCTAGGATGTTTTAACCTAACCACAGGCAACGCCACGTGAAAGCCATAGTGTATTAATAATTTTCTGAGAACCATCATAGAAGTACTTTCACCTTGTTTTCTTAAGTCGACCCTCGTGATTTTATACCTCTTATTATATACTTGTCGCATAGCATTTTCCATCTTACGGATAATTAATATTCATATCATAAAATTCATAAGACTTATAACATGAAAAAAATAATTTTAATTATTTTATCGACAAACAACTGCAATGAGCTACGTGCATCACTAAGTTTCGGCAAAGACGGTGTCTGTCTCTGTCTCACAAAAACAAAAGTTATCGTTGCGCTACTCAACACTAGATGGCACCACTTTGTAAGCTAATTTGTGGTTTTATATCTGTTTGTCATAACTCGTAAAATGCGTTCTATAATTTAAACTATGCTGCATTGAATTAAAGTTTTAATTACGTTAACAGATTATGGTGCATATTCTTTTATGATTTAAAATCCTTCGACCAATAATTTTCAAGATTTCTTAGTGGTTGTTTTTACGATAGTGTGAGTATTGGCGACAACAGGTCTCATAGTTAGCGAAGCTCATGCCACTTCCACTGTTTTTTTACTTTCACTGTTTTATTCCGTGGATGGACCAATTTAATCTTAGGCTCCTATTTCTTAGTAAATTATGAGCATTCAATAATATAAAAGCTAAATTTATCACCATTTTAAGAAGCCGTCATAGATTTACAGCCCTTGTAAGTGAATGAATTGTTTTGTTTTGAGTTTCTTTAACATTGTGACGGATTAGATTTATTATTCATTTTATATTTTGTACGATAGAGTTTATAGTATGACGTATTCAGAGAAATTCTCAACCGGCTACCTATTACCGGTAAAAAATACAGCCATGATTGTGAGCTTACTAAATCGTTTAGGAGCGGGCTGCTGCTAAATGACGTCATCATCCGCGAACGCTGGCGGCCCGGGGTCTCGCGCCGCCGCATACGAAGTTTATTTTATAATTCAATATCTCGGAAACTACTTAACGACTCAAAATGATGAATGATTTATACATAGATAATATTTATTTTTAATAAAGAATACAGTGAGCCAAATTTCTAAACTTGTTGACCTTCTTCATTGTGTTAGTTACCAGGGTAGAAGTATTATTGAAGTTGATAATAATTTCACCAACATCTAAAATTAATTAATAACTAAGTAGAAAAAAATATAATTACGAAAACTTATTTTGTAGATTTCTAATGAACCGAAAAAAAAGAAAAATGGATTACAGCTACGGGACGGTCAAATGACTGGTTTCCTACTAAAAGTAGTACTAAATGTTCGGAGCACTTTACTGAAACCAGTTTTTAAACGACAAATAAATCACGAAGACTCTTTTCTTGGGCTGTTCCTACAATCAATCTGCGCCTAGTGTTTAAACCGGTAGTTTTTCCTTAACTTTAGCAAAACGTTAAACATAAATAAGTATGGCTTCTGACTTTTCACGTTTGGTCAAAAAACGTATCATCCTCTCCGCAACCATCAACATCAGTGAACGCAAATGATATTGATCCTAGAAGTTCAATTAAAAGCAACCTTTGTGAACATTTAAAAAAGTAAGTGATACGTAAACACATGCAATGAGTAAAATAATTATAATGAAACAAATCAATAACATTTTCTTAAAGAATGTTAAATCTTTCAGCAACCAACAACATCATCCAGCCCAAAAATGCAAGGTCCCAGTTTTGCATTTGAAATCGGTCAAAGTGGAAAAGGTGATGAAATCGTAAGTGTGATTTAATTGGGTAGGTAAAGTTTACAAAATATTTCACTTGTACTTACATACACACATACATAATCTCACGCCTTCGTTCCCAGAGTGGGGTAGGCAGAGCTACAGAATTACAAACATCTCTAAAAACTTGTTGATAATTCTATAACCACAATTTGCACAATTAGGCTAAGATGTTTACCAGCGTATTAGTGACAGGTTGCAAGCCCATCGCCTAACAGTACTACAAGCCTTTATTCCCTTAGTCGTCTCTTACGACATCCACGGGAAGACATGGAGTGGCACTATTCTAACTCGGCAACCACACGAGGCCACTTGTAGGTACTTAAATAAAAAATAAAAATTTAAATATTATACACATTGACTGAAACTTTTAAATATTTTCAAATAGAAGTAAACAAAGAAGACTTCCTCAAACAAGGAGATTAAAATGGATGTTACAGAAAAACATTAATATGATTAAGTATCAGAAACAAAAAACAAAACGTTTGCAAACGAAAACAAGGTGATACAGAAAAAAAATCTCCACGTTGAAAGAAGTCCTTGACGAGCTAAAGCAAAACAGATTTATCAATGCAGATCACTACTCGTTATTGGAAAATTCTGATGGGGGAGTGAAGGCCCTCATTGCCCGCTGTGAATTAAAAACGAGATCGGGGGTCAATAAAATCCAAATATCCAGCTGCATTGAGGTCTTTTGCTCTAACGTTGAATTTTTACTCGCCTAAAGCATATGAATACGTTAGAAAAAAGTTTGAAACTTGCTTTACTCACACCCGCAACATTAAAAAATGGTATGAATCAGTTGATGCTAGCCCGGGCTTTACGATCGAAGCCTTAAAAGCATTAAAATGGAAAGTGGACTTTGCTGGATATCCTCTGATTTGTAATTTAGTGATGGACGAAATGTCAATAGGTAAGAGGGTAGAATGGGATGGCCACAAAATGCATGGTCTTATAGACTTTGGCAACGTGATGATGGAAGGCGACCACATAGAGGAAGCCACGCAAGCCCTTGTATTTTTGCTCACTACAATAAACGGAGCTTTCAAAATTCCTGTGGGAGTCTTTCTTGTTAAGGGGGTATCAGCAGAGCAACATTAGTTCGACAGTGTCTAGAATTTCTGCATCCATCTGGTGTCGAAATTACTTCATTGACTTTAGATGGATGTCCCTCAAATGTATCCAGGGCAAAAGAACTAGGAGTTTTTGACTATCCAAATATGAAGAATGATTTTGAGCATCCAGTTACCAAAGCATATGCTAAAACTCGTCAGAAACGCTTTTCAAGTAAATAAAACTTTTATCAATAGCAATAATGAACGAAAGGAAAGCCTCAATGAAAAACAAGAAAAAGAACATTATTACATTTGGCAAACAAACTAAGGCGAAGTCATATATTTTATCAAAATCAGAAAATGAAAGTACGTCTTACATCACAATTATTCAGTAACAGCGTTGCTGATGCCTTGATGTTTTGTTCTGAATTAGACCTGATCAACTTTCAGGGTGTGGGCGCTACAGTAAGTTTTCTACGATTACTAAACGATTTGTTCGATGTTTTGAGCTCGAGTAATATGAAACAGTTTAAATTGAAAAAAACTCTCAATCCAAAGAATAACGAAAATATATTCAATATATTGAGTAATGCCGAAAATTACATAAATTCTTTAAAGCTTGTCGATGGAACTCTATGTATTAAAAGCAGTAGAAAAACTGGTTTTATTGGTTTCCTTATGCATACGGAGTGTGAAAAATATGTATGTAAGGCTAATTGAAGAAGATCGAGTTTTAGCATACTTGCCTACGTACAAAATTAGCCAAGACCATCTCGAACTAATGTTCCGAAACATTCGAGCTCATGGAGGATGCAACATAAATCCGACAGCTCGACAATTTCAAGCCATTTATAATTTTTTTTTATAAAATCAGAACTACGGGACATAGAGTCCGGAAACTGCAGAGCTCTCGAAACAGTCGGGCTACTGAACTGCTCCACGGCTGTGGAAAAAATTGCAGCACGGAAAGGTTATCTGTGGCAGAAGAAGGAAATGAAATCGAAAATCTTTTCGAGCATTCTTTTTTTGACGAGGAAATTGACCTTCTGGTGAGCGATATATCAGAGTTCAATCTGCAGGCCGTGACATACGTAGCGGGTTTTGTAGCACATGCTCTGCTTAAGAAAATTAAATGTGATAATTATATATCCAGCTTAATTGCTGATAATATAAATTCATCTCACAGATTTATACAATTGAAAGATAAGGGTGGTCTTGGAAATATGATGTTGTAATATTTGTAAAAAAAATGGAAGTAATCATCAAAGAAATACTTTTGGAGGAAGGAAAACTCAGAACTATGAATACGAGGGGTGCCTTTTAAGTTCTGTCGTTTGAAAAAACTAAAGACAATTTAAGTGTTAAATGGTATTTATTGTTTCTCAAAGTAATCACCGTGATATGTAATACACTTTTTCATTCGATCGAACCAGTTTTCGAAACACTTATTCCATTCCGAAGTCGGGGTCTCCAAAATGGCCGTTTTGTATGCCTCAACCGCTTCTTCAGGCGTCCGGTACCGTTGACCACGAAGTTGTTGCTTGATTTTTGGAAAAGTGAAGAAGTCATTAGGGCTTAAGTCTGGACTGTACGGCGGGTGATCCAAATTTTCGACGTTTTGTTCTTTTAAAAACGCAATTGTCTGCCGGGCGGTGTGCGAGCTAGCATTATCGTGGTGCAGTACTATACGACGTCTTGGGTTATTTTTTCGGAACTCGCCGATAACTTCTGGTAAACAAACAGTGGTATACCAGTCAGCATTAACTGTTTTAAGATCTTCGAGCACGATGGTCGCAACGTGGCCAATTTTCGTTACAAACGTGGCGACCATTTTTTTCGAAGTGCTCCGTGAGCGTATTACTTTGGTCGGTTTTGGCTCATCTTGAAACACCCAAACAGTCGACTGCTGTTTAGAATCCGGATCGTAGGCATATATCCAAGATTCGTCACCACTGATAATGTCATAAACGTGTTTAGAGTCTCCTCGGTTGAATTGCCGCAGAGTTTTGCGGCACCATCTAACGCGAGCCATTTTTTGGTCTTCACTAAGTAAATGTGGTATCCAGCGTGAGATCATTATTTTACACCTAAGTGATCATGCAATATATTTTGAACACTGGTCCCTGAAATGCTTAATGAAGCTTCTATCTCGCGGTATGTCGCATGGCGATCTTCGACGATCAGTTGCCGTACAGCATCAATGTTTTCCTGGGTTACAGCTGTTTTTGGTCGGCCTTCACGATGCCTATCACTAAGACTAGAGCAACCACGTTGAAATTCCAAATACCAACGTTCCACAGTCCGGATGCATGGTGCTTCATTTTTAAAAACCGTAGTCAGCTCTTCAAAGCACTGAAGACGCGTTAAACCCCCTTTAAAGTTGTAAAATATTATCGCACGTAAATTTTCCTTCGAAATTTCCATTTTCACAACCGACTTGTCAACTTTGAACCGACGCTGTACTAAAACGAATCGGCCGATCTCGAGACATTCTTTTGTTTTTGAATTCTAAATTCATATATTTTAAGATGATACTTTATTTTTTTATAATCACGGGAGTTTTGCAAACGACAGAACTTAAAAGGCAGCCCTCGTAAGATTAAATCAAAATTAGTTGCCAAAGCATTGAACCAATTTATAGGACAGAACATTTTTAAATTCATTGATTTTCATCAATATGATCGCCAATGAGTAATCATTTGGTGCAATTGACTGAAGCCGTAATGGAAAAGTATATTGACGTGCATTTTCATCACATTTTGAAACCGCAGTTGCTTTCAAAGAGAAACATGTTTTCAGTCCGTTTCAGGCCACCCTCTATCAGATGACGCCATAACCTGAAAACCCATTTTCAGGCATTTTCAGGACCCCTTATGGGCCTTTGAAGTACATTTCAGTATATGGCAATTTTCCACTAAGAGTATATAGAGATAGCATGATTAGAAAGAGACAGCTATACTGAGAACCTTCCAGAAACGTGTGAAAGAGATAGCATGATTAGAAAGAGACAGCTATACTGAGAACCTTCCAGAAACGTGTAAAAGAGATAGCATGATTAGAAAGAGACAGCTATACTGAGAACCTTCCAGAAGCGTGTGAAAGAGATTACCCGAAATGAGACGGCAACACGCGGAACATTCCAGACTCATCCAGACCCGCGAGTCAAGGTCATTGCGATCGTAAAAACAACAAGGTAGCAAGGCACATTCCAGCAACGAACAGTCTCGATCGACCTTGGCGGGGCGAGGTACATAGAACATTCCGGAAGGCGTTCTAGAATAATCAGACTCGGGAACTATAAAACGGCGGACACCGGTTGCGACGAGTCAGTCTTTACTTGGAAAGCGATCAGTGCGAATAAGAGCGACCCGAGCGATCATCTGAGTATTCGAAGTTTATTGTGCGATAATTGTTTTGTAACGGTTTAAGTGAGTGTGTAATTAAAGTCTACTTTTGATTATCGGTGTATTCGTGCATTTCTATCAGTTACCTACCCCCACGTACGTAACAATACCTAGTTGATTTTATTATGTTTTGTACATACTTAATGACAAATAAGGTAATCCTTTAAATAAATAAATAAAATAAAATATAAAAATATTGATTGCCTTCTCTCATCTTGTTTGTGTTACAATGTATTTATAACATTCTAACACAAACAAGAGGAGAGAAGATACAAAGAACGTATTACACACATCAAAATATTAGGAACCCTGACATACAACATCACATCACACGTCCTCTAAAACATCTGTCATTCAATCGTCCAAGTAGTCTAAGTTAAAGCAGTCTAGCAATTAAAATTTAGAGGAATCATACAATTAAGATAAATATAAATTAACCAGCCACAAAGGCAAAGGGCTCGGGCTCAGTATTGAGCTGTGCTTGCACACAGTGCTAATTGTCAGCTCGCCCTGACTCACTCTAAAAAGGGTTCAAGGCTAAAGGTTGACTGGTAGAGAATGCCCCAAGTATTAAGTCTATCCTGTTTTAAGTTATTTGTACCTCATTTGAAGTAAAGTTTACTTAAACATGTACGGTAAACTACTGGTTCGTCGCAAATTGAGATTTGGAGACGTGACACTCAACCGAACCCATTTTATTAGTGTATTTGTATCAACATAATAATATCCAAGCTAACACTTTGTTTAGACTTTTATGTACTAATCATGTAAAATTAAAACATAATAGTAGTTTATGCAACAGTTGTATAAGAGAGGTCAAAAAAGCAAGACGCCACGAGTATTTTTTGACTTAGTTATACACCGTTGCATACAATACTTTTTTTACGACTAGGTTTCAAATAAAATGCAAAATTAAATTAACAAAATTTTATTAATATACCTGGGTTAGAATACGAACGAACGAAGCACAGAACAACAAACGAGCGAGAAACATTCGAAAACAATAAAATATGTGTCTATGGTTAACTTTGTTTTTAAATTGATGTGCACTTGCCAGGTTTCATTTTTTTTTTTAAAGTTGCACAATCGATTTAACTTGTGAAATAGGGACTAAAAAACACCTAATGATTTGAGAAATGAATTCTTTTACCTGATTGGTCGATTTTAATATAGCTGCGTTCTGGTTGGTTGATACCAAATAAAATGTTTTTTTTAAGGAGTTAAATTAGTAAAAGAGTTTACATACCAAAAAGAACCTAACGTTCCGATTGACAGTCAATGTGTATTGTGATTGGTGGTTTAATTTGGTGAAGTATTTTGATTGGTCAAATTAACCTAGGTGTAAGCTTTGGCAGCTAGGCATATCGTTTTGGCTCAAAAAAGCACAAGTGCTGTTAAGGGGAATAGACTAGATAGACTTTTCTACGGAATGTTCTGCGGACATATTAGGTATCTATATTCTTATATTAGTGTTCGTGACTATATAAATGACAGATAAAAGTACAGGAGTAGGAAAAAATCTTTAACTGCTCCAGAAAATTTAACCAAAGAAATGCAGCCATTTTTTTGTTACGATTTATTATAGGTATCATTCCCAATTGAAAAACTGATGTATCAACCTTATGCAAACCGTAGCAAGAAACTAATAAAATATTATTCTATTCTAAAATTAACGTATCAAGTTTAAATGATGTAATTGTATAAAGCTAGTAGTGAAAATAAAAATAATAGTACTTATTGCCTGTAAATTAAATAGTACATTGCAAACAAGTGTTATATGTTTATCGATATATTTTGAAACATTCCTGGTGGCATCCCTAAGTGGACTGCAGGAAAGAGACGCACAACTCTAAAAAAAAGGATCACTAGATGTCGCTATAAGAGTAGTCCTTAATTTGCTGAACACAAGGACTACTATCTTGGCGCCATCTAGCGCTGAGGAAATAAATTAATTACTCGTCGCTAGATAGCAGCTAAGTGACTAGTAAGCGCTACCTTCCGTTCAGTCACTGAACTACGATGGAAAAAAAACGATCTTTCTGCATTTTTCAACCTTAAAAACTTAACACAAAGCTTAATTTTGTGCTATTAAAACTATGTTACGGCATTTTTAGTTCGTAAGCTGTAACGAATTATGAGGAAGTTGTTTTTGTAGTAGTTAATACAGCGAAAGCGTAAGACGCACACATGTTTAAAAGTGGCGAAACCGGGTCTTGTACGAATTCGCGCCCATGACATATCTCCCTTGTTTCTGTGATCTGTGTGATCTGTACCGAAAAGTTTTTTTACAAACTCTGCACATGATATGGTACTGGTCAGTAATCGTTTTTTTATTTTTTATTTTATGACTTCGTTTCTGTCATTTTGAACTGCCAATCGACACAATTATCTCCGGAAAAATATCGCTTTTATTTAAAATGCAGGACGATAAAATAATTCGAAGAGAAAATGTTCTGCGAATTTACCTGGAAAATCCTAATTCCACTTTTGCCTCGGTCGGAAAGAGAGTAAATATGAATCGTGCCACAGCTCTAAATATTGTTAACCGATACTTAAACGAGTATAGAATCCAAGACAAAGCTCGGAGTGGACGACCGACAGGTCCCTCAAATAAAAAAATAGAAAATAAAATAGTGTCCACTTACAAAAATAATTGTAATCTGTCTGTGCGAGATGTGGCAAAAAAAGTTAAAACAAGTGCATCTATGGTTCAAAGAGCAAAAGTGCGTCAGAATTTAAAAACCTACAAAAAAGAAAAAGCCCCTTAACAGTCTGTAAAACAATATAATACCTCCGTAACAAGGTCGCGAAAACTTTACAAACTGCTGTGCAATTTGAGTGGAACATGCGTTCTTTTGGACGATGAGACATATGTGAAAAAGGAATTTTCGACTTTACCAGGTGACCAATTCTTCACTACCGAGAATAAAGAGAATATTAGCGATAAAAATAAGGACATTTTTATGGAAAAATTCGGAGAAAAATATTTGATCTGGCAAGCAATATGTTCCTGTGGGAAACGCACGGGGTCATTTATAACGAAAGGGACCATAAATGGTGATATTTATGTTCAAAAATGTATAAAAGGGTTTATATTACCATTTATAAGGAAACATGAAGGGAATGTGTTGTTTTGGCCCGATCTGGCTACTTCACATTATGCCAAAGCAACACAGGAGTTTCTTGCTTTGAATAATGTGCAATATGTGCAGAAAGAAATGAACCCCCCTAACTGCCCCCAACTACGACCCATTGAGCGGTATTGGGCGTTGGTAAAAGCGGAATTACGTAAAAACTGTGCTCCAGCAATATCAGAGGAAGATTTTAAGAAGAAATGGAAAAAGCATGCCAGCAAAGTCTCCGAAACCACTGTGCAGAACTTAATGGCGGGCTTGAAGAAAAAAATTCGCTGCTTCAGCCGCCAAACCCTCAAACAATAAAATGTGTATATTTATTGTAAATATGCACAATTACTAATTATAACTAAAATAAAATATCTTTACTATTAGTTACAGTTTTATTGTTATCGTGAATATGGTATGTAAAAAAACTTTTCGGTACAGGCCTTACCTACTTAGATATTAAGACCTGTACAATATCATGGATGCAATAAACGACTAATTATGAATGTTTTTTGTTTTTTTGATGTTTTTATAATATAAGTATGAATAAATATTTGTTTTTTACCATTGTCACTAATAATTTAATGTTGTCCGTTAAATTTACCTACCAGATTTATTCGTTTTTAGGGCTCCGTACCCAAAGACTACCACCGGAACCCTATAACTAAGTCTCCGCTGTCGGTCTGTCAGCGGGCTGTATCTCATGTACCGTAATCGGTAGACAGTTGTCACAGATTATGTATTTCTTATAACGCTATAACAACAAATAATAAAAATACAATTAAATTAAAAAATAATATCATTTCCTTGTCACCTTCCTTTTCAAATCGACTGAAGATCAAACAAACGTTGGCGAACAAAAAATAGGTTCGACGCGAGTTTATTAAATTTGTCCGTCGATTAGGAAATTATTACGCTCACTTACCCTAGAATCTAGGGCCTAGATTGTTATGTTAACAGATTAGTTAAATTTCCTCTCATACTATCTATAAAAACGACCACGACAGATGAGTCGATAATCCTTGTTAATCGATCATAATTTTGTCAAATCATGGGCATTTAACATAATTCGATCACTTCTACCTAGCAGTTAATAAATCACTTTTATAGAACTTCCGGCCAGATATGTCTTGGCAGACTTATTTATTCATAAATACACTATTATTTCAAAACGTGTATAATAATTTTCGTCAAGATGTCACATGAAGTAGGAAGGGGTAGCCAATGGCCATCTTTGACACTGTCTGTTAAGTGCTTCCGGCGATTTCAGAACTGACAGACTTATTTTTCCTGTCTCTTCGATCAAAGGGCTAAATGATGCCACGTGTTTCGTACTGATGTCGCATGACGAAAATATAACCTTAAAATGTTGACCGGAAGTGAAGGATTTTTTCAAACTTCCGGCCAATCTTAAGTGCGATAACCTTTTGATTCTCGCTCAGCACAACTTCTCTGAGGCTGTGCCATTTGTTTTATTGTGATGTCATATGACGTAGGCAATTTCGGACCGGGCTCACGGACCCCTTGAGCCGGAAATATGGTATAATTTTGTAATAGCTTTTAACTTTCGCATAACAAGGAATTAGGTAACAGAAAAAATACTGTAAATACAAGGCGCAATGTTGAAGATATTCGTGTACTTTGAAGATATTTTCTTATCCTAAAACTCTTTTACGTGTGAATAAAAAAATTTTTTTTTGAAAAACCGCGTTTAATTAATTTTGCCTATTAGTTAGAAGGTTGTGATTTTGCACATTAGTGAATCGAACAAAGCCTAATCCACATCTACAATCAAAATCTGAACAAGCCACTTATATTAAGAATTATTCGTTGATTTCTAGGTTCGGGATAACAAAAATTCGTCAACTTTAATTATTTTTTTCTCAAAAACTGTGCGCAGAAGGAAGGTGGGAGTTTCAGTTTATCTTTCATTACTATGAGCTACCAAAATATGGAATCAGACACTCGTGTCCCAAAATAGGCCCTCTTAAAACACAGTGCATTATAGGAAAACTCTTGTTAAACCTCTTTGTGTTCATTTTTTTATATTCCGGAGTGTTTTTTTATTTGCTGTCCTTATGAATCACAGATCACTCCCAATAGATACCACTTACAAGGCAGCCGGTGTTCACCACTCATATGCGAAATTGAGTATATGTACGGTATAGCGCCGATGACCGCTGTCAGTGTCAACCATGTTTGAGACCTATGCGTACGCCTGAACATGAAACAAACATGTCATAAAAAATATACAGAGTTCGAGAAATTACTCAAAATACCTGAAAGTTCCGTGAAATGGCGTGGAAAGTCATCAAGAACATGAAAAACTTTAAAATATGGTATATATTCACCGGTAAGCACATTTTATATTTGACCAACAATGGTCAAGTTATAATGGCCTTTTTCGTAACGTCTCTTTTACTCATTAGGTCAATCCCAATATATTGTCCTTTTTTGATTTCGTAGTCATGACCGGCGTTGTTCTAAATTCAATATTTGGTCGATAATTTTTCCGATTTCGAAGATATTTGTGAAGTATATTCTTGATAGTAATATTTTATTGGTTACTATAGTAACGTTTAAACAACAGTCACCATGGTGATATTTTAGGTAAGAAATTTCACTGTTAATCAAAACTTTTTAACAGACTTCAGAAAAAAGGAGGTTCTCAGTTCGACCTGTATGTAACGGGTGATAACAAAAAAACGAGAATACCTATCACTCTCTGTAAAAAAATATAATTGGCCGCATAAATAAAAAAGGCGGTATGTAATGTTGTTGTGTTACCTCTTTCGTGATGGTAGTCAATTTTTTTTTCTGCTTTTGTTTTACTGTTGTCAAAACGGCATCTAAACAAGAAACCTTGAGAAAACGAATGAAGAATGTCAGTAGGTACGCCAAATCGCTTGAAACTTTGTAACAGTAAAGTTTATAAATAAAAAAATATACTACTTTTTATTTCATTCAAATAGACCCAGTAGTTTTGATTCTACGAACGTTTAAAATTTGGGTCAAAAATATTAAAGCGCGCGGGGGCCATTTTGCTGGAGTGACGTCATCGCTTAACAGCGGCACAAAATAGATAGGTACAGAAGTCAATCTCCATACAATGTGCGCTCGAGCAACGCACACATACACACTGCTCACGGACGCGATATCTCGGACCGGCTGGGACCAGTGCGAGCGCGAGTGCAGTCCGCTTGAGACACGCGTCTGTGAAATTTTTTGTGCAATAATATAATAACAAAAAAAAGAGTCATTATTACTGTTCAGTGGACGGTTGTTTAAATGCAACATTAAATTTTTTAAGCTACCAGTGGTTTCAGAGAGGCAAGTAGGTATCTGCTTGTATGTATTTCGATGGTTCGTTTTAACGTTACACAGAACAATTAGGTAGGTAGGTAAAGTCGAGTTCATAAATATGTATACACTTTAGTACCTTTTCTAATTAATGTCATGTTCAAACTGCCATCACGGACCTAAAAAAATTTATATCATAGTTTCCTATATTGAATCAGTATAAACGAAGTAAGTACCTACTTAACTAAATTATTGTCACGCCACCTTACGTAAGTCGAAAACATGTTTTTTTGTTTGTGCAGATATTGTGTTGTTTTTAGTGTGATTTGATAGGTTTAGGTCTTAAACGGATAGGGCAATGGAAATTGTGTAACTATGGTAATCCTTTAGAAGTTATTAGGGATTTTCGATATTGAAAATTGACAAACGTAAAATTTTGTACGTTTCTGCTCTGTAAACTTTTTGTATTGTAATAGTAGGTAGGTTTATTGTTTTGTTACAACTAGATACGAGTGCCACTACCACGATAATGTTTTGTGCATAAGCCATAGTTGACAACCCTAGAGCGACCACCGAGCGTAGGTATGAAAAGTGAAGTACATACATGTGATTTACTTCTGTACGTATCTGTTTTGTGACAGCGGTACGCGCCCTTATATGAACGAGTACGTTTACAGGGCTATAACTTTTTAACCGTAATAAGTAGCCAGTTGAAATTTTTACAGAACACGTGTTATTATAAAATCTATCGTTTAAAATTATAAAATGAACAATAAATCAAATTCCAAGAGGGGTCCCCATACAAGAAACATGAATAAAAAACATTTTATTTAGCATTTTTATACGGATTGTATTTTTATAATGGCTTCTCAATTTGATGGTATTTTAAGCTTAAATTGTAATATAATTTTCATAGTTTACGACTAAATACCAATCTCAAGTATAAATGATACAAATAAATGACAAAACTGATTTTATCAACACGTTGTTTTAAGCGGTCACCCATTCTGTTTTAGACTACGCGTGTAGTTGCTTAACTTTGGAAGGTGAAGTAGGGGTTGTATTTGTATGATAGCTTTTTATTTCGGTGTCACATTAAGCTTATATAATAATCTAAACTCCTTACTAACATATATAGTTTACGACCAAACAGTAAACTGTAGTAAAACTCCTACAAATATGTTAAAAAGTGTCTAGTTTAACCTCGTAAGGCCTACCGTACTACAAACAGGCAGCTAGTGTTTTGTGAGTGGGACTTTGAATCTACCATCAAGACAATAAAGTTCAATTACGTTTCTTCGAAAACGCCATTTTCAATAAATGAAGACAGGAAAATAAACTTTATTCCCATTGCAATACAGTTAATTAAATAAATTGCCCTGGTAATGTACATTATATTGCACACTGGGCCTTACGAGGTTAAATTAACACGATGTTTAGGTAAGCGGTGGTTGCCTAGCTTTGGTGGTAGGCCTTTCTTTACAAATTTCGTGTTAATGTAGAATTTATATTTCTACCTTATAAAAGAATGAACTATAAAACATGAATTTTTGATTGACCTAGTAGTAGTTCTGATACTTCGTGTATTCATTTCATCTATTTCAAATTTCGCGCGCGGGCCTAGTCCAAGCCCAAGTCCCTCACTGGCGATTAGATAGGTACCTACCTACATACCTACAACACTCTCGCTTCGCTAGGTCTAGGCATTAGCGGCCGCCACGCCAACTGTAGCAAGTAGGTAGTGTTAAACTGTTTTTGAGCATTATTTTATTACTGTGTTATTTCGTGTATGCAAGATAGTGTGTGTGTGTGTGTGTGTGTTAGTACTACCGCTGCGGGCTCTGCCGCCCGCATCCCGCGTCTCGCGTCTCGCGCTTGGTTTTTATTTTTTGGGATATTTAACTTTAGCTATCTACATACTTTTTGCATTAATGTTTTGGTATTTTTATGTAAAAAGTGGTTATCCCAAAATTAAAAGTGCTTGATTATTATTCTGATTTTATTTAATCAACTTCTTCGACAAATATTACAAACAGAAAAGCCGGTCGGTGACAAACAGTTACTTTAGTTAAACTGTAATACAAAACAATAGATAACCATAACTACCATAGTAACATCAAAACGAATTCGTAAAAATAAACTTACAAAGTTAAGCAACTTCAAGCGTAGTCTAAAACAGGATGGGTGACTGCCTAAAACATCGTGTTGATAAAATCAGTTTTGTCACAAATTTTTAGCAGTTTTACTTGAGATTGCTATTTAGTCGGAAACTATGAAAATTAGACCACAATTTAAACTTAAAATAGCATCAAAATAAGAAGCCATAATAAAAATACAATCCGTATAAAAATGCTAAAATAAAAGT
Source organism: Acleris literana (assembly GCA_946894065.1). Classification (NCBI taxonomy): domain Eukaryota; kingdom Metazoa; phylum Arthropoda; class Insecta; order Lepidoptera; family Tortricidae; genus Acleris; species Acleris literana. The sequence continues at coordinate 38,057,646 of OX335668.1, read as the reverse complement.
ATTTTTTTCATGTTTCTTGGGATTTGATTTATTGTTCATTTTATCATTTTAAACGATAGATTTTATAATAACACGTATTCTGTGAAAATTTCAACTGGCTACTTATTACGGTTAAAAAGTTATAACCCTGTAAACTTACTCGTTCATATAAGGGCGCGTACCGCTGTTAAGCGATGACGTAATCATACGTGAGCGCTAGCCGCCGGGTTTCGAGCGCCGCATACGAAGTTTAAAATTCAATATCTCGAAAACTATTTGACGTATCGAAATAATTTTTTTAATTGATATTTTTAGTTTTTAATGAAGAATACGGTAAGCCAAAAATCTAAACTGGCTGACATTCTCTATTGTAAATTTTTATCATTCAAATTTAAAGATGGGGAAAAAGTTTACAGTGAACCATTTTACTCAAGAGAATGTACCAGTTTCTACTGTGTATAGAATTTTAGCATCTCAGACTAGAACTCGTAAAAGTGGCAGTGGCAGGCCGGCAAAGATAATGACCAAACGACGCCTAAAAGTGCTTCATACCCAATTTAATGATTCAGACAGCATGAGCCAACGGGATGCTGCGAAAAAATTTAATTGTAGTCAACCGTATATCTGCAAATCATTAAAGAAGGTTGGAATAGTATGCCGGAAGAAGGTGAGGGCACCAGAATATACAGAAAAACAAATTTCGGCCATTAAAACCCAATGTCGCTGGATTACCCGAAATTACGCTGGGAATAGCTTCATTTTAGATGATGAAAGTTATTTTCCCCTCAGCAAATTTCACATCCCGGGAAATGATAGATACTACACAAGCAACAGTTCTACCACACCTTCGAATAAAAAATACAAATTCAAACACAAGTTTGTGATTTCCGAAAGAGGAGTTTCAAAACTGTGGTTCAAACCTAGTGGATTAGCCGTTAATCAAAATGTATACCAAAACGAATGCTTGAAGAAAATATTAGTGCCGTTTATTCAGAAATATCACTCTGATGGCAAGTATGTGTTTTGGCCGGATAGGTCGCATTATGCAAAAAAAACACTCAGTTTTCTGGACTCCAAAAAAATCGAATTTGTACCAAAACACCGCAACCCAACAAATCTTCCTCAATGTCGGCCAATTGAAGATTTTTTCGGATATTTGAGTTCATTGGTGTACAAGAATAATTGAACAGCCGAAAATTGTACTCAGCTGATAAAGAGGATAAAAGCTTGTGTACATAAAATGGATAAGATTGCCGTCCAGCGTTCTTGTGCGACCATTTTGACCAAACTCCGTCGAACAGCTGACCATCGGCCACATTCAAATGTTCATTAATCGGTTTTGAAAGAAATACAGTGTGTTTTTAATGTAATTATATTTAAGTTTGATTTCAAATTCTGTAATAAATTTTTTTCACCTTTTATACGTTATGTATGTATGTATGTATGATGTCCGCGATTATCTCGCGTTTGGCTGAACCGATTTTGATGCGGTTTTCAGAAAAGTATTTGTTACACTTAGAAGGTTTTGGTATTTTAACCGACTTAAAAAAGGAGGTTCTCAGTATGAACTTTTTACAGATATGTCAGATTTAAAAAATCTTTTTTGTTTGATAGAGTATACTTCCGAGGTGGTCCTATTGTCACCAAATCTGAAGCTGATGATCCGTGAGGAATTGAGGTAACTCCTCAAATATTATAGGCATACATACAACGATTATAGTATTTTTAGTAATAAGTCCAGCATTTGCATTCAGAGAGTATCATTTGGTGCAGTGGAACTGATGATGAAGACCACAAATGGCTACCGGAACTCCACAACGGCACCTATTTCAAGGGTGGCGATAAGATATCTCGATTAAGATAGTTGAGCAATTGTCACGAAGAACATTTAAATGTTTAAATATGACCAGAACTTTCCCGTGGCGTTGCTTGCGGCGAGCTTGAAATGTCTTAAAGTTTATTTTCAATAGACCCCGTTATCAAGCGGCCAGTTTGGTGGCCAACTAACATTACTGATGTGTAGACCCCTGACTTTAGTCGCAATGACGTTACAATAGGGTAGTTTGTGGAGTAAAGACCTTTCAGAATCTATTTTGATTGTGGATAACATAATTCATAATTATTCATAATTCATACAATTTATTGCACACATGTAAGTATAAAGCTCTTAAACTTATAAATACAGTTCAAATTGAAGCCTGTAACGACACAGCAATTTAATTAGCACTATTTGAAATTATGATAGTTACAATTCATATACATAGGAAGTAAGTATTATATTAACATACATTCACATCGAATAAAGATAAAGACAAAGATAAATAACAGCATTGTTCACAACATTTAATTATCTCCACTCCCCACTCATATCATTAAAAAACTCATCTAAAGAGAAATAAGCTTTCTTTTTTCCTTATTAGGTATGTTAGTGAAGAAGTGGATATATTCTGCTAGAAGACGTAGCCTAACCGCAAGTCATTTAGAACAACTTCTGATCTGTTACGGAGAGTCAGTTAACGAAAGAACAAAGTCGACAATTGACTTAAAGGTAATTTATATCGTGAATGCCTGATTATAAAAATTTAATTCAAAGCACCAATAGACTAGGTTGTCGTGTTAATTAACACCGTTCCATTTACTCCCCAAACTACCCTATTGTGACGTCATGGCGAATGAAGTCCGGGGTCTACACATTACTAATGTCCACATAGGAATCCAGGTGGCAAAATTTTATGACAGGTATCACTAGTATGACATATACTAGTGATCGCCCCCCGCATTGTATGTATTTTTTGTAAGTTTTGTTCTGAGTAAGTATGAAGTTCACACGGCATATTTTTTAAAAAGTGTTCTGCCCCTGTTACCTACATAGAAATTATTTTTTGCGTTTGTGAAGTCGTTTTTTTGTTTTTTAAAACATTTATTTTTTAGTTCTTTGAGCAATTGCTGAATGAGGAAAAATAGCCCCCCCCATTGGGCTGAATTATTTCAAAAAAGACTGGTTGAGTTTAGTGGTTTCGGACAGCGAATACAAAAACAGAAACTGAAAATCACACAGATCTCCAGATATCGATATTTAAAGCAATAATGCGAAGTAAAGAAAACCACGGTAGGCTTAGGGTATGCAAAGCTCTTCATAGAAAGAGTTGACCAGAGCTGGACCAAAAAACTTTGAAAGTTCAGCAGAACCCAACTCCGATACATTATCGGAGTTTTTACTTTGGGGTTAAACATTTCTTACCAAAGATGCGCCTTTATGACAACACAGGTTGTAGAATGTGCGGCAGACGTGGAGACAATTAAACACTTATTGTGTGAATATCATGCCCTCGCCGGAGTAAGAATGAAAATCCTCGGTTGTGGTTACCCAGAACCAAAAGATTCCAAGGCACTGCTATTGCGATTGCACTCCACTATCCGCTTTCTGGATGGGGTGGAGGCTGCATTATTGGATTAAGCACTAAACAAAAAGAGAGGTAAATACACAAAAGATCCCATAGGGTCGAAGTATATCCGTAAGGACCCCACCAATAAGACAGCCTAGAATAATCCATTTCAGAGGTTGCTACCAGATTTGTCATAACCTCCTGTAATAATAGTACTTACGGTAAAATGGAGTACTCCCACTGGGTTCGATATGTTATATTACGATATACGTTTTATTACGTTTTCTCAAACATGCAATGGAATGTTGGCGTTATGTTAGTTATTTTAGGCCTCAAAGTATCACGTTGCGGGCGGAACACCTCGAGAGAACTGTAAAGGAATTTCATACAAAATTGAAGGCCTAGGCCTGGAAGATTTTTTTTTTAATTTTTGTGTGTACATGGCGGCTGTGTTTATGAACAGCCTAAATAGCTGTTTTTTTTTTTAAATATACCTAGCCGTCCTTCCAACCAAAGCGTTTGCATAAAGGCACCAGGTATCAGGAGGGCAGAGGTTATTAGGGGTGCCTAGTGCAACTTAGATCGCAGGCGGTGTATGTAGCACGGTGCGGCCCGCGCGGCGGCGCAGCGGCGGCGGGCGGGCGCTCGCACCCGACACAGCGCGGATGACTGAGCACTGTACTTACTTTTAATGTTTTCATCACACTTGCACGTAAATAGCGTCATAACATGCTTGAAAAATCGACCGTAAATCCAAAATAATACCCGCGGGCCTTTTTTTTACCGTTACGCCCTACCGTGGGTAATAGCTTTTTTTTTAAATATAATACGTGGACTCAAACTATCATAATACGTCAGGAACCCAATTCTTGTGCCATTCGATATGAAGTTTCATTCGAGAGGAAATGTCAGTCGCATACAATTTTCTAAAAATGTCGCATATAAACTATTGATCTCGACTGTCACTAGAATCGGACTCCTGAACACGTTTGACATTATCTGTGGTAAGTCATAGACAATGATGTAGTCTGCCGCTAATTTATAAATACTGATTATAAACTGTGTGATTCCAAAATAATAATTAAAAGGGTGTCTTTGTGCAAATATTAAAATTTATATACCTATCAATAAAGACATGTCGTCATCAGAAGAAAGGGATAATGCGATTCCGCCTGGCATCGCCAACGCGGCTAAAATTATTAGTGACAATCGTAAGTTAAAAATATGATCTTTTGTCTGATTTTATTTCATTTCCTCGCAATTGTGATGAAAAACATTGTATGTTACACGGGTGGTAAAGGAAATACAAAGCTCGAGTCATTAAAGCCCTCAGCCTTCGGCTTCGGGCTTCTAACAGACTCTCGTTTGTAATTCTATCTTTACCACCCTTAATACACAATGTACTATTATGCACTCCTAGTATTTGACATTGTAGTTTTTGTTTTAATTTTTTTAATGAATTATTTATATGTTTGAGAAAAGCACTATACAAACCTCGGCGTGAAGTTGGGTTGCCAGCCTCGTAACTATATGAACTATATGAACTCAGCCGGTAACCCCCTACTTCCCGGCCTCTGTAGTAATGTACTATTATTTGTCGATTTCATTGTATGATTATTAGTTATTACTTAAATAAATTGCACTAAATAACATGTAACTAGTTTTTTAATTGTATCTTAATTTATGAAGCCTATTCAGATATAATAGTTATACAATTTAACTACCAAATCCCAATGGGAGACTATAATAACGTATCAATGTGATATTTAAATGGTCCATCATACTAATAATAGGATACTGATAGTGATATTACACTTATTTATAAAATTGGCCCATTAAATTACACTTAGGTACATTATACTTTTCTGTAATGATAGAAAAGTAAGTGTAATTTAAAGGGCCAATTTTATTATACTTATAATAGGTACGTTTTATTAAGAGTTTTTAATGATTCTGGGTTAGTTACATAAGACTTATAACTAACGATATTGGTCGTGATTATCTTTTTTTACATTCCGTTTCAGATGTTTCACAATTCCAAAATATACCATGACTGATATACAGGGTCTCCGGAACATAGAAGTCCAAAAAAAAAAATTTGGTCCCTCGTGTCGTGGGGTATCCGAATCACCCCCATGTATGTTCCGCGATTTTTAGTATTTTCGGAGATATGGATCATTTTAATCAGAATTTTGGTAAGTTTTTCTTATGTCCATGTTATGAAATAACCCTTAAGTTCATATATTATTATAATATTTTTTCAATGGTTTCTTACATTGATAGAATAATTATGAACTTAGGATGTTTTTAAAACTACATGTCAGTTTTTTTTCATGACAACTTTTTGTGTAATCACTAGTGATCGGAAATAGGTGAGCTAATTTGCCTAAACTTGATGCATGTTCATTCAATAATGTATTCCCATCTCTCTGACGCATGAATGAATATGCGTCAAGTTTAGGCAAATTAGCTCACCTATTTCCGATCACTGGTAATCACACAAAGTTTGTTTGTCCATACTAGGTGAAAAACAAACATGGGGTACAATTAGTATGGAGAAAGTAACTTTGTGTGATTACACAAAAAGTCATCATGAAAAAAAAGCTGGCATGTAGTCTGTAGTTTTTTTTTTGGACGTCAATGTTCCGGCCACCCTGTATAGGTACTTAATAATAATAAGAGGGTGAATCTTTATCGATAAGAAATACAATCACAATAAGTATGTCCCCTCCCTATTCGGTCGGTGAAATATCGGACGACCTTATAACCAATCACGTCATCGCTTTCTCTTTCCCCGCATCCCGTGCCTACCTCTTATTTTAGATTTAGACATTTAACAAAATTAGGATTATGCGGTATCTATTGGGGGTGAGCTGTGTTATGAATAAACATATCTTAATTTTATGGCGTAGTTCTGCATTTTTATTTTCCACATCGCCTGTACATTAAAAAACATTAAAAAAACAAAAACCAACAGTAGGCGAAATGTATTCTAGGTTTTTTCGGCACTAGTCAATTTGAAGTAGTAGTCACTTAAATTAAGCTTTAGGCAAATATCAAATGCAGTCAGATTGGGTTTGAGACAGTCCAAGACACACCCAGAAAATGGTCTTAGTTTTATAAAGACTTACTTATGTCCTGTTGTTTAATCGGTAGTTAAACTAACTAATGGTCAAAAAACGTTATTAATAGCTAAAATCTCAAGGAAATGCGTCAAATTTTCCATTCCTTTTTCGAATTTTAACAATTAGTTTAACTACTGATCAAACAACAGGGCCTTAGCAAAACGTCTAATGGCCTGTTGTTTGATCGGTAGTTAAACTAACTAATGGTCAAAAAACGTTACTAATGGTTAAAATGTCAAGGAAATGCGTAAAATTTTCGATTCCTTTTTCGAATTTTAACAATTAATATGGAAATATTTAAATTTCAATAACTTACTAATTAATATACCTAGAGATTTTACTAGCATGAGCGTCGTGTTGCGAGTGCTTGACATAATAAAAACATCGAGAATCCTGTTATCGATAAGTACCACTTCAACCACAACCACAGAAATATATTGTTAGATGCCGCTAACACACCCACTTCGCGTGCCAACGATCATGTAGAAATGGACATAATCCGTACATTTTTGGTCCTCACTAATTTTTTGTTTTATAACACACCGCATTGTTATATGAATCATAATGACATATGATTGTCATTTTTTCCTTGATGGAAGGATTTCGCTGTTTTCTTATTAGGTACTTCGATGAGTTCCAGAGGGCCCTGCCAAGATGCATAGCGCCAACTAGCGATTCTATTCGATTCGTTTTTAAACCAATCGCGTCGCTGGAAGATGACGTGATACGAAAAGTCACGTGATCTACCAGTGACGCGATTGAATTAAAAACGAAAAGAATAGAAACGCTAGTTAGCGCAATGCATCTTGACAGGGCCCTCAGGACATTGTGAATATTTTCTTAATAACTATATAATGACGTACGAGTATTTTCTCGATGACGTTGAAGTAGTGGTTATCAATAACAGGTTTGTCGATATTTTAATTACCTATGTCAAGCATTAGCCACATGTTGTTCCTGCTAGAAAAATATCTGGGTATACTAATGAAAGTAAATATCGCCTAGTTTTGCATCTGTGTGGGTCCTGCACCAATTCACAATGCAACTTGGCATTTTTGCAGCATCGTTTAAAGCCGGTAATCATTAAAATCGAATTATTTTTGTTGTATTTATAAACAACTGTTTGACACTACGTCAGAAAGTCGACTGATATACGGTTTAGCACTAAGTATTAGCTCCACTCCGCGAGGACATACATTGCGTGCCTTCTCTGTTACCTTCACTGTTCTCTTTATTTTTTTGTCATGTGTCACCATCGCCGAGCTTAGTAATGTACGATTTCCAACGACAGCACTCATCCGGCGGGTTGCAAGCTGTATTAATTCCATGCAAATATAAAATTAACTGCATTCTGTATAGACGCTTCAATTCCCTTAAGCACGTTGTAAAGGCGCTGCGGCACGATGCTGTCGGTGGGAATCGTAAATATTTTTTAATAATAATATGTGTGTCCACTGCAAAGAAGCAATTACACTTGTAAAGAAATTTTCACTCACTTTGATATTCAAGCTTGCATAAGCCTGAGGCCCTGACTTGATATCTCCAATAGTGACTTTGACATCATCGCTGTCATCAGAGTCCGTGTCGGCGTGTTCTTGACTTGCTGCATCCCCATTGGTCTTATCCTGCTCGTCTCGTGCCACATCAGTGAAGTGATCGTCATTAAAATGAGAGTCTTCATTTTCATCTGCCTCGTTGTCTTTAGCTTCTCTGTCCTTTTCTTTAGTTTCCTTAATATTAAAGTTCAGAAAACTTCAATTAGCACATCTAGCACATAAAAAATTGTTTGTTTGTACGCCTTTTCATTTAGGACCTTATTTGTAGATACAAGGAAGTTTAATCTTTACAGACAGACAGTTTATTTGTTATATACAGGGTGTTAGGTAATGAGTGGATAATCCTTGAATTGCGGATAGAGGGCACTTAGGACGTTATGAAAAAGCTAAAATAGGTTAAGTAAAAGTCACACGGTTTTCGAAATATTTGGACTTATAGGTTTTTTCGATCATAGCACCATTTTAAGTTAACTTTTTAAAATTTTATTTTTTCTCAATATTCTTGAATACTTATGTTATCATATAGGCATCAGTGGCATCACCATTAATGTGAGACAACAATGGATTTAAAAAAATAAAATCTCAAACTTAATTTTTGCGTTTTCAATCGTACATTGATCGAACTTTCAGCTCCCATGGTGAAAAAAAAATACACTACCGTCTAGTTGCCCATAAGCTTAAAAACATGCCGATTTATTGACAATTTAAAAATAGTAATTACCTTTTGAATTTAAAATCAAAATGCCAAAATAATGAAAAAAATACTTGCCCACCCACACTTTTCCTGATTTACTTTTTGTATCCCGGGCGTAGAATTCAAAACTTTTTGTTGCAAAAATGACATTAATGGCCACTAATTTAAATGCCATATATTCCAAATTTTAAAAATATGCCGACTGCTTTTTGTTTTTTTTTTCGAATTCCATTTTGAATTTCGCTATTATTGCGTAATTAATGGTGAATTGTTTGTTTAGGTTGTTGTGTTGTTTTTTTTTTGTTTAACTATTATTTGAACACAATACACACCGATAGAATATGCTCAAATGCATAACATTTATGGTGAGTGCCAAGGCGACGCTAGTGCTGCTGCACTTTTGTACGCTGAACGCTACCCAAACAGACTCCATCCCGATTACCGGATTTTTCCTCGAATCCATAACGCGTACAGGTAAGAGAGAGTTCTAGGCAATAGGATTTTCACACGTTGGAAATGAAAAGGGTGCAATCCTTGTGTTTTTAGAGTTGCATGCACTTTCCACCGTCGTCAGTCCGAGACTATTTGCTATTCCCGTACGGACAAAGAAGGATTTGCCGCTATTAAATCCAGAACATTTTCATCGTCTCGCTCCCTCGGTCTGCCATCGCTATTCCCTCCTACACCCTGCCCAAAAACTGCCTTCATGTAAGCGTGATGGATTTAAGGAAAAATCCGGTATTCAAGAATATACTATCGGTGTGTATTGTGTAACAATCTAAACACAAAATTCACCATTCATTACGCAATAACAGCGAAATTCAAAATCGAATTCGAAAAAATAACAAAAAGCTGTCGGCGTATTTTTTAAATTTGGAATAAATGGCATTTAAATTAGTGGCCAGTAATGTCATTATTGCAACAAAAAGTTTTGAATTCTACGCCCGGGATACAAAAAGTAAATCAGGAAAAGTGTAGGTGGGCATGTATTTTTTTATTATTTTGGCACTTTTATTTTAAATTCAAAAGGTAATTACAATTTTTAAATTTTCAATAAATTGGCATGTTTATAAGCTTATGGGCAACTAGACGGTAGTGTATTTTTTTTTCACCATGGGAGCTGAAAGTTCGATCAATGTACGATTGAAAACGCAAAAATTAAGGTTGCGTTTTTTTTTTATTATTTGTTTTCTCACATTAATGGTGATACCTATCTGATAACATAAGTATTCAAGAATATTGAGAAAAAATAAAATTTGAAATAAAATAGCTTAGAATGGTGCTATGATCAAAACATTGAACAAGGGTGTTCATTTTCGAAAAAAACCTAAATGTCCAGATATCTCGAAAACCGTGTGACTTTTACATTACCTATTTTAGCTTTTTCACAACGTCCTAAGTGCCCTCTATCTGTAGTTCAAGGATTATCCACTCATTACATAAAACCCAACCCTGTATAACAATCCAAATTGTGTAAACTTTTTTAATGCTATAATGGATTTTATAAGAAACTTTATTGCTCTAGTGCAGAAAAATGCCGCTTTGTTGAGGACAAAGCAGTATTAAGTGCAGTGTTAAGGAATCCACTTCATAGTTGGGAGAAAATGCCAGTGAGTTATTTGTACATATTACTCAAGAAAAGTTATATGAATGATTACTAAAATAAATAACGGTAGGTGACCAATTTACTGAACAAATAAATTAATTTTGTTACTGAATAAATTGGAAGCAGTTGCTCAGGATTGAGTGAAATGGAATTCCCTTCTACAAACCGTACGTCTCTGTCATCATCATCAAACAATTTGCCTTCCAAATTAATAATTATTCAATATTAATAACCATTATTCACAAATAAATTGATTATCTCATTATCTATTACAACAATAGAAATACAATAAACTTATATTATAAAAAAAATGGTCAGTATAAAAACATAAAAAACAAACAATAAATTAAATGGGTATAAAAATAAAAAGAGCACACAATTTATTTTTTACTCATTGTGAATGTCACAATCCGAAAATTCCATGTCTTCGAGATGAAAACCTTAAATACAGGATTAGTTGGTTCGGGGCTTTTTAAATAATTATTTAATTTACTAATTGTACATAAAACGATGGAAATGAAAATTCCGTAACACAACAAGTTTTTAAAAATAAACTACTAATTAATAGTCCAAAACGAGACAAAAACCTTTTTTTTAATTTTCTCCATGACATTTTTAACTTGAATGCAATACTGCCATGTCCTATGTTGATTTTGTAGTAGTTTTTGTCAATAAGGTTTGTTTTTAATAGTTTTAAATTTCTTTTTTTTATATGCAACATAGAGAGCAAATAAATTAAAGTAAATTGTATTCAAATAACAAGTTTATTTAATGCAGTCATCTCGTCTGTCTAGCTGTAGGGCTTAAAAAAATCTTAGTCTAGATGACGACAACACTTTATGCACTAGTGCATAAAATGCTATTTTATGCAGCCTATACCCAGCATAAAGAAGGACTCTACAAGCATGAGAATTGAAAAATCTATTATAGCATTAAAAAAAGTTTACACAACTTGGATTGTTGTATCTAATAATATGACAAAAAAACTGTCCTTTATCAAAGCACATGAAGCCCGGGATCCCGCAGCATATCCATACTAGCACAATAATTGTGGTCATTCACCCCGAGTGGCCTCCAAAACCCGATCACTGGTCATAACATACTATGTTATGTGGGGTAGTCCAATGGTATGGATAATATGTTATACAACAATGATAAGTCTTTGTGAATCCAGTAGTAGTACACACATTATGTACAGTCGACGTCCAAGATATGTTTACACTTTAGTGCCTTATCACTTTATCCACTATGACAATTTCATGTGGCAGATTAAACATGACATTAAATAGACAAGGTACTAAAGCGTAAACATATTAATGACGTTGACTGTACCACATTAAAAAATCCAGTGACTCCTTATTCTTGTAGATACTTACAACACAATAGCTTTTATAATACATTATTTTATAGCAATGAGAGCTAAGAACTAACATTTGGCCCTAAAAGTTCCCTTTTAACACTTTCATTGCCAAGATCTCTGATTTTCATGCAAAATGTACCCGCCTAGCGGGTCGGCGGCTATGAAAGTGTTAAGGTTCTTTTTACCTATGCGTTGGACAAGATAAAAGAGTAAGTTTTACAATACTTTCCAATATTTGTTTTTGGCCACTATACCATATTTTAGTTTGTTCTTTGTTCAAATTATTCACTTCTTGAATCCAATGCATCACTATTAGATTTTATGTGTATCAATATTTTATGGTATGACTATAGTGGTTGTCATTTTACTGAACTGTATTACAAGTCGGTCTTAAGTTACTGACTGACACCCCAACAGTCCTGGTCTAAACTGTCTCTGTCTCAAGCATAATTTGCAGGACAATCATATAAAAAATGTGCAATGGTCTTTCAAAAGTTTTTCATTCACTAATTTTGGTTTAAGATAACAGCTGTTAATGGCGTTCGAAGCTCATATGGAAGGGTAAAGTGCAACTTTGGATAGAGATACCCAATTCCGAGTCAAATGAGTCAATTAGTTTAAAATTTAACCTGGGGCCAGTTTCATAAAAGCTTGTAACTTGTATTACAAGTGGAAATCTCTTTTCTGAAACATACTGTTGGACCGAAAGTTCTGTTTATAATTATAAGCTATTATTTTATATACAATAAGCCCCAGGCCACATTTGCCCAGATTAGAAAAATATGTAAGAAAATAGAGAAACTATTTTATTCTACCTGTGTTGCAGTAGGATCAGCAGAGGCTTTTTGGGGCAGCTTTACATTATTAACTGGAGCCTTGCCTTCTCTCAATTCTCCAGGGCCGGCGCCATACAACCAGCTGTCGTCATTATCCTCGCCAGGTATTGCTTCAGCGTCGGCGCCTGCCATTTTCTCTGACATTTTATGCCGCAGTCTAACAGAATCACTAGTTTGTTACGAAGCCAAAAACCAGTTAACCTAAAAAGGAAAATACTTTTTTAAAACATAAGAAACAAATTAAAATTTGATCAGATCAGACTTCTACATTAAACAACCGTACAGTAGGTACGCGGTGCAGGCGTTTTTTTTTTTTAATGTTTATGTCCTAGATTCTAAGAACTTTAAGCCATTTCTTGGTTTTATATAGTCTTATTTGAAGATTATTTGGGGTTTATTTTTCTTCACTTTAAAATATTGCACTAAATTGTTTTCACTGTATTTTTAATATATTTAAAAATTGGTACGAAACGTTCAGGTATTTTTAAAATGTCAGTTAAGCGGCGTGGGGTATTATTTTACATATCGTTATCTCTTTCTAACTAACCTGTATTCTCGTAAGTAAAAAAGGCTCACTATACTTTTGTCGGAACCCAAAATACTTAATGCTGCCGGGTTTTGACAGGGAAGCCATTTTATGCGCCACCGTTCGACAGTACTTGAATTGTCAATGCGTCTTGTTTGTGTTTTAATAGTAGATTGTTCAACAAGGGACAAAACAAGCCATAATGACAAGAGATATTTAGCCACGCGACCGAGCGAGCGAGCGAGAGTGGCTATAGTTTGAGTGTCATTATGGTTGATTAGTCTCGCGTTAAACACTCTACTTTTCACTTTGAATGCGAGGAAAAGAAACGACGTTCAGTGCCACATCAGCTACGTAGAAAGAGTAGCAAATGCTACGGGCCTCGCGCATTGGGTGGCCCCGCGCACCCACGTCCGACCTCTAAAAAAGCGGCCTGTACACGTAGAGTTCGGACCGCAGGAAACGCCACGCGCCATTCCAATCTTCTTGCCGAACCGTACGTGTAAATGCAACTGCGGAGCGAAGATTGGAATAATCCAGTCGATATTCTCCAGCAGAATAACCTAAAACAAACCCCCACACAAAATAGGCGCATATCCAAGTTACCCAGTTGCAGAAACGAGCCCGCCACAACCTGTAACCTTAAAGCAAACCGGGGTCTCCTTATAGAATTTGCTACCGACCCCGTGCTTGCTCAATCCGGCACTGACGACGTTCTATACAAAACTACAATATTGATTATAAGAAAGTTTCTTACTAGGTAATTCGTTCCGCGGTTTTTCTTTTCCTTTATTATTTTTTTGTACAGTACCGCTTTAAATGCTTGCATATTTAGCCAACAGGTTCAAACTTGAAAACTATTTTAATACTAATTGCACAATGCATAATAAAATGAAGTCATCCTTAATATAATTAAACAGATTCATATTTGTAATTATTATTCGTGTTTCACGAAATTAAATCGTTTTTTTTAAATATTTTTGCACAGGTTGTCATTTTGAGGTTATTTCCATTGCCTAAAAATAGTCCATACACAATCACTGAAAATGGCAATAAAGGCAATAATCCTCCATTCACAAACACTGTGATTGGCTGTTTAGGGGTTTCCAAAGTAAATTAAAAAAAGTTTACTTTAATCCCTAGAGATTAATAAGGAGCTTTAGTCCCGATGTGCAGAGACTAAAGTAATATTTTAAGAGCATGAGAAGTGAAAAATATTAAATAGAGTCTGTCTAATGAAAGCTGAACCTGGATTTTTCTTGGCTGACGAGTCTGGCAACACTATTTAATATGTCGTTTGGACTTTGTTGTTGTTAGAAACTTGTCAATTCGAGATCTAAATTGATAAAAATACGGAGTAATCATGCCGTCGACGATAAGAGGCGGTGTCCGGGAGATTCTGTATACTATTATACAGAAGTACAAAGAAAAACAAGAAGAAAGAAAAGCATTATTGATGCAAAAAATTAATTGTTTAGTTACGGTGACCAAATTTATAGGTTAGTACGGCTTTAGTACGGCATGTTCATTTTGATACTTCTTATTTCTCTATGTGCAATCCTAAGTTTAATTTACCTTTTTCTGTCTATTATACGATGAGATTAAGAAATTAAACGAAATTAAATTCGTTTCAGAAAACCTGGACGTGCACGTTGACAAAAGTGTGCTGGAAAACGTAAAGCAGCTGAAAGAGGTTGAGGAAACTGAGTTAGCCTGCCAGACTCAGACGAAATATTTGGAAGAAGTATCTTCAATGACCGGTAATTACTAAAATTATCATTGTCTTTCCCTATATAATAGGTGTAGGTACCTATTGTCTGTCCCTATATCATGTTGAATCTCTTAGCATTCACAATTTTATTAAATTAATTTAATAGACAGATGATTAATGTAACTGACACTCATAGTTTCAATAAAACAATAAGGAGGTGTTTAGTTAAAAGATATCATAAACATATTATTTGATATGTATTTTCTGTGTGCGGAGCAAACAGCATTTTGTTGTTTATGAACCAAATGTACACTGTACAGTCGATTTCATAAATATGTGTACACTTTAGTACCTTATCTATTTATTTAATGTCATTTTTGATCGGCCAGATATAAAAGATGTTCGGGTTATATGAGTCTTCCTTGTTCTTAAACCGTTGCGATTAGAACCTCACCGATGCAATTTCATTTCACCTAAACCCAAATGTTTTTAGGGCTGTCGGACTGTACAATGGGGCTGTACTGCGCAACCACACAATGTATTTCTAAATGGTGTTCTGTTTATTTAACACTTTCTTTCTTCTTACAGATATCAGTGTTTCATCTTTAAAAAGAATAAGTAATGAGGGAAAATTAAACAACGGTGTCTTTAGTACTCCCGGAAAAAAGCGACCTCACAAGGCCACGGTGTCTAATTTGGATAGCTTTGACATCCAAGCTATCCGAAATAAAATAAATGAATTTTATATTGTAAAAAAACAAGTGCCTACACTCAGATGCTTATTGACAGAGTTGAGAGAAAGCATCGGTTTTACCGGATGCCTTGAGACTTTACGCCGAATACTAATGGCAAATGGATACGAATTTAAACAAAATACTGAACAACGTTCGATACTTATTGAGCGTTTTGACATAGCAGCTTGGCGACACCGCTACCTAAGGACTATTGCATCAAAACGTGCTGAAGGTAAAAAAATAATATACCTGGATGAGACTTACGTTCACCAGAACTACAAAACAAAAAAGGCGTGGCAGGGGCCTTCCACCCAAGGTGTAGTTGGCAATATCTCAGCTGGAAAACGATTTATTATTGTTCACGCTGGATCAGAAGATGGTTTTGTGCCTAATGCTTTATTAACGTTTAGCACAAAATCAATCAAAGCAGACTATCACCATGACATGAACGCCACAAATTTCAATAAGTGGTTACGTGAGAAGCTTATTCCCAACTTGAGTGAACCAAGTGTCATTGTCATGGACAATGCTAGCTATCACACGGTGCAAATTAATAAGGTACCAAATACCAACACCCGCAAAGCCGAAATAAAAGAGTGGCTGCGTTCTAAACAAATTGATTTTGAAGAATATTATACTGTACCAGAACTTCTTGTCTTGGCACATAAACACAAAGCAGACCCAATCTATGAAGCCGATGAAATTCTAAGGGAGCACGGTCATGAGGTTTTAAGACTTCCGCCCTACCATTGCGACCTTAACCCCATTGAGCTAATCTGGAGTTCGGCGAAGAGAAAAGTCGCGAGTAGAAATGTTGGCGTATCAGCAGCTGAAATTGAAAAAATTATTAAAGAGTCTTTTGACAGCATAACACCGGAGCGTTGGAAGAAAATGACTAATCATGTGCTTAATATTGAAGCTCAGTACAAAACCAGGGATGGAATAACTAAAGAACTAGAATCATTCATTATAAGTGTCCGTGATGATGACAGCACTAGTTCAGATGAATCATTAGAAATAGAGTATTTAGAATCTGATTTTAATTACAGTTCCTAGAGTCTTAGGGTATCATCTGAACTGGAACTACTGGAAGGTTCACCATCACATACACTTATTATGAAGCTTTCCAATTGATTAGTAATTCCATCCTTTTCCTTGTATTGGTTTTCGACATAGGTCATGGTCTGTCATCTTCTTCCATGCATTACATCAAAGGATTCCTTTAGATTTTTTTCAAATTCTGACGCCGATTTACCTATATTTTTGCTACCCACTTTTCGTTTTACAGTATTCCAAATGAGCTTGATCTGGTTTAGATCGCATTGGTAAGGTGAGAGTGTGAGCACTTCATGTCATGACCACTAGCTTTAGGAATTTTATCTGCCTCATAAATTGGCTTTGTTTTGTGCTGATTCACTAAAACGAAAAGTTCTTCTCTGTATAAACTTTCATCAAAATTCACAGACTTAGCACGGAGCCAGGCTTGTATTTCAGCTTCGCGTGTGTTTGTGCTTAGGGGCTTATTAATTTGTACCGCATGATAACCTGCATTGTCAAACACAATCACACTGGGTTCAAATAAATTTGGTATCAATTTCTCTCGTAAATACCTGTTAAAATTTGTAGTATTCATGTAATGGTGTTAATCTGCCTTTGTAGACTTAGTGCTAAATGTCAACATTGCATGTGCACAAATCCATTTACGGAACCAGCATGAATGATGATAAGTCTTTTTGCGGAGGAAATATTTTCTATTAAACCAGATGTCGACGGTCCACGGCCATGATCTTTTTGGCTTGTAATTTTGATGAAGATAGGTTTCATCAATATATATAATTGGCTTATTTTTGGCACGTTTCGTGGCTTTGGTTCTCAAGATCATTGTCGCAAGACTGCAATGTCATATCGTTCTATGAGCACTGAACGTTTTTTTTATTTTATTTTTTATTCAAAACCATTGCTCATCAGTATTTTACGTAGAGTCTATCTGGAGCCTGTAAAACCCATATTTTCTTTCAAATTTGCCAGAAGTGTTCTGAGTCGGAATTTGCTTTTTTACAACATAAAACTCATAGACTTTATTACGGATAGTTTTAACATCAAAGTTATCCAAGTTAGAAACCGTGGCTGGATGAGGTCGCTTCATACCAGGAGTGCTAAAGATTCCGTTGTTTTATTAGCCCTCATTAATTATTCTTTTCAAACACATGGTTGAGGAGGCGATGGCTGAGATCAGCGTCATACTCGTGAACGGGTGTTGTCAGTGGGGTCCTGTCTGTTCACGCTTGCAAGAACCTGTTTTCCAGTTACTTATTTTAGTTATCGTTCCTGACGTAGAGACCTCGTCATGTTGTTCTCCTAGTCACTATTTTTAATTTACTCAATGTTATTGAGCGTACATTTGTAACGACTAAGTTTGTGTTGTTAGAAATAATTATTAATTACTTTACTACCTTGTAATGTTACTTTTAAGAATAATTGTATTTTATGATTGGAAAAAATGATCTGCTGGAGTTTCTTGCGGCGCTTCTTCTCCAAGATATAATTGTCGTTAGATAGAGGTGTAAGGGTGATGAGAATAATGTTACCTCTAATTACTTTATTAAAAAGGTTGAATATAATATTCCTCATCATCATTGTTTTATTATGCTGTGTGCGACACAGACGAAAACCTCTCGTATCAATGAAATCTATCAACAGCACGACTAACACAAGTTGCTCGTGACTTGTTTGTCGCTCGGATCTCCCTTACTATCTAGTCTGTTACGATAGAGACGCACAGAGCGACAAGCGAGAAAATACAACTTGTGCTACACGTGCAGATCACTATATTTCCATGTCAAATATATTTCGAAAAACCAAATGTGCTCCAGTCACTGTCATCGTATTTTACCTAAAGTGCTTTTCATCAAAATATAGCGCTCGTAATAATATATATGAAAATATAGTACGCGTTTCCTCTTCCTTTGTGCCCACCAAAATAAATAAAATAATAAAAGTATCAATATCGTTTATTCCTTCATTGATCGGTAATACCATATCAAGATTTTTTGAATTTGCCGCTTTTTCCCAGGTTCAGCTTTCATTAGACAGACTCTAAGTGAAGTTTTCGAAATACATCTTGTTACGAAAGATGCAAAAGCCACTAAAAAAAAAAGTGGAGTTTTGACTTGACAGAAGAAGAAGCGTGTGGTGTGGTTACTTAGTTAAATTAAAGTCCTGTAAATAAGGAGTAAATCTCTTTAACCACACACGCGGTTGGATATCACACGCGAGGACAATTGTTTGTCCTCGCGTGTGATATCCATGGACTTGTTTCTTTAATAAGTCCATGGTGATTGTCTAAAACTCGATACTGGCGAAATACACCTTGTTAAACGCAGGGAGTGAAAACCATAAATTAAGAAAAAGAAAGTGGAGTTTCGTTACGATACCTATTACAACATTAAAGTACCTACACCTAAGTGTAAGGAACATTTTTTGTTATAATGACGAAATACAGTGTTAAAGGATGTGGAGCAAGAAAAAGTGGAAATCAACAAAGTTTAACATTGCACCGGTAGGTAAGTTTTAAGTTTTTATTGAAATATCGGTCAGTATTAACAATATTGCCTGGTATGTAACAAATTATTATTAAACAATATACCAGGATTAATCATGCATTATATAAAGATTCTGTTTTATTTTAGATATTTAAATAGTAATTTTGACAGATAGGGTTGTTCGTGAATCGTGATTGAAATATCGATAAATAAGTTACGGTGGATACTTTCGGCCTATTCGTCAGTTTTTATTAAATTACTAGCTCGTACCCGACGCCTTGCTGCCAATACTTCTTTTTGTTTTCGGTTTGTAGACCAGTGATTTAGACATAGAGTCTGGCAAACGAAAGCTGTCCACAAATATTTGACGAAACTTTATTATGGCAACATTTTGGGATTGTCAAAATTGTCACATTGAAGTTTTGTACTCGATTCGTTTTCCGTATACGTGCATCATATTTTCGTTGTGTTTATCCAAAATAATGCCGAAAACAATCAAAAGTGCGACGAGAAAGCTTCTGTTTACTATGATGGCCAAATTCAAATACTTGCAAAGCGATTTCATTCAGAAATATGCTGAAAAATTACGACTATTAGAATCAATCAATTCACTTTTAGGTTAGTATTTGGAAAACATATTGATACTTTTCGACTATTTTCAATAATCTTGCAATACTTCTCCCACTGTACTTATTATTTTCGTGGTTATTTCTTTTCAGGAAGTATCAACAATGAGGAGATAAAACTCAAAGTAGTGAAAATAGTAGAGGCACTGAAAACTCTCGAAGAAAATGAAATGTTGACATGTGAAACACGTTATTTAGAATAGATATCTTCTATGACAGGTATACTTATCACCTCAAATGTTTTAGACGTAATAAGATAAGACAGATAGATAGATAGATGTCAAGAGTATCTCTTTTTTTGTCACTAACCAAATGAATCATAATTATTTAAAATATATTATTTGAATTTGAATTTTGAATAGTTATAACAATAGTAAGTAAATAAATTTTAGTATCGGTTTTTCATACAAGTTTAATTGTAATCCAAACTAGGTATTGCTTCTACTATGGATGACAGCGATACATACATAAATGTATTTAAATATGAATATGTGTGGGATATGTGGATGGTTAAATTATAGTTATCTAGTTATGCATTAATCTTTGTATTACATTTAGGTTTTTGATGATTTTCAGTGTGTTCACAAGTCAACAAATTCCTACTCTGAGAACCCTGCACAATGAGCTAATAGATGCAATCGGATTCAGGGGAAGCTGTGAAACACTTAGAAAATGTTTGCACAACAATGGATTTGAGTTCCAAAACAATAAAAATGAATGGGCTTCACTTGTAGAAAAATTTGAAATTGCTGCTTGGAGACACAGGTACTTGAGAACAATACATGAAAAGAGACTAGAAGGTAAACAGAGTATTTACCTTGATGAAACATATGTACATCAGAATTATAAAACAAAAAAATCATGGCAAGGACCCTCAACTAGTGGTGTTACCAGTAATATATCATCAGGAAAAAGGCACATTATTGTGCATGCAGGATCTGAGGAAGGGTTTGTGCCGGAAGCATTGTTGGTATTCAGCACAAAATCAAAATCAGCTGACTACCATGATGATATGAATTCTACCAACTTTATGAAATGGCTAGAAGAAATGCTAATACCAAATTTAAGTAAACCCAGTGTACTTGTAATGGACAATGCGAGTTACCAAGTCAAACAAGTCAACAAACCGCCTACTATGTCCGATATTAAAGCTAATATTCGTATATGGCTTCAAAAGAAGAATATCATACCAAAGCTGAATTAATGTGTTTGGTGACTAATAATAAGCCTGCACCTGTTTATGAAGCAGAAGAAATTTTAAAAATACACAGTCATATTTATAATCACAAAATTTTATTGCTGCCACCCCAGGGTCTGAAATGCAAAATTTAATAAAAGAATGTGTGCGGAACGCCCCAAAACGCCGCACACGGCGACCGAAATCGTCCAGTATAGGCCCTTTGTTTATACGCGAACGCGCGGTTAATTTATATAGTAGGGCCTTGTAAATACATGAATAGACGATTAAGTTTTAGTGATAGTTTTCTGCGTTTGTCTTAGCTTATAAGTAGTTTTTAAGTATTCAAATAGGTAGATTTGTTAATAAAGAGTTTATTACTTGTGTTTCGTTATTTAGAACCCCTGCCGGGTAGGGTTTTGCCGTAGTTTACAGAATGTAAACAAACCTACCCGGCAGTACGCATGCGCCGTGGCTCCCCTCCACAAGAGAGGGCCACCATGCGGAGTGGGGATGTTCGCGCCTGCGCAGTAGGTGTTTTCCCGACCATGTGGAAATGGCGGGAAAATACCTACTGGCGCGAAAACTTTAAATTGTAAATATTTTCATAGTTTGTTAGTAAATAGTTAAGTTTTATATACTAGTTTGTAGCGCACATCGTTTGTAAGGTTTTCTAGTATGTAAGGTGTCCTATATGTATTAGGAAATAAGGAAAACTTCGAAAAATAAAGGAAAGTGGAGGGGGGGACGGAGGCTCGGTAAATTCGTATATAATGGGGACCCTCGGCCATAGAATTTGCACTCAAGAGCCACTCCCAGCCAGGGCAACATAGAAGAGCCTCTGCCCTCTCCGAAACGTCTGATCAATCCACCGAGCATTTTCTTCACCGAACCTGCCCTTTCAACTTCAAGAACCAGTCATAGGTGCGAGTCCGCACAGAATGTTTTCAATCGGTAACTGCTACTGACTGGAAGAAATACACTGATCACGTTATAAATGTTGAAAATCGGTACAAATTAAGGTATGGTATTGATGAAAACGAGTCTGAGACATTGATTATAAATGTTAGAGATGATAGCAGCAGCGAAGAAAGTAGCAGCAGAGAAGAAAACAGTGATTCTGATTCAATATTATCAGGTTTAGAATACTTGGAATCGGATTTCAACTATGAGTCATCATAAGTTTAATAATTTGTTCCTTAAAAATTAAGAGCCAATTGTCACTATTCCGGTTCTAAATAAAATTAATTTGTAATAACTTTGGTTTAATTTAAACTTCTACTATCCTCAAAACAACAAAATATTGTAACGCTAACTTGCTTAGTTGCTTACACACACGCACTAGGGCAGTTTCACAGATACCAAAGATATTAGGTTAGATAGGCTGAGCGTTTCGGTTGAAGCTGGTTTTTTTTTTGCAGTTTTTAATTTATCGTGGATATATGGTAGTCTTAACATCAAGTCGAGCTCGTGCACCACCCCTTACGCCACTGTTTTATTGTTTTTGGGAATTAAATAGGTTCTGAATTAAAAAAAACAGTAAAGGAAGTTTTCAACCAACTTTACATTAAAGTTACTACTTTTTGAAATTTATGTTGATTCCATAATACATTGACATAAAGGACGGTATCTTCTTATCTTTAGCTCGACTTAATGCAAAGACTTTACTATAAAGCCACTTTCAAAAAAAAATATTTACCGCCTCAGCCGCGACGCTTCACCTTAATACTAGAAGCTATTCCATTAGGCAAGTGCCAAGTGCAAGTTATAGCATAAGCATAAAAAATTACTTCAGACTTGTGTACACATTACACGTACATTTTTTATTCAAGTGACTTACATTTTTCATGCAACTTACCCTAGACACTTGATAGGTATAGGTTGGATAATATTTATTTAGTACTTGTGTACAAAATCTGCTCATCTAAATATAAATCTTTATCTACACTGATGTAAAAAGATCAAAAAATAATTTAACAATTCTGGAAAATGAAATAGTATCAACTTAGTTAATTCCGGTTTATTCAGTTTACAGTCAGTGTTTTCAGCTGCAGATTTTTTGAAATTGCCGCGGTTTCTCTGGGACAGTTTTCGTTTGCCAGACTCTATCAGTGTCAACTGCCTGTCTAAAATAATAATAATAATAATATCCGATCGCTACCAAACTTCAGAGGATCACTTCGGATACCCCAGTAAGGGGTATCCGAAGATTCCCTGTAAACTTCATCAAAATCGGTCCGGCCGTTTTGGAGTCCATAGGGGACATACATACAGATAATATATTTATGAGGATAATTCTGTAATTTTCTTTTCAGCCACATGCCACTCAAGATAATTCTACTACATTGACTGAAAATAGGCCAGATCTTACTCCTTTATGTTTATAAACTTTTATGGACACGAGAAAGCAGTGGCTGCGTTTGTCAAGGCCGTCGAAGACACCCCTAAGGACGCATGGGCAAAGTGCTTTTCTCAGTGGTTCCATCGGATCCTGCGATTTATTGATGTGAATGGACACTATTTTGAAAATATATAATAAAACTAATTACTTGCTAGTTTGCTCAGTTTTTGATATTCTAAGAACTTTCAGTTTGACCCTATTATAAATTACATTGATTGAGCTACATACTACTTTACTTTATTCCTTTTTAGCCATTAGTCTTTTGTTTTTTTATAGCGGACCTGATTCTACGTGCACATCGCTTAAATAGCCTAAAAGTAAATTGTCTAATTTTTAGACTTAGTTTAGATGGCAGATTTAACAAGTGCTATTCCAGTATGTCAATATAATATTGCATAAGACCGCCTAAAATAAGAAGCGTCAGATTCAAATTAGCGCTGTCATTTGATGATGACAGCTCCTCATAGAATAGCAAAGTGTTTTAGCGACACCTAAATAAAACTAGGAAGTTTAGAGGCCACTGTAGAATCGGGTCCAGCGTTAGGTTTTTTTAGATGTGCAGTTCAAAACACTGACACACACAAAGTAGGTAGGTTAGGTTTGCGAGGTAACTTTAAATGCCCGAAGGGTAAACCGGAAATAGGACTCCGCTAACTTGTTGGATAAGAAGGGAATTTAGAAAATAAATAAGGCAGTGGACCCGATTCTACGTGCACATCGCTTAAATAGCCTAAAATTACATTACGTCTAATTTTTAGACATAGTTTAGACGGCAGATTTAACAAGTGCTATTCCAGAATGTCAATGTAATATTGAATATAGACTGTCTAAAATAAGAAGCATCAGATTCAAATTAGCGCTGTCATTTGATTATGACAGCTGCTCATAGAATAGCAAAGTGTTTTAGCGACACCTAAATAAAATTAGGAAGTTTAGCGGCCGCTGTAGAATCGGGTCCAGTTGCGAACTTAGACCACTTGCTTCATAAGACCAACTGCGTTTTAGACCACTTGCTACTTATACCAGCTACGTTTTAGGCTGCTTGCTATATAAGACCTGGGGCACGTTTTATAAAGCTACAAGTTACAATTTTACAGGTCTAAACTGGCAACACTGCTCAAATAGCTGGTCGTCTTTGGTCGAGGTTGTGTCAAATGGAAACTTTTAACCTGTAAATTGTAATTTGTAGCTTTATAAAAAAGGCCCCAGACCAGCTGCGTTCTAAACCACTTGCTACTTAGACCAGCTGTGTTTTAGACCACTTATTATTATTATTATTATTCAGGGAGTGGCTATTCAAGGCTCCAGAGCCTAGTATCACTTACTGCTTAGACCAGCTGCGTTTTAGACGAGACTATACTAACCCGATGAAACTACGACGCCTGCCTATTATTATTATTATGTAACAACAATCCCGTCCGAAATAAATTATTGATATTAATGTTATTATAAATAAAAAGTTTAAGCTTTAAACCGTAATTCAGATATTCGTAATTAAATCGTGAGTGTTACTAGAACGTCAAAATAAATCTCTATGCATTATGTAATCTGGTTTATCGATAAACATGATTACTACCTCCATCACTATAACAGTTGACAATCCGCCATTTTATGCGCCATAAATGTCAAAAACTGGCACGTTTTTTTCGTAGGAATTTTGGGTCCTTTAGTTTCTATAGTCAAAGTTTTAAACACTTCACTTAATGCACAGGCGAGAATTAGTTAGTCTTTGGAACTCAAATGTAGGGCATCTGAAGATAATGTGTTCAATGTCACCAGTTGGTAGTGAGGGCATTGAGGTATATTAACTAGAGTGGAGGTAACCACGCATAACCCGACCCACTTCAGATAAGCCTGCAGGCTCATTACGGCCATTTTTCAAGTTAGTTGTCAAACGGACGCCGACCGTAAAATAAGCTGCAAAAATGGGGAAATTCGCGGTGTAACAGTGCTTATCAAAGTCTGAAAGACACACTAAGGCAAAAATAATTACTTTTCACAGGTTAATATATTGTTTCTGTATCTAAATGAATGTAATTAACAATAAGACTTTAATAAAATATCAGATATTATTATTATAGGCACAGTGTTGCAAGCAAAGCAGAGTTTTAGGGGGAATTCAATATTTTCGGCCATCCGTGAAATAAATAAAATTAGTTCTAATAATTAATGTTTCTAAACGTTTACACTTGTGGGCGCTTAACTTGACTTCTTGAACATTAACAAGTTACGTACTTAATAGTGGTGCGGTGTAGTCTTATGCCGGCACCAC
This sequence comes from Acleris literana, assembly GCA_946894065.1. Lineage (NCBI taxonomy): Eukaryota > Metazoa > Arthropoda > Insecta > Lepidoptera > Tortricidae > Acleris > Acleris literana. The sequence goes on along the minus strand of OX335668.1, from coordinate 38,032,115 downwards.
ACTTCGCTATTCGCTATTCGTTATTCGGCTTATGCACCTACATTCGACGAAGTGTGGAGGGCTTATTCGTCTATGTTTTCTTTATTCGTACGCATAACGCATAAGCGCGATAGCAAATATTATAATGCCGGCACCACACTTCGCTATTCGCTATTCGTTATTCGGCTTATGCGCCTACATTCGACGAACTGTGGAGGGTTTATTCGTCTATGTTTTCTTTATTCGCACGCATAACGCATAAGCGCGATAGCAAATATTTCAACAAATACGGCGCAGCCGCATAACGAATAGCGAATAGCGAAGTGTGGTGCCGGCATAACAAATACGGCGCAGCCGCATAACGAATAGCGAATAGCGAAGGGTGGTGCCGGCATTATATCTAGATATTTGGAGTTCTTAACTTTAATGGAAAACAATCAAACTCAACAACTCAAAACCACATATATATATATATATATATGTATAGCTCAAGCAGTAAAGAAGTTAGGCATACTTTTCGAGATAAATACCTACTCTCCAAATGAGCGTAAGGAGTGTCCTTTAAATTTTTGTAAAATTGAAAAAAGTTGTTGTTTGTTGTAGCAGCCAGCTAAATCGATATCTGAGGCTCGTTTCATGAAGCTGCAAAGCATGGTGTGGTCTGCGTCAACGAATCCGTTAACAAATTGAGAAAAAGTAGCCGCCGTCTTGAACTTTTTAGTTTTTCCTCGAATTACTTCCGAAATTGATATCTGGGGATCTGTGTGACATCCGACCACGAATCTGCTGACAGAATAAAAAAAAAGTAGCCGCCATCCTGAACTTTTTAGTTATTCGACTGATCGCTTCCAAAATCGATATCTGGGGATCTGTGTGGTCTCCGACAACGAATCCGTTGACAGAATCAGAAAAAGTAGCCACCATCTTGAACTTTTAGGTTGTACGACGGATTGCTTCCAAAATCGATATCTGGGGATTTGTGTAGTCTCCAACAAGAAATCCGTTGAAAGAATGTGAAAAAGTAGCCGCCATCTTGAATGTGCTTATCGGTGAATGTAATACCATATTTTTTAAAGTTTTATGTTCTTGATGACTTTCAACACCATTTCACGGAACATGAAGGCATTTTGAGTAATTTCTCGAATTGTGTATATTTTTTATGACATGTTTCTAACTCAAACGGGAGGCGTACGCATAGGTCTCAAACATGGTTGCCACTGACAGCGGTCATCGGCGCTATACCGTACATATACTAAATTTCGCATATGAGAGGTGAACATCGGCTGCCTTGTAAGCGGTATCTATTGGGGGTAATTTTGAATCTGCCATATCTTCTAAAGTATTTATTTAAATAATATAGTATAACGGACAATTTTAATCTACATTAAATGCCCAAGGTAACTAACGTATTTATCTGGATAAGAATAAATACTGAATTGGAGAAAATAGCTTCGCAAATAATATATTATTTTTAATATTTTTTTTAAGATAATAATGGTTACTTTGTGTCTATTTTAGGAGATAAACATATGCCATCGCGGACTTTTCTTCAGTTTTTTGAAGAACTACAATTCCTCAGTTCATTATTTTGATATATCTCTTAAGGTTTAGCCAGCGTTTGCAATGTAAGCGCAAAAAAAATTGTTTATTTACGACATCACATTAGAAACATTTGGGGACAATTAAAGCGCAAGGATTGAAACGTTTCAATCGTCCACACGCAAGTTGTTTCTACCGTCCCCCAATTACAGTTTTTACTTCAAGGTCAAATATCACTATCACTATCACTATCATCATCACTATCATCACTATCACTATCATCACTACATATTATAAAACAAAGTCGCTTCCCGTTGTCTGTCTGTACTTATGTATGCTTAGATCTTTAAACCTAGGCAACGGATTTTGATTGTTTTAAATAGATAGAGTGATTCAAGAGGAAGGTTTATATATATAATACATGCATAATATAGTAGAGAAACACTGATAATTTTAGAGGTTTCTAATGTGATGTCGTAAATAAACACTATTTTTTGCGCTTACATTGCAAACGCTGGCTAAACCTTAAGATATATATCAAAATAATGTGCTAAAAAATTGTAGTTCTTCAAAAAACCTAAAGAAAAGTCCGCGATGGCATATGTTTATCTCCTAAAATTGACTCACAGTAACCATTTTTAGCTTTAAAATTTTATTAAAAAATAATACGTTATTTGCGAAGCTATTTTCTCCAAATCAGTATTTATTTTTATCTAGATTAATACGTTAGTTACCTTGGGCATTTAATGTAGATAAAAATTGTCCTTTACACTATATTATTTAAATAAATACTTTAGAAGATATGGCAGATTCAAAATTACCCCCAATAGATACCGCTTACAAGGCAGCCGATGTTCACCACTCATATGCGAAATTTAGTATATGTACGGTATAGCGCCGATGACCGCTGTCAGTGTCAACCATGTTTGAGACCTATGCGTACGCCTCCCGTTTCAATTAGAAACATGTCATAAAAAATATACACAATTAGAGAAATTACTCAAAATGCCTTCATGTTCCGTGAAATGGTGTGGAAAGTCATCAAGAACATAAAACTTTAAAAAATATGGTATTACATTCACCGATAAGCACATTTTATATTTGACCAATAATCAAGTTATAATGGCCTTTTTCGTAACGTAGGAATACAATATTTGGTCGATAATTTTTCCGATTTCGAAGATATTTGTGAAGTATATTATTGATAGTCATATTTTATTGGTTACTATAGTAACGTTTAAACAACAGTCGCTATGGGGATATTTATTTTAGGTAAGAAGGTTCACTGCTTTGCCGTTCATGATCGAACTTTTTAGTTCTGTGCGCGATTTCCGAATGAGGAAAAATAGCCGCCACCACGGGCTGAATTCTTTCAACATAGACTGGTTGTGTTTAGTGGTTTCCGACAGCGAATACAAAAACAGAAACTGGGAATCACACATATCTCCAGATATCGATATTTAAAGCAATAATGCGAAGTAAAGAAAACCACGGTAGGCTTAGGGTATGCAAAGCTCTTCATAGAAAGAGTTGACAGGAGCTGGACCAAAAAACTTTGCAAACTCAGCAGAAGCCAACTCCGATACATTATCGGAGTTGTTACTGGGCACTTTGGGGTAAAACATTTCCTAGCAAAGATGCGCCATTATGACAACACAGTTTGTAGAATGTGCGGCAAAGAGGTGGAAACAATGAAACAAACACTTATTGTGTGAATGTGATGCCCTCGCCGGAGTAAGAATGAAAATCCTCGGTAGTGGCTACCCAGACCCAAACGATTTCAAGCCACTGCCATAACGATTGCGCTCGCTCGCTGTTACTTACTTATATGTATACTAATAAAGAAATAAAAGCTTTTAAAATTATTAATTTAAGGAAATTGGTAGGTCCTGTAGTTACATTGAGTTTTATTTTTATGTTGTTTTTCATATTTTTGAATACAAAGTATATATAGGTAAATAAATTAATAAAGGTAATAGGTAAATAAATTAATATTGGTAAATAAAATAAGTTTTGCCTCGTGTGGTTGCCGAGTTAGAATAGTGCCACTCCATGTCTTCCCGTGGATGTCGTAAGAGACGACTAAGGGAATAAAGGCTTGTAGTACTGTTAGGCGATGGGCTTGCAACCTGTCACTAATACGCTGGTAAACATCTTAGCCTAATTGTGCAAATTGTGGTTATAGAATTATCAACAAGTTTTTAGAGATGTTTGTAATTCTGTAGCTCTGCCTACCCCACTCTGGGAACGAAGGCGTGAGATTATGTATGTATGTATGTAGGTTATCAACGAGAGGTAGTGTTTATTATTTAATTTTGTGGATTTAAGGAATAAAACTCAATTTTTCTTATCTTAAGATTATGTTGTAAATATTCAGAATATGTAATTAGGTACCTACATATTTCCTTCCTATTCGGTCATTGAGGTATATTAACTAGAGAAGCAAATGTCAATCAAAAGCGACGCATAAAACGTGCCAACTACTAATAATCGCGACGTAGCTTTGAAACCAATATTTGAACAAAAAAACGATATCTATCTCTTTAACACTAATACGCTAGTAATACGCAGTCATCAATAGACAAAGATGGCGAGCTCACCTGATATGAAAAGTTCAGTATTGCCTACAACATGAAAATTTCCCCCAAAAAATCGAGTAAATTCTTTGATAATATGAATCGATACCATTAATATATTGTTTTAATATTTAATTTTGGGTGATTCCACAGGCGTTTCAAGCGCCGTCAGTCCGTTGTCGTAAGTATTTAAGAAATAGGCGATAATATGCTTAAAATTCGATCAATTGTGGCAAGAAGTAGGATAACAGTATAGCTCTGTGTGAATGTTAGCTGCTTGGTGTAGCTCATTCTTTCAATATTTATGACAGCGGACTCACGGCGGTTGAAACGCCCGTGGAATCACCCTTTTGTTTCATTTCTCGCTTACAAGAATGGTAGTAATAAATTTGAAATTATTTTATTTGACGACCCTGCCTATAAAACTAGCGGTCCCGGGTTTGATCCTTAGTTTCCAAATGGTTTCCTTCGCATTTTATATTCTTTCTTATTTTTTTAGTTATTCGAGTGATTGTTTCCAAAATCGATATCTGGTGATCTGAGTGGTCTCCGACAGCGAATCCGTTGTCAGGTTGAGAAATCGTAGTCCCCATCTTGAACTTTTTAGTTATTCGACTGATTGCTTCCAAAATCGATATCTGGGGATCTGTGTAGTCTACGACAATGAATCCGTTGACAGAATAAGAAAAAGTAGCCGCTATCTTGAACTTTTTAATTATTCGACTGATTGCTTACAAAATCGATATCTGGGGATCTATATGGTCTCCGACAACGAATCCGTTGACAGAATTAGAAAAAAGTAGACGCCATCTTGAACTTTTAGGTTATTCGACGGATTGCTTCCAAAATCGGTATCTGGGGATCGTGTAGTCTCCAACAAGGAATCCGTTGACAGAATGTGAAAAAGTCGCGTCCATCTTGAATTTTTTAGATATTCGACTGATGGCTTCCAAAAGGACTTGGGCAGCATTCTTTCAAAGTCGATATTTGGGGATCTGTTTGGTCTCCTATAACCAGTGATCGGAATAGGTAGAGCTAATTTGCCTAAACTTGACGCATATTCATTCATGCGTGAGAGAGATGGGAATACATTATTGAATGAACATGCATCAAGTTTAGGCAAATTAGCTCACCTATTTCCGATCACTGCTTATAACTCTCAAAATTGACACTTGAATGACATATTAATACAAGACTTTGTTTAAAAGCTTTCAATTCTTGTATTTTTTAATTATTAAGCTTTTTCACCCATGACGACCAGGTTTATCTATGTAGCAAAAAGTTTCTATCGTATTTAGTGGTTTTTTATTTATAAAAATACCAATTTTTTATGTCCTAATGGAAGTTGTTCCCATAAAAATTAATGATCATTGAGCTTAAGAAAATTCCACTTTGCCTTTACCCTACTAAAATGTATGGAAAACGTTTTCTTTGATTTATGGGTATTCTAGTACTCTAACCTCAGTTGGTCTCAAAGAGTGTTTTAATCCTTAATGGAAATGGGATCGATTGACATAAAAAAAATCTCAATTCTGACGATTTTCTCGCTGATTGTACATTTTATCAAAAATCTGTGAATGTCGATTGTCATCAGTCAAAAAGTTGGGAAAGGTCTCCTACGATCATTTTCGCGTGGCAGCAAGGGATCTGGTAGCTGCCCTTAATGCCCCATCTCAACTTTCCACCCTGTATTGTTATATTTGTCAGACGTTCCAAATGGCTACGCTTGTGAAAAACATTTTGACGCTATGGATATTTTACAAGGAATGCATCGCAAAACGCTTAAAAGATGGGGGCTACTTTTTCTCAATCTGTCCACGGATTTATTGTCGGAGACCACAGAGTTCCTCGGATATCGATTTTGGAAGCAATCAGTCGAATAGCATAAAAGTTCAAGATGGCGGCAACTTTTTTACATTCTGTCAACGGGTTTGTTATCGGAGATCGCACAGATTTCCAGGTACCGATTTTGGAAGCAATCAGTCGAATAATTAAAAAGTTCAAGATGGCGGCAACTTTTCCCCATTCTGTCAACGGATTCCCTGTCGGAGACCACACAGATTCCCAGATATCGATTTTGGAAGCAATCAGTCGAATAACTAAAAAGTTCTCGAAGGCGGCTACGTTTTCTCAATCTGTCAACGGATTTGCTGTCGGAGACCACACAGATCCCCAGATATCGATTTTGGAAGCAATCAGACGAATAACTAAAAATTTCAAGATGGCGGCTACTTTTTTTTCTGTCAGCGGATTCGTTGTCGGATATCACACAGATCCCCAGATATCAATTTCGGAAGTAATCCGAGGAAAAATTGAAAAGTTCAAGATGGCGGCTACTTTTTCTCAATCTGTTAACAGATTCGTTAGACCACACCAGTGGCCCTTGCCAAGATGCACTACGCTTAATACTAGCGTTTCTATTCGTTTCGTTTTTAAACCAATCACTGGTACATGACGTGATACGAAAAGTCACGTGATCACTACCAGTGACGCGATTGGTTTAAAAACGAAACGAATAGAAACGCTAGGTAGCGTAATGCATCTTGGGAAGGGTCTCAGATATCGATTTTGCTTTAACTAGCTGAGATACAATAAAGAACAACTTTTTTCAATTTTACAAAAAATTTAGGTCACCCTTACGCTCATTTGGATAGTAGGTATTTATCTCGAAAAGTAGGCCGGCCTAGCTTCTTTACTGTTTTAGCTAAACAGGGGTCCCAAGACTATGGGACATGAAGGGAAAGTACCTTAAATCGGGTAGATAGGATATTTTACTGTAAGAAGACTTTACGTTATTTTTAAACGTTAGTAATACTGCATTCAACAATATTCTCAAAATTATTTGCTTCGTCTGGGAATCGAACCGACTTAAATGTGAAAAAAAATCATGCGTATTTTTATGATGCCAATCGAAAGAATGAACAAAAAATAATAATTCTTCTTAAGTAACATAGTATCTTAAAAGAAAGGAACAACGTGGAATTAACCATTTTAAGCAAAATAAAATCTCGGGTGGCAACACTGGGCCTACAAAAATAATATCTGCTATTTTATTAAAGTTTACGTGTTAATTACATTAATTTGGATACAGAAACAATATATCAACCTGTAAAAAGTAATTCCTTGTGCCTTATTGTGTCTTTCAGACTTTGATAAGTACTCTTTCACCGCGCATTTCCCCATTTTTCGCAGCTTCTTTTACGGTTTGCGACTGTTTGACAACTAACTTGACAAAATATGGCCGACTGGTGACTGCAGTCACCAATGCCGTGGCAACGGTTTATGCGTGGTGACTGCCCCTCTAGTTAATATTCAGGTACCTCAATGTATTTGGTTATCAAAGAGAAAGTCTGTTGATTAGGTAGTTAATAAAAAAAACTTATTTTCTCAAACATGCAATGGAATGTTGACGTTATGTGCCTCATAATAGGCTGCGAAGTATGACGTTTCATGTGCGGCTAGGACAAAAGGTCGATAATGGAATTTCATACAAATCTTGCAGGCCTAGGCCTGCAAAGTCCTCTTTTTTAATTCTCTATATGTCTTCGGCCGGCAACCCCTTTTGTCCCGGCCTTTGTAGTAATGTACTATTTAAGGTTGTTTGTGTTGTAAATACTTACGTACTTCCTGTTGTAAGTTTAAAAATAAATCTTGGATTGGGTTAATAGGTATTGTTTTTTTTTTCAGGAGAAAATTCAAAATATGACTCCAAGAAGTCCTTTTAATATAGATCGTAGAATTAGGGATAATAGTTAATAGAAACAATTTACGTCTTAATGATGAAATCAAAGAAGAAAGGGAAATCAGAGGGCCCTGCAAAGATGCACTACGCTAACTAACGTTTCTATTCGATTCGGTTTTAAACCAATCGCGTCACTGGGAGATGACGTGATACGAAAAGTCACGTGGTCTACCAGTGACGCGATTGGTTTAAAAACGAATCGAATAGAAACGTTAGTTAGCGTAGTGAATCTTTGTAGGGCCCTCAGGCTGTGTAATAGAAGAGAAAGTAATTCTTTGCGAAGAAATAGGGAATCGTCTATTGAACGTGACGTTCGTCTTATAGTTGATAGGGATAGACATAGATCTTAGCGAGCCAGAGAATCTTCTACTGAACGTGACGTTCGGCTTATAGGCGACAGGGATAGATATAGATCTCAGAGAGCCAGTGAATCTTCTACTGAACATGAACGTAAGTCCACAAGTACTAATTTATGGCCAAACAAAGTGAATTCTGCATTCCTCTGCAAACCTCTTCTGCAAACCTCTATGCAAATGCACCTACCTATCTAAAAATAATTTCACCGTTTGAAAAGTATATTATTCCAGATGAACTTGGGTTATTTCTCTACTTATATTAACCGAAGCGAAGCGAGGGCGGGTCGCTAGTTACACATAAAAACTATCCGAACGCTGATGATTGGCAATAATAAACATTCGTTAATTTATCACAATCACGCTAAAATAGTTTAATCAGTTAAAATACAAGAACAACCAAAGTTATCAAGAATTATACAAGATGAGGAATAGTTACTTTTGACCAAGAAAAATTATAATTGCTCCGTGACACCGCTGCGTTGCTCGGTCGCTCGTGTGCTATTGACCATACTACCATAGACTAAAATATGGCTGACCGAGTGCTGAGTGTTGCGTCATACTCGTAGGTATTATAGTTTTCGAGAAATAGGACTTGTTTCAGTCATGAGTCATGACGTGTTTCAATTGTCCCCGGTCTACCCTACTGAGCTTGGTCCGACATGCCCTTGTCTGGCTTTTTTAAATTAGTTTTCTTCGTGGAAATATTAAAAAAAATAATGGACTAGGTTTAAAAGGGAGAACCGTTACCGCATTTGTATGGAAATTTTTAACTTTACAATCCTCTTAAGTAACTTCTTGGTACCTATAAGTTTAATATAACGTAGGTACCAAAATGTTGTACTTATTGCAAAACAAGCGCAAAATAGGTAATAGAGAGGTAGGTATAACGGTGTTATCTACCGTACCTACCTACCTAATAAAAACCGGGCAAGCGCTTATCGGACCATGCTCAATGAAAGCTTCCGATGCCGTTTCTGCAAACACAAAAATCTATCACAAAACACAACAAACCTACGTTTGAACTAATTTTCTAATTAAAGTCATTTGGTGCTGTCCTAGATGATTTCTAATAGAGACCTATAAATACTTTAGTCGCCTGTAGCTTCGGAACCAATCGAGTCTACTTACTTGTGATGAGTAGTTTTCCTTTTAAATTAGTTTTGTGTTTTCATATAAAATATTTTCTAGATTTTTATTACTAATGGCTCTTGCAAAAATTACACTTTTTGAGTTAAATTTTTCCTCTTTATTTTGTTCCTGAGTAAAACCTCAGACAGACGAACAGACGGAAATGGCGAAACTAAAAGGATTCCTTGTTGACTACGGAAACTTAAAAAGCTTGTTGAGCAGGCAGTGTGATTGGGAGCCAAGAAGGGATGTAAGTATGTATTCATACTATGGAGGTAGGTCTGTATAGTTCAACGTTCCATAGTTTCAGACGGCTTTGTATGAGGAAGGGGTAGATTCGGATTTTGTGGAAAGAGACGAACACACCTCACACGTCTGTAGGGGTTGTTTGGCTACTACGCGCCTGCGCGCTTACTTCGCGCCACTCTAGTTGCTAGCTAGCTTGTTTGTAATGTCACACTCACTACAGATGTTCTAAGGGGAAGCATTTTGTCTTCCGTCATTTCATTTCAACGCTCGTTATATTAATTAAGTAAAATGTGCGTTTGGACTTATTTAATACTGTTATTTCGAAGTAAAATGATCAAAGAGTAGTTACTGCAATGTGTATTGTGTAAACTGTGCGTGCAACTGATAATTATCTGGCGTCTTAATGTCCACGAGTTCGTTCGGCACTAACAAAGCGGCGGACATTTTATTTTGAGTACCTATTCGATAATGTAGAGTTGAGTGGAAAACATTCATGTCGTTTTATGGTTTTAATGTAAAACACCGTTCGTTTCCACCATTCGTAAGTACATACTGTGGTTTCCTTATGATTACTAGTATTTTGCCTTTATTAAACCTCTTAAAAAGCTGTTTATCAAGTTTATTTACGGTAAGGAGTTCTATATTATGACAAGTGATAGGTAATTTGAAAAGAGGATTTAACTTTTTATTGTTATATTATAGCTCTTCGTGTTATCTAAAGGTAACTTGTTTGATATCGACCCGTTTCGTTATGGAGGTTCTCGTTACTTGTAAATCCGCGCGCGCGGCTTCCCCTAACCTCTCATCAAATTAGTAACATTACATATAAAAAGAATGTAGAGATAAATAGTTATTATGATACAGTGATGTGTTGTTTTTCATGTTGCAATAGCGATGCCGAGGGTGAAACGAGGGCCAGCAGAGGGCGAGGCTGAAGTGGTGGTCCGCGTTGGGGCGTCGCCGTCGTTAACTACGCTATTAGATGACAGCCCCAGCCAACCCATCAGCTATCATCTGCTGGATCACGGATACGGTGCTACGCCGCAACATCAAATCAGGCGAGAGGCGCCCTCTGCACCACCTAAGACATCTGAAGTAAGTTTTCGTTACTTTTACCTATCCTATATTACTACTATTTTTAGGAAGTAATCAGGAGACAATCACTATTTATAGCTTGGCAGTTGGCATAAATGAGTTAGATGAGGTGATAAATTGACCTTAAATATTATATACAGTGTGTTAATGTTATACGAGCAAATATTTAAACTAAATGTGGGTCTACAAATCATATAAATAAGGAATTACGTTAATATCTTCAATAAATTTTGCATAATTAATTTTTAAAGGGTCCATCGAGCAGCATGTATTATTGCAGTTGAAAACTCTCAGTTTTGTTCAGAGCTGCCGTATATTATAAAATAATAATAAATATCAAGGGACAATCTCACACAAATTGACCTAGTCCCAAACTAAGCTCTAGGCTTGTAATATGGGTACTAGACAACGATATTAATACTTAAATAAAGAAATAAATAATTACATACATAGAAAACTTCCAAGAATCAGAAACAAATACTCATGCTCATCACTAAAATATCTGCCCTTACTGGGATTTGAACCCAGGACCGCTAGCTTTGAGGCAGGATCACTACCAACTAGGCCAGCGTGTCGTCAATATTGATATCCAAACTAGTGTTATTGTGGTAGTAATTGTAGATATGAACTCTATGTTTTGTAAAAACAGTTTTAATTACTGTTATTATTGGTTTAAACATGTAACAACAACTAATGAACCTTAGTGAACATATTCATTCTTGCGTCTATTTACTTACTTATCTTGCTGTCCATTACATTACATCACACATTTTAATGGCACTGGTTTAATTACATTTATTGCAAAGCATATGTACGCATTTCATATTAATTTATCGGTTTAATGTTTTATTTCCTTAAGTTATTCACCAACAATGTACTGAAATTGAAATAACAGTCCTGACGATTTTTCGGGTATTACTCAGAGCGTTTGAAATGCTGTCACAACCATGGTCGCATTATTGACAGCTTCATTGTAGACTCGAATGCCATTTACGGCTATTCTGTAGAACTCAACCTCTGCTTACAATTCTTATCAAATTTATTTAGCCTTTCCTCAGAAAAGCGTCAAAATTGTAGCCACGGTTATGACAGCGTTTCAAACACTCTGAGAAATACCCAAGCAGTGGTGATACTAGATGACCAAAGAGGTAGACAAAGAATTATCAAAGCAGTTTGCATAACAGTACAAGCAACTCGATAAAAAAAACAATAATAAAACAGGATACTGAAACTAAATTTGACATATTGCTGCTGGTATCTTGTTAAAGATCCTTTATTTCAAGTTTAGTAATAAAAAAATGAAAATATGGCATGAAACGAAAATAGATAAAACTATTTTCGTGCCAATAAGGTAGAGTACTATTATACCTAAACACAGAACTATGATTATCAATCGATGTGTTGTTTGTTGTTAGATTTTCGATCTGCATAATAAGAGAACCAGTGTTATGATTTCTGCATAAGAATAGCATAAATTAAGTACTCTTCTGATTTGACAATAAGGGTTGCCCTACTTTACACCGCGCGCACCTCTGGGGTTGGAACATCATGGACAAACTAATGATCGAACAATAGTGCTCTTAAATCTTTTGGAGTGTGATGGAATCTATCCTAGCCTTTGCTCGTTTGTGCGTAAGTAAAGTTTTTAACATAAGTATTTAATAACGATTTTTGCATTTATTTTAATTCTAAACATACAAAACTCTGTAGGTAGGTAAATAGTAAACAAAACTACCTAGAAAAGGACTTCAGATGTGGCTCGTGATGTGCTGTTTCCGGGAATATTCCTGCTCATGGGTAATATAAGAGAATTTAATATTTTTGTATGTATACATTTTATATTTTGGGCATTACGTACAAAACGAAGTGATAACACACCGCTACTAAGGCAGTATGTAGTGTAAACTCATCTCAGTTTGAGGTAAATTCTCAGTATTCCCAGGAATATTCTCAGTTTCTAGAGTAAGTAAGAAAGAAAGATAATAGTAGTAGAGATGCAAATATGGAATGGCTAAACATGAAGCTAATGCAATGATATGTTATGTTTTAATTTAATTTTATATAATAGTTGTTTTATGTACTAAAGATGCAACATTCATTCATTATTTTGATCAATGTTATGGTTATTAACTTATGATATAAATTAATATGTACTACTGAAACAGATCAATCAGTTTAATCGTAACGAAAAAAAGAGAAGACCTCTGGAAAACAGGCGTGATTTCATGTATTATGTAAAAAAGATATCAACTTAACTTTATTAAAAAAAATGCTTCTAAAATAATGAAAAAAGTTTTACACTTTTAACACAATATTTACACATTATTTTATGTGCTATAAGCGATATACCATCTGCTACAATTATCTTCTTTTAAGATTTAATATTCTTCTTTTATTCGTCGTCCGATTTGGGGAATATTCTGGGGAATGGGAATGTTCCTGCGGCACATCACTAGGTGTGGCTCTCTCTCAATCACTCTACGAGGTCAACCGATTTTTCTCGATGTCAGTTGAAATAAACATTAAGTTAATTGCAAGTTAATTGACCTAATTTTGATACATTGCATGGCGAATTAGTTATTATCAAAAAAAGAAATTCAATATAATGTTATTGATACACATGCAAATTCAAATTATGTTAACTATACACAAGTTTTTATGTTTATTGTGATGCATATTACCCGTTGTTATGATATTTGCTTGTATTGGATTTACACACAGTATAAAGTGGCAACCACCATAATCAGTGTTACTTGAATCTACCACATATTGTATGTGAAAAACACAAGTGTTTCTAATTATATGGCCACCACTATATGTTACAACTGCAATCGCCTTGCACAGATATTCTCCTCTGATAAGGTTTCAGATCTTGCATGTTTACAATAACTACTTTCCTACTTACATACTTCATTACTGACATTCCCAAAACCGTTTTATGGGATTAGCGAGTTTTAATATTTTGTTGTGGTATAGATGCATCGGTAAGTGGTCTATCCATTCTAAACTCATGCATTTTTTCTCTTGAAGAATGGTGCCAATTCTCATTCAAGTTTTACATGCTTTAAGAATAAACTGCCTTAATAGGCCAGTCTATAACGACATAATTGAACGCGCATGTAACTACGATTTTTTTTATGTTGTTTGATCCCTTGAGATTAGTTAACACCCAAGTTTGCAACCCTGAAAACCCTGTGCTGCCCCCATGCTGGTGCTCGAAAAACTGCGAAATTTTGGCACTTGTTTCAGTTTTTTCGAAAAAAATACCCTAAGGAAGCGTTTTTCAAGGATCTTTGTTTATACTTTAATAAAGATAGGTAACTAAATTTGCTACAATTTGAGCGTAACCTGAGCTCACTTATGTCCATTGGTTGCTGAGATACAGCAAGTCAAAGATGGGCAATGTGCTCAGAGGCCGCTGCTCAGACCCTGCTTCAAATGGTGGCTTGCAAATGCAAAAAGAGGTTGCTTAGGGTCGTGCACTTGCAGAAAGGTTGGGCTCAGTTGCTCTATGCTATGTTCCTTTTGCCACGGGTGAAATTCCAACAACGCCATCCCTATCATCCTGGACGAGGAGGACGAGGATGTGGACGACCCAACACCATAAGCCGGCCCGCCTCCCGCCTCCACTCCAGAAAACATTATCCCTCTTCCCCCACTCCTCCCCACTGATCTAGACTGGATGAGACCTGGTCCTTCCAAAAGGACGGAAGTCTAAACTGTTTTTGCTTGACCGTGTAAATAGTATTATTTTATAGTTTAAATATTATGTTTGCAGTGTTTTATATGTTTACGTCTATTTGTTTTGAAACCATATGTTACATCTAAAATTTCATATTCACACTTTTTTTTTAAAGAAATACATTCATACATTATTCAGAACAATATTTTTATCATTTAACCAAAATCAGATATTTTTTATATTTTTGAGGAAACTATGAAAGATAGAGGCACTACTTTGGTAGTAAATTGAAGCTAGTTAAATTTTATACGCATTCTTATCTCACCCTTTTCTCTGGCTAGTAGCATTAGTTTAGCCAGTACGTAACTTGGAAAATGACCATAACACAAAATTTTCATTTTGTTGAAAAAAATGATAATCTTTGAATAGCTGTATCCCCGCAACTAATAGTCTTACAGTGCTCAAGTTAGGCTTAAATTGTAGCCAATTTAGTTAGCTTTATTAAAGTATAGAACAAAGATACTCGAAAATCGTTTCCTTTATATAAATATTTCGAAAAAACTGAAACAAGTGCCTTGAATTTTGGCAGTTTTCGAAACAACGTGGAAGTATGTTCATTTCTTTAGTGTATGTTTATTTGAAGCCATAATTTAATTATACATCTAAAATGGTAAATTCACATTTTTGCACGTTTTATTTTAATAGTACATTACTGCACAGACCGGGAAATAGGCCGTTGCGGGACGCAGTCGAGGCCGCGCTATATACGAGTCCAGCAACCGCCTTTCCCGGTCGAGGCTTGTATAGTGCTTTTCTCCAACAATGTGAGGAAATTTAACACAATTGTTAATAATATTAAACACAGTCCCAACATTTCCTTAAAAAAAAGAACAGAAACGTACGATTTAGTATGACACTGAAATAAAGCATTAATTAAATAAAATCACACATTTAAACGTAATAAATTAAATTTGAATAAAATATAGTATAAATTATAACATTTATTACGCGTTTAAGTTATTTCGGCAATTTATTTCGTTTACGAACGCAATTTGTTTAAAAAAAACGTCAAACTATTTGATACACTTTTAAATACGCTGTAAACGCTGTTTGAAATATTTAACTTGTTTAGTCTATGACGTTTAAAAAGTAAAATATACAAGGAAGAATTTTGATTGCACGAGTCTTTGGCTGTCTGGAGTTAGTTATCCTAGTCCAAACATGGTTTTAAAAAGTAAAACACCAGGTACGTAATGAAATTTCATACATTTTCGCGGCCGCTGCCGTTGGTAAATAATAACTTTGTTTTTTTTAATTTTGCCTGGACCTGGAACTCAGAACTTCGCGGACTGATTTTACAACAGTAAGGTTAACATTTCCGAGCACGTGGGAGAAAAGAAAATCTTCCCAACTTTATTCAGTACAATGTTTTTATTAATTAGCCAAAATCCAATATATATATTTTTACTTACCTATGAGGCCTAGAGACACCATTTTGATATTAAATTGAGGCTAATTGAATTCTCTACAAATTCTTCTGACATGACTTTTACCTAGGAGCATTATTTCAGCCGGTACGTACCTATCTCCGAAATAACCCTACCAACACATTTACACTTTTTGAAGAAAATTGCGCATTTTTGACTTGCTGTATCTCCGCAACCAATAAATATAATGTGTTTTAGTTATGCTCAATTGTAGCAAATTTAGTTATCTTTATTAAAGTGTCAACAAAGATTCTTGAACAATGCTTCCTTAGAGAAGATTTTCGGAAAAACTGAAACAGGTGCCAGAAATTTGCATTTTTTTCGAGGACCATGGAGGTACCACATGGTCATAGTATAAATAGAAAAGTAGCTCGACTCCGGCCCTTTAGGAGATTCTGATACCTATTGCCGCTCGGGCGTGAGGGTTGTCCAAATATGTTTTTCAATCTTAGTCACCTACTTGGCCATACTTTGATGTATTATTTATAATCATAGTAATTTTCATAAATTACACAAACCTAAAGTAAGTATAAATATTGTTAGGTAAGTACCAAATTTAAATTATTTTACTTACATACCTTTTTAACTGTTGACACTAAATAATATGTTTATTGGTAATAATAATGTACAGAAAATTAAATAAATATCTGAATAATAATATCACGGGAAAATCTCACACAAATTTACCTAAGTAGTCCCAAACTAGGTTCTAGGGGTGTACTTGGGGTACTAGGCAACGATAAACATACCTATGTAGTGAAAAATTAATATTATACAGGGTGTATTGCAAGTCGGGTGCCAAATGAATAGGGCGGGTAGCTAGGGTCACTTGCAACACGTTTTGGGCCAATTAACACTCATCCTACCCACGGAGTTTTTTAATATTTAAAAAAATAATCTCTATCTTCCAAAAGTTAAACTTTTTATTTACCTATCTTTTTTTTTAAATGTGATAGCACAAAAGTATTTATAATTTTTGTATCTCTAATGTATGCGTATTCTAATGAAATGTTACATATATTCATGTAGTAACAAAAAAAAAATAGCCAACAAAGTGTGAAGGACAGAAAATAAAAATCGTCACGGTCAACTTTACGGCACAATTTAAAAAAAAATAGAAGCTCCTCAGATCTTCCAACATCATAAAAACTTCTTCAGCTCCTGACTATTCTTACGGTATACACATGTCTAGAATCACGTTCAGTTTTTCGGCAAAATATGGTTTCATTCTAAAATGGTGGTTTACATTACCCAGTACTTCTTTGAAACTACCTACTTACTTGAAAGTAAAATTCGATCAGATAAATGAATTGAGACTAATTTTTATGCTTTTTTATCATTAGTAAAAAAAAATAGTCTCAATTCATTTATCTGATCGAATATTACTTTCAAGAAAGTAGGTAGTTTCAAAGAGGTACTGGGTAATGTAAACCACCGTTTAAGATTGATACCATATTTTGCCGAAAAACTGAACGTGATTCTAGACATGTGGTATACCGTAAGAATAGTCAGGAGCTGAAGAAGTTTTTATGATGTTGGAAGATCTGAGGAGCTTGTACATTTTTTAAATTGTGCCATAAAGTTGACCGTGAGGATTTTTATTTTCTGTCCTTCACATTTTGTCGGCTAATATTTTTTCATTTGTTTACTATATGAATAAAAGTAACATTTCATTAGAATACGCATACATTAGAGATAAAAAAATATAAATACTTTTGTGATATCACATTTAAAAAAAAAGATGTTTAAACAAAATGGTTAACTTTTGGAAGACACGGATTTTATTTTCAAAAAAATTATCAAAAAATCTCCGTGGGTAGGATGAGTGTTAATTGGCAAAACGTGTTGCAAGTGACCCTAGCTATCCACCCTATTCATTTGGCACACGACTTGCAATACACCCTGTATAGGTACATACATATAAAACACCCAAGACTCGGAAACAGATACCTACTCGCACTCATCACACGAATATTTGCCCTGACCGCCAATCAAATCCACGACCGCTAGCTTCGTAGGCAGGGTCACTACTTAGTCACTACGAACTACCTACATAGTATAAATAGAAAAGTAGTTCGACTCCGGCCCTTTAGGAGATTCTGATACCTATTGCCGCTCGGGCGTCAGGGTTGTCCAAACATGTTTTTCGATTTTAGTCTCCTACTTTGCCATACTTTGATCTATGATTTATAATCATAATAATTTTCATAAATTACACTAACTTAAAGTAATTATAAATAAATCTTACACAAATTGACCTACGAGGGGCGGCTGATAAGTAATCTCCTTGGTCAGAAATATATACAAAAATAATGCTGGCTGGTATGGATTTATATTCGTTTGTTATTCTATTTTCAAAATGTATTACATTCATTTGTTTATTGCATCACGTTTATTTGTCTCCTACAATTGTTTCAAACATGTCGGTAGAAAAAGTGAAAATGGATAAAATCGAGCAGCGTGCGGTGATTAAGTTTTTGACTAAAGAAGGGAATACGCCTTCGGAGATCAGACAGCGTATGTTACGTGTGTTTGGCAGTTTGTGTTCTTCCGAATTTGTTATAAAGTTTTGGTCAAAGCAGTTTAAGTTAGGTCGTGAGAGTCTGGAAGATGATCCTCGTAGCGGAAGACCAGTTTCGGCCGTCACCGATGAAAATGTAGCCAGGGTGAAAAAAATTATATTAGAGGACCGACGAGTGAAGCAGTGGGAGATAGCTAGAGATGTGGGCGTCAGTAAAGAGCGAGTCAATGAAATAATTCATGAGCATTTGAACATGTCCAAGGTTAGTGCACGTTGGGTCCCCAGAATGTTGACTGCATTTGACATGGAGAGGCGTGTCAAATGTTGCGAAGAGTTTTTGGAGATGAGTCGAGGGAAAGAGGAAGAAATAATTTCTAGAATTGTAACATGTGATGAGACTTGGATTCGACAATGGGACCCGGAAAGTAAGCAAGAGTCGTTACAGTGGAAATTTAAGGATGAGAAGCCGCCTCGGAAATTCAAGGTCTGTCCATCGGCAGGTAAACTTATGGCTACAATCTTTTGGGACACAGAAGGGATTTTGCTCATAGATTATTTACCGAAGAAAACTACAATGAATGCTGATTATTACTCAATACCAACTAAGAGAGACAATAAAAGAAAAACGGCGAGGTAAACTAAACAAAGGTATTCTGATTTTGCACGATAACGCACCAGTGCATACCGCCCGCACAACGAAGCTAGCAATTAAAGACAATGGCTTCGAAACCATTGACCACCCCCCTTATAGTCCAGATTTAGCCCCCTGTGACTATTTTCTGTTTAGACTTCTCAAGAAAGACCTCAGGGGACGAAGGTTTATGACCGATGACGAAATGAAGGCTGCGGTTACTGACTTTTTTGACGACAAACCGAAAGATTTTTTTTTTAATGGTTTAAATTCAATATTTGAAAAATTTAATAAGTGCATTTTACTAGCAGGGGACTATATAGAAAAATAAAAAAAAATTAGCCACGACAGTCTTTTGTTTCATTGTTAGGTAGATTACTTTTCAGCCGCCCCTCGTAGGTAGTCCCAAACTAGGTTCTAGGCTTGTAATTTGGGTACTAGGCAACGATAAACCTACTTATGTAGGGAAAAATAAATAGTTAAACCTACTCGCACTCATCACACGAATATTTGCCCTGACCGGGAATCGTACCCAGGACCTCTAGCTGCGTAGCCATCCACGTCGTCACATGTCGCATGTTACCTTTCACGCCACTCACAATAATAATTTAAATTACCTACTTACTATATACTTATTTATTTCACCTAGGTATAGGTATACCTACTTAGGCAGACCGGTACGAAATACCTAATTAATTAAGTAGATATTTACATTATCACTTGCAGCTTTTATTAAATCTGGATATATGTAGTTGTACGTACCTAAGCTAGGTTTAGGCACAGTTTAGGCGTTTTGAAACGAATGAAAATGTCACGCTGACAATAAAATAGGTTTAAGAAAAGCTGCAAGTGGGCTATAAAGCTATAATATAAAGAAATATCAAAAAATAAACCGCATTCTTCACAACACAAACTCTAAATAGGTTTGTAGGTACTCACCTTTCCGACTCCAAAGTTGTGTTAAAAAACGATAGCTCCGGATTTTGTATACTATTATTTAGACATCCGTATACAGAACAATATTTACGCGTTTTCGGCAGCGACATCGTCGCTCGATAGGTAAGTACGCGCGCTACAACAAAACGTAACCGAACGCAATGACGCCGCGGCCCCTACTAAGTTACCTTGTAATATCTTGAGATTTCGTTTCGTATTGGTTCGCCCTGCCACAGGCCCCGCTCACAGCCGCAAGCCGCGCGATGTACCTTTGTTTGAAGACGATCTACTGTTCTATTTATACTATGATAGTGACTAAGTAGTGACCCTGCCTACGAAGCTAGCGGTCCTGGGTTCAATTCTCGGTCAGGGCAAAATTCGTGTGATGAGTGCGAGTAGGTATTTGTTTTGGTATTTGTATCTGAGTCTTGGGTGTTTAATATGTTCCTATATAATATTAAGTATTTATTTTTCACCACATAAGTATGTTTATCGTTGCCTAATACCCAAAGTACAACCCTAGAACCTAGTTAGGGACTAGGTACCTAGGTAAATTTGTGTGAGATTTTCCCGTGATATTATAATAATTATTATTCAAATATTTATTTAATTTTCTGTACATTATTATTACCTATAAACATATTATTTAGTGTCAACAGTTAAAAAAGTATTTAAGTAAAATAATTTAAATTTGGTACTTACCTAACAATACTCGTATTTATATTTATTTTAGGTTTGTGTAATTTATGAAAATTACTTTGATTGTAAATCATAGATCAGTATGGCCATGTAGGTGACTAAGATTGAAAAACAAGTTTGGACAACCCAGGGCGCCCGAGCGGCATTAGTGGTACACCTAATTTGATCGGGTGCATTTGTGAAGTTTCGGTGTTATACCTAACTTCTTAGCATCTGTTCTCCAGGTACGATCTTACGATTTGGAAAAACGAGTGAGGTAGAGTCTGTTTGATTTTAGATAGTTCCATCATGCCAAACCTTGTCGAATGCTTGACTGATATCTATGAATGAAGCGGAACAGTAGTAGTGCTCTCGAAGGTTCTATATATGATGTCTACCAGAGTACCAGCCGATAGACTTGCTCTATTGTTCCATGGCCCTCCCGAAATCCAAATTGATGTTTAGGTATGATTTCTGACAGGTGTTCACGCATTATTTTCAGAATAATCCTTTTAAACATTTTGCCGATAACAGGTAAGAGACTTATGGGCCCATAAGAGGACACTTCATGCGGAGATTTACCTGGTTTTTGTACCATAACTACATGTGCTATCTTCCATTGATTAGAAAAGTAGGCCAGTCAGTCAGACATGCATTGAAGATGGCGGATATCGTCAGAGTTCCCTTTTTAGGCAGGTGTTTTAACAGCGTGGCGTCTAATTGGTCGTATCCAGGAGATTTGCCTCCACGAAGATTACGAATGTCGCTACAGATCTCCTGATGTAATACATATTTTAGAGGTAGGCGTAATTGGTTGGCTGTATCGATATTCGCTCTAACCTCTTGGTCATGCTCCACGTTAGTGCTAGGATACGGTTGAAAAACTTCATACAGATGTTCTGCGTAGATATTGGCTTTTTCCGAGTCAGATCGGGCCCAAGTGCCGCTGTTAGTTTTTAGAAGGGTTGCTTGAGACTTTGGGCGTTTCAGATGTTTAGTGGCCTTCCATAGTGAGTAATTTGTATCCACCGTCGGTGTCAATGTAGCAAAATAGGTCTGTAGGTACTCGTTTTTCAGGTCTTTTGTCATAAATTTTAGCTCTTAAGAGGATTTATTGAAAGCTGCTTTGTCACAGGGGTATCCCGTAGCGTGCCATATTTTACGAAGTCGGCGTCTTTCCTGGATTTTGATTCTTATGCTTTTTGGGTAGATATGTTCTGTTACAGTTCTCTTTTTGCTAGTTGGAGTCGCTTCATATTCAGTGATAACTTTATCGTGGACTCGATTTTGTCTTGGTATTCGTCCCTATTTGTATATTTATTGTATAGTTTAGATGGGACATCTGAAAGAATAACTTTGTGTATTACATTTAATATAATAGGAGTGTTGTCGGAGGATAGATCTATTATGGATTCTGTGGATGTATTGTTGATGGGAATGTTCTTAGATACAAAAAAGTGTAGTAGGTCTGGAATTTTCCTTTGGTCCGTAGGCCAGTACGTAGGTTCTCCTGTGGAAAGGCATTCAAGGTTCATTTCTTTTATGGCCTGGTACAGTTGTCTGCCTCTGGTTGTTATTAGTCTCGAGCCCCAGTATGAGTGTTTAGAATTCCAGTCACCTCCACTTATAAATCGATGGTCAAGTTTGGAGAAGTACTAATTGAAGAATTCTTTTGAGATGGTATGTTTTGGGGGGCAGTATACCGCAGAGACTGTGATTCCGGTACCTTCTTTTTGCACTCTAATTTGGGTGGCTTGTTTTTTATCAGTATAAGGTGATTCCAGGGGATAATGCTTTATGTTTGTTTTAATCAACATTGCCGTCCCTCCATGAGCATTACCCGATGGATTGTTTGTAGTGTATATTGTATAGTTTTTAATGCAGATGTAGCTTTTAACTGTGAACCTAGTTTCTGATATGAGTGCAATATCAATTTTTTCGGAGGTTTCTAATTCCAGTCTTCTTTCCGTCAGTCCGTTGGCCTTCCACGTCAGTATTCTTAGATTAGAGATCATTTTTTCAGCAGGCCGCTTATAAGTTGGATCATTCGACCCATCATGTTGTCTATCATGGTTGTCATGATTGTTTCGAACTTATTAAACATTTTGTCGAGTATTTCTACTATGTTGTCATTTCCAGTTTGTTGGGATGCTATTAACTGTTTCTCTCCATTGTGTTTGTCTTTTACGATGTCAGCGTATGTCGTGCCAGTGTGTCTTTTTGAGTATGTCATGTCAGTATTGCTGTGTTCAGGTTGTGGAGGTCTGTCGTGCTGGTTGCGGTTAGGCTGTTTTACTCTACTAAAGTTGTCTTTTGTGTTTAGCTTAAGTATATGTTCTTTGTATTGTTTATATTTTGAACATCCCCTATATATCTCCTTGCTTATCGTGCAGCTAGTAGTAGGATGATCCGCTCCGCACTTAACACATCTATTTAAACGGCCTGAAGCATTGGTGTTTGGACTGTTTGGAGTGTCCAAATCTTTGGCATCTCTTACATTGTAGGATCTCTTTTTTTATAGGGGGCTTCAAATGTCACCTTTGTATAGTTTAAGATTTTGAGTTTGAATATATCTCGCTCGGTTGTTGTGTTTATGTTCCAAGTCCACGTAGAACAGTGGTAAGGAAGCTTTTGTGGGTCTATGAAGAACATTAACAATCTGTCGAACCTCGTGGCCTTGTTGTTTAAGCTGTTCCACTATTTGGGAGGTGTCCTCTGATTGGTGCAGCCCTCGTAGGACCACTCTGTAAGGTCTCTCACTTTTTAGTATATACAGTGGTGGCCACATAATTAGGGACACTTGTTTTTTCCCCATACAATTGCCTACAAATATGAATTTTCAATTTTGACCACTAATCAAAAAGTTCTCGACCAATTTTATTGCTAAATACATTTTACTTTACATAATTAAGTAAGGTTTAAACTGATGTACAGTGAACTAATATAAAAAACGGATCTTATATTTTATAAGGATTTAAAAACTAAGTGCTGACGCGTCCATACAAAATTCTACAACTTTGTATGAGCGCCGAATATTTTTTTTTTCAAATCCTTATAAAATGAAAGATCCGATCTCAACAGAGATAAATTGGACATACATTTAAACTTTACTTTATTAGTTAACGATAAGTGTAACTAAAAATATAATTGGTTAAGAACTCTTTGATTGGTTGTCAAAATTGAAAAGCCATATTTGTAGGCAATTGTATGGGAAAAAACAAGTGTCCCTAATTATGTGACCACCACCGTATGTGTACATGGTGGCTAATATTGTCCTTGACTAGTTTTTCCCTTATTGTTTCGTACACTTCTATGTTAGCGGGCATAATTTTTACTGTGTCCCGACCTAAAGGTGGTCAATGTATATTTACAGTTATTAACTATTTCCTGTAAGATGCGTTTTAGTGGGTTTATATCGATGACTCCCGTTACAAATATCGGTTCCGGTTTTGGAACTCTTACTTCTTCGGTCTGATGTGGTTTTTCATTGTCATTTTCAACTATGTTTATCGTGTTGAAGATATCGAACTGTTTTTTAGTCGGGATTGCGTATGTAGTAGATAATGTCTTTTTTTTTTACATTTTCTCTGAGAGTTTGACTTATCTCCATCCTTCTTTTCCTTTTGGTTTGAGGTATTAGGTCTCGCTACCATGACCCGTCCATTTTCTCTGTTCGGTTGTATGGGCTAGAGGTGCAGTTACTTGCGACATCTGTCTCTCGAGATCTGTTTCAGATGCCTTGTTGTCTTCGTTTGTCAGAGTTGAGTGTTTAGTTGCTGGGGAGTATTCAGTAGATAGCGCTCCGAAAGAGTCGCGGCGTGTTCTTAAGAACATGCTTTTGTGAAATGTTGGCTTGAAGAGGGTTGGGTTTGGATTTTGTTTGTTTTGAGGATTTTTCATTTTGTACCCACGAGTATTGGACGAAAATTAGGTCACTTAGGGGCGACGCCATTCCCTAAGAAGGCAACATACAACTGCGTTAGCCATGTTCGCAGAGGTTGGCGCTAGTGGCTGAACTTCCTATCAGTCATGCATCCAGTTGGCGCGTATCCCACCGTTGGATTAGGGTGATTTTTGAAGAGGTTTTCTTCCTCGCGGTCCGGGCGATTCAGCCGAGACCCCCGTTTTTAATCATGTGTACGGTATGAGGAGAACATTTCCTTCTTCCTTAGCGGACTGTGACAATATCACTGCTGCAGTGTCAGGTTCTTTACCGCCGCCTGATGCTCAGCCTTGTCAATTCGTTTAGAGCCGCCCAGGGGACACGTGTAGGGTAATGGTTAGGCAGCTCCTACGGACGTGAATGACTTCATCCCTCTTCAGTAAGAAAACTGGAAAAGGAAACAATTTTTGACGGTAGGACTCCATAGATGATCCCATATCTTCTTTCCTAGAGGTAGTGGAAAAAATGTCTCAAGTTACAGGAAATTTTGTGATCTACAATTTTGCCCAAGTACAGTTTGCGCTAAAAAGCAACAAAACGTAAATATGGAAGGGAAACTAGAAAAAAGTGGCAATTTTCAACGCTAGCTCCCCATAGACGATTCCATATATCTTCATCCCTAGGAGTCGTGGAAAAATCTTTGAACCCGAAAGTTTAAGCAAATTTTGTACTCTACAATATTGCCGAACTATGATTAGCACTAGAATGAACTTCAACGACAATATAGGCAAAAAACAGAAAAAAGTGTCAGTTTTTGCAAGATGGTGGACAAAGAAATAAAGCTGGAGGGGCGAAAAATTTATATTTAGGCTATATTGTCCTTTACAACATATTATAAAACACACCCAATCGGGCCTTTTTAACCGACTTCAAAAAAGGAGGAGGTTATACGTTCCACTGTATGTTTTTTTTTTTATGTATGTTCACCGATTACTCCGTCAATTGTCGAACGATTTCAAAATTTTTTTTTTGGTTTGATAGAGTATACTTCCGAGGTGGTCCCATTGTCACCAAATCTGTATCTGATGAGGGGATCAGTGAGGAATTGAGGGAACTCCTCAAATATTGTAGGCAAACATATAGCGATTTTAGTATTTTTAGTAACAAGTCCAGCATTTGCATTCAGAAAGCATCATTTGGTGTAGTGGAACTGATGATGAAGACCACAGATGGCCACCGGAACTCCTCAATGGTACCGATTTCAAGGGTGGCGATAAGATATCTCGATTAAGATAGTTGAGCGACTACCTACAACGAATAATATTTACTTGTTGAAATATGACTATGACTTTCCCGCGGCGTTGCTTGCGGCGCGCTTGATATAAGTATAAGTTAAACTAAGAAGTGGGACTACGTAACAGCGTATTATAATCACTAAAAAGTATAAAATAAAATAAATGTTTTAAAAAACAAAAAACCGCCTTCAAAAACGCAAAAAATAACTTCTTTAAAATTGTAGGCACCTAATAGGTTAGTCCAACTGAAGTCGGCGACCACAACATTTTCAACAAAAAGCCGACATCAGTTGGACTAACCTATTAGGTGCCTACAATTTTAAAGAAGTTATTTTTTGCGTTTTTGAAGGCGGTTTTTTGTTTTTTAATTTAGGGTACCGGAACAACGATTTACAAAATGTATTAAAACATATTTTTTTTGTATTGGCTGCACTTTTTCCGGTACTTCCGGTTCAAATTTCGGAATGGTGACAGGCAGATCCGTATTCTGCAGAGTCAAAACCCTCTGATAACGTTGTGACCCCAACTGTTAGTGCACATGATCAAAAGAGCGATATTATGCCTCATTGTGCTGTGATTTGGTGTAATAATCAAAGTAAAAACTTGAATTAACAAAATTCTGGCGTATCATATCACAAGAAAGTATTTACAAACAATTTTTAGTTATTTGAAAAATGCGATTGGAGGTTATCTTGGAACACAAAACCTCTTCTTCTTCTTCTTCTTCTTTACACAACACCTCAACCGCGCCGTAAGCAGTCTCACCAGCCAGTGACGCCGTTGTATGGCGTTATATCGATAGAGTGCATCGATGTCCATAAAGTATCAATGCATTTTTGAATTACCATTTGACCATTATTAATTTTAGTTTAACTTACATAAATTTTCCTATACTAACTGTTCTTTTTAGGTTTCCTAATGATGTTTCCAAAAAAATAAGCGTTGATAAGATATAAGCGTTGGGAAAAGTTAAACTGGTTTCCTCAGAAACATGATACGATTTGTTCAGACCATTTCGAGGCAACAATTTTCACGAAAAGGAGCACCAGAACATATTTGTCTTCTGATGCTATTCCAATATTGAAACTCAATCCTATTTTGACCGAGGTAATACTTTCACAAACTGATTCATTTCTTGAACGTATAATTTGGCCAACCGCCTTTTTTTCTGAACCTGTAAATATTTTAGGATTTATTTTAGGACTATCGTGTCAAAACTCTTTAGGATAGGTAAGTTTCATAAAAATATTTACAGTTTCGCCAAAAAAATGTGGTTTGTCAAATGATATGTTTGTGAAATGAATCAGTTTGTAAAACGTTTTTGGGAAAACATTAGTGAATGTCTTTATTGTTATTTTGTTTGGATACTGAGAGTATTTGGCATTGTAGTAAATTAAATAGGTAGTAAATTTTAATAAACAACAGGATAAAAATGTTTCCTTTTATTTCGACACTTAGTTCAAAATGCATACCTAGTGGTATTATGAATATTTTTGAATATTGGCAAAATATTGTTTTTAAAATAGTTGTGTCCGATTTCTGTTCATAAAAATATCAACGCCACACCGCAGCACTCCTAGGCACTATTGCGAATTTCTTGTGGCGCACAGATGGTTGACATCTAAGATAATACGAATACATCATTTAACTAGTAGTGCAAGTAGTAGTGCGAGTACTAGTGTGAGTAAATGGTGACGCCCACTGACACGCTTGATTTGTATGGAAAGTTTGGAGCATAGCGTCTCTAGTAGGGGCGCCGCGGTTAGGTGCTCTGTGGTTCAAACAAATTGCTGGTTAATACTGATTTCATTATATGTTTGAGAACTTGAAAGAATAATGAGCACGTGTTTTTTTATATCGGCTCAAACTCATATTTTCCTAAAATAAAAACGCTCTTCAAAGTTAAAATTTTTCAGCGTTGAAGATACACTTTGGTTATTATTATTTCTTTTAATTTCAAAATACGTGCTCTTTATTTTTTCATGTTTTAACACATATAATCAAAACAGTAATTAACTAGCAATTTGCTTGAACAAAACTCTCTACAGAAGTTAAAGGGTTTAATACCAATTTCACCATACGATGTTAACCACTTAACAGACGATTAGAGCGTTAACAGCTGTCAAAATGTATGAACTAACAGTGGATTGACATTGATTAAATTTAACATCGTTTGGTGAAATTGGTACTTAGTCAGTACTTTGAAGGACGATTTCTCCCAAGAGTTTCGACGTAACCATCCAATTAACAAAAAATATTTGTAATTCATCTTACGACTGTTTTTTTGGAATTAGCACCGAACAAGTTAATCATAGCATTTACTTTCGCATTATATTATCGGAGTGTTTACTGGGCACTTTGGGGTTAAACAC
This sequence comes from Acleris literana, assembly GCA_946894065.1. Taxonomy (NCBI): domain Eukaryota; kingdom Metazoa; phylum Arthropoda; class Insecta; order Lepidoptera; family Tortricidae; genus Acleris; species Acleris literana. The sequence goes on along the minus strand of OX335668.1, from coordinate 38,003,966 downwards.
CTCCTAGCAAATATGGGCCTTTGTGACAACACAGATTGTTGAATGTGCGGCGAAGAGGTAGAGACAATGAAACACATATTGTGTGATTGTGATGCCGTCGCCGGAGCAAGAATGAAAATCTTCGGTTGTGGCTACCCAGAACCGAACGATTTCAAGGCACTGCCATTGCACTTTACTATCCGCTTTTTAGAAGGGGTGGAGGCTGCATTGGGTTAAGCGCTCAAAGAGGGTAATTGCACAAAAGATCCCATAGGGTCAAAGTGTATCCGTAAGGACCCCATCAACAAGATAAGATAAGATACCTGTGCGCAAATCCTATATTACAAACGGTTAGGCTATTCCGAGGAAACTAGTTAGTTATTGTTTTACTCTTGGTTTTTGAGGTGGCTCTTTTTTATATTGTACTAGCGACCCGCCCTCGCTTCGCTTCTGTTTATGCGAGTTTTTTGTAGCACCTTGTGCGTAAACTAGAATTTAATATACATTAAAACCTTCCTCTTGAATCACTATCTATTGATGAAAACCGCATTCATCAAATCCGTTGCATTGTTTGAAATATCTAAGCGTACCTTCAGAAGGACAGACGGCGGGAAGTGACTCTGTTTTATACTACGTAAAGATAGGTACTAAGAAAACTACTTTCAATCTTTTTATTATTTTTAAACAAGTTTTTCTATATCCTCGCAGGCGGTGAAAAGAAGACTGAATTTAAGCGAGAGCAGTTCCGGCAGCCAGGGTCATGTAGTACCGTTGAAGGCAGATTTCAAGACGCCCAAACAAAAGCGGGTCAAAGTCCTTACTCCGTACAGTCGACCAACCAGTTCTATGAAAAAATACAGCGAACGATCCAGGTACACTCAGATTATGTAGTATTGTTAACTGTGCAGTGAGTTCTACGTTCAAACTATCGATCACTGGGGAATCTATATTTTCAGGTTCGACACATCATTAGGATTACTCACAAAAAAATTCGTTGCTCTGCTGAAATCGTCCCCAAACGGTGTTCTCGACTTGAATATCGCCGCAGAGCATCTATCGGTTCAAAAACGCCGTATTTACGACATCACAAATGTATTAGAGGGTATTGGCATTTTAGAGAAGAGATCGAAAAATAATATTCAGTGGAAATGTGGTAAGTGATTTTTAGTTTAATTTAATATTTTTTGTTCTACATTGTAAGTATTATAAAACTGATAGATAGATATATAGTTGTATAGATAAAACGTTTATTTGCGTACTAAAATCCACACATACGGGGCGCGCGCTGTTTGTGGAAAGCCAAACCACGAGGACAGATTAAAGTGCATTGGGAGCTATTTCAAAAAATTGGTAGTTTTACGGCTACGACTCGAAGGGCCTGTTCAGCTCGAATTGAATCGTCGCGTCGTTCGCTCGTCTCGAAATCTCGATCGACCGGTCACATTATTCACGACATTTAATTTAAATAAATTGATATGCCTGTAAAAATCTGTAAACGGTTTCGAATTTTCGCAATAATAAATAAGATTTTTTGACGTGTGTGCCCGGTCGGCCTACTTACTGAATCTGTCTGTGGAAGTCTTTTATCTTATCTTAGAATAATAATATATTTGAAATAAGTCGAAAAGAAAGAAAATGTATTAGTGTAAGCAATTTGTAAAATATTTGATCACCATAATCATTTTTGTTTACTTTACTTTCATTAAGTAATTATTATTTTCTTGTGCCACGACTGCCACGGCAGCTAAATCACTAAGACGCCAACCCTATTTATACGTGTTACTACAAGGTCACCGGCGCGCGAGTTTCACCGATATAGGGCGGTGCCGCAACGTCTCAGTGCGGCTAGCACAAGTTGCCCGCGACTTGTTCGTCGCTCGGATCTCCCTTTCTATCTAGTCAGTAACTATAGAGACGCACTGAGCGACAAGCGAGAAAATACAACTTGGGCTACCCGCGCGGCGTATTGTTTCGGGTATAAATCGAACTGTTGGTAAATCGAGCTATCAGACGAGTAGGAAATTGAGTGTGTAGGGTGGCCAAGATCCCGAATAAAATGAATTCATTCAATTTTTATTTCAATATAAAAGTAATTGTCTTAACGCTTTTAAATCTATTACGTTATGTTCCTAATGGTGTAGCGAGTTTTAGTTTACTTTGTTGCTACACGACCCCGCGGTCGCCTTGTATAGACAAGCCAAGAATATTTGTTTACTGATTGGTCGATAGCATTGTTGCCCAACCCCAAGGAGGACCTATCAAAATCAATAAAATGTATTTTGTACTATAGCGCCATAAAATTAAATTATGATATCGAGCAAGCAGATAACAACAACAATATATTTTGTGTACGTTGGAAATGAAATATGCACGTTTTAATCAAAAATATAAATGAAGTATAGATGATTATTATTTTACATGAGTTACGTATCCAGATATCTTTAAGTTATTTATTTATTGTTCGTAACAGCGTACAGGAAATCTCGGTGTTCCATTTTTTTTTCATTGCATTTAATAAGGTCCAGAAGTGGATACATCACTGTTCAACACCATCCAATTATTATTGTCGATGTACCGTTTCGTTAACTACATGTCAATATGATTTGCCTATTTATATTATTGAATAACATTTTAATATTGTTTTCATTTTCGAGCGTCGCGTGTGTGTTTGTTGACAGTGGTCAGTTTGCATCGGCTGTGCTGCTAGTGCGAATTTCTTTTTTTGCGCTATTGCGAATTTGTGTTTTTAATTAATATGTTTGTTATTTTTTTCTTTATATAGGTGTATATTAATGAATAGGTTTCTTAAATTCTTTTGTTAATGGGTCCAAGCAAGGAATAACGAACCTAGTCGTAAGGACTCTTAGATTAAGTTTAAAGCAGAACCAGTGTTGCAAAAGTGAAACATGAGCAATTACAATAAAAATATTTCCAGGGTTTTCTACTTTAGCCCATCTTGTTAAGAGGCCACAATTGATAAAGTCGGTAGTATTTCGCGATCCGGATCTCAATAACCATAACGCCTGTGTTTGTTTTTTGGATCTTGATCATATTGCCTTGAGAATGTTACACGTGAAAACACGATTAGAAAGAAAATTTTCAATATTTTTATTTTCGAAACATATTACACCTTATTTATATGTTTTTGGTTGAATCTTCGAAACTTTACTATCATAAACGATGATTTTTGATTCAATAGTTAGTATTTATTAGTAGTTTATGTGGCTGGTGCATAATAAGAGGCATTAAAGCACGACTGTGGTTTTTGTGGATCACACGAGTGTTTTAATGCCTAATTATGTATAGCCGCATACATAACTTTATCTACATGCATATCATAAGTTTTATGTTTTTCATTTTATGGCCTGTATTTTTATTAAGTTAGTGTTACTGTTAACTTGTTTGTAGTACCAAAGCTTAAATTAAAAAAAAAAACTTTATTTATAATGTACAGATATGGCTTGCATTTTCAAGTTAGTGGTACAGTATTACCGATACTTTAATGTTTAGGTACCAGCACTTTAATGTAAACATTACGATGCACTATACTTTAATGTAAACATTAAGATGCAACCATAGATATAGGTTTCTTAATATAGGCGATTTGCTTATCGCTTCTGCGGGCCGATTATGGTCCTGTTTATCGACGTAGATAAGCGTGTATAAAACATCTGTCACTTTCTGACCAGTAAGTAAGTGCGAGAGTGACGGAAGCTTTATCCACCGCGATATAGGCGACCATAATACAGGCCCTGAACATATTGTAGGGAAGTTATGATATGGATGTAGATAAAACTTCTTAATACTGGTAGACCATTTTTTTATAAATGTTTTGGTTTTAAAGTAAACAGCAATATTTTAAATTTGTCGCTGACATCAAGGCGCGCAACGCGCAATTATCTCAATCTCACGTTCTTTCTGCGGGAGCACATAAACCCATCCTTGTGTGAGCGTGGCGGCATATGTGGCCTCTTGACACTTTTGGAGATATGAGCACTCTTACTGTCAAGTTATAGAAATATCAACAAATTTTTAGAGTTGGTAGCTTGCCTACCCCACTCTGAGAATGATGCGTGAAGGTATGTATATATGTATGTATGTTATTGTCAAGTTAATAAGAGCTGTCATAACGTCGATTGCATTAAAACATTTCATTGTACACGGAGCAACAGGAGAATAACGCAGACGCTTGTTTAATTGGATCGCTTTGTTGCATTTTTGCTTGTGTGCAAGGTGATTGTGAGTTCTTACATTTATATGTAAAATAAACAGTGCCCTAAATTCGACTAAATTGTGCACCTATTGTTAATTTGGAACCACCCAGGGCTCGATTGAAAGCCTTTTCGAAATCGGGCTTGTTCGGTACCTAGGCTGAAATTCATAAAACCTGCGCGCAAGGTGATTCGTAATGAAACTAAAGTACGGCCAATGAGACGAGATGAAGAATGTAAGCAGACTGACCGTTAAGTACTAACTTATATTGCGATAGCGAGCTATTATATTCTTTCCTTATTTCTCGTACGCGATCATATCTTTAGTTGGTCGATGACGGCTGTTGTTGCGTGATTAGTACAGGAAAGCTGTCAGTACAGAAGTTGTCAACATAAAGGCCGCCATTTTGTGAAGTTCAATGCTGTTTGGATTGCGTTCGAAGTGATACGATTTCAAATAAAAAGGTTTTGCTATCCTGAAATCTTGTTTACATCCTTGATCTCGTCTCGATGGCCTTACTTTAATGACGCTTATAGATATGGCTCTTAGATACCCCATTCCTTTCACATGTCATTCATGACAACCATGATAACGAAACAAATATGAGTATAACGTAAATTCCTACTGCGATTTTCAAAGAAGTTGTTAGGTAACCAAAACTACCTACTAGATGTAGTGAATAAACAAACACGGAAACCAGGACTATTTCCGAACACTGAAGACGTGTCTATGAATTACCGTTTTTATAGTTACTGATGAATGTGTGTACAATAAATACAAAATTGTATCGATGATATCTCTCTAAGTGAACGTCTAAAACGTACATTATATATTCGATAGTCTAGTAATCCTCATCTCTATAGAGATGTGATTACCACCGTGAGAAAAGAAAACAACTCAACGCATTGTTCTTAAAATAATATAAGAATTTTATTAATCTTTCCTTTTACTATAACCCAAAACACAACAAATTAAACTTATTGTGTATGAGAAATAATAATATACTGATAAAAGTTACGGAAGGGTTAAGGCGGCGAATTTGCTTTGGCAACTCATAAAAAAATTAATCCAAATGAATGTTAGTAAATAAGCATTTAATACTATAGGAATCAGTCGGATATATATATACCTTAAAAAACAAATTTCAAAAATAAGTAATTGTCATTAATTTAACTGAAAATAAGGTAAAAAGTCATCACGGGAACGCATCCGAAACACCACCTTGTAACTTGAACTTACTTAAAAATATACAAAAACCAAACTTTGAATGTTTTCAACATTAATTGTGAGAATAACACAAACAATTTATTTTTTAAAACGCTGGATTAGTTAAAAGCTTGTCGAACAAAGTATACGTCATGTTCGTGAACGAAGCAATAAATAGGCAAAACTTTTATTTCTGAATGCGACTTTTGGCGCTAGTGCGCTGTATTAGTGAAAAGGTGTTTTGTGAGACAGGCACCATTTGTTTTGTTCGCAAATAAATAATAATTTAAATGGTAAAGTACCTTTGTAATCAACTTGTATTGACCGTACCTTTATTATAAGTCATACACCGGAACGTGTGTAACTGTTTGTTAAATCAAAGATGCCAGTTATTTAATGTGGATTACTTAAAATTATTCTTGTTAGATTGAGGGTAACCTCTAAATAAGGCATCTAAGATGGCAGGCGTCAGAATCAAGGGCGCGAAAGTTTAAAAACGTCATTACGGGAACCGTCAATATGGCAACGTTCCCGAACATGATGGCGAAATTTACTGCCGAGTTTGCTTATAATCGCTGTAATAAAAAAAAAGTGAACTCTGTGCGCGCCCCTTTTAAATCTATAAAGAACAATAACGTTGCAATTATTTTAAGTGTTTAATGTTGCTATTCCTTTTAAAATTTTACGTGCAAATTTCTGAATCGGAATTCGCCACCTTCGTGGTTTTGGGCCATATATTATTATATTAACATACGAGGGGTGATCCATAAGTTTTGAGAATCAGTAAGAACCATCTACATAATGATATTCTTTTAATGTGGACTATACCATGGCACTAATGAAACTTAAATTAGAGAAAAAAATGTATACATTATTCATTTGTTTTCCTGTGATAGCTAAACAAAAAACATCTGTATTAACAATTTTACAAGACGTCAAAAATAAGAGTTAGTTTTGTAATAATTTGGAGCTGTGTGGAAAAAGTTCTGGTGCACTAATAAAAAATATTGTTATTGAAAATGAAACCTTGATTTATCATTATGATTTAAAGGATAAATAAGTTATCATTGCAGTGGATTTTTTATCTCCAGCTCTGTCACCAAAATTTATGGGTGGTTTTTTCGGCCTTTTCCAGGATTATTGAGGCCTACAAATAAATACTGCGACATGCGTTTTTAGAAATTGAGTTCCAATAATCTAGGAGAGTTATATAACATTATTCTATCCTAATTATGGCAAAATAATAAAAATAAGCTGATGAAAAAAAAATACGAATTTTCGGCAGGAATTGTGCTTCAGAGCCTTCTAATTGATAAGGGTGCTGCTCGTCGACCAAAGATCAGAAGTCAGAACTGATAACCGCTCACCCCGTTATTTAGCCCTAACTTTCGACTTCTCATTCACTAATTTTCAAAAACAACTTCATAAAAATCACGAGCTGGTGATGACATAGTGAAGGTACAAAATTTGGCCATTATGACCTCCAAAAGTAAAATTATTTTTATAGTGGTAAAATAAAACAATTGAATGACGTTAATAAGTGTTCGGAAATATAGAAAGTGTGCTCATTCCAATTAAAATATAACGATTTACATATCTCCCATTTTTAATACCGATTATCAAAACTTACGGATCACCCCTCGTATATCACGTGACTAAAAAAAAGGTAAAAATGAAAAAAGTTGTACATGACTTTTGTTTTTTGGCAATTTTTTTATTTTTTTGTCCTAAAGTGCATTACGTAGTCTGGTCATAAGTTCTGTCACACGGTTCGAATTTCGAAATTTGAACTCTGGCTGGAAAAATAAGTTTTGAATTTCGAACATTTAGTAAATAATAAAAAAAAAAAACATTGCCGCCATTTTCAAACATGGAGTGGACGCAGACAGAGGACCGTGTCGCTGTTATCGCATTACACCGCTGTGGTTACGCACCAAACCAAATTTTCAAACTATTATAAAATTTGAAAATCACGCTAAGGTTCGTATATCGTACCATTAAAAGATACCGGGAAGTTTCTGCTGTCGAGGATAGAAAGAGAAATGGGCGTCCACGCTCGGTTCGGACTACAGCCGTCATCAAAGCCGTGAAGGAGCGAATACGAAGAAATCCTGTGCGTAAGCAAAAACTTTTAAGTCTTCAGATGGGTATAAGCAGACCCACGATTAAAAGGGTGATTAATGCAGACTTAGGACTTCGGGCTTATCGAAAAAAAACCGCGCGTCTTCTGAATGCTCGTCTGAAAAAAATTAGGCTTCAAAGATCGCGAGTACTCTTAAAGCGGTACGCGGGTAAAAAATACCGCGAAATCCTATTTTCGGACGAAAAAATTTTTACAGTGGAGGAGACATTCAATAAGCAAAATGCTAAAGTTTACGCAACGACTAGTGAAGAAGCGAGCAGGCGTATCCCCCGCGTCCAACGTGGCCACCACCCGTCATCGGTCATGGTTTGGCTTGGAGTGTCATATTTAGGCCTAACTGAAGTGTTTTTCTGTGAAAAAGGTGTAAAAATTAGTGCCGCTGTGTATCAAAATACCATCCTAGCAAAAGTTGTGGAACCTCTTTCACGTACAATGTTCAATAACAGACACTGGGTATTCCAGCAAGATTCTGCACTGGCTCATAAAGCAAAGAGCACGCAATCCTGGCTCGCTAGTCGTAAAATTGACTTCATCCGTCATCAGGACTGGCCCTCCTCCAGCCCGGACCTGAACCCCCTGGATTACAAAATATGGCAACATCTGGAGCAGGATGCGTGCTCTAAACCTCACCGGAATTTGGACTCTCTGAAAGCATCCATCGTCAAAGCAGCGGCACAAATCGACATAGAAGTCGTGCGTGCAGCGATAGATGTCTGGCCGCGAAGGTTGAGAGCATGTATCGAAAATCACGGCGGACATTTTGAATAAATGTTTAGTTATTAAAAAGCTAATTTTATCACCTTTCGATTGGTATATACATATATTATATAAATAATTATTTACTAGTTGTTTTTATTTCATGTTTTATCTGTGACAGAACTTATGACCCGACTACGTATATTTTTATTCTAGAAATAGACTTCCTATCCTTAATTTATCCGAAAATGATATATATATAGGACGCCATAACAAGTATAGGGCCTCTATTCAAGACTGTAAAAACGATATCGTATTTGACCTGCTATGGAATTGTTTTATACTCATTCCGTCATTACTGTCAAGTAAATAGGAGCTATCAAAACGTTGACAATATGATAACAGGTCAAATACGATATGGTTTTTAACGCCTACAATACCGGCCCAGTTTTTGCGAAATAATATGGCTTCAATTAAAGCGCAGCAGCGTCAAACTCCGTTGTCCATCTGGGGTCTTCATCATCAGTTCCACTTCACCAAATGATACTTTCTGAATGCAAATTCTGAACTTGTTACTAAAAATACTGAAATTGCTATATGTATGCCTATAATATTTGAGGAGTTCCCTCAGTTCCTCATGGATCCTCTCATCAGATTTAGATTTGGTGACAATGGGACAAACTCGGAAGCATACATCGGTCTATAATTGACGGAGAAATCGGTGAACATACATAAAAAATATATACATACAATGAAACGTCTAACCTCCTCCTGTTTTGAAGCCGGTTAAAAAGAAAATGATCATAATAATAACACAGGGACACAGAAGCAAAATGACACTTCAATATGTCAAAGAGAAACATAAAATACACGATGTCATAAACAGGCATCGGAGTTTTCATAGCACGGTAAGATGTTAGCGAGCTATGGAGTCGACATTAACAATCAAATTCAACTCGTATTCATACACATATTCGTTCATTTATTTATTCCAAAATAGCTTTATAGCGATCGTGTTTAAAAATCGTGAGCAATATGTGATTCAAATTATAATAAAAAAAATATCTATTAGATTACAAACTCATAGCTTTAAGTATTGTACAGCAGCAAATTAAATAGCAGGGAAGCTATCGCTATATCAAAAGCTAAAGCTGCATTGTCTAACGTAAATATCCAAAATGAGCTTAGTTTTATAAAGGATAATTATCAACTTATGGTCGAAGCAATTACAATGTTAGAGTGTACCGACATATCCATAAAGCAAACTTTTTAAATATTAGATGAAATCAGACAGTATTTTGAAGGAAAGATACCTAAGAATGTAAGTGTTCATGTTTTTAATTAGAATCAAGAAAAAAACGAGAAATGGTTTTTTATTCAAAAACAAATATTAAAAGTAAATCTACTTGTCGGATCATATTATGTTTAAATAAACTTATTTCTCAAAGAAATTGTACATTAAACTTTAAGAGAATACATATACAAGAACAAAGTAAAAATCAGTGAGTATCAAATTATAAAGACGCGCTATCGACGGGGCGGTTGATTGGCAACTGGCCGACCGGCAACTTATTTATCGCCATGCGCGCAATACCGATAAAACTTAACAACACATTACGTTTCTATTGGTTTCACCAATAAAGAAGGCGATAGTTGCGTCGCTTTCATACTAACCCGTAGACTTGATGTGAGAAACAAAATAGTTTCGGAAACAATAGTTTCTCGTGCGCACTAGCCCTTGTTGTGAATCCACCTTTAAACATTATTGTTACCATAGAATATTTTTCTTATCCGTGACCATTGGCCGACTCTGGCAATTGTTTCATTTTAATGTCAAAGAATAACACATCCTGTCGATTTTCATGCAATAGTTAGATTTTATTTATCGAGATTACGCGATAATACTAATTTTGCGGCTATAGTTTCCTATAGAAATTATTAATACATATACTAAAATAGAAATAAATTTAAACATTGGTTTGGTTTCATAATTTTAAATAAGTAATATACATTACAGTACCTACAACTATATGACATAATAATGTATTTGAAAAATAAATAAAAAATTGTTCTGTACGCAACGTTTTAAACATAGTTTTACGGGTATCGAAACCTAAGAAATCAGTAGTTCACATCACTTCAGTGGTTAGAAAAATTCGGAATTATCAAAATCAGTATGCGAAAGAAAGTTACAGACAACTGTTGAAAGACTAAGCGACGCCATTTTTGCAATAAAGGTTTCACGTTTTAATTATTAACTTATTGTTGTTTTAAGTAATAACAGCTTGCCTGTGAAATTAAATTCCATCCTTTGTAGGCTAGATGTCTTGCTACACTTTCCACACAACTTTTTTGGCACTTTATGTGCAAAGTAAATAGCCGAATATTACATGTTGTTATGTCAACAAGCGGCCGCGTACTAAAAGACTGTTTGAGGGCATAGCAACCGATTGGTACTCTGTGAGCATAAGGTTGGCTTACGGGGTCGCCTTTGTATGCGCATTCTATAGGGTAGGTGGTCTGTGTTCCTGTAGCTTCATATTGTATGGAGATTTCAACTAATCTATAAATCCAATATCGTTATATTCAATTGCTAAAAAATTGTCTTGGCTCTCATTTCAACGAAGTCCGGACAATTTCATAGTCATCTTTTATAATACTAAGCTCGTTTTGGATATCTAGTACTATTGTGATATCTACCTCTACTTGTAGTACCTTTGTAAATAATAACGGCTAGGGAACCCTACACTATATGCTCTTGTCCGTTTTTTATAGACACATTATTTTTAACTCTTAATATACATAATACAAAAAAAAACAAATCTAAAAAAATATCATTATACTTATTTGTAATATTTATATACTCAAAGATTGTGCCACTCCATGTCTTCTCGTGTTTGTTGTGAGAGGCGACTAAGGGAATAATAAAGACTTGTAGTACTGCTAGGCGATGTGTTTGCAACCTGCCACTAATACACTCGTAAACAGCTTAGCCTGTTTGTGCAAGATGTGGTTACAGAATTATCAACAAGTTCTAATTAGAGTTGTTGGTAATTCTGTAGCTCTGCCTACCCAACCTATAGTAAAACATTGCGAAAAGTCAAGATGAAGTAATAAGAACTTATTTCAACCCTTGCTTGACGGAAATGAAAGGTGTTATAGTCGTTTTGCGTGCTTGTCTAACGAATATAACCTACATTAACCGAACGTCAGATTAGTATTCCGAGACGGTTTTGAGAGGTCATAAAGTCCCAAAAACCCGTATTGAGATACATATGATAGTTCAGTACATTTACTGACTATTGCTATTTTAGAGAATCATTGACCGGAAGATATTGACACAAAAAATCCGGTCATTTGTACCAAGTATGGCGACCCTTCAGGGGTCTAATTAAGTAATGACGGAAAGGAAGGATGGTCATAGCGCTGGTACCGGCGGCCCAATCGCGTGGGCGTTACTCGAAGGTGTCGAATAAATTAAGGAAGTCGAACGTTTTGTAAAACAAAATAGGATATTATGCAATTAGTGAATAAAGGACGGATTTAAAGCGAGGGCCATAGATGACTCACGAGCAAGTGAAGGATACTAACGACTGAATTACGATTCAAGTGCTAGAATCCTGAGCGACGCGAGTGATTCATGGGCCCTCGATATAAATCCGTTTTATTCAAGAGTTACATACTATACTTACTTTATACCATGACTACGAGAAAATGAAAAATTTAACCGAAAATAGACATTTAATGACGAAAAATGGTACCTAAACACATCTTCATCACTTGAATGAATTTTGAATCGTTTTTTTATTAAGTAACACTTAATTTTGTGTTCGTACAACTTACAGTATTCAAAATTTCGCCAATTTACCTACTAATGACAGCAAATGACTCAAAACTTTTTTTATAATGCTAAACTTCTTGTCGTTAATGTCGACCAATCAAATCTCGAGGAGTTTTTTGCACAAGGAGTTGTATGTCGAGTATTCTTTGCACAGGAGTTTGTATCGCGTATTTTTTGCGCAAGGAGGTTGTGTAGCATTGAGATGGATGTCGAATATATTGGTGTGTTCTAAATTCAAACACCAAAATAGTGATTAAAAGTGCTTTTTATCGCTGTTTTCAGTGAATAAAATAAGCTTTTTAATGGGGGAATGGTATAAATTCTTGTATTTTCCAATAGTCGATGAAAAAAGAAGTCAATAATGCCATACTTCTCCGGTGCGGCTTATAAAAAAAAAAACAATTCAACCATTTGTACCAGGCTAATTTTTGCACAGCTAATCATCGTCGAGTATCACGACAATCACCATGCCATACTTTTCCGACGGTTCCAAATGGCCGCCATAGCGCTACAAAGTATTTTTTTTTCACAAAACAATTTGTACCAGTATGGTATTTGGATTTTTGGAAAGTATATGATACAATATGACCGTTATTATATTTGTCATACTTCTAGTAGGACACTATGTACGAGGGCTGCTACTTATGTAACCGGAATAGAAAAAATAACAAACGTATATGACTAAATATGGTTTTATTGTTTTTCAAAATATTCTCCCTTATGATCGATGCACTTTTGCATACGTTGAAACCAATTTTTAAAACATTTTTTCCACTCTGACTGAGGTATCTCCAAAACGTGCTGTTTGAACGCGTCGACTGCATCTTCACGGGTCGAAAATCGTTGACCACGTAATTTATTCTTTACATTTGGGAATAAATAGAAATCATTGGGTGCCAAATTAGGGCTGTACGGCGGATGACCCGTTAATTCTATATTTTGACCTTCCAAAAATCGAGTCGTTTCGCGTGATGTATGACAGCTGGCATTGTCATGGTGAAGAACGATTCTGCGTCGCTGGTTGTTTTTACGTATTTCTTCAAATACCTCCGGCAAACAAATGGTTGTGTACCATTCCGAATTAACCGTTTTACGATTCTCTAGTGGCACTGTAGCCACATGGCCATTAATACCGAAAAAGCAGGCGACCATTTGCTTCAAGGTGCTTTTTGCACGAGTTACTTTCGTAGGGTTCGGCTCATTTTGAAACACCCACACTGTTGATTGTTGTTTAGTTTCCGGATCATACGCATAGATCCAGGATTCGTCACCTGTGTAGATATTATAAACAGCTTTTGAGTCACCACGGATATATTTTTTTAACATTTTCTTGCACCATTCGACGCGAGCCTCTTTTTGATCCTTAGTTAAATTGTGAGGGAACCAACGGGAACAAATTTTTTTTACAGCTAAATGATCATGTAATATCTTATTAATGCTCGTCATACATATGCCCAGAGTCGCCTCTATCTCGCGATATGTAACATGACGGTCATGCATTATAAGTTTTCGCACAGCTTCAATATTTGGTGGTACAACGACCGATTTCGGGCGACCTTCCTTAACTTCGTCCGTGAGCATACTACGTCCACGATGGACTCACTAAACTAGTGGTACACAGTGCTTTTCGATGGAGCTTCATCACCAAAAGTCGAAGTTAATTGATATATGCACTGTTGTTGCGTTAAACCACGCCGAAAATCATAATAAATCATAGCACGAATATTTTCACGAGTGAGTTCCATTCTTGCAGCGAGATGACATTTTGATCCCGCCAAAAACAAAAGACTAGCGTACATAAGAAAAAAAATTATAGCGGCCAGTATTAAAAAAAAGTTCAAATTTTACCATGGAGGTCATATATAACGTTTATAAATGTTAGAATCCCAGATTCCGGATACATAAGTAGCAGCCCTCGTAAAATCATTTTTACAGCATGATGTTGGAATGTATTATACGTTTAAGGAAATACGGCGTACTCAGGTGGCTTTTCACGGAACTAAACGAGATGTCATCCTTGCCTCGTAACCTAACCGAAATCTACTTGTATTACTTGTACCTAATTCTGACAATTATAATAATATTAATTACCAAGTCAAATGGTCGTTTCAATCATTATAACATGGTGTCAGAAGTAAAGAAAAAAAACATGTCAGAAGTAAAGAAGAAAGAAATGTCAGAAGTAAAGAGCGGCGGGTCAGGTCAGTCAGTTCCTTTGTTCAAATTCAAACAAGTAAAAGTCAACGAAGTTAGCAAAATGCCAGATAATAAGGAAATCAGCTCGTCAAGGTGTAGAATAACAATAAATAGTCAACTAGAAACACTTTCGTTACAAGGAAACCTAACTACATATGGGAAAAATGGTACCAGAGTTTTAAATTGTATATGTACGCAAGTGAACTGTCAGAAGAAAGTGAAAAACGAAAACTAGCCGTATTTTCACACATGATAGGACAGGATTCACTTGATGTATTTAATTCAGTCGGACTGGAAGAAAACACGATTAAATTGAGCGACCTAGTCAAGAAATTCGAGGATTATTTTATACCGAAAAAACAAAAATCATTTAAAAAAAAATCTAGGAAACAAACGCAAAATGAGTTCATAAATGACTTCATGACAGATTTGGTAAATTTAAGCAAAACATGTGAATTTGGCAAACTTAAAGACAGATCATCTATATTCAGAGGTGTTCACATAATTAGGGACACTTGCTTTTTCCCATACAATTGCCTACAAATATGACTTTTCAATTTTGACCACCATTCAAAAAGGTCTAAACTAATTTAATATTTGGTTACACTCATCGTTCATTAATGAACTAAGGTTACAATGTATGTACAATTCATCTCTGTTGAAAACGGATCTTTCATTTTATAACGATTTGAAAAAATATATACCTCGCGTTCATACAAAGTTGTAAAACTTTGTATGGACGGGTCAGCACTAAGTTTTTAAATCCCTATAAAATATAAGGTTCGTTTTTAACAGTAGTTCATTGTACATAAATTTATCATAAAATTGGTCAAGAACTTTTTGAACGGTGGTCAAAATTTAAAAGTCATATTTGTAGGCAATTGTATGGGAAAAAAACAAGTGTCCCTAATTATGTGACCACCACTGTAGGTATATAAAAGCAAAAGCTTACTAACTGATCTATCAATGCACAGCCCAAACCGCTGGACCTAGAGACTTGAAATTTGCACATAGATAGCTTATACAATACAGTGTAGGTAGAGATACACTAAGGAAGGATTTAAAAAAAATCCACCCTAAGGGGTAAAATAGGGGGTGAAGTTTATATGTAATTTTCTCATTTCTGGACTTAGAAGTATGAAAATAGGTATATAAGCTTTCGATTACAATTAAAAATGATCTGTGTTAGTGAAATGGACAAAATTCCCTCCTAAAGGGGTAAAATGGGGGGCTAAAGTTTGTACGGAAATTTTCTCATTTCTGGACTTAGAAGTATGAAAATAGGTATATAAGTTCTTGATTACAATTAAAAATTATCTGTGTAGGTGAAATGGACAAATTCCCTCCTAAAGGGGTAAAATGGGGGGTAAGTATTGTATGGAAACTACTGAACCGATTTTAATAGGTAGTAGATTGTTCAACGAGGGACTAAAACAAGCCGTAATGACAAGAGATATTTAAACACGCGAGCGAGTGAGCGAGCGAGAGTGGCTATAGTTCTTGTGTCGTTCGTTATGGTTGTTTGGTCTCGCGTTAAACACTCTACTTTTCACTTTGAATGCAAGGAAAAGAAACGACGTTTAGTGCCGGATTAGCCACGTAGCAGGAGTAGCAAATGCTACGGGCCCCGCGCATCGGGTGACCCCGCGCACCCACGTCTAACCTCTAAAAAAGCGGCCTGTAAACGTAGAGTTCGGACCGCGGGAAACGCCACGCGCCATTCCAATCTTCTTGCCGAACCGTACGTGTAATTGCAACTGTAATAGTAAAATAGTAAAAATGTACGGTTCGGAGCGAAGATTGGAATGGCGCGTGGCGTTTCCCGCGGTCCGATCTTTACGTGTAAAGGCCGCTATTCTCCTGTTTTGGTACTTACATCAGTATGCGTGTACTCATATCCATCAGGGTTGACGATAGGATGAATAATCCAGTCTATATTCTCCAGCAGAATAACCTAAAACAAACCCCCACCATAAGAATAAATACTATTAGAAGGGTAACTTCATCCCCACCACGCGCGCTCTCGCGTGGCCTGTCAACAGTCCAGGACTACTTATCGCAGCAAACACTAGCGGGTTGCCATGCCACCCAGAATCGGCCCTTGGAGTAAACGTGCAACAATATTTCAAATGAAGGTCTCAAAGGCGCTACTGTCTGCGCAAACTGTGGTTTTACCATACGAAATTGTTAGTTCCGTATTTGACCACGTGCGATAATAATTGTAGGACGATATCAACGAAGTTTGAATCTTTATTTATTATTTGTAACATAAGCACATTAAGTAAAGAGCGTAAAAAAGAAAGAATTCAATAAATACATTATTTACCTATGCACTTTATGTTCTATCCAATATTAATCGTAATTAAGTTAGTCTAAGATAGTATTTCAGTGGTTATGTTATAAAAGAAGGAGATGCTAAATTAATTAATAAAAAGGACAAATACGTCCTACATATATAAATTAGTTTTATTGGGTTTCCGTGTGTTCTTACAACTTTATATCTGATTCAATTGTAATAAAAGTACTTTAATTTTAACAAAGACTAGTTAGCGCAAACTTGTTCCGCTGGCATCCGCTGTCACACTCATACGTCAGTGGAACTATTGGAAAGTCTTACGGATTTCAAATTTTACGGACATTGTAGTTTTATTAAGTATATTTTATTTTATCGTATAGTTTTACAGGTAAATAAACTAATTCTACGCGAACGAGGTTGCGGACTCAGTTAGTAATAACCTGTGACAACCCTAATTTTGCGACAGGCGAGAGAGGGGTAAGGCGGGGCGAGGGGCGCTGTAGGTAATTGTTGGACGGCTTTGCTGTCAAATCCATAAAACGACGCCGAAGATGCCCTTCTAATAGTATTTATTCTTATGCCTCCACACAAAATAGGCGCATATCTAAGTTGCCCAGTTGCAGAAAAGAGCCCTGCAGCACCACCTGTAACCTAAAGCGAACCGGGGTCTCTTTATAGAATTTGCTACGGACCCCGTGCTTGCTCAATCCGGCACTGACGACGTTCTATACAAAACTACAATATTAATTATAAGAAAGTTTACATACACAATTTTAATACAAATCTAAAAATCTCGCATATAAACTATTGATTTCGACTGTCACTAGAATCGGACTCCTGAACACGTTTGACATTATCTGTGGTAAGTTATAGACAATGATGTAATCTGCCGCTAATTTATAAATAGTGATTATAAACTGGGTGATTCCAAAATAATAATTAAAAGGGTGTCTTTGTGCACATATTAAAATTTATATATCAATAAAAACATGTCGTCATCAGAAGAAATGGATAATGCGACTCCACCTGACATCGCCATCGCGGCTAAAATTATTAGTGACAATCGTAAGTTAAAAATATGATCTTTTGTCTGATTTTATTTCATTTCCTCGCAATTGTGATGAAAAATATTGTATGTTACACGGGTGGTAAAGGAAATACAAAGCTCGAGTCATAAAAGCCCTCAGCCTTCGGCTTCGGGCTTCTAACAGACTCTCGTTTGTAATTCTGTCTTTACCACCTTTAATACACAATGTACCGGGTTACTATCAAAATTCCCTTTTCTCCAAATGAAAATATAGCTCAAACATCTGGATTGTGTAATGTCTTTGTTGCTATATAGACATGAACGCTAAATGTATCTTTAGCAAAATGTCTGGATCTTAGAATGTTATAATTTAAAATACACTAGTAGCGAAACGTCGTTATCTTACAATGTCTTTATTACTTAATAGACATAAAAGCTAAATGGTCCGGTAGCGAAACGTTTGTATCTCAAAATGTCTTAATTACTAAATAGACATGAACGCCAAATGGCCGGTTAGCAAAACGTCTGGATCTTAAAACTGCGTATTGATAAGACACTTGATAATTAAAATCAACAAATTTTACTTTCGACGCATTAGGTATTGCTTCTAACTTATTCTGTGGTCATGACAATTAACTAATTTTAATTTCGGCTAATTAGGTACCTACTACCTATTGTAATTATTACGGACTATTTTAATTTCCAGACGTTTTGCTACTAAGTCGTTCTGTGTTAATGTCAATTAACTAATTTTACTTTCGGCTAATTAGGTATTCTAATTATACGGACTATTTATATTTCCAAACGTTTGGCTACTTGCTCATTTTAATTCTGAGCCGTCCTGCTTAATTGACACTTTGCTGAATGAGTATTCTACTTTCATGTCGTCCAGCTGAGTTGACTCTTTGCTGATTGTATATTTTACTTTTATGTCATCTAGCTGAAATGGTCGTTTGGCGATAAAGACAATTCGATAGTAACCCAATGTACCTACGTTAATACCCATTTACTGGAGTACCTACTTGTCAAATAAAAGCCTTTAAAAAAGTTTCCATGATTGGACCGGTCCGATGATAGGACATCCATGTGGACCAATGATTGCAACCAGGTATTACGAGTAAGTCACTAAAATAATAATAATAATAAAAACCAAACCAGATAGCCAAAACCTATTATTATAAATTTGATCACAAATAAACAGTTTATTAATATATATAATGGTTGTACAGGGTGGTACTCGATAAACTGTACATATTGAAAGGGATGAAATTTTAGGTTAATTTAATGGTAAAACAATTTTTTTTGAATTTTTTTAGCCACTGGTTTTTTTTTTACAGATTGTCAAACATTTTAATAAAGTTTGGGTAGTACACTTACTTGTGACGGTGTAACTTTTGATCTAATAGCCCAAAAAAGATAAAACAAAATGCATAGTATTGACATTAGTTAGGTTTATAATAATTGATAACAATATTAGACCAATTAAAAAAATAACTGAGTAACTGCTTTTTTTGACCAAAACTACTGCAAAAATATTATTTTGTTTTCATAAAAACACGATTTTCTCAAAAAAAAACAGATATTTTACAATTTTTTTTAACGTTATTAGATCTAAAAAAAATGGTGAACTATCTACAAAATTTTGAGAAAATCGTGTTTTTATGAAAACTAAATGCCTTTTTTGCAGTAATAAGAATAATAAAGAATGTGTAAAACAGAAGTTAACCTAAAATTTCATCCCTTTCAATATATGCAGTTTATCGAGTACCACCCTGTATAATAAAACTTATATGAGATTTTCCGTTGCGTGATTTTTATATCACCGCTGCCAAAAACAGACTTGCGCAATTCACTCGTTCCCGAAAAGCGCGGCGCGTCTGTAGATGCGGAGGGGCTTTTGGGTTGCCCAGTGTCACTTTGTGTGCTACTCGGTGTCTGACTAGAATGCTTATTTTTTAAATAATTAGGTGGTCCAATCAAAGCGCTGGTCCAATGATCGCAACCTTCCCCTACTAATTTTAAACAACGTCTGGATAAGTATATCTTTAAAATTCAGCTGTATCTTGAATTGTCTTCATTGTTTTGCTCAGAGAACGTCCTGTTTTTTTTTAATTCAAAATTACCCCGAATTAAGCGTGAGCGAAGCCGCGGGCAAAAGCTAGTTACAGATATTTTTATATGCAACTTAAATAAAAACTACCAACATGTTGGAGAAAAATTACTATCGGAAACTGACCTAACACCAGCTAAAACGTTAATTATTACTCAGTGACAGGCAGCTGAACTTAATAAGGAAAAACAAGTGTTATATAATTATCAAGGAAACAAATCAAGAGTAAGAGGAACAAGCTAGAACAGGAGCCAGTCAAGAAAGTCCAACAATACAAATAATCATCAGTCAAGATCAAGAGATAATCTTCAGTCACAGTCGCATAATAATCAACGGTCAGCAAGCCAGTCAAGAAGTGGGTGTGGAAAATGTGGCTAGATCTGTAGTCATAAGTGTCCTGCTACTTAAGTGCCGAGGATGCCTTAAGATAGGGCATTATGAAGCATTTTGTAAAAATTAAAGGACAAATTTGTCAGAGGTAACGGCCCCAACTAGCAAAATGTTATCTTACAAGTGTCCTAAGAGTATATTTTTTTGCTCTTATAACATACTTATAGCTTCGATTTAGTCGCACTTTATAAGAGAATTCTCACTTACTTGACACTTAAAGTAATCTTGTTACTTCTGTTAAAATACCAAAATAACTTACAAAGGTTTTATAATGGCATGGTTTAAGGGAAATAAGACTTAAGCTCTTGCGACTGCTCTTACAAGTGTAATTCCTCTTATATAGCCCAGTCTATAACGACATCATAGATCGCAAACGCGCATGTAACTACGATTTTTTTATAATGTTGTTAGGTCTCTTGAGATTAGTTGACACCCAAGTTTGCAACCCTGAAACCCTGTGCTACCACCATGGTGCTCGAAAAACTGCGAAATTTTGGCATTTGTTTCAGTTTTTTTTCGAAAAAATTACCCTATGGAAGCGTTGTTTAAGAATCTTTGGTTATACTTTAATAAAGATGAGTAAATTTGCTACAATTTGAGCGTAACCTGAGCTCACTATGTCCATTGGTTGCGGAGATACAGCAAGTCAAGGTGGGCAATGTGCGCAGAGCCCGCTCCTCAGACCCTGCTTAAAATGGTTACCTGCAAATGTAAAAAGAGGTTGCTTAGGGTCGTGCTCTTACAGACAGGCTGGGCACAGGTGCTCTATCCTATGTTCGTTTTGCCACGGTTGAAATTGCAACAACGCCATCTCTATCGTGCTGGACGAGGAGGACGAGGATGTGGACGACCCAGCACCATGAGCCGGCCCGCCTCTACCCCAGAAACACACACACACCTCCTCCCTCCATCCCTCTTCCCCCACTCCTCCCCACTGATCTAGACTGGATGAGACCTGGTCCTTCCAAAAGGATGAAATTTCGGGTCATCCAGCGACATTTTGGCAAAATTAGTAGATTTTTGCTGGTCAGGGTATTCCGGTGCTCTCACCTTCTTTCTGCATTCCAGACCTATCTATTTTAAATTTCGGGAAATGTACGGTTGGGAACACTTAAATTTTTTCGCGGCATCAAGTTGGCTCATGAAATCCTTATCGTTAAAAGTGCTATGGAGGATGTTTGAGCTTTCTCTTGGTCATTTTCTTCGCTGGTCGTCCACTGCCAGTTTTGCGAACGGGTAGTCAAGGATGCCAGAATTGTATAAATAGCAGCAACTAGTACGAGGGGCGGCTGATAAGTAATCTCCTTGGTCAGAAATATATACAAAAATAATGCTGGCTGGTATGGATTTATATTCGTTTGTTATTCTATTTTCAAAATGTATTACATTCATTTGTTTATTGCATCACGTTTATTTGTCTCCTACAATTGTTTCAAACATGTCGGTAGAAAAAGTGAAAATGGATAAAATCGAGCAGCGTGCGGTGATTAAGTTTTTGACTAAAGAAGGGAATACGCCTTCGGAGATCAGACAGCGTATGTTACGTGTGTTTGGCAGTTTGTGTTCTTCCGAATTTGTTATAAAGTTTTGGTCAAAGCAGTTTAAGTTAGGTCGTGAGAGTCTGGAAGATGATCCTCGTAGCGGAAGACCAGTTTCGGCCGTCACCGATGAAAATGTAGCCAGGGTGAAAAAAATTATATTAGAGGACCGACGAGTGAAGCAGTGGGAGATAGCTAGAGATGTGGGCGTCAGTAAAGAGCGAGTCAATGAAATAATTCATGAGCATTTGAACATGTCCAAGGTTAGTGCACGTTGGGTCCCCAGAATGTTGACTGCATTTGACATGGAGAGGCGTGTCAAATGTTGCGAAGAGTTTTTGGAGATGAGTCGAGGGAAAGAGGAAGAAATAATTTCTAGAATTGTAACATGTGATGAGACTTGGATTCGACAATGGGACCCGGAAAGTAAGCAAGAGTCGTTACAGTGGAAATTTAAGGATGAGAAGCCGCCTCGGAAATTCAAGGTCTGTCCATCGGCAGGTAAACTTATGGCTACAATCTTTTGGGACACAGAAGGGATTTTGCTCATAGATTATTTACCGAAGAAAACTACAATGAATGCTGATTATTACTCAAACTTACTATACCAACTAAGAGAGACAATAAAAGAAAAACGGCGAGGTAAACTAAACAAAGGTATTCTGATTTTGCACGATAACGCACCAGTGCATACCGCCCGCACAACGAAGCTAGCAATTAAAGACAATGGCTTCGAAACCATTGACCACCCCCCTTATAGTCCAGATTTAGCCCCCTGTGACTATTTTCTGTTTAGACTTCTCAAGAAAGACCTCAGGGGACGAAGGTTTATGACCGATGACGAAATGAAGGCTGCGGTTACTGACTTTTTTGACGACAAAACGAAAGATTTTTTTTTTAATGGTTTAAATTCAATATTTGAAAAATTTAATAAGTGCATTTTACTAGCAGGGGACTATATAGAAAAATAAAAAAAAATTAGCCACGACAGTCTTTTGTTTCATTGTTAGGTAGATTACTTTTCAGCCGCCCCTCGTACCTATTCTTTACTAAAATACTTCACTCTGTACTTTTTTCCCAACTTTAGGTTTGATTTATAAAAATTTACAATACGCTTTCTCAGAGTTACCTGTTTCGACGCCATTTCAACAAATATAAAATGCGTTAAGAAAAAAATTAAGAGCTTGACAAATATATTCTATTTTTTTTGCTATCACCCGTTAGAAGCACCATTTTGGTATTAAATTGAGGTTAATTCTTATAACATGACTTTTACCTAGGAGCATACGAGGGGCGGCTGAAAAGTAATCTACCTAACAATGAAACAAAAGACTGTCGTGGCTAATTTTTTTTTATTTTTCTATATAGTCCCCTGCTAGTAAAATGCACTTATTAAATTTTTCAAATATTGAATTTAAACCATTAAAAAAAAAATCTTTCGGTTTGTCGTCAAAAAAGTCAGTAACCGCAGCCTTCATTTCGTCATCGGTCATAAACCTTCGTCCCCTGAGGTCTTTCTTGAGAAGTCTAAACAGAAAATAGTCACAGGGGGCTAAATCTGGACTATAAGGGGGGTGGTCAATGGTTTCGAAGCCATTGTCTTTAATTGCTAGCTTCGTTGTGCGGGCGGTATGCACTGGTGCGTTATCGTGCAAAATCAGAATACCTTTGTTTAGTTTACCTCGCCGTTTTTCTTTTATTGTCTCTCTTAGTTGGTATAGTAAGTTTGAGTAATAATCAGCATTCATTGTAGTTTTCTTCGGTAAATAATCTATGAGCAAAATCCCTTCTGTGTCCCAAAAGATTGTAGCCATAAGTTTACCTGCCGATGGACAGACCTTGAATTTCCGAGGCGGCTTCTCATCCTTAAATTTCCACTGTAACGACTCTTCCTTACTTTCCGGGTCCCATTGTCGAATCCAAGTCTCATCACATGTTACAATTCTAGAAATTATTTCTTCCTCTTTCCCTCGACTCATCTCCAAAAACTCTTCGCAACATTTGACACGCCTCTCCATGTCAAATGCAGTCAACATTCTGGGGACCCAACGTGCACTAACCTTGGACATGTTCAAATGCTCATGAATTATTTCATTGACTCGCTCTTTACTGACGCCCACATCTCTAGCTATCTCCCACTGCTTCACTCGTCGGTCCTCTAATATAATTTTTTTCACCCTGGCTACATTTTCATCGGTGACGGCCGAAACTGGTCTTCCGCTACGAGGATCATCTTCCAGACTCTCACGACCTAACTTAAACTGCTTTGACCAAAACTTTATAACAAATTCGGAAGAACACAAACTGCCAAACACACGTAACATACGCTGTCTGATCTCCGAAGGCGTATTCCCTTCTTTAGTCAAAAACTTAATCACCGCACGCTGCTCGATTTTATCCATTTTCACTTTTTCTACCGACATGTTTGAAACAATTGTAGGAGACAAATAAACGTGATGCAATAAACAAATGAATGTAATACATTTTGAAAATAGAATAACAAACGAATATAAATCCATACCAGCCAGCATTATTTTTGTATATATTTCTGACCAAGGAGATTACTTATCAGCCGCCCCTCGTATGTTCAGTCGGTATGTAAATATCTTCGAAATAACCCTACCAACACATTTTCACTTTTTGAAGAAAATTGCCCACCTTTGACTTGTTGTTTCCCCGCAACCTATAAACATAATGTGCTCAAATTACGCTCAAATTGTAGCAAATTTAGTTATCTTTATTAAAGTATCGACAAAGATACTTGAAAAATACTTCCTTAGAGAAGTTTTTTCGAAAACACTGAACCAAGTTCCAAAAATTCTCAGTTTTTCGAGAACCATAGGGGTAGCACAGGGTTTTCGGGGTCGCAAACTTGGATGTTAAATACTCTCAACGGACCTAACAACAAATAAAAAAAAAATCGGTTTGCTTTGATTGCCTTTTTATGTGTTGTTATAGACTGGGCTATATATTGCACTTTGGAAGATCATTCTAGGAGTAAGTATTTATCACAACGGCCGAAAGAAGTGCGTGTACAATAACAAATTTATGTAAGTACCTTTTTTTGTATTTGTAGTAAAGATTAATTATTTTACGTCATCATTTCGTTCCTTTACTTGATAGTAATAACATACCTATGAACTTAAACAACTTGCGGAGTACATTTCTTCGTATATTTTGAGAAATGAATTCAAATATTTTCGTCGGCCCACTTCGTAATGTATTTAGAATAATTGTAACAAATTATTAATTATTTTTAAAAACAAAAACTGACGCCATTAGAGATTGATAAGGAAGCTTAAAGTCAAATTTAAACCTTTTGATCTTATCTTCTGATCTAAGCTGTCAGTGCTACCACAGGCACTGACAGCTTCTAAACGTCAAAATTTTATCCTCCTTGTTTTCTTATTAAGAAATATTTTAAACTGAAGTAATTTATGTTTATATGTTTATAGTTAACGTTGTTTTAGTGAATCAGTTATCTATAATTGATAAATTCATAAAACTTAGAGAAAATTAAAAACAGGCGGCTTGCAGCGCCTGTCAACCGTGAACGGACGTTTTCAAATAACGACGATTCATCGTACAATTGCTGATATATACTTGACATTGGCAAAATGACATATCTTGTAGATGCCATTAAAATAAATAAATAACAATAATTAATTGATGAAGAGAACCTGGGGAGTATTTGTTTTAATTATTTTTAAATTGTTATTTAACATTGTGTTTACATTCATACTTTTCACTGCTCATTGCTGAAGCCGTGGGCGACGTCAAATACAAACATTGGCACCGTGCCATCTCTCTTTACTTGCCATACAGTGAAAGTGGAGCTGAGACTAGTCACATTTGCCACAGACATTGCCATACACGAGACACTGTTCATTAACATCTATTCACACACATCCTTGCATAAAATAACCTGCTTATTAAACTTCTCCTCCACTTACTCACTAGTTTAATATCTTTCAGTGTGATTGTGGAGTAACTGTGAAACCATGGCCGCATCGAACATCAAATCGCGCATAGCCGCGCTAGCTTGAGATGCAACTTAAGGCTACCTTGAAAGAGCTGCAAGCTGCCAATACCTTAAATGACCAGCTACTAAGGGAAATGGAAGATTGCGAGGAAAAGCAAAAGAAAATGTTGGCTAAAAACACAGTGTTAAGGAACGACCTGGTAGAGTATGAATATAAACTATTAGATGCACAAGATAAGGTGGAGCAGTTACAGACCCTGGTAGATAACTTTAACCAGTACCCATGAAGTGGCATTGAGCCGTATAATTAACCTCGAAGAAGAACTCGG
This sequence comes from Acleris literana, assembly GCA_946894065.1. Lineage (NCBI taxonomy): Eukaryota > Metazoa > Arthropoda > Insecta > Lepidoptera > Tortricidae > Acleris > Acleris literana. The sequence goes on along the minus strand of OX335668.1, from coordinate 37,978,021 downwards.
TGCTGCTAATGAAGAGTTAAATTACTTTCGGAGAGAACGTGAGCGTTATGACAGTTCAATTACACAAAATTTGTATCAGGAGATGGTAGATAATAAGGATAATAAGGACAGTAACATTAAGAACTTAATATTTTTTCATAGTAACAATAAGTTAAAAAAATATGTTAATATAAACAAATACATAAGGCGTACTCAGAAGCTAATAAAAAGTCAGAGGTGTATCAAAAACTATTCTATAATGAAATTAGAGTTATCGGTTACGACATATAGGGTGCAAAAATGCAATGCAAAATTAGATTCAGATATGACTGAACATGATTTAAGTGATCTAAAATTAAATGCCGAGATCAGTAGATTAAGAAATAAACTTCAGGATATGTCATTAAAATACTCAACAGCTCAAAGCGAAATCAAGGAGCACATGCTGGCATTCACACAATTGCTGGAGAGTAGTAGATATAATGAGGACCGTTTTAATTCTTTAATTAATAATGGCATTGTGAACTTCACCAACTGCTGTGGTTCAGCCAGATGTGGCTCTTGATACTTCTGAGCTATGTGCCCCAAAAGTAGTTTTAGATGAGTCCCCTAGACGAATTAGTAATAATAAAACTATTATTTATTCTGATCAGATAGGGTCTGGAATGGGTTCCACGCTAAGGAATAAATTGACACAAAATGTAACTAATTATTGTTATCATAATGCAAGTTTTATGCAATTATGTGATTTAGTATCAAAGGGAAGTTATGACAGTGATTTTAGTAGGAAACAGTCTTGGTATAGATAAGTCTAGTGTAGATGGGTTAATGTCAATATTAAACCTTATTGAAGAGGAGGGGATAAATAGGTAAAATTATACTTTGTGCTTTAACACATTCACAAAATATGTCATATAATTATAATAATAAATTAGCACACTTAAATTCTTTAATGTATAATGCTATTTGCTGTAATAGTAAATATCATTTCTTCGACGTAAATAAATTCATAAAGCGCCTCACGCTAACACCTGAAAAAAAATATTTTGCCAAAGAAATATATTTTGACTTTGGATGAACTTTTGGCCTTTAATATAGAACCAAATAGATACAATACTGGCACAAATGCCAGTCCTAATCAGTTAAACTAAAGTATAGGACAGCGGAAACACGTTAGAGTATAAATATAATTCACCAAAATATTCAAGGGATTTCCAGCAAAGAATTAGAAGTTATTTTTAGATACTGAAAATGGACAAATTATGTGTGTTAAAATTTAATTAAATTTTGATTTTGTAAATTTTAAATTACTTAGTTTTTTTGCCAGAAAATCCGCCATTCATGGTGGTTCTTTATTCATTGTAAAAGTACCATGAAATCCAAAGAAAGGAAAGACATTGTTAGGCTATCCATAGAGAGGCTTGTAGAAATCTCTTGCAAAGAACTAGAAAATTACACAATTATGTGCGTTTACAGACCACCATTAGCTGATTTCAGCACATTTGAATATACTATGGAAAATGTGTTAAAATTAGCATGTAAAACTCAAAAGCATGTTATTGGCTGTGGAGGCTAATGTTAACTTACTCGAACTAATTAATATCTTAAGTTTATTTAAATCTTTTAATTTAGGTAATTTGTTCTTTGAACCTACACAGATAGGTGTTTCAAGTGCTACCTGCTTAGACAATATTTTTTGTAATTGCAAATGTTTGGATAAGAAAATATTTAACTGCTTTAATTCTGATCATAGTGGTCAAAAGGTTTCTTTTTTAAATGATTTTCATCAAGAACCACAGACAATAACATACAGACACATAACTAGCAATCTTGTGGAATTATTCAAAAATAAAGTTCAGTGTAATCTCTGTGGGTTATCCTTTTCACATAATAATTCTAATAGTATTTATAAAGATTTGTTTGGTGTAATTCTTCAGCAATTTAATAATAATTTTAAGATGAAAACTATTTCTGGGTCAAAAACCAAGTTTAGTGAATGGGCTTCTGTAGGCATTCATAGAAGTAGAAATAGGCTTTATGAACTATATAGAGAGAGGGAGGAGAACAAGAACGCTGACTTAGTTTACGTTAATAATTATTCGAGGACCTTCAAGCATTTTGCTTCACCGCTAAGTCAATCTTTTTAAGTCTTTAGCTCAAAGCTTCTGAAAATAAGGTAAAAACTGTGTGGAAAATAATAAATAGAGAAACGGGTACATCTAATGCTCAACAGGGTCAGCCAAAAGCACTGGTTATACCACATGATGGTGTTAAAATTGAAGGTGTGAAAACAGTACGATTCCTGGGCGTAATGATAGACAGTCACTGTAATTGGCAGTCCCACACGACAGGGCTGATTGACAAACTCAACAGGTTTGTTTTTGCACTGCGTCGGCTCACTCACATAGCCTCGCCAAAAACGGCATTGTTAGCTTTTCACGCCTATATTGCTTCTAATCTGAGCTTCACCAGAGGACGATCCACAACTGATGCAGCATCTGTACTCATTAAATATATATACAATATTTGGGAGAAATCTTGTTATGCAATAGGAATTTTTTGTGACTTTTCCAAAGCTTTCGATTGTATATCATGCGACTCTTATATAAAAATTAGAACATTATGGTCTGTCAAATAATTCTCTAAATCTTATGTCTTCATATCTTAGTGATAGAATACAAACGGTTGTTGTAGACCAAACACAGTCCATTGGAAAAGCTGTTCAATTAGGTGTGCCTCAGAGCTCTATATTAGGTCCTTTCTTATTTTTGGTTTATAATAATGACTTACCACTCACGCTAGATAACCTTTGTGATATTGTGCTATTTGCTGATGATGATACATCATTAATTTTCAAGGTAGACCGAAAATCCGTCGATTACAGTAGGATAAACGCCACGCTAGGTAAAGTACTTAATTGGTTTACTAGTACCAATTTGCTACTCAATGCTAAGAAAACTAAATTTGTTAGGTTAGCTTTGCCTAATGTTAGACCGGTAGAATCTAGTATATTTCTAAATGATGAGTGTTTGGGAATGGTAGATAAGGCGCTTTTATTAGGGATAACTATAGACAAAAACTTGCAATGGAGTCCCCATATAGCAGTACTAGCAGGTAAATTAAGTTCGGCAGCTTATGCTGTTAGGAAAATCAGGCACCTTACCAATGTTGAGACAGCTCGCTTAGTTTATTATAGTTATTTTCATGGTGTTATGTCGTACGGTATTCTGGTTTGGGGAAAAGCTGCTGCCGTACAGACTATATTCGTGTTACAAAAAAGAGCCATTCGTTCTACATATAACCTAAACTGCCGTGATTCCTTAAGATTACTATTTAAAGAAATTAGTATTTTGACAGTAGCGTGACAATTTATTTACGAGAATATTATTTATGTCATAAAAATCAAGACTCTTTTATTAAGAATTGTGATATACATAGTTTGAATACAAGACATAAAAATAAAATTGCTATTAAAAAATTTCGTGTCCGTAAGGTTTATAAATCATTTGTAGATCAATGCATCCATATCTATAATAAATTACCTGACGTAGTTTAAAAGTTACCATTTCCAGACCTTAAAAATTACTTGAAAAAGTCGTTCATGTCTAAAGCTTACTATAGGGTCGAGGACTATCTAAACACCTAAATGACTGAATAATAATAACGTAGTCATACGAGGGCTGCTACTTATGTATCCGGAATCTGGGTTCCAACATTTATAAACGTTATATCTGACCTCCATGGTAAAATTTGAACTTTTTTTTAAAACTGTCCGCTATAAAAAAAAATTTATGTACGCTAGTCTTTTGTTTTTGGCGGGATCAAAATGTCGTCTCGCTGCAAGAATGGAACTCACTCGTGAAAATATTCGTGCTATGATTTATTATGATTTTCGGCGTGGTTTAACGCAACAACAGTGCATAGATCAATTAACTTCGACTTTTGGTGATGAAGCTCCATCGAAAAGCTCTGTGTACCACTGGTTTAGTGAGTTCAATCGTGGACGTAGTATGCTCACGGACGAAGTTAAGGAAGGTCGCCCGAAATCGGTCGTTGTACCACAAAATATTGAAGCTGTGCGAAAACTTATAATGCATGACCGTCATGTTACATATCGCGAGATAGAGGCGACTCTGGGCATATGTATGACGAGCATTAATAAGATATTACATGATCATTTAGCTGTAAAAAAAATTTGTTCCCGTTGGTTCCCTCACAATTTAACTAAGGATCAAAAAGAGGCTCGCGTCGAATGGTGCAAGAAAATGTTAAAAAAATATATCCGTGGTGACTCAAAAGCTGTTTGTAATATCTACACAGGTGACGAATCCTGGATCTATGCGTATGATCCGGAAACTAAACAACAATCAACAGTGTGGGTGTTTCAAAATGAGCCGAACCCTACGAAAGTAACTCGTGCAAAAAGCACCTTAAAGCAAATGGTCGCCTGCTTTTTCGGTATTAATGGCCATGTGGCTACAGTGCCACTAGAGAATCGTAAAACGGTTAATTCGGAATGGTACACGACCATTTGTTTGCCGGAGGTATTTGAAGAAATACGTAAAAACAACCAGCGACGCAGAATCGTTCTTCACCATGACAATGCCAGCTGTCATACATCACGCGAAACGACTCGATTTTTGGAAGGTCAAAATATAGAATTAACGGGTCATCCGCCGTACAGCTCTGATTTGGCACCCAATGATTTCTATTTATTCTCAAATGTAAAGAATAAATTACGTGGTCCACGATTTTCGACCTGTGAAGATGCAGTCGACGCGTTCAAACAGCACGTTTTGGAGATACCTCAGTCAGAGTGGAAAAAATATTTTGAAAAACAATAAAACCATATTTAGTCATATACGTTTGTTATTTTTTTCTATTCCGGTTACATAAGTAGCAGCCCTCGTAAACATATGTCGCACTGCTAGATCAAAACAGTAGCAACTGAAAATCCCTGCTAGTTTTGTTTCAAGTTCATAGAAGTTGTATTAAAGTTGATTTTAAAATACACAATTATAAAAATACTGTTTTGATCTAGCAGTGCGATGTAAACATTGTATATTGTCCAGGGGACACGGTTTCTGTAGGAGAACGTATCGAAACTTTTTATGCGGTTGTCTTGCACCTTCAAAGGTAAGTATAATTTGTATAATTTTTATTCTTTTATTACTACTACTTATTAGCTCTCGTGAAAATTTTGAGTTTTGACATATTGAATATATTTATTTTTTATTTTATGTTAGATTCATTGTTTTATATAATGCTAGGTTAAGTTTTGTAATTGTGTAATATCATAAGCTATATTTAAAACAACGACTGACTGTTGAGTTTCTTGCGTCGCTTCTTCTCAGTAGTGGTCTCTTGCGACGCGCTGGTAGATTTTTGACGTGTAAAAGTGCCCGTGCGGCCTACTTACTGAATAAAAATCTTTTATCTTTTTTTATCTTATTGAACACTTGCATAAGGTAACTACTTGCAGCAATTTAATAAAATTAGGGTTCCTTTGGCCGTAAAACAGTGGCATACAATACAAATTATCAGCTTGTGGTACTTTTTTTTTATATTTTAGCCAAACATGCACAAATATATACTTATGTGTAGTATAATAAGTCAATATTAATATTTAGTGAAAAGTTATCAGGTACAGAAATAAGTTCGTGTTCAAAACGTTTTTCCAACTGTTTTCTTAAGCTGTTATGCCAATGAAACCCTGTCCCTATTATGTCAATCTGTATTTTTTGTCCGCTGGTTTGGAACAAAGTTCGAGCATCTTTGGGTAGTATGTGTTTGATTCTTTTTTTAATAATCACTGAAAGTTTATTAAGCGCCGAGTGCGGTATTTTATTCTTAACAGCCCATATTTTAATTTCGTGACGACATTGTATATTTTTTCATGATCCGTCAGCATCAGAATTCAGACTAGAATCTGCCAGTCCAAAGTCTTCAGAGCTGCTGTCTTCTTTTTTTGTACGTGACCATCTAATAGTTTACAAGATCCATCGTTTTCTGTAGTAGAACTTGTAGTACCTGGTGCCGTTTTTAGTGAGTCTCTGTATTTTTGATTTACTTTATTCCTTTATGCTCCACTTCTTTTAAATCTTTTCCATTTTTCTAAATCCATGTTGTTGTTACAAACACTTAGCAGATTGTTTGCACGAATACGTTACGAGTATAATGGCCGATATTGTTAAAGTCTTATTAATGAAAAAAAAAATCTAATAGAGCTCTACTAATATGCTTCTTCTCTTTAATTTGGCTCAGACAAGACAATTCACACTATCAACTTGTTAGCTTTACAGCAGTTGTATGCAAAAGTTTATTAAGGTCATAATTCTAATAAAACACTCACTGCAGACCATACTAAGAAAAAATGACCATTTAAGATGCTTTTTTAATTGCAAATAATATTCAAGAGCAATTGCTCTTTGAATAACAACTGTACTTATAAATTAAAACACTCAACGCAGACTCTGCTAAGAGAGAATGCACTTTAAGGTTGCTTTTTTAACCGACTTCAAAAAAAGGAGGAGGTTCTCAATTCGTCGGGGTTTTTATTTTTTATGTATGTTCCCCGATTACTCGAAGACCACTGGACCGATTTGAAAAATTTTTTCGTTGTTCGAATGGGTATACTTTCTAGTTGGTCCCATTGTCACCACGTCAGGATCTGATGATGGGATCATGGGGAAACCAAGAGAACTCCTCAAATATTATAGGCACATCTATAGCGATTTTGGTATTTTTCACTTTAACTCATGCATTTGCTTTTGAAAAGTACTATATGGTGAAGTGGAACTGATGATGAAGACCACAGATGGCCACCGGAACTCCTTAACGCTACCTATTTCAAGGGTGGCGATAAGATGTTTCGATAAAGGAAGTTGAGCGACTATGACGAAGCACATTTAGGTTTAAATATGACTATGACATTCCCGCGGCGTTGTCTGCGGCGAGCTTGAAATGTTCTATAGTTTCTTATTAATATTTAGAAGTGGAGCTACGTAACAGCATAAATAGGATCACTAAAAAGTATAAAATAAAATAAATGTTTAAAAAAACAAAAAACCGCCTTCAAAAAGCAAAAAATAACTTCTTTAAAATGGTAGGTAAATAGGTCAGTCCAACTGAAGTCGGCGTCCAACAATATTTTAACCAAAAGCAGACTTCAGTTGGACTGACCTATTTACCTACCATTTTAAAGAAGTTATTTTTTGCTTTTTGAAGGCGGTTTTTTGTTTTTTTAAACATTTATTTTATTAAGTGTAAAAAATAATCAAGAGTAATTGCTCTTAGAAATTGCACTTGTAAGACAACTGTTCTGTTAAATGTCTTACAACGATTCCTTATGAACCTCTATAAGAGGACGTTCTAACTGTCAGTGTTCTTATAGTACAAAATATCTTAAATCATGCTTTTATAAGATGTACAGTCATAGTCAAGACACATGTAAGTCTGTTGTAACACCTGAGTTCGTAAATCAGCATATCCGTAAGAGAAAATTGCTAGTTGGGGCACTATAACAAAAGTGAAGGTGAGAGTTTTTTTATAGGAAATCGCAACTCATTAAATAGTTCTCATTAGACTATTATTTGAAATGACAATAATTTTAATTTTGAATGTATTTTGGATACAGGTAGTGATGCTAATGTAATGTCTTGTGATGTCTATAAGTCATTAAAATTATCTAACAAAATGTCACATTGTAATGCAAACGTTACATCATATTCAGGAAATTCTGTCAATATAGTGGGTCAGCAATATATTTATTGACAATATAGTCATAATGGTCATAATGTAATGAAAAATATTTTGTTTATTATTGCTGATGTCAAATCGCCTACTGTATTAAGAAAGCATACTTGTTCTGAGCTGGGTCTTGTCAAAATAATTTTTAACATGGAAATGTCTAGCGATAATTTTAATTTACACAATATTTAACGAAATTTGATTCAGTCTTCCCGGGTCTGGGTTGTTTACCAGGTGAAATGCATCTTGATACCTATCCGGGTGTGATAACAAAAATCGATGTAGCACGTGAAGTACCATTTTCACTGCACGACAGACTCAAGACAGAACTTGACAACATGCAGCGACAAGAAGTCATAACCAGGGTCACAGAACCATCATCATGGGTGAGTTCACTTGTATTGGTTGAAAAAAGTAATGGAAAACTTCGTGTTTGTCTAGTTCCACAAAATCTTAATCAAGTCGCAAAAAGGCCCTATACCTACTAATGATTATGTACGAACTAAGCTACATAGAGCAGCATATTTTTCAACACTAGATGCTAATAGTGGTTTTTGGATGTGTAATCTTGATGAGGAAAGCTCATTTCTTTGTACTTTCAATACACCTTGTGGTAGGTACAGATTTAAACGTCTACACTACGAAATAAATTGTGCCCCTGAAATTTTTAATCAAATCATGACAGAATATTTTGGTGTAGGTACTTCCTGGAGTCATAGTCTATGCTGATGATATATTAGTACATGAAGCTACACAGGCAGAACATAATGTAAATTTAAAAAGAGTTTTTGATAAAGCTATAGAAGTCAATTTAAGATTTAACAAGTCTAAATGTGTTTTTAGCGCTACACATGTTAAATATATTGGGCATGTCTATTCAAAAAAAGGGGTGATCCTGAAAAAGTACGAGCAATTAAGGATATGCCGTCCCCGTCATGCGCCAAGGATCTACAAAGGTTCCTAGGAATATTGAATTATTTGGGAAGTTTTATACAAAATATGGCACAAGAGACAGAAATACTAAGAGATCTGCTAAAAAAGTAAAGTGATTGGCAATGGAATGCTAATCATGAAGCTACATTTATTCGTTTAAAACAGATCATCTGTCAAGCACCAGTCGTAGTCCATTTTAATTTAAAAAAACCTATTGTCTTGTCAGTAGATTCAAGCCAGTCAGCGGTTGGAGCTGTGTTACTACAAGATAACCACCCAATTTGCTACGCATCAAAAACAATGCCGTTGTGTCAACAACGCATGGCTCAAATTGAAAAGGAATTATATGCCATAGTCTTTGGATGTCTACGATTCCATCAGTACATATACAGGGTGGCCGGAACATTGACGTCCAAAAGTAAAATTTAGGTCCCTCGTGTCGTGGGGTATCCGAATCACCCCCATGTATGTTCCGCGATTTTTAGTATTTTCGGAGATATTGATCATTTTAATCGGAATTTTTGTAATTTTTCCTTATGTCCATGTTATGAAAAACCCTTAAGTTCATGTATTATTTTAATATTTTTTCAGTGGTTTATTACATTGATAGAATAATTATGAACTTAGGATGTTTTTAAAACTACATGCCAGTTTTTTTTCATGACAACTTTTTGTGTTATCACACAAAGTTTGTTTGTCCATACTAGGTGAAAAACAAACATGGGGTACTATTAGTACGGAGAAAGTAACTTTGTGTGATTACACAAAAAGTCGTCATGAAAAAAAAAACTGGCATGTAGTTTTAAAAACATCTTAAGTTCATAATTGTTCTATAAATGTAAGAAACCACTGAAAAAATATTAAAATGATACATGAACTTAAGGGTTTTTCATTACATGGACATAAGAAAAATTACAAAAATTCCGATTAAAATGATCAATATCTCCGAAAATACTAAAAATCGCGGAAAATACATGGGGGTGATTCCGATGGCCCACGACACGAGGGACCTAAATTTTACTTTTGGACGTCAATGTTCCGGCCACCCTGTATGGTCAAGTGGTGAGTTTTGAAACTGATCATCGTCCCTTAATAACACTATTTAAAAAACCATTGGCTGAAGTACCGACACGATTACAACAGCTAATGCTGAAAATACAAGTTTATGATTTGAGAGTAGAGCACAAACCAGGCTCTAAAATGTATATACCCGATTCTTTGTCAAGGGCATCGCTACCAGAGAGTAGTGAGGATGAACTGGATGAAAATTTAACTGTTCATGTCAATGTACTTAAAAATTATCTACCCATATCCAAAGTTAAACTTGAATGGTTCGAAAAAGCAACAATAGAGGATGAAACTATGAAGCTGCTACAAGAATATTACATGAAAGGATGGCCTACAAGCAAGTCTCAAGCTAATCAGTTAGTCATACCGTGCTGGAATTATCGTGATGAAATACATGTCATAGGAGAGCTTCTTCTAAAAGGTAACAGTCAGATTATTCCTACGAAACTGCGATCAGGGGCCCGTTTCTTTAAAAGTATTAGTCTAATAATATTAGTGTTTTTTCTCGTAAAAAATAATAATAATAAAAAATGAGGCAAACCACTAATATTATTAGACTAATACTTTTTGAGAAACGGGCCCGAGACGTATTAAAAATGATTCATAATGGTCACCAAGGCATAGATAAATCAAAAAACTTCGCAAGAGGAATAGTATTTTGGACTTTAATGTCACATGATATACAGAACATAGTATGAAGTTGTACTAATTGTATGTCGAATAAGAGTTCAAATCCATCAGAACCTCTCATGCCACACTAAATATGTTATTTTCCATGTCAAAAAGTTGTTGTAATAGAAGATTACTATTCTGATTTTATTGAAATAGCTCATGTCAACAGCACAAAAGCCAGACAATTAAATTACAGTCTTGAAATCAATATTCAATCATTTTGGCATACCGGTTGAAATTATAAGTGACAATTCCACAGAATTTATGCAATTTGTAAAGGAATGGGGAATTGAACAAATACTACGAGTCCCTACATGCCAAAGTCAACTGGATTGAAGAGAAAATGGAAAGAAAATACTAACTAAGTGTGATGAATCTGGAAGTGATCTCTATTTGGCTATGTTACAGTATAGAACAACTGCAAGAAAAAACTTACCATTACCGGCTCAGTTATTGATGTCTAGAACATTACGGACACAGATACCTATACACCTAAAACTTCTACAACCAAAGGTATATAGGTACAAAGAATATGTGGAAATTTATTATGACAAGAAGGTTAAACAGCTACCAGAGTTACATACAGGAGATTTTATATGGTTTAAGAAAACACCTCAAGGAAAATGGCTTACAGGAAAAATAGTAGAGAAATACAGAGAACCGAGATCTTACATAATAGAATCTACGGAAGGAAACCGATGGAGAAGAAACCGTCAGCATCTGCTTAAAAATAAAATCACACAATACCAACCGCGTTTTCCATGTCGAACCTTAGGCTGTACCAGTACAGGGCGAAAGGAAAAGGAAGGAAATATCAAATTTATAATAACAGAAAGTGAAATAGAACAGGAAAGGGAGACAGGACAAGGTCAAGAGAGGAATGTGGACGGAATCCATCTACCATGGTACAAAATCAGCCTAGCACAACACAGGTGAATGGAAATGTTAGTTTGTATGCAGCAAATGCGAATAGCAGCTCGCACCATTCGGGTTCCGGTAGTCGTTCAATTATTAAGACAACTAGATCTGGTAGACAAGTCAAACCACCGGTAATATTTAATTTAGATTGTGAAATTGACTGAATATAATAATAATGTAATATATTTAATGATAATGACTTGACTTTGTTGTTGTAATTTAATAATTTTATTTTATGTGCTAATGTTATTCTATGTCTGATAAAGCTACTGCAACCTTATACAGGGTAAAAAGTTGAGATGGGGCATTAAGGGCAGCTACCAGATCCCTTGCTGCCACGCGAAAATGATCTTAGGAGACCTTTCCCAACTTTTTGAGTAATGATAGTCGACATTCACAGATTTTTGATAAAATGTACAGTCAGCGAGAAAATCGTCAGAATTGAGTAATTTTTTTTAATGCCAATCGGTCCCATTCCCATAAAGGATTAAAACACTCTTTGAGACCAACTGAGGTTAGAGTACTAGAATACCCACAAATCAAAGAAAACTTTTTCCATACATTTTAGTAGGGTAAAGTCAAAGTGGAATTTTCTTAAGCTTAAAGATCATACATTTTTATGGGGACAACTTCCATTAGGACATTAAAAATGAGAAAAATCGGTATTCTTACAAATAAAAAAACCACTAAATACGATACAAACTGGCCGTCATGGGTGAAAAAGCTTAAGAATGTACGAAGAAAATTTAAATTTTGAATTTAGAACAGTGACGATATCTGATGTTTTATTTCAATTTTTTTTCTTTAAGTATAAAGGACCGATACGCGTAAAACCACATGCGAAGGACCTTTCTTCTCTGTTATTAGTGTTATTACCCTATTAAATGTATGGAAAACGTTTTCTTTGATTTATGGGTGCCCTTAATGCCCCATCTCAACTTTCCACCCTGTATAATATGAATGTATTTGTCAAAAACGAATATGAATAATGGCAATGTAAAAAATGACCTAATTATTAATAACTACTAATTAATGTCCTAATTAATGATAATGTCTTATGTCTAGCTTTGCTTTGTAAAAAAGGAAGATGTAATATATTATACGTGTAAGGAAACGCGGCGCCCTCAGGTGGCGTTTCACGGAACTAACGAGATGTCGCCCTTGCCTCGTAACCTAACCGAAATCTACTTGTATTACTTGTACCTAATCCTGATAATTATAATATATTAATTACCAAGTGAAATGGTCGTTTCAATCATTATGTATAACACATGGCATCATTGTGTTCGGTTCGTTTGAATATAATTCCACCTATTAAAAAATATCCCATATAGTAACCATGGGGCGGAAGACATTTGGGCGACTGTATAATATAGTTTCGACTACGTACTCTCGGAATATCATGCTATAGAATGTTCATTGGCTCGACTGTTATTGGATCGAATATTCGCTGGGTCGAAACGCGTAGAAACAATAAATCGCCAAATCGAAAGTGAGGTTTCGATTTTCATCCCACAGAAGATCTCAGGCACGAATGTTCATTGGCTCAACTGTTACTGGATCGAATATTCGCTAGGTCGAAAAACGTAGAAAAAATAAATCGTCAAATCGAAATTGAGGTTTCGATCAATTGTCATCCCACAAAAGATATCAGACGCTAAAAATCATTACAAGTAAAAAAGGACGATTAAATAAAACTCTTTATTACTCAATAAATTTAGACTTACTGTACATGTACTTCAAATAATAGTACATTATTGCCTAGGCATGGAAGTAGGCAATTGGGGGCCGAGTATTGGTTTAAACGGACGAGCTTGCGAGTCCGTTTAAAAATACGAAGCCCGCAATTGCTGTTCCTGCCGAGGCAAATATAGTGCTTTTCTCAAAAATCGCCAGTAAAAAATTGTGTTGAAGTAAAATCTTCATCGCTTGAACGCATTTTTTAAATTGCATCCAAACAGAAACTTCATGTGAAAAAACCATCACTCTTTACCGCCTTATTGTTTATGACAAGGAGAAACGCAAGCTTTGTTTTTAAAAAAACATAAGCTATTTCAGACACAGATAAAAAAGGTATGTTTCGAATAAAATTTGGATGTATAAGACTTGTGACATGATTTTATTATGGGCTTTTTCACTTTTTAAAAAGTTACAAGCTAGATAGTAATGGAATTTGTATGCAACATTTCGGGCTTGTGTAGCGAGCACGCATTTTTTTTTTTTAATTTGAGAATTGTAAACTATGTACTTCGCGTCTCATTATGTAGATAGTAATGTCAACATTTCCGAACATTTTTGAGAAAAGATAGTTATCATATTGCAGGAAGGATAGCAAGAAGCTTTATTTACCTCACCAGCAATAAAACGGAAGAATTTTGATATCAGACTTAAAAAGACTCGACGAATGTCGATCCTGCAGGTGATCGACCCAGTTTTTATTTGACCACTGAAAATTCGATACACTACTGATCGAAACCATATAATTCAAGATTAGGTACGTTTTGTCGATTGTACATATTTCGGCCACAAGTATTTCGATCTAGAGAATATTCGTTACTATAACAGTCGAGCCAATGAATTTTCGATGCACCACTGATCGAAACTATACAGTTGTAGATTACGTTTTGTCGATTGTAAATATTTCGGCCACAAGTATTTCGATCTAGCGAATATTCGATCCAATAACAGTCGAGCCAACGAACATTCGATAGCATGATATTCCGAGAGTACGTAGTCGAAACTATGATATACAGTCCATTTGAGCCAAGATGTAAGGATATTATTTTTTTTACGATTTGTTCCAGGGTGGCAATTGGATTTTTGGAAATTATATCATACAATGTGACCGTTATTATATTTGCCATACTTCTAGTAGGGGAAAACGTGGTGCCATACTGGTACAAATAGTTGGAAATACGCATAAAATCTTACAATTTTGAAAAAATATTGTATACATTCGCCACCTCCCACAGGTATGGCATTATCAACATAATTACAAAGAAATGGTAAAAATAATAATAATAGAATGATACAAATCTTTTAGCAAAAAAAATATTACTTCTTTGCCGCGGTATGGCGGAACCGTCGGAAAAGTATGGTATGGTGATTTTCGTGAATGTGGCTACTCGACTATGATTAGCTGTGTAAAAATTAGCCTGGTACAAATGGTTGAAATGCTTTTTTTATAAATGTGTTTTTTCGTCGGTATGGCGGGCTGTAAGCCACAACACCTGAGAAGTATAGCATTACGCTACCGCCTTTCTCTTTTTTCATCTACAATCGGAAAATACAAGAATTTTTGTGTTACAAATCATTCGACTTTCGTAATGTAACCGACACGTTCGATTAACGCCCATGCGATTGGGCCGTCGGTTCTAGCGCTATGACCATCATTTTCATTTTCATCATTACGTAATTAGACCCTTGAAGGGTCCCCATACTTGGCACAAATGTCTGGAAATTTTGTGTCAGTATGTCCCGGTCTATCAGTTTACGAGGGCAGAGTGAAAAGTCTGTTTTTTTTTTTGGTAAAAGTAAATATTTATTTTTCAACGTAGTCCCCATTTAACTCAATACACTTGGTCCATCGCTTTTCTAGCTTTTCGATTCCCTCCGTATAGTACGATTTCTCCAACCCTTCAAAATACGCATTGGTTTCTGCGATGATTTCTTCGTTGGAACCAAATCTTTTTCCACCAAGCCATTTCTTCAAGTTTGGGAAAAGAAAATAGTCGCAGGGGGCTAAATCAGGAGAATAAGGCGGATGCGGGAGCAATTCGTAACGCAGCTCGTGGATTTTAGCCATAGCAGCGGCACAAGTGTGGACACGTGCGTTGTCTTGGTGAGAAATGATTTTCTTTTTCGCCAAATGGGGTCGTTTTTCCACTAAAACTTCATGAAATCGCTGTAACAAGTTGGCATAATATTCGCCGTTAATCGTTTTACCTTTCTGAAGGTAATCAACATATATTACACCACGAGCATCCCAGAAGACAGTAGCCATAACTTTATTCGCAGATAAAACTGCTTTGGCCTTCTTTGGTGCAGGTTCACCTGAAGCAATCCATTGTTTTGACTGCTCCTTGGTTTCTGGTGTATGATGATGAATCCAGGTTTCGTCAACAGTTATGAAACGACGCAAGAAGTCCTTTTCATTACACCTAAACTTCGCCAAACATGCCTCTGACAGGTGCGTTTTTGATCCACTGTGAGCAATCGCGGCACTCAGCGGGCGGAAAGCTTCTTCATATCGAAACAAGTGTGAAGGATATTACGAACCCGTTCGTCTGAAATGCTTACAATATCAGCTATCTCACGGACCTTTACTCTTCGGTCGTTCAATACGATGTCATCGATTTTGGTGATCATCTCTGGTGTAGTGACTTCAACTGGGCGTCCGGGTCGGTCGGCGTCAGCAGTGCTTGTACGGCCACAACGAAAATCCGTAAACTACTTGTGGATCATTTTAATCGATGGAGCAGAGTTCCCGTAATATTTGTCTACTTTTTTTAATTTTTCCGTAATTGTTTTTTTTCGCAAAAAATAATGTTTAATCAGAACACGAAACTCACTTTTCTCCATGTTTGCAAACACCAAAGTGATTGTTTTGTTTTTCATAGCTGTCAAAAAAAACTAGCCGTGCGAACTGGCTGAAAATATACGATTTACCTCCAAAAAGGCTGCATTACAACTTGACATTAATGAATTTGTGAAAAAAATACCCCTAATATGATTTTTACCAGACTTCTCACTCTGCCCTCGTAATTTGAAACACTGAGTTAGTGACTTTAACTGTTTGAATGGTATGTCACTTAGTTTTCAAGTTTGGAAATGAGTGTGGTGACTTAAGTTCATTTGCTTATGTTAAACAACAATAGTCAGTGAATTCTGGCTTAATTTATTGTACATACTATTTGGAGACCCTATTTCATTAGTATATTTTGTTGTTGACTATACATTGGCCTATTTAACTGGCATATCATTTATTGTACGGGCATTTAGTGTAAAGCAGAGTGATAAATACCCTTTATAAATCTCTAAGATCTTAAAGGATTTTATAGTTAAAAGAGTTTGAACGGAGTAAGCCGCTTCTTTTACAACACTGTAGGTTGTTGAATGCTGTTGTAACGAGACACCATTGTTGTTATTGACCAAAGAAATTGTCATGATTATTTATATTTTTTTAACATTATAAATATGTGTAAATACCGCATTCACGTCACTCTTTCTCAACCATGCCTCTTAAGAAACTACCAACAATGCTTAAATATCTTATTTAAACAAATTCAAAACTAACACCTTCTAATTTAAAGTACTTTTTATACACATTAGTACATAAACAAGCAAGCGCGTATTTTTTTTAGCTTAAATACTCGTATATGTGTACATTAACAATGAACTGGTACTTGCACTGATAATTAACTTGCATGGAGGGAAAAATCAACACTAAGTACCAATTTCACCATACGATGTTTAATTTAATCAATGTTAATCGACTGTTAGTTCATACATTTTGACAGCTCTTAACGCTCTAATCGTCCGTTAAGTTGTTAACATCGTTTGGTGAAATTGGTACTTAAACTGTTGGGTATCGTAATTTATAATCATCTTTTCCATCCATCACCGAAAAATGGGCAAGCGTGTCTTTGTTAATTTCCCTAAAATTTCGCTACTGTTTATCTCATACAGAGCCGTAAACCCTAGTACAGACGCGTTAAAGTAAGATGCGAGCGCTATAGTCGCGCTACAAGAATTATTGTAGATAATACTGTTCGCATAGCACCTTTGTATCTTCGTACTAACACACATTTACGATCAGAGTGGAGCCATTGTAGAACCTTTAGATACATAAATTGGGGCCTCTTATGTGGGTACAGCGGCGCTGTAGTAGGCTATAGAACCACTGTAGAACTTGCTTATAGCGCAAATGCCGTTATCAAGATCTTCTAACCGGCCAGTGTACGGCTTGTTATAGAGCTTATGGGTCATTATTCGAGCGTTTCAACCGCCTCACTTTTGTGGAAGTATTTTTGAAGAATTCGCCTTTTATTTTGAGGCCGTTTTTGGATATTTGTTAGATGTCCGGTAAACTTAGATACCTAACCAGAAACGAAAACGAAATCTGCAGTCACTTCTACAAAAATGTGACCACGAAAGTGATTCGGAACAAACGCCCAAATAATGACCCTTATGTGCTAGCTGGGCACTGGCCAGGCAGGCGCCATAGTTTCATCAGGAGCCTAGTTCACCAATCCATATCATTATATTCCCGACTTTCCAAATGGAACTCCTTTAAAAAACTAGGTAATTTCTCAATTTTTTTAGTTTCATTGAATGACATACACTCGCGAGCAAAAAAATCGACTCAAGCTGCACGCTTGGGTTCTCCGACCAGTATTTCTTGAACCATCCATGATATATTAATAAAAATGGTATCAAACGAAAAGTGATAATGTAACGATTAAAAAAATGAAAAACCGTGGAAATCCATCCACGATTTTTCAAGTTATGCCTTATTTTCCGATATGTGGGTCATTTACTCGTTCCGAAACGTACGAGTTGTGCCTCCTTTGACCCCTATAAATAAGGGGGTGGAGGGGGAAATGTCATCAGTCACTTATCAGAAGTTGACCGGTACACATCTCTGCTAACGACCCTACTCAGAAGCCTTGGAGAAAATGGATACCACCATGACTGAAGCCGCCCAAGTCGTGGCCTTGCTGGAAGAGGGACACAACCAACGCTTTGTGGCTGACCAGCTGAATTTAAGCCAGTCAGCAGTATCCCGAGTCTACCGACGGTATCGGGAGACTGGGGCCTTGGTACGAAGACCAGGTTCTAGCCGCCGGAGGTGCACATCCGAGAGGGATGACCGCTTTATGGTCACTACCTCTCTCAGAAATCGGCACCGGACCGGCGTTTCCATCCAGCAGCATCTTCAGGATGTAAGAGGGGTTACTGCCAGCAAGTGGACAGTAAGGCGAAGACTTAAGGAAGCTAACCTGACCCCGAAACGGCCCGCCACGGGCCCCAGACTGCTCCCACGTCACCGCTAAGCACGCCTGGAATTTGCTCATCAGCACAAAAACTGGACCATTGAGCAATGGACCCCAGTTCTTTTTTGCGATGAGTCCAGGGTGTGCTTGAATGGCTGTGACAGACGGGGGAGGGTCTACAGGAGGTCAGGGGAACGGTACGCACAGTGCTGTTTCAGGGAAACAGTTGCCTATGGAGGGGGTTCCGTCATGGTGTGGGCGGGCATTTCTATGGAAGGGCGTACCGAGCTCGTTTTTGTACCTGGTGGGGGCCGTGGCGGTGGTTTGACCGCTGCCAGGTACATCACCGAGATCCTTGAGGAGCATGTTGTTCCTTACGCCGGTTTTTATGACGAGGGGTTCGTCCTAATGCAGGATAATGCCCCTTGTCATACCGCAAGGATCACTCGGGCCTACCTTGCCGAGGTCGGCATACCCACCATGGACTGGCCAGCTCTCAGCCCGGACCTGAATCCCATTGAGCATGTCTGGGACTACCTGAAAAGACAAGTTCGGAAGAGAGAACCAGCTCCGTCAAATGTTACGGAGCTGAAGGCAGCTCTGCAGGAGGTGTGGGATGTCATCCCCCAGGAGCTTCACAAAAAGCTCATCAGATCGATGAAAAACCGCCTGGATGCTGTGATAAGGGCTAGGGGTGGAAATACAAAATATTAAATTAACAAATAAAATCTTATTTTTCTTAAAATGCCGTTTATTTCACGACTTCCTTTTAATTTTCATAGTATTTTTTTTATTCGACTTTGCAAAACCTGGCCCCAACAGTTGTGGAACCGGGCATGACTGAAAATTATACATTTTTGAAATCGTTACTTTATCAGCTTTCGTTTGATACCATTTTTTTCAAGATATTTTGGATGGGTCAAGAGATACTGGGCGGAGAACCCAAACGTGCAGCTTGAGTCGATTTTTTTGCTCGCGAGTGTAGTTTTTTGAATGCTCAAAGTTTATTGTCGTTACACTCGTTACATAAACACAAAAAGCTGGTTCAAGTACCGTCCCTGTACCAAGAAAAACGGGTGATAGTAGGTATCCTACCGTTTTAACTTATTGATTTTACTAGTAAAGTTTAATAACGTATAACTCACTAAATATTTTTAAAGTCGTAGAACAGAAGAGGTATCATTTGAGGTGTGGAATCGATACCTGAATTTAAAGCTCTGAGCACATGGGCACTCTGTATAATAAATGGTTATCCTTCACATCGAGCATTATTAGTATATTATTGCAGTGTAGAAAGTACGCATTTTTTTTACGAGTTCATTAATTGTTCTTTCTCCGAGGCTGACAAACTCGGTGTTTTTCTCAACTACTGCGAGGAATAGAAGAAGAAAATAAAAAATATCAAGACGATAATAACCACCAGAAAAGAATAATAATATTCATTACAGGAAAAATTTGTATTTTTGTATGTTTGTAACGAATAAACTCAAAACTCCTGGCCCGATTTCAAAAATTATTTCACCATTAGAATGCTACATAGGCTGTTTTATTTTCTGCGCGGATGGAGTCGCGGCAACAGCTCGTATACTATAAATTCGAAAGTATGGTTATCGCTTTCATAAACTGGTGCATAGGGCTAGTTTGAGTCCCAGAGGACATAGCCTACTTTTTATCCTGGACAATTTGGCAGTTCCCGATGAAACGCGATGAACCAATTGTACACAGACAAGGTCGCAGGCAAAAATGTATGTCGCATAGGTAAGTATGATAATTATAAGTTGAGGTCTTACATGCATAAGGCACAGTCAAAGAATTTGGTTCGCGGGCCACTTTGCACTGTAAGATATTATTATTTTGAAAGGGTTTGCGGCATCTGGATCGTCATACTGACATTGACAGATGTTATTGTGACATTGACATTTCTTGGTAGATTTGATGGAATCTAATTATAAGTCCGAGTTTAGTGGTGCGTAGCGCAACTTAGATCACGGGCGATGGAGTCGTTCCATATGAAAACGTCTGAAATGAATTATTTTGTGTTGCCGCATGGTCATGGATTTCAATAAAAAAAATGTAGGTGTACTTGTGGTGTTTAATAACAAAAACCGTCGTAGTTTTTTTTAATACTTTGTCTTCGATCATCGAAAGTTCGCAACGGTGTCATTTTCCTACTCCCACAAACTATGATGAAACTTTGCTTTAAAGCTATATACAGAAATGGTATTTATTTTATATTATAGTTCACTTAACACAGTATCCGTCATGAATTTTTACAATTACTCCAAACACTTTAGCTTAAATTACAGAGTCACTAAATATTTGTAAAAATTTGCTAATTTTCGTCAGTTTTCGGATTGAATTCCTGACTTTTGTATGGGAGCTAGGTTTTTTTTTTATTCTGCCTCATAAACTAAGATCGTTTTCTAATATGATGCTTGTGACCAACTCACCGCATCCGTGGACTAAAGCCTTCCAATACGGTGATGACCTGTGCATCCTTAACAAATCTCCCGACCCGAATTGCGCGACGCACTGCGCGGGCTGGGCCGCCGACACCATCATCGACTACTACCATCGCTGTGGGCTAAAATGCAATGTCGATAAAACGGAGAGTGCCATGTTCACTCACAAGAGAAACTACCGCAGAACCATTCGCATTAAAGACGAGATAATCGTTTACAAAAACAGCATAAAATATCTGGGGGTACACCTAACCTTTAACTGACGACACTGACGTGGCCTCTCACAGACGTCATTACTATAATTTTGAACTTTATGTTGCCACAGCATAAGTGTTATTTTGAGAATGCTCTGAAACCACCTCGTCAATTAAAGGCTAGACAACACGATGACCATGGGCAAACAAACGGACTATGTAGTGCAGAAGGCGCGACGAGCACGCGTCGCGCTAGCTCCTATCATAGGCTGGCACGCTAAGACGGATCTGACGGTGAAACTCGCCGTCGTTCAGGCCTGCCTACTTCCTATATTGGATTATGGCGTGGTACAACTACTCTCACGCTACAGAAAGAGCAATTTACTAAAAATTGAACGCCAATAGCGAATGGCCCTCAAGACCACCGGACAATTCCCAAGACGACTAGAAACCTCGCTATTCTGGGATATGCTCGATTGGGATCCATGGCACCTCCGTGCACAAGACCTAAACGAGAACATGCTGCGCCGACTCCGCGAAATGCATATCGAGGATCTAGACACCCCCGGTGACGCCTACATCGGATACGCTCCACGTCCCCATAGACTTTAATTAGCTGTAAATAGGATAGGGAAATATGAGACAGCATTTAAATTTATATAAATTTATTCTGCACACATACACTAAAAAGCATACAGCTCATACTACACGACACTTATACAGATCTTTCAGGCATAGATAAGAAGACCGTAACTAGCTGACACACCCACAGACCGAACACACCACCGACCTGTTGGACATACCTAATGTAACATATGAACTAGGGAAATAAACATCTTTCTATTCTATTTCTAATAATAAAAATATATTTCGATATATAAATTTAGAAATCGATCTTAGTAGTTTAAATTTAGGTGTTTTTGAGGCTGAATAAAATAAAATCGGTCAAGTGCAAGTCGGAATCGAGCACCGAGGGTTCCGTATTTAATATAATATGTTTGGGAAACGCAATAGAAAATACTCGTTTTGTTATGAACTATCTATGCAATAAGGTTCATTTTGAGTAGCCTAAAATTTTAATTCAAATTTTTAAGTATTTTTATAGTTTTTCCCAAACTGTTAAGTTTGACAACTTCATATAAAAAAAAATCCGTAAAATATAAGTCATTATCTTTAAATCACGATTTTTTCACATTTTTTGGTCCATAAACTTCGGAGATAAGGGGGTCATTGTCATTACGGTCATTTTTTGGAAATTTTTGGCTATAAATCAAAAAGTACGTCACGGAAAATTATAAAAAAAATTGTGTTGAAATGTGCAGACTGAGACTTTCATAAGAAAACTCGTTTGCTATAATCAAATAACTTTAATTTTTCAACCCCCCATTCTAGACCACTTTTCAATTATTTGTAAAATTAATTTCATATATTTTTTACTAAGAACAAATGCGGGCAAGCAAGTTGTACGTATAACAATGCCAAATTTCAAGTTCATAGCATTTGTAGTTGCTGAGAAAACCTACTGTGACATACATACAGACAGACAGACAGACAGACAGACAGACAGACAGACAGACAGACAGACAGACAGACAGACAGACAGACAGACAGACAGACCAGACAACGAAGTCTCACGATAAGGGTTACTTTTTGACCATTTTGGTACGAAACCCTAAAAACTCCTAGCTGCCATACAAAAGTTAGGAATCCAATCCGATAATGACGAAAATAAGTAAATGTTTAGGAATATTTAGTGACTCTGTAATTTAAGTTCAACGTTTTTGGAGTAAATGTAATAATTCATGAAGGGTACTGTGTTTAGTGAACTATAATATAAAATTAACACCATTTCTGTATATAGCTTTCAGGCAAAGTTTCATCATAGTTTGTGGGAGTAGGTAAATGACACGGTTGCGAACTTCCGATGGGAGCTAATCGAAGACAGAGTATTAAAAAAAAATACGACGACGGTTTTTGTTATTAAACACCTCATAGTAAACCCTCGTTTTTCTTATTGAAATCCATGACCATGCGGCAACACAAAATAATTCATTTCAGACGTTTTCATATGGAATGACTCGATGCCGCGTAGCGGTGACGTAGTAGGTACACGTCACAGCAATGCAAGGCACTGTAGGTTACTTTTAATTTATTTGCACTCCTAGTATTTGACGTTATAATTTAACTATTAATAATTTTATTAAAATTTAAGTAATTTTGGACAGAGTGTGTTCACACGTTACCGCACTTCAGAGGCCCGGGGCACTCCGGGGGGAAGAGGACAGATACCCACATACACACATACACAGATACACACTTACGCACATACACAGATATAGTATTTGCAGGGCACTAAGGACAAGTCGTAGTCTAAAAATTCACTACGACTCGACGATACCGCACTGCGGATACTATACACACATACACAAATACTAATTTTTTCGCAAATGTATTAAAAAAACGGCGTTTAATACTTGTGCGGAACTGTCATTTGCACTCGTCTCGATCGGTACTCGCGTGAAACGACATACTTTCCGCACTTGCATCAAACTGTATTATTTTGATTGTACATACATCTTCTTCTTCTTAAGGTGCCTCTCCGACTCAGCGAAGGTTGGCAGTCAGCTCCGAATACTGTAGTCTATCTCTAGCGAGGCGAAATAGATGGGCAGCACTCGCGATTCCTGTCCACTCCCGTAGGTTCCTCAGCCAGGATTTTTTCTACGGCCTACGCGTCTCTTCCCAGCGACTTTACTCATCATAATCAGTTGCAAAAGACGGTATCGGTCATGTCGCAACACATGTTCCAAGTACGCCACTTTTCTCTGACGGATAATATTCCAGAGACGTCGCTTTTGCCGGGCACGTTGTAGGACCTCTTCGTTGGTCACCCTCTGCGTCCAACTAATCCTTAGCATTCGCCTATAACACCACATTTCAAAGGCCTCTATACGTTTCTTGAGTGCTTCCTTAATAGTCCAAGACTCGCATCCGTACAAGAGGATTGGCCAAATGTAGCAACAGAGGAGGCGAGTACGCAGGTCAATTTTGAGGCTTCGACTGGTTAGTACCTTTTTCATATGGCTGAAAGTGCCTCTGGCGACTTCTATTCTTGTCTTTATTTCGGTATCACACTCCCAGTCTTCGGTCAGCCAAGTACCCAAATATCTGTATCTGGCCACTTTTTCCAGGCGTTGTTCGGACACTGTGATAGCTGTATCCTGAGTTGCATGCCTAGACACGACCATGAGCTTGGTTTTCTTTATGTTCATCCTAAGCCCAGCTCTCTCACTGCACTCGCTAACCCTATCGACGATAGTCTGTAACTGGCTTTGTGAAGCTGCTATTAACACAGTGTCGTCGGCATATCTTAGGTTGTTAATCATGCTTCCGTTAATTTTGACTCCACAATCGATATCCTCAAGAGCCTCACCCATAACCGCTTCCGAATAAATGTTAAACAGTGTATGATGCAGCCCTGCCGAACTCCCCTTTTGATCGGCACTGTTTCTGATTCATCGCCATCTATTCGAATTGAAGCCTTTTGATTCCAGTACAGGTTCTTAATTATACGAATATCCTTATCGTCCAGGCCTATTTCACTTAGAAGTGCAATTAGACGGTCGTGCTTTACTCTGTCGAACGCTTTCTCATAGTCGATAAAGCACATAAACACGTCCTGCTGCATATCTTTGCATTTTTGGACAAGTACTTGTACAGCAAAGAGAGCCTCCCTTGTTCCCACCCCGGATCGGAATCCAAACTGATGATCCGCTAGCTGTTCATCACATTTAATCCGTATCCGTTCATGGATAACGCTAAGAAATAATTTCAATATCTGGCTCATAAGGCTAATTGTCCGGAAATCTTCGCATTTCTTAGCGTTCCTTTTCTTAGGGATAGTGATGAAAGTGGAAGTAAGCCAGTCCTCCGTACATACTCCGTAGTGTACATACATACACTAGTTATTTAGCATTGAAATTATACATATAGGTAATATGATTCAAAATTACACACATGCATACATATACACACCTAAACATATACATGCACACATAGATACACACATACTAGTATTAAGGTGGATTCACGTTACACCATGCCAAAGCCGAGCCCGGCCCATAACGGCGCAATGTGAATCCACCTTTATGCGTGACCGCTAGCTAATGAGAGTATTTAAGTAAGTGACCGCCTGATTAGTTGAGTGTTATGGAATGAATGACCGTTGGCCTTCGTACACCAAATAACTCATTTATTTGCGCTTTAATCAAATAATAATATAAATCCTTATTGTTTTTTGATGTTGAAATGTCATTAAATCACCATGTGATATTAATTTTCTTCGCAAAATTGTCTCCTTTAATTACTGTTTTATTTTTCTTTCATTGTAATTTTTTTCTCTAATGTATTAAAAAACGTCGTTGGATACACATGCGGAACTGTCATTTTATGCATACATTCCGCACTTGCATCAAAATTATGTAGTCAATTGTTTCACTTATGGGCATAAGAATAAGTAATAACTACACATAGAAGCGAATCTCCTTGGACCAGGCCCCAAATGCCGCGCTTTAAATATCTACTTCCCCCTTCACCCCGCTGCGCCCCTCTGTCTTCCGCGCCCAAAGTTAGTTGCGGTTAGGTTAGGGCCATCAGCCCCACTATAACTGTCAAAGGTACGGCGATAGTGGTGGGGGCTCAGATGCGGTATCTCGGTCTGGTACTCGACGGAAGGTGGGGCTTCGGGGCACACTTTGCTCAACTCGCTCCGAAGCTGCTGGGCGCCGCTGCTGCCTTGGGTAGGCTTTTGCCCAATCTGGGGGGCCCCGCCAACGCCTGCAGACGCCTATACTCCGACATAATCCGGAGTATGGCCCTGTACGGGGCACCTGTCTGGTCAGACGCTCTCATCGCCAAGAACAAGACTCTCTTGCGACGCCCACAGAGAGTCATATCGGTGAGAGTGGCCAGCGCCTACCGGACTGTGTCTTTCACAGCGGCGACGCTGTTGGCGGCAGACCCCCCGTGGGAGCTTGCGGCGGTGGTGCTCACCAGGGTACACGAGTACCGGGTCGAGACGAGGAGGCGAGGCGACCACCCTGACGCTCTGGAGGTACAGAGTGTCAAGGAGGAAGTGAGGAGGTGGGCGGAGGCGTTGGAGGCCCCCGTAGCCGGCTTACTCACGGTGGGGGCGATCCAGCCCCACCTGGAGAGGTGGGTGGCAAGACGGCATGGCTCGCTTTCGTTCAGGCTGGTGCAGGTGCTATCCGTGCATGGCTGCTTCGGAAAGTACTTGCACCAGGTTGCCATCAGAGAGAGCACACCTAAGTGCCACGAGTGTGGCGCACTGGTCGACGATGTGCGCCACACCGTGGAGGAGTGCTCCGCATGGGGACCTCAGAGGCTCCTGCTCACTAACACCGTGGGCGGGGACCTCTCGCTGTCGAGCTTAATGAACACCATGCTCGGCAGCCGAAGGGGGTGGAGGGAAGTAACCTCCTTCTGCGAAACAGTCATTTCGCAGGAGGCAGCGGAGCGGGCTAGAGAGACCAGCGCCCTCGCTGACCCGCTCCGCAGACGACGGAGGGGAAGGGCAAGGCGACGCTACGCGCACCTCCTTCCACCACCGTAACAGTACGCCGGTCGAAGGGGTCAGGGGACCCCTCCGTCCACCGTGGCGCACCGGAGGTCTGAGGGAGCCTTAGTAAACCAAGGCACCCTCCGGAAGTTATAAGCGTCGAGGCGTCACAGCCGAATGCGCCTGCTCGTGGTCGCGTGGCCCTCCCTTAAAGACGCAGATGGTTTGCCGCTGGGGTTTTAGTGGATATTCCGGCCACTATGGTTGGTGAGTCCCACATAGCCATCCCGGGTCCCCCTGGACTTGGGTGGTATGCGAAAACGCATTTCCCGAGCGAAAAAAAAAAGGCCATCAGCCCCCGCTTACAGCCCTTGGAGGTTAACACCGGCACCGGAGAGGTTTTAGACGGTATGCTTCCACCTCAGCTCTCGCAGGAGACTGAGGTGGTCGAGAGTCCGTCACACCCCCCCACTAGGCTACCCTAAGCCGGGAGAAGATGAAGCGTAATGCATTTCCTCTCGGTCAGAAAAAAAAAGGTTAGGTTAGGGCTGTCACTTGCGAAATATATAAATCGGTTTATGGAATTGATATACAAGTTTAGTCACGAAATGTTATTAATGTTTTACTTCAATGTGGAAACATTGTTGTAAATTGAGTTTTTTTACATTTAAGTTAAATTAGGTAATATTACTTTTTGATGATATTAACATTATCCCTAGAACATGGCTTATGTGGCAATTAATCATCAACCGGAAACGAGTCTATAAACAACCTTTAAAATAATAAGTAGGCTCAATAAGTTTTATAAAGAGTGGTCCGGAAAAAAAGCAGCAGCACATAACGGGTAATAACAAAAAAAAAATAGATTTTTTCTGAGACGAAAAAAAAGGACTCATTTCATATTCATCAAAGTCTGTTAGTATTACTTCTACAAGATTTTTATTCACAAAACTGTTTATGAACATTTGAATAAGGCCCGTGGTCAGCTGATCGAAGAAGCTTTGAAGTAATGTTGGAACAACACCGTTGGACGGCGTTCAGGTCCATTTTCTTCTCCGAACACATGTTTTGGTCCTTTTTATTAGCTGGGCACAAATTTCAGCTCTCCAATTGTTTTTGTATACTAATCTGCTCAAATAACCGAAAAAATCTTCACTGGTTACGGTTTTTGGTACAAATAGAATATAATTGGAGTCCAGGGATTTTTTTTTGGCATAATGGTCCCATGTTTTTTCTGACTTTAAGACATATATTCCATCATCGTGATGTCTGCCAATGAAAGGCACCAATTATTTTTTCAAACATTCGTTCTCATACACTTTTTGATTAACCACTAATACACTCGGTTTTAACCACAGTTTCGAAATACCCTTTTCCGAAATAGCGACATAAATCATAACTCTTTGCTCAAACTTGTGTTTGTGTTTTATATCCTCAGGTGTAGTAGAGCTATTGCTAGAATAGCATCGGTCGTATCCAGAAATATGATTTTAGCTAAGAGGAATATTTTACTTTCATCGAACAAAATTTATGATTTTCCTTTGTAATTTTGGGTCATCCAGCGACATTGTGGCATAGTTAGTAGATTTTTGCTGGTCACGGTATTCCGGTGCTCTCACCTTTTTTCTGCATTCCAGACCTATCTATTTTAAAGTTCGGGAAATGTACGGTTGGGAACACTTCCATTTTCTCGCGGCATCAAGTTGGCTCATGAAATCCTTATCGTTAAAAGTGCTATGGGAGGATGTTCAGCTTTCTCTTGGTCATTTTCTTCGCTGGTCGTCCACTGCCAGTTTTGCGAACGGGTAGTCAAGGATACCAGAATTGTATAAATAGTAGAAACTAGTACCTATTCTTTACAAAAATGATTCACTCTGTACTTTTTTCCCAACTTTAAGTTTGATTTATAATAATGTACAATTAATACGCTTTCTCAGAGTTACTAAGAATAAAAAAAAATTAAGAGCTTGATAAATATATTCTCATTTTTTTTGTTATCATCTGTTAATATGGATATTTTTTTATTATGTGGTAATTTTTAAGCAGAGCGTTTGTTATAGTAATCGGTAGATAAAATTCAATAAAATAAAAAATAACAATGGTAAAAATGAACGGGCGATTTCAAGATTTCGCCTTTATATTACATCTCACCTAAAACTTTTTGAACAGCGTCTTCTGGAGAATTTATGAGGTGTTTGTCATAAACATAGTTTTTCCTTTAAGTTTGATGGGCTACTTAATACCTTTTTGATCAATAGTTAACTTCTTTGATTTTACTTCACTTTGAGGTAGTTACATGGAATTTCAACATTGCGTCGCTTAGCGCACAAGTCAAAGTCAAAATTGGCTGAATTATAATATTGAACTTTGTATGACATTAAATTAACTCTTTAATTATCGCGCGATCAATCGCTGACTTACGCGGTATTGTTAGCTAAGCGACGATTGGTGTATTTATCATTTTAATAGAAAGTTGTCTCACATAGAAAAACCTTTGTTAGAGGTTAGATTGGAGAGACTTCCTTACTACCCAAAGTAAAATCCAGTTTATTGGTATAATTTATCCGTAAGATTATATTCCTAAAAGCATGAAACAAGTTGTGAAAATGGAAATTCAATTGTGGCATGGTAGAAAACGGCAAGCGAAGATTGTCAAATTGTGTTGTTCAAAAAGTTATAAAGTACCTGGAATAAATATTGAGAAAAATTAAAGAATCTCATATATTTCAATATGATTGTATTTTTATTTCATAGTATGATATCTACATATTACTAAAAAAAAAACTGCGTCATAATTAGCAATAAAAAAAAATTATACCAGATAATCATTGATTTAGTATATACTAGATACACAATCCCGCACAAAACTTTATTATAAACTGTCCCAAATGACATTGACAGCTGTATTCAGATACATGCTAACATCGCTATTTTTTACCTTAAACATTCATGCAAAAAAAAACTCAATATACTAGCAGTCAAGTGTCAAATTTGCAAACTAATGTTTTAAAATATTTAAAACTCTTTAGTGAAATCGCCATTATCATACTATTTATGACAAAAGTGGACATCGAATGAATGGAGACGAATTTCTCTATTTATATTGTATTAGTTTTAACAAAATTACAAATTACAAAAAAAAACTTTTGATATGTTTTATAAATGCTGTCATTGTATTACACAACTTAAGCTATATATATACAATAATAATAATGAATAAATTAATGTAAACCAAGGTTTAAAAACCCGACCCGTCGATTGTTTTTATTCAAATTTTAACGTTTAGGTATCCTTTGTCACCTGGAATGGTGAAATGATTCTAACAATACAACACACATAAATTGGCTCAGGTGTTTAGAAGTTATGTTGGAATAAAGAATTATACATACATACATAAATGAAACATTAAAACATTACACTTTACTCCAAACAAGACAAGATCTTATCCTATCATAATCAACCTAGCCTAACCGGTTACGTATCATAATATGTATATAAAGTTCAAAATACATAATGGGTCATAATTCATAATGGTCATAATATATAATGGTTTTTTTTGAAACCCTGAATTTTTCAAGATTGTTATACGACAAACCTAATCTAACCTAATTTCTATACAATGGGCTTTTAAAAATAAGTACTGAAAAGTTTACTTATTATGACCATTATGTAATATGACCCATTATGTATTTTGAACTTTATATATTATGATGCGATCCCAACCTAACGTAACCTAACCTAATTTCCTTGAAATAAGTTTAATTTATTATATAATTGTCTTTTAGACCTACATTTACTTAAGATACTTTCTTTTTTTGCAATGTAATGCAAACGGACGGTTAAATAGCGATCGGTAATAGATTTAATCAACAGAATTGTATGACTATTATTGTGGTCTTCTTCCATATTAGCATTAAAAATATCTACTTCCATAAAAGTTTTTAGAACATTTGATCCTATTTTGTGATAGTTCTGAGTTTCTCCCGCTCGTATGTTTTTTCTAATGAAAGCTTCTGTTTTCTTGGACACAGCAAATACATCTTGAGATGCGTAAAAAAGCCCACCTAAATTTTTGATGTCAATTAATTTATGAAAATCGTGCCTTTCCTTAGCTAAAATAGAATTTGTGCATATGTTGCACCGAATCGATTTTATTAATTTCCGAAATACGTATCCGGCAATATATCCTATGACTTGTTTGATATAATCACAACAATTTCCAGACTCATCGAGATCTGAAGACATAATGTCACTGTTTGCTTGAATATTTTTTTCTATCGCTGATTCTTCCTGTGAATGGGTATTAATTTCGCTTTCGGTATCCTCGCGGTACCCAACAGACGTAATGTTTAAATGGGACATTGGGTTCTGACCACTTAAAATTGGAATATTTTCCAAAGGAATGGCGTTACCAGAAAATTTGGTTCCAAGTTCTAAATGCATTAAAAGCTTTTTGTAGGCTGCCTTGACTTGCACGGTGTTATGGTTGTTATTGTATCCTCCCTGACTACGTATGTTGCCAAAAAATAATTCGATATGATCTTGGCTTAACTTATAGGACAAGAGAAACGACATGCTTTGCGATTCGACGACAAGAGATCTGTACAAATATTCCATGCTTTCTAGACATACAATAAGTCCGATAATGCCCGTACCCGACTGAGATTTCCAGAGCGATGTTTCTTCTGTAGAGTAAACAACCCGAGTTTCTTTTTTTGTTTTGATTATCCTTTTTCGGTGCACTCTAATAGTTAAGGAAGTAAAATAACATTTGGCTTCGGAAATATATGCAAGAATATCTGCGGCATTGTCTTTACCGAGTGGTTTTTTGAACCCATGGTCCTTGAGATTTCTTGTGTTAAGAATGTCAAATATATTATTTACAAACATGATAAACTCAACGGTTGGCCCGGAATCTTTGAATTCTGATAAACGCAGATCCTTTTCACAAAATTCCATTGCCTTTGCTACACTACGACTTAATAACTGTGCTGCCAACTTAACTTTCATTATTTCGTTTCTAAAAGCTATGTGCCGATGTGTGAGCTTGTTAGCTAAATGCAATTCCTTATTTTCCTGTAAATCATGAAGAGCAGGAATGAAATCCCATTTTATAGGTGTTTTATCGGCGTTGTAAAAAACATTTTTGCTCTCTAGCGTGTTGCGAATCAATTTAATCATGTGACAGGCATCCAGTAAAACTACCACATCATAATCAGCTGAAGGGTGTTTGAAGTGAGTTTTTATGTTTGCAGGGTCATCAAAATGACAACCTAACACTTTCATTGTTGAAGTGTTCGTTTTGCACCCATCAAAAGTAACAGAAACTACTTTGACACCTATCGAATGACACTTTTCCAAGGCAATATTGATTGAATTTGCCTTCATTTCCGCTTTCATACTTGAGACCAGAAAGTATGCAAATGGGATTTTAAATGGGTCATTTAACCCTACTAACATCATGACATATACCTGAGTCGCAATTTCATTTGAGGCATCCGTTCCTAAACCCATGTCGACCAGCCCTTCATAAAGATTACCCGACTTATGAGTTTTTTGTGGTCTTATGTGCATTTCATCAGCAACCAGAGCACAAATTACTTCTTTTTTGCTGTATTTTACTTTATCTTTAAGTCTATCAATAGCTTCAGCTGTAAAACCAGGTTCCGCGTCTATACTTCTGTACCAATTGCATAAAGTATTCGGATGAGGCAAGCATGTGTCAAACATTTTTCGCATATACTTATATGCTGCCGGCGAGTAGAAATTCAATGTCAATGCAAATTTCCTGGCACCTGGCGGATATTTAGCAAAGGGCCTCTTTTTAAGTTTGATATTTTTTAAATACAAGGCGTAGAATGTTTCGGCCACTTCTACGTGTTTTGATAACTCCTGAAATACAGAAAACTCTATGTTTTCGCGTTTATTTAAAATTGACATGAGATTCTTCAAACTGGAACAATTTTTTTTAATCTCTTGTTTTGTTTTATTAAATTGTTGATTGTTTTATTTTTATCTTTAATCACTTTACGGCAAAAGCGAACTTCATTCTTCAGAATTGTTTTTCTAGGGCTGTCTAAAACGGAACCGATACTCAACGATGTTGATGGTGTTGGGCTCTTTATTGGAAATGGTGGGATACTTGTTTCCCCTGATCCGGAGGCAATAGAAGCAGTCTATGAAAGAAAAAATATTATTCTTGATAAAAAAATATAGCTCTGGGACCTTCTACGTTTATAGGAATATTTATTTTTATACGTACTTGTGAAATTTGGGCGTCATTTATAGTTTCACTATTTGATGTTTGAACCTCATGCACCTGCGACATCTATTAAGCAAAGATGAGAAAAGAAGTTAAGCGACGGATCAACTTAGCAATACATCTCTAAAATATCTCTCTTTTTGTCGTTAGATTTCGCCCTTTTCTTTACATAACAAACAGAAAGAGCTCACTTTAACAGACAGATACTTTTATCCGATGATTGTAAAATCAAGCTTTAATGGTCGTTTATATTTTTTGAGATTAATATGACAACTATTGTGTAACATTTAAGTAGGTACTTACATTCAAGACAGGTATTGCAGATTTAGTCAGTCTACTAAAGCCTTTATTTGTGGTATATACGTCTGTGGTACGAAAATGGGTCAAGCACACAACTGACGACTTATTTGCCTTGAATAGTTGATCACCCCTATCTCGTGCTAATATTGCGACCCATTTTGCACGTCGTAGAGGATTTCGTGGAAAGCTTTAATTTAAAAATAAAAAATATTAAAATTTAAAAAAGTAATCGCTACTCCATAATATTTTTGTTCCTTGGTAAGTCATAATTTGTGTGCACAAAATAAATTCCTAAAAAACATGAAAACATTATAATTTTAGCTAGAAACTGTTTATAAATAAATAGAACTTACGTAAAATAAGACATTCCATCCTTTTTATTTGTTTTTTTGCTATTATTTTTGCAGTTTTTCACCACACATTATTTTGTCATGATTGACAACTGTCACTGTCTGTGGTCGGAACAAGACTAATAGCAAAACTACGGCCCAAGTCAATTCGGCATTAGTTTTGACTTGCCATTTTTTCGTGCTGATTGTGTATCTAGTATATACTAAATCAATGCAGATAATGCATTGCTACTTTTTTTACTGACCCACTCCTTAGTCTGGGATCCGGAGTTACTTTTTACGTTCCTTACCGGATTAATAATTTAATTTTTTATTAAGTATATTTGTTCGTTTTTAAGGCTCCCGTTTCTTTTTTCTTCAAAAAAAATCTCTTTTAGGAGCACTGGTTTGTAGTCACTTTTTTTGCTGAAATGGGGTCGGGTCACTTTTGTAAGAAACCTGTACGTATGTTTTAAAATAAATTGGTAAATAATTCAATATTAAACGAAAATATACCGGGAAGTTGGAAAATTCGAGAAAATCTACGGGATTTTTTCACAGGATAACGTCTAGTCTAGAGGATGTACCAATTATCAAATAAAATTCCTTCAATCAATCAATTATTTTTTAATTATTTTGCCGTAAATAGACGTTCACTTTTTAAAACACTATCTTTGTTCAACCATAAACACTAAAATCAACACAAATACGAAAACTAATTCAAGACCAAGATATCAATGTCTTGGTAAAACATTATCCGTGTGTGACGCCCCTGACTGACAAGACACCTCAGGAGCCGGGAGTTTCGCTTCTACGTGTAGTTATTATTTATTCTTACGTTATGGTTAAGGAACAAAAAGTTGGGCATGCTAACTCACTCGGTTAAATTTTCTATGAAACTTTTCCGTTGTGACACGAAAATTTGCCATACAATTGTGGGGATACTTTTCGTCGCACAACGGAACGTTTTTCGACTTCGTTGTTTGTGTGGTTAACTCCTGTTCACTATGGTTCAACTTTTTGGTCCTCACCCTTATTTCAATTAATTATGAAAGTAGTCCATCGTCAACATAAAAACTGAACAGAACACTCCGTAAAAAAGAACAAAAACTGTTAATTGCTGATTTTTAAAAATTGTTTAGTAACGGGTCATTTCTTAATTTTATTATAATTAATTCATTGTAATTTTCTTTTTAAATCTTACTACAGGGATCGATTTGCGAAGCCTATTCTTCGAAATGGTTTTTAAATTTTCAAAGATTGTAAAATATTGGTGTATCCCAATATTTATGTTAAAAATACAATGGATGTTTAACCCTTTTTCAGGCCACATTATTCTATTGCAATTTTTTGTATTTTGTCAAAGTGTTCACAAGACTAGTGCCCTTAATTATAAACGTGGAGTAACCGTGGAGTAGCTAAACCATGCTTTCTCCATATCTGTCTAATTCAAATGTCACAACGACAGATAAGGACAAAGCATGGTTTAGCTACTCCACGGTTACTCAACGTTTATAAGTAAGGGCGACTACACGACTAGACGAAGACTTCTTTTGTTTTGCTTCGAGTTAAATATTATTCAGGTGAACAAAATCATAGGTATTTAAATATGTTTTTAATACCTGTAATAATTCGGCCTTGGGAAAGAGTTGATGGAAACAGTTCGCATATCTTATCAACCGCCAGTCAAGCGTAGATGGCGTGAATTTACCACTAGTATATATATATACTTTAAATATTATTTTAAAGCGAAATATTTAATTAAAATAAGTAATAGAATAATGTAAAATATATTAAAAGAAATGCCCAGGGCCTCTAAATAACTCAAATTATTCATTTGGTCGGTGATTACGTAATATGTCTGAAAAAGGGTTAAGTATTACGCAATATATTATCTAATTGCCTTTTATATATAGATATTCATAGTTATGTTCAACAAAAAATATTTTCTTTGAGTGCCTACGAGTACCTAATTTTATTTTGATACATCGTTCTTCTAACGGCATTGTTAAAATATATATATTTTTGACTATCCTATCATGCTAAAATAATTCAACTATGCCCGATTCTATTGTTAAGAGAATAAGTGCTTGTGTTTTGAGCTCTTCGAATGGCCACATACTTCTGCTGCTGACTGTACATGTAGACATAGGTATATAAATTAGCCTTTTATAATGTTTGTCACGTTAGAGTTGCGTTTTGGCGATGGCTTTAGTTGATTGTGCCGGTCGGTTGTCAGCAGGTTCGGCCGTGTGCGGTGCGGGCGGCGAGCAGGCGCGTGCGCGGCGGCTGCGACGCGAAGTGCGCGCGCTGGCGGCGAGGGAAGCGCGCGTCAGCCGCGCCGTTGTGGGCGCCGAGACCACGCTCAGTCGGCTCTCCGCCGATCATGGAGCCCTCGCTTACATTACCTACGCTGACTTGCGCTCTATCAAAGATTTTCGCAACCAGACCGTCATACCTATAAAAGCGCCGCCAGAAACCCGGCTAAGCGTTAGTTTACATTTAAGTTATATTGAATCAACTTTGAGTAACTACAGAGAACTGTTCCTAGACGGTTTTCGCTTGTGTATTAGGATTTTTTAGAATAGATGGTTTCTTAACGTAATCTAATCTTATCGTCTATTTGGAAATTATATGTATAGTACTTGGTGAGTTTAGTCTCTCAATAGACGTTATCTTATCTGTTTCTGTCCCACTGTTGGGTAAATACTGCCTCCCCCGTATGTTTACTTTTTTTATAATCTCTTTTGTTGACAGCTATTAAGTGAGGGTTCCGCCTTTGAAATACTCAATAACCCCAAAAAAACTATAGCCTTAAGTTTTAAATGTTTTATTTAATAAAAATCGAGTACATAAGATACATAGATAGAAGAGACCTTAAATAATCCCGTTGTGTAGGTAAATTATTTAGGGGAGCTCTTACAGTAGCCATACATAGCCCCAGGGTTCCGCGAAGCACACTTGGAGAATAGTTGGTTTATAGTATCTGAAGTAAAAACGAATGGTGCCATAAAAAAAGGTGATCGTAGGATCGGTAGCATGTCGATAAAATAATTCTCTACTCGGAACTATAACCCAATAATATTGATATCGTTAACGGTATCAAAATACCACCTGTAGTGTAACCTAACCGAAGCGTGAAACTTTTCTATAACGAATGAGTGTTGCCATCAGTGGCGTAGCGCTCATATAACTCGATTCCTACTGGCTTCCCTAAGAGTCGAACACTAATGTCCTATGCATAACCAAAACGCATCGGTAAGTAGCCCGGTATACTATAACTTTACCCGCTCTTTAACATAACACAGTATTAATATAATACGATGCAGAAACAAAACGCAACATGCGGCAATTCCAATTTACCATTACGCGCGAAATAAAAAACTTCCTACTAAAGCCGAAGGCTAGCGCAGGACGCGCACACTTTCACTAATTTTACACACAGATACATTTTACTCAGGTTGAAGTTTCACCCACATTCAAAAAACCCCATATTATCCGGGCGCCGGACCTGCACTAACACTTACAAACATACATTTTCCTAGAACTTGGAACTCTCACACTAAAACCATCGGCAGTGACACTCAGTAAAACCGCATAGAAAAGTTTCGCAGGAAAGCACGGCCATTCCGGCCTTATCCATCCAATTTTAAAGTTTATTTGCATTCAGTAGTCATATAGGCTAGTCTATAAAAACCAGTGATCGGAATAGGTAGAGTATATATACCTAAAGTTCGCAAAAGGACATAATATAGAGTGGTTACAACCGGTTGAAATATTAATTTATTTCTACTGAATAACGGATATCCGGTATTTTTAACGCTAAATATGGTTTACCCTTGTTTTATAGACACTCATTTCATAGAACGTATCACTTCGCAGAATTTAGTTTCATAGAAAACTATTTTCTGCTGAACCCGTGTTGATTTCATGTTATCTTAAATATGATTCACGCAGGTTAGGTTAGGTTAGGTTAGACTTTGTAACTATCACAAGATAAACTGAAATCAACACGGGTTCAGCAGAAAATAGTTTTCTATGAAACGAAAATTCTGCGAAGTGATACGTTCTATGAAATGAGTGTCTATAAAACAAGGGTAAACCATACCCATTTAGCATAAAAAATTCCGAAAAACCAGAATTCAATAAAAAAATATTAATATTTCACCCGGTTGTAACCACTCTATATTATGAACTTTTGCGAACTTAAGGTATATATACTCTACCTATTCCGATCACTCATAACAACACAAAGGCTCAGGGCGACTTTGTCCACAGTCCTATTTCGTCATCTTCTTAACTCGTCCACAATAGCATGTCGTCAGCATGTAATTCCTAAATCGTCACCTTCCTAACTCGTCCACTTTCTGATATCGTCATTACTCCATTTTGTCTACATTCTTATTTTGATAACAGTGCCAACTCGTCCACTTTCTTTTATCGACCCCAGTACTCCTTGGTCAGCAGTGCCGACTCGTCCGCATTCCTGTATCGACCTCAGTGTCAACTCGTCCGCATATTTGTACTCGAGTCTGGGTGTTCAATATTTTTACTATATAGTTGACGAGTTGGCACTGTGGTCTAAATAAGAATGCTGACGAGTTGACATTGTAGACTAATTAGGGATGTTGACGAATTGGCACTGTAGTCTAATTACGAATGTAAACGAGTTGGTACAGTGGCCCACGTAAGAAAGCGGACGCGATAGGGAAGTGACGATATAGGAATGCTGGCGAATCGAAACAGTAGACCATATGCGAACGAAAACGACTTAAGAAGGTGACGAAATGGAACTATGGCCGAAGTCATCCTGAGCCACAAAAAAAGGCAAACCTGCATGTAACTACGATTTTTTTATATGTTGTTAGGTCCGTTGAGAGTATTTAACATCCAAGTTTGCAACCCTGAAAACCCTGTGCTACCCCCATGGTGCTCGAAAAACTGAGAATTTTTGGCACCTGATTCAATTTTTTCGAAATAACTTCTCTAAGTAAGCATTTCTCAAGTATCTTTGTTTATTACAAATTTAGTTATCTTTATTACTTTAATAAAGATAACTAAATTTGTTACAATTTGAGCGTAACTTTAGCACATTATGTTTATTGGTCGCGGAGAGACAGCAAGTCAAAGATGGGCATTTTTCTTCAAAAAGTGAAAATGTGTTGGTAGGGTTATTTCGAAGATACGTACCGACTGAACGCTATACGCTATACGCTCCTAGGTAAAAGTCATGTCAAAAGAATTTGTAGAGAATTGAATTAGCCTCAATTTAATACCAAATAGGCCTCATAGTTTCATCCAAAATAAAAAATAGTAAAATATCGGATTTTGGCTAAATAATAAAAATATTGTACTAAGTAATGTTGGGATGTCTTTTTTTTAAATGTGCAAAGATGTGAATTTATCATTTTAGATGTAAAGTTGTGGCTTCAAATTAACATACACTAAAGAAATGAACATATTTCCACGTTGTTTCGAAAACTGCGAATATTTAAGGCACTTGTTTTAGTTTTTTCGAAATAATTATATAAGGGAAGCGTTTTTCGAGTATCTTTGTTGTATACTTTAATAAAGCTAACTAAATTGGCCCAATTTGAGCCCAATTTGATTAGTTGCGGGGATACAGCTTTTCAAAGACTGTAATTTTTTTCCAACAAAAAGAAAATTTCGTGTTAGGGTCATTTTTCAAGTAACGTACTGGCTAAAATAATGCTCCTGGAGAAAAAGTTGAGATAAGAATTAGTGTAAAATTTTACTAGCTTCAATTTAAT
Organism: Acleris literana; assembly: GCA_946894065.1. Taxonomy (NCBI): domain Eukaryota; kingdom Metazoa; phylum Arthropoda; class Insecta; order Lepidoptera; family Tortricidae; genus Acleris; species Acleris literana. Next base: position 37,938,811 of record OX335668.1, on the reverse strand, counting down.
ACCAAATTAGTGCCTCTTTCATAGTTTCCCCAATTATTATTTTTTAATATCTGATTTTGTTTAAATTATGAAAACATTGTTCTGAATAATGTATGAATGTATTTCTTCAAAAAAAACCTAGAATGTAAATTTGACATTTTAGATGTAACATTATGGTTTTCAAACAAATAAATGTAAACATAAAAAAAACACAGAAAACATATTTAAACTATAAAATAATACTATTTACACGGTCAAGCAACAGTTTAGACTTTCGTCCTTTTGGAAGGACCAGGTCTCATCCAGTCTAGATCAGTGGGGAGGAGTGGGGAAAGAGGGATAATGTTTTCTGGAGTGGAGGCGGGCCGGCTCATGGTGTTGGGTCGTCCACATCCTCGTCCTCCTCGTCCAGTACGATAGGGATGGCGTTGTTGCAATTTCACCCTTGGCAAATGGAACATAGGATAGAGCACCTGAGCCCAGCCTTTCTGCAAGTGCACGACCCTAAGCAACCTCTTTTTGCATTTGCGAGCCACCATTTTAAGCAGGGTCTGAGGAGCGGGCTCTGCGCACATTGTCCATCTTTGACTTGCTGTACCTCCGCAACCAATGGACATAGTGAGCTCAGGTTACGCTCAAATTGTAGCAAATTTAGTTATCTTTATTTAAGTATAAACAAAGATACTTGAAAAACGCTTTCTTAGGGTAATTTTTTCGAAAAAACAGTAACAATGGGAGTAGCACAGGGTTTTCAGGGTTGCAAACTTGGGTGTTAACTACTCTCAAGTGACCTAACAACATATAAAAAAATCGTAGATAGATGCGCGTTTGCGATCTATGATGTCGTTGTAGACTGGCCTAATAGTCGTTACCAGTTATCACCTTTTACTATTTTCGCAAGGACACGCACGGGGCGGGGCGCCTCTGTGGCGAATGAGTTGCGTGACCTCGACCCGCAAAGAGCCAAAAATACAAAAATCTAGTCATAACATTGCACTTTGCAGTAATTGTTAAGTGTAGTACAGGTATTGTCGTAGTGTTGTGTACACACAGCAGTGCAGTTTTGTTGTGATTTTGTACGGCGGTGAAGGCGACGGAGGTTTGTTTCTTTACTTAGGCTGCGGCTCCACTGAGGAGGAGACGAGCGGAGCGGAGCTGTGCCAATATTAACCAATAAAAGGCACATGCGGTCACGTCGAGCGCGCCTTGCACACGTTAGTTTGGATTCTATTGGTTAAAATAGGCACAGCTCCGCTTCCCTAGTCTCCGCCTCAGTGGAGCCGCAGTCTTAATGTGCGTCCGTACAAATGGTCGCATATTAACCTTTTCAACGCCACAGTCGGCTCTGGCCGTCAACTAAAAGTCGTGCCACTGACGCCACGTCGGCTACAGCCGACAAGAGTTCAAGATTAAAAGAGACTTTGTTTGGTAGCAATAAGGTGTAATTTGCATAGCATAGCAAACATGTTTGGCGTGTGGGTGGCACATTTTGAATTCGAGAGTGTATATCATAGTTCCGACTACGTACTCTCGGAATATCATGCTATCGAATGTTCGTTGGCTCGACTGTTATTGTAATGAATAGTCGCTAGATCGAAATACTTGTGGCCGAAACATGTACAATCTACAAAACGTAATCTAGAATTGTATAGTTTCGATCAGTGGTGTATCAAATTTTCAGTGGTCACATCAAAACTGGGTCGATCACCTGCAAAAAGGAAAAAACGGAACCCTTATATAGGATCACTTTGTTGTCCGTCTGTCCGTCTGTCTGTCTGTCAAGACCCTTTATCTCAGGAACGCGTGGAGGTATAGAGTTGAAATTTTGATCAAAAAAAATATGTTATGTGGCTTGATCAATATATAAAAATACTTGGAGGGCAATAAAATCCTATGACTAGTTTTTGATCCAGTAACAGTAGAGCCAATGAACATTCGTGTCTGAGATTTTCTATGGGATGACAATCGAAACCTCAATTTCGATTTGACAATTTATTGTTTTTACGCTTTTCGACCCAGCGAATATTCGATGCAGTAACAGTCGAGCCAATGAACATTCTTGTCTGAGATTTTCTATGGGATGACAATCGACATCTCAATTTCGATTTGACAATTTATTGTTTCTACGCTTTTCGACCCAGCGAATATTCGATCCAGTGACAGTCGAGCCAACGAACATTCGATAGCATGATATTCCGAGAGTACGTAGTCGAAACTATGATATACACTCTGTATTCGACGTATGGCGTTCAAAAGGTTAAGCTCAAGTACTATTTATCTTAGAGATTAGGTACAGATGTAGTGAAATATCCTTTCACATCATATTTTCTCGGAAATGTTCGTATTTGTCATGCTACTTCAGTCTGACTCAGTACCTATCAAGACAACGTGGGGGAATGTCGCATCGCGAGAGTTATAATCGATATAGAGTGGTTAATACAAGGGTATTTTATTGTTAATTAAGATTAAGATTGTTTTCAGTTCTTTTCAATAGTCATGCAGAAAGCATTAAGACCTGGGAAACGTTTAGATCGACAAGCCTGTGAAATTATTTTCAACATTTATTTATATTTCTTCTTGTTTACCTACGCCTAATTTCTATATATTTGATCGTGGTGGTTTTAACATCTCGGTGTGATATACTTCAAACTCGTGGTTTGACATTTGACACTGATAACTAAAGTACTCTATTTATTTAATACAAACATGTCACTTAATAATTCAATAATTCATAGACACGTTGGCATCATTCGGAAGTAGACGTGAGTTCCGAGTTTTCACGATGTGAAAGGATTATTCACTAGATCTATATCTGCGTAATGAACTAACAAACTTTTTCCAATTCATCTTTTATTGGGAAATGTTTTTAGCTTATAAGATTAATACAGTTATCCTGTAAAAATAACAAAACACGTCTTAGGCGTACCTATATGCTCGCCGATATTAAAAATTGAATTAGCGTGTGGATTCTAGGGAGCTATGTAGGTATTTATTATTTAAACTTACTTCAACTTTCACACTATCATAGCAGTATTGGGAATCAAACCGGCTCACTGTGTTTTAAGAGGCCCTATTTTGGGACACGAGTGTCTGATTACATATTTTGTTAGCTCAATGGTATTGAAAGATAAACTAAAACTCCCGCCTTCCTTCTGTGCACAGTTTTTGAGAAATATTTTTTTAAAGTTGTCGTATTTTCGGTATCCCGAACGTATAAATCAACGAATAATCCTTAGTATAAGTGGCTTGTTCCGATTCTGATTGTAGATGTAGATTGGGCTTTGTTCGATGCACTAATGTGCAAAATCACAACCTAATTCGACGGCAAAATTAAGTAAACGCGGTTTTTCAAATATTTCTTTTTTTTTACTCACGCATAAAAGTGTGTTAGGATAGGAAAAGTACACGAATATCTTCACCATTGCGCCTTGTATTCACAGTATTTTTTCTGTCACCTAATTCCTTGTTATGCGAAAGATATAAACTATTACAAAATTATACCATATTTCCGGCTCCAGGGTTATCACTTCCGGAAATGTTAAACAATGTACCTAATATTTTGCCCAAAGTTATAAATCTAGTATTAAGTATTAATGAATTAAGAATAAATGTTATACTACTTTTCTCAAAAATGCTATGTAATATTGTCATAACATTAACAAATAGGAGCCAGTAGGTTAAAGTTCCTGGAGCACTCTCAAAAATGTCCAGTACGTAGAGTGATTTCGAATTAGGAAACCAAAAAGTGTCCAGCAAGTAAGTATGGAAAATCCATAACATATATTATTTATTTGAATTTGGAACTATCGGTACAGACCTGTGGACAGTCTTCAAAAAGACTACAGAGGTAAGCAAGAAAAGGTCACATGTCACATGGCACAAAAAAATATATGAAAGTGAAAACTATTTCGACTCCATTAGGATTTCTACAAAGAGCACCATTATTTAAAAAAAAACAATTTGAATTGCTTTTTATTTATAACTACATGAAAAGCTGAATAATCAGTTCTAGTTGGCAGTTTGATACTAGAAGATAAAGTTAATAAATAAAAAAGTGCGCGTAAAACAATTACCCCACAAAAGTACCAGGGCATCATAAACCCAAAGCAGTTCTCGTTCAGAGCAGACATCGCGCGATTTCTATTATTTACAAGAACGTCACGCGCACCATGTCCGTTTTATGCGCGCCTAGTACATCGCGACCGGTGTAACATATAGTGAATCGTTTAAATTAATTAAAAAAACGGCTAAGCGCGAGTCGGACTAGCGCCCTGAGGGTTATGTACATGTGGTCATCAATTTACAACTTTTATTTTTAACATTCTACTAGTTCTATTTTTGAGAAAAACACTATACATGCTTCGACCATTAAGAGCCATCCTGGACTCGTATGTATAAAAGGCCTCGCCTGGCGGTTCGGCCTTCTAACTCCTACTCTTCCAGGATGGCTCACTTACTGGTCTTTGCAGTAATGTACTATACTTCAACACGTTGAACGCACGGCCGTACAAATGAGCAAACCCCGTTATCAGTGTTGCAGATCCATTGAAACTTAGTCATAGGGTTGTCGCACATTACATATTTAATTATCAATGTGACATGTGACATATTGGTATATAAAACGTTTTCGTTAGAAGAATGTTTTTACAGGTAAAATAACAGTTTTTTTTTAAGACTGTCAATTTCATATATGCAATTTTCACATTGACATATTGCTTTATCTAATTTATATACTGTGATTATATTTTCTAAATTTACGAACCCTTTCCGCGTCGCATTCGGGTTACTTCTAATTTCGACATCAGCTCTCTATTAAACTGGGAAAATTCAGCATGATCATTGAGGAAATTCATGATTTTAACTGAATACTAAGATATACATAAAACCTCGTTTAATTACTGGTCGAAAAGAGGTTTATTTTGTTTTAAAACTTAAAATATATAAATTAAAAAAGGTGCATCAAGATGGTGGTTATATGAAAATGAAAATATACTTAGGCACATGTTAAAAAAATATATGTGCAGTGCCAACCCTACCGTTTTCAATGATTCTGCAACACTGATAACGGGGTATGCAAATGAGCTGTCGTGCACCAGCCTTAGCTGACCGATAGCCCGTAAGGAGGCTCAATAAGTCGCGAGTCGCTACGAAACTAAAATAACGTCAACTGACAATAAGAAAAATATCTTCCGCAAAACAAAACAGTCGAAAATGAGCCGGGAAAAAACCATTACTAATTGTTTCATAGGGCCTTGGAGAGCTCGGACCCCGTTATATCTAATATTAGGTTTCAAAAACGAAAACGTACGGCACAGATGAAAATTAATGTTATCTGTTTTAATTCTTTGTTTATTGTAAATCGTGTCGTTTTTGTGTCAATAAATTTATTTTCTTTCTTTCTTCCTTGCAAAAAACAAAAAAACCGATCCAAAATGGAACCAATGCCACCAACAGCTATAGCACTCCTAAGAACACCATCCGAACAAGATTATTCGGTTAATAGTATCCAAATTAATGACGACGATGAGGCTTTGGTACTAATCACGGAATGGCAGACGACCGTTAAGATTAAGATTTGATTCCCCAAATTATTTTTTTCTGAAAATAATTTTATTTAGTTTTAAGATTCCACCGACCGAACGCCGGCAGTAGCCCCCTTTTTTAGGTAAGTTGTTTATTAGAAGGTTAATTATTATTAAACTGTTATACATTCCTATTCTAGTTGTGTTTTTATTAGAAAACAAAATAATAGTAGGTAATGAGCACGCCACTGTAGGTAGATCCAGCGCAAGCCCGGCGCAGTCTTAATTCAATTTACTGTAGGTGCTTCCAAAAAGGGGTAACTGTTCTAACTAATCAATTTATGTCAAGTTATAACTGTACAAAGTATTGTCAATTAACGCTTATCTTATATCATCGTATCTTAATTTCGTGTTAAGTATACAGTTTCATTTGTCCGGAACAGAGTTTTGACAACCCTGAACCAAAAAATGTTTGCTTATAACTTTCGTATAACAAGGAATTAGGTAACAGAAAAAATACTGTAAATACAAGGCGCAATGCTGGTCATATTGGTGTACTTGAAAAACCGCGTTTACTTAATTTTGCCGTTGAGTTAGAATGTTGCGATTTTACACATTAGTGCATCGAACAAAGCCCAATCCATATCTACAATCAAAATTTTAACAAGCCACTTATATTAAGAATTATTCGTTGATTTCTAGGTTCCGGATACCGGAAATACGTCAACTTTAAAAAGATATTTCTCAAAAACTGTGCCCGGAAGGAAGGCGGGAGTTTTAGTTCATCTTTGAATACTATTGAGCTACCAAAATATGTAATCAGACACTCGTGTCCCAAAATAGGCACTCTTAAAACACAGTGCTGCTTGTTAGATACCAATATTTTTCGTGTACGAGTATATCACAAAAATAACATGAGGTTAGATTTATACTTTTTTATTAAAGACTGTATCGTTAGGTATAAATACAAGTAAAATAACATTAAATACTGTTTTGATATAATTATTAATTTAAAAAAAACCTTTTCTCCTGTCCTTCGTACTATGAATAACATGTCAAAATGAAATAAAAAATATCAAACGCCCTTGGCCATTTTTCTGACTTTCTTTCTGAACGTCGACATCAGAGATCGGCCAGCGTCTTGATCTAACGTTTTTGTGGCCCTGCTACAGTCTCGACGAAATTGCCCCTCATAATCGGCAGAACGGCCACTTTTCCAAAGTTTTGCTTTCAGTATATAGCCCAAAAAATTTCGATTTGCCGAATATTTGGTCTATTTGGTACAAAGTTTAATTTTTTTTTGCTCATTCCACGACCCATAGTGGCAAGATGCTAAATCGGGCCAAAATACAGTCGGGATTCCGTGTTTTCTAATCATGGGCAGAATTCATTTGTTGAGGTATTCCTTTACAGATACATTGCATAATGTTTTTCCATCGGGAAAATTCGGAAACTACGACAAGCCCCGAAGTGTCAATCAATTATCGTGTTAAATGATTGGCATGTTTATGTCCATTAATATGAAACTTTATTAGTCAATGTCAAATGTCAAAGTGAAGATTGGCAGTATACAATATAGAGATGTTACAACTATCCTAAACTTACAAAATCGTTAGTAATTGTATGTGATTAGTAAATTAAATCTTTCTTCTTGCGTTAACATAAAATTCAACAAATACTTAACGTACCTATATTGGAATAAAATTAACATCAATAAGAATGGAACTCAAACTTGTGCCTAATTACTTAAAATAACCTACTGCATAAAATATTACTTCGTACTTGAATCAACATTCTCAATGCCTTCCATTTCATAATCCGAGTTACTTTCAGACGTATCATCGTCGGTGCTTTCAATGACATTAATTACCATGCTTTGATTATTTACTCTCTAGATAGAACTTCGATGACATGAATGCGTCGAAATTTTTATCAGCTAACTGTTAGCCTATAAGTAGCTTTCCGCTCCTTAGTGCCAATTGTGTTGTTAAGGGATACGCACTTGTTATGTGTTAGAATTTATTTCGCTAAAAAGGCACTAAAATGACGAGTTGCGTTGTTAAAGTTGGTCGAAATTACAAAGGACATATTAAAACAACCAGCAAAGGCACCTACCACCTTTAAGTAATTCAGAATTCATAGTATATTTTTCAGAAATCAATCAATTTAATATGTCTAATTATTACGATTCTATCTTGCCATTTTTGTTGGTGTGGCCAATTTTGAAATACGAAATTCCCTAGGGGTGTGAGTATCGAAGTATGAAAGTAACATAAGGATGTATTATGTAAATATGTATACCTCTACATAAAATTAATAATAGAAAATAAAGTGTAAGTCGAAAATGATGAAAAATGATAAAAATATTCAAGAAAGAAATTCAAAGAAACGGTAATTAATACGAATAAAGATTAAATTGTGTGCGAAATTGTATTTCACTATTAATATTTACAAGCACATTGGTCGAGAAGCATCAAATCTGACCAAATCACTGGTCGGTCGTTTAAGGTTTAAACAACCGTTTAAATTTTAAACATCTGTTGGTGAACTCGGCCCTTAAGTTCCTTATTTAAAATAAGTACCTAGTCATTTTCAGATTTCTTACCAAAAATAGCGTACAGATCTAGTGAATAATCCTTTCACATCGTGAAAACTCGGAACTCACGTCTACTTCCGAATGATGCCGAAGTGTCTATGAATTATTTAATTATTAAGTGACATGTTTATATTAAATAAATAGAGTACTTTAGTTATCAGTATCAAATGTCAAACCACGAGTTTGAAGTTTATCACACCGAGATGTTAAAACCACCACGATCAAATATATAGAAATTAGGCGTAGGTAAACAAGAAGAAATATAAATAAATGTTGAAAATAATTTCACAGGCTTGTCGATCTAAACGTTTCCCAGGTCTTAATGCACGACTGTTAAAAAGAACTGAAAACAAACTTAATCTTAATTAACAAAAAAATACTCTGGTATTAATCACTCTATTTCGATTATCATTCTCGCGCAGGGACCGGAACCGCTTAGCGCGAAAGGGGTTTTCGATATGGTATTTGATAAACTTGTTTTTACAAACCCCAAGGATGCGCTAAGCCTATCGTCGACTTAGTTCAAGGAAAGGGCAACCAAACGATACAGTTAATTCGACTAAGCGCTAACCCTATCCCAATACCCCATCGCCTGTTACCCTATTCAAACTTAATCGAAAGGATTCAAGCTGATGTAATCTCTATGCGCAAGAGTTTCGACTTATTATTGCACTACCCAACAATTAATAGGATAGCGGCAGGTAGTAGCCGTTTAAGTGAGACGGCCAGAATTCGCTCGAATGCGTTAAAAAGAGAGGCGATCAATGGGGTAATACCCAGTCAATGCTAAGTGCTTAAATATTAAACTACCGAAACCCTAATGAACTTGGTAAGCTCTACAGATACGGTTAACTAATTCAAAGGGGTTAGCCCTAACGTTAGGGTAACTCAGTCATAGGGTAACCACATCGATTGGATAACCAAATGATAGGGTAAGCCTATCGACAGTGTTAATCAAATGAAGGGGTTTTCCGGTCCCTGCTCTCGCGATGCGACGTTCCCCCACGTTGTCTTGATGGGTACTGAGTCAGACTGAAGTAGCATGACAAATAGGAACATTTCCGAGAAAATACGATGTGAAAGGATATTTCACTGCATCTTGACTTGACTCTAAATTAAAACTATAAATTTATATCTCTCTATTTTATTTACACTGGAGCGATTATTTTTTGTTCGTTTCTTGGGCAAGAAAATCGCCGATAGTTCATCGCTTACTCGCCTGCGGTGGGACCAGTGCCTATCGTATTTTTCACGATGGAAGCATTTAAAAAACCATCGCTGACGCGTTCATAGTAATTCGTATGAACGCGTCGGTAATGGTTTTTTATATGCGTCCTCCGTGAAAACTACGATATGTACAAACATTTATTATATACCAAGTTGAACCTTATTTAATCAGCTAACGAACAACGATAAGAGCAATACAATTGGTCCATTAGTTCTTGATTGGTTGTCAATTTTAGTAAGTCATATTTGTATGGAATCGTATGAGATGTAAGTACGAAGGCGATATATTAGTGGCCGGTACCTGAAGCTATAGCTTGAAAACCGTCGATCCTATAAAAACTCCTTTAAACACTATACCCAAATGTATCATGTCACACAAGTTTTAAAACTTTATTAATTTTTTTGTCAAAAAACATAGAATTACTCAACTATAAATGGTCGTGTAATGAGTGAGTTGCCACCATTCTCTATTTTAATCATAAGTGTTAACAAAGTGGTAGTATTGGTACTTGTGATACTGATGCCTCAGTAATCGTTTGATTTTGAGGACTATGTTTTATTTGATGTTGACTGGACTTAGTAGACAGCGTGTTAGTCTTATTTTGAGTTCCAGGGCATAATAGTACCGTATGACGTCTTGCACAAATAATGCATTTTATAAAACTTTTACAATTTCTTGCGGTATGGTTAATCTTTAAACAAATAAAACATGCGCCCCTTTTCATCAAATACTCTTTGCGTTCATCAAGTGTCCTTTTTGCCGCTTTGAAACATTCTAGACTGCTGCGTGGTTTTTCACACTATACGCACATGTTACTCTTGATTGCTTCCTTTTTCGGCTCTGTAGAAACAAGACAAGAAGCAGTCGGTTATTTATTGTTTCATTTCGAGATAATTTTATTCTCTCCTCACTTTTAACTTCCTTTCTTACAAACTCAAGAAGATTCTGCAAGTTGTCTGCAGTGTTCACTGCGTGGCCTCTCGATCTCTCCCAGGCTCTAAGTACGTCATCAGGTATTGCTGATTCTACAAGTGGGTACAACATAGCGGCGTATTTATCGGATGTTAAGCCGAGTGTCTCTAAGGCTCGTAACTGCGTGTTCAATTTGTCATATAGAGACCTTGGTGAAGATGTTCTTTCAGGACCTTGACTCAGAATGAGGTTGAGTAGTTCTCTTACGTAAATCTCAATAAGCAAGTCGACTCTAGCGAAACGTTCTTTCATCTGATTTATTGACGCTCTATAATTCTCACCTGATGGTGGAAAGCTTTCAACTAACTCTTGCTGGAGACCCAGGTTGGGTTGCTTGAATCAAATACTGGAATTTGTCATCAATATCAATATCATCTGTTTCATCAATCATCTTGAATTGACCCCAAAAACTAAGCCAGTTCATGACTTTGCCATCGAACTTCATAAATTGAATTTCTGGCATAATAAATTTTCTTTTTTATCCATTGAAAGAGGAACTATTGGATACGGAATGAAAGTCAGGATTCTTACTTCCTCTAGACTTCAACGTAGCTTCATCATACACAGAAAGATTTTGGCACGGAACGAGCACGACTTGGGAAGACCTTCTCATATTTTAGTTTTATTTCTCCCCAAGCATATTTATATTTTTCTGCAGTTTCATAGTCATCGTCAAATTCTTTAATGCTCGTGTAATCTAAATCTTCCAACCACTTTTGTTTCACGCGCTCCTCTACGTCAAATAACTGGTCTGCCTTTACCTGAAGTAACTCGTAAGTAGGGAATTTGATCCCGAGCCTTTTTTCTAAACCCGGGATTTCGGGATTGTTGACAGACAATCCCGGGATACCGGGACAGTCCCGGGATTGTGATAGGATATGAAAATTCAGGTAATTGTGTGAAAATCAGCTTTATACTTATAATTTCATTAACAGGACAATTAAATTTCCTTTAAATAATCAGTTAGAAGGTAAAAAAAATAAAGCTTAACAAAATTCACTTTAATCTTTTCTTAAAATAAACAAATTACTTCTGTTATTAAACTTTGAAAACAAAAATCAATTTACATAAAATAAAACGTATTCTTCTACGAGATAAATATCAATTATCAAATTATAATGAGATTTGGTTAAATTTTAAGTTTTGTCAGGAAAACAAATTTCACCTAAACATAAATAGAATAATTTTAACACAAACTAAACTAATAAAATAAACATTCCAAATAAATTATGTTAAATTTAGTTTTAAATGTCTAGGTTAGACACTTTACGTATTATTTATATTGCGAAAATAAATCTAAGGAATATCAATGCATCCAATGTTTCATCTCCAAGTCTACTTCTCAGTTTGTTACACATATATACAGATGCTGCAAAACAAGATGGCTGACAAACTGTCAAGCTAAATGAGTGCGTTTCGTTAGGTGAAAATGTTTGCATCATTTTTAATATTTTTTGTTAATCCCGAAAATCTCGGGATATGTAAAATTTAATCCCGAAAATTTCGGGACTAAAATACGCACGGGATCCCGGGATCCCGAGAGTCGGGATCCCGGGACCAAATTCCCTACTCGTAAGTCACTAATACCATCTAGGTCCAAATCCTCGGCCGTGTCACACTTCTCCAAAAAACTGTTCTTAGTTCGAGGAATTGAGCTCCGATATACATTTCTTTCTCGTTTCACACGTTTGATATCCATCTTCAATATTTATTAATTGGATTATTCGAACGAATTCTTCACGGTCGCCACTTCTTTAAACTATTATTACCGAATTTATTACGAGGAAATTATTTCATTACTTTTTTACTGACACACAAGTCAAACAGAAAAACTTTTTTTTTTTTCCACACTTACAACTATTTTTACAAGGTTTGCCCTAAGACAATAGTCTAACTACTTTTTGGTACAGTATCAACTAATCTCTATCCTTACACCTATAACATAATGCAGCCTTTGTGAATTCGTTCAGAGACATTGAAAATAAATCAATGTTCTCCGCAATTTGGTTGAGGGTTTGCACCAGCAGCCGCGGCCGCCCACGGCGCCACACGTACCCATCGGGAACACACACCCCCAAGTAACTCAACACCTGACTGTTGCATATTTTACCCGCTATTAATTTAAAAATGTATTTCGCTAAGCCCAGCTCTCTGCGCACCCGTAGCATAAGAATAAACAATAACTACACGTAGAAGCGAAACTGCCGGCTCCGGACGCGCGCTCGGCGTGATAAATGCCTACCGCCTGGCGACACCTGAGGTGTCTAGTCAGTCAGGGGCGTCACAGACGGAATACATATGTATTAACCAAGATATTGTTATTGTGTCTTGAATTGGTTTTCGTATTTGTGTTGATTTTAGTGTTTATGGTTGAACAACTATTTACGGCAAAATAATTAAAATAGGTACCTAATTGATTGAATGAAGGAGTTTTGTTAGTTAAATAGTACATCCCCTAGATGTTGAATATAAAAAAACGGAAACATTAAAAACGAATTAATAGATAAGAATAGTAGTTTGCAAAAAAGCTTTTTCAACTTAATAAAAATTGGAATTAATGGTACAGAAAGGAACGTAAAAAGTAAGTCCGGATCCCAGACTATACTTAAAACTTATTGAGCTTAAAAGGTTGTTTATTTATAGACTCGTTTCTGTATTTTATAGATGATTAATAGCCACATAAGCCATTAAATTTTCTGGATAAATCTTAATATCATCAAAAATATACCTAATTTAACGTAAATGTAAAAAAAACATTTTGCAACAATGTTTCCACGTTGAAGGAAAACATATCAAACATTTCGTGACAAAATTTGTATGACACATCCATAAACCGATTAAAATATTTCACAAGTGACAGCCCTGACTTTGGGCGCGGAAGACAGAGGGGCGTAGCGGGGTGAAGGGGGAAGTAGGTATTAAAAGCGCGGCATTTGGGGCCTTGGTAAAGGAGATTCGCTTCTACGTGTAGTTATTGTTTATTCTTATGCCCGTAGCTCGTTGTACCCAAACCTACCCACGAATTTTGATACATTAGAGGGCAAAAAGCATACACTCCATACTTCCTTAAATACAAAAATGTAATAAACTTGTTTTGTATACGCTCCACCATTAAAAGGTACTTGGTTTCATGCGGAGCCCAGACCACCGCATTGCATTCGAGGCTACTGCGGACGAGCGCGTTGTACAAGGTTATAATCGCGCCCATATTTGTAAAACCATGAGAACGACGGAGTACAAATCAGCCCATTCTATAGGCTTTTTTACACATACTGACGATATGATCCCGAAACCACATGTAAATTTAACTCCTAAATCCTTAATTTCTGTCACTCTTTTTAATTTCTGATTGTTAATTTGGTAATCATGAAGGACGGGGTTGCGCGCTCGAGTAAAAGTTATATTCATGCACTTAGAGATATTAAAATACAACCTTTTCGCTTCACTCTATAACACCACGCGGTCTATATCGCTTTGAAACTTACTACAGTCGGTAATGCTTTTAATAGTTAAAAATATTTTCAAATCGTCGGCAAAGAGTAATAAACAGCCCGAGTTTTTGATAATTTGAGGCAAGTCATTAACCATGATTATAAATTCCAAAGGGCCAAGGTTACTCCCTTGACTTACTCCAGACCCCCCAACATATGGCTCCGACCTGTATCCCGCGTACTCCACATAATGTCGTCTATCACTCATAAAGCTCGCAAAAAACTTTAATAAATGAGGGGTAAAGCCGACGCCGGCTAGTTTTCTTAGCAGGATGTCATTGTCAACAACATCAAACGCTTTACGAAAATCGAAAGTTGGCGGCGTCAACCAGGCCCCCGCTGTCTACTTCCGGTATATTTGGGTCGCGTAACTAAGCAAGTTAGTAGTTTTATTACAACCCGGTCGAAAACCGTGTTGCGCATCAGACAGCTGACTGTGTACTTAGTTATAAATAATATTTTGCAATGCTGAGTCGAATACTTTAGCGGGGGTAGACAATACTGCAACCGGCCTGTATCCCTCAAACCCCTCACCTCCTCCTCCTCCTCCTTTTGGAGCTGGACTACACGGGTTATCTTCCACATGACAGGAAAAAATCGTTTCCCAAACAAATTGTAAAGGTGCAGCAGCGGCTCACCCAACACAGATCTACAGTCTCTAAATCAGGGATCAATAACGGTATTAATTAAAATTGAAATATCTTCCTTAACTAGCATTATTTCCTAGATATTTTCGACTGTAATTTTGGTTTTGGTTATTACTATTATATTATATAAATTCAATGAAGAGCAAAAATATTCAATAATAAACGAGATACCGATATTGAATACCGGTATTTTTGTATGAAAATAATACCGGTATACGATCCCTGCTCTAAATACCAAAGCGGGGATGACATCAGGTCCGGCGGACCGATTCGGTTAGAGATTTGAAAGTGAGCATCACATCAGCCAGATGTATTCGCGCTGAGTTGAATCCACATTCTGCCTCCGCCACTGCCGCGCTCACTTTGAGTTTAGCTGGGGCGGTGGTATACACCGTTTGAAAGAATTCCGTGAACTCCTTCACACCCTTTTTTCCATCCAGAACTACACCATTTTTAGATAACTTGCGTTTTCCCACGTTTCGTTTTTGACTTCACCTAATTCCAAAAAGCTTTGAGGTCCTCTTTTAAATGTGTTTGAACACGGTCCTGGTACTGCGCGTAGGCATTTTGAATCATATTTTTAACCTGCGCCCTACACCTCGCGAAAGCTAAGTAATTTTCTCGGGAGTCGTTAGCCTTATATCTCTTATAGCTTCTGCTCGCGACTTCGTCCGCGTGGTATACTTACTTTGGGCTAACGCTAACTTTAACCCACGACTTTGTTTACGTAGAACGTTGAAACATTCTTCATTGGTGCTCCGCTCCTATTGGTCTTAGCGTGATGATATATAGCCTTCCTCGATAAATGGGCTATCTAACACTGAATTAATTTTTCAAATCTGACCAGTAGTTCCTGAGATTAGCGCGTTCAAGCAAACAAACAAACTCTTCAGCTTTATAATATTATAATATAGATGAAGTAGCCTTACATTTTATTTCGCGAATTAAGTCAGCATTATACCATTCAGGATGACTGTACCGCGATGAAATACGCTTACGCGACTTATGCGGTACACATTGGGCAATAACGTCATTGATATTCGAGTAAAAATAACGCAAGCGTTCGTCCGCGTCATTTAAACTATACAAAGGCGTCCAGTCAATGGAGGCTAGTAATGTGTATATCCGTGGATAGTCAGCCTTCCCAATGTTCCACTCCTGTTGAGATTGCTGATCATTGGTATCGGCATCGGAACCTACCTCGCGCAGGCTACTGCACCCCGCGGCCCTAGACCACGAGACCCGCACCTCGAGCGGCAGGTGGTACGCATCAACCGGAACCAATGTCTCCGATGCAGCGCGCACTGTGACGGCGTCCCCCAACGATGTCAATACTAGGTCCAATTGACGATTCTTACAATTTGCTATTCCGTTTCTCTGAATGAATCCACAATCTGTCTGTAAATATTCAAAATAGTCACTAACATGGTGATGTACACGAATACAAGTTAAAGTCTCCTATTACTACTAATCGACTATGTATAAAACACATAACTGTTGTATGATCCTAAATAAAAACATGTAATCGATTTCCTTACTATTCGACGAGATGCAAACAACGCAACACAAAAATAATAATCTATCGCGCATATACACATTCGCACAAACCAGTTCGAATACCTTATCGTTAACGATGACGTCACCCAGCAAACGCACGCTCCGCAGCTCGATGCTCGATTTAAAACCATAGACCACTAAAAACCTATGCGGTCTTCAACAAACGTGCATCATCCATCACTTTCATGATTAGTTCAAATAAGATTAGGTATTTAGACGCTTAGGTAATGTAAAATGATGGTTAATGATGTTTAGGACAAAATAGCGTTAAGAGAAAACAATCATTATGACAAATGTATGTTATGCCAAACATTACTTAGGGCAAACGTGCTATGGGATATGACTTTAGGACTTCATACAAAGTGAAAAACAAGCACTGGGACACCTAGTATGGAGAAACAAACTTTACGTGATTACTTGAAAAATATTACAGAAAAAAACGGGCAAATAGGTTTAAAAACTTCGCTGATTCGTAGTGATTATATTTAATATACAAAACATGAAGTTAATGATTTTTTGTGACATAAGGGAAAATTACAAATAATCAGATTAAAATAATCAATATCTCCGAAAACAGTAAAAATCGCAGAACATAGGCGTTTAATCGATAGCTTTTTAGCTGCTCTATCAGCAAGTATATTATAGTATAGTATAGTATATTATAAAATACTGTGTGTTGAAAAAAAAAGATGTAATGCGGCAAAGTCAACAGATTGAATTTTTTTGACCGTAAAATACTTACAAGCAAAAATGTCTGACGCAATTTACTAAAAAATAGGTAAACGTGCCCAATTATCATAATGTCTGTTATTAAATGAGAAGGTGGTGGTTTAAACAATAACAATTCGCAATGGAAGTGTCACTATCAATTATAAATTAATATTTTTCGTAACGAATGTGGTAATGTCTAGACTGGATGTTGAAGGATCATTTGTTTCAGGTGCCACATCCCGATGAAAAAGGATACATGATCCATTTGAAGTCATCGTCTGGCGAAATTGAAGTGTATTTATGCCCTAAAGAACGGCCTTTATCTCCTTCTCCGTGTAAGTACGGCTTTTTTATAATTACGGCTAAAAGACGCGTAGTTTATTGGGTAACCGTGTTAAGATTTTGTATGTCATCATTTTAGTTATTCGTCGAATCCAGCCTTAATAGATATATTAAGGCTGGATTCGACGAATCTTTTAATACGCGAATTACTGTACTAGGGATAAATCCATAACACAATTTTATACTCAAGTAAACTAGTCGAGGCTTTTACACGCAATAATATTTGCTAGGCCGGGGGGCACTCCGCGCTATTGCCTACAAAATGAGCGGCCTGGGGCCTGTTTCTTAAAAAGTATTAGTAATAATAATATATTTTGTTTCGTAAATAAAACTAAAAATGAGACAAACACTAATATTATTAGTAGACCTCGTTATCTCAGGGCAGTGACGCAAAATAGGGAAACATGGGGGCAATTGGCAGTTTGATATTTATTGTAAGTAAAGTATTTGTTATTAAAAAAATGACAATCACAAATTACAAGAACTGCATTACTATTTAAATGTGGAATGTAAGGCTCTAAAATTAAGATATGAAGATGAAAATATTCGAACGGGTATTAAACAGTATGTAAACATACTAAATCCATTTCTTTGAACCAGTTGATGGCCAAGTCGAGTTAAGTGTTTTACCACATGTTTTGCTAGTATATGTCGAATATTTTTAATTACCTGACTGCCAAGAAGGGTAATGTTTTTCGCGCGTATCTATGTATGTATGTAATATTCTTTATTACCTAGTATCATCCAAATGGATGGAAGGATTTCTAAAATTAAGATGTCGTTGGATTTGTGTCGGCAACCCAAGTGTCCTAGGAGAAGAGACGTCAAAAAAAAAATCAACCTGGCAGATTTTAGGTGCCATAAAGTGTGGTTCGAAAAGAAAATATTTTATCAAATGAATCTTTTATGAAATTAATGGGTATCAAAATGAAGAATTTTAAAAGGCGATTACAAAAATACACAACTCATATGTTTAAATGTAATTTGGTAAAGCAAATTACAAATCAAAATGAAATTATACTTTAACCTTTAAAGCGTCGAAACTCAAACTATTGGGCATATACAAAAAGTTACTAATAAAACTTGAACGAAAAATACAGTAAAAACTAAAAAGAGTGAAATAAATTAAATTATTTAAAAAACAAAAAACCCGACTGCATCAAAATCAACTGAAAAGCGAAAAACAATCTCTATAATCTATAGAAAATTGTAAGAGCAATGTACCTACTTATTGATATTTATAACAATTTAAATTTAACTTGAATATTGGAAAAGGTATTGCAGGCGGGGACAAGCAATGAATTACAAAACCTATTTCTTGACAAAAAATAACATTTGGTCTAGGTTGTCCTCGCCTGGAACACCTTTTCCAATATCAAGTTAAATTTAAATTGTTATAAATATCAATAAGTAGGTACATTGCTCTTACGATTTTCTATAGATTATAGAGCTTGTTTTTCGCTTTTCAGTTGATTTTTTTATTGCAGTCGGGTTTTTTTTAAACAATTTTTTTAATTGATAAAATCTCTTATCTATAAGTATCACCCGTGTGTAATATTTACGTCGTGACAGATTTATGTGATTTCAATTTAACTGGTGATACTTTATTATAAGGGCGATTACCAGACTGCGTAACAATAAAACCAATTGGTTTATCCCATAATTTTGTAATGTATAGTGATTCAAAAACCATTTCGAGAAAAAGGGTTGTAGAACGATTCCCTGTTATCAGATTATTTTACAAAATTAGTATTAAATAGTTATTTCTAATTTATCATTTGACATTATTTGACCTGTAATGTAGTGACGTCACGATCTTCATTGGTAAGTTGTGTTTAATTTGTGATCAACCGTAGTAGTGCATATAATATGAGTCCGAAATGCAGTAATATATAAATAATGTATATCGAATTTTGTCTTATTTATTTCTGTTTCATTTTAACGCTTATTAAAATTAAGACAATTTTTAACTGCATATAAACATGACAAAGTAAGATCTTTAAAAAAATGGAATGATTAAAATACAAGCCCCTTTTGGCACCTCCGCCCGTAGGCTAGTCTGTGGGTGGAATTGTCAAACTAAACAAACGAAACGGTGCAACCGTGCAACGGCCGAGGGAAATTCCATGACTTGACATTGACATTTTACGTGATCTTACAGAAACGCGTACTCTCAAACGAATTCAATAGTTTTAAAGCATGTCTCAAACAAACCAACTTGTAGTGACGTCATAAACCCATTTTCTTTAAAAATTAAAATAAATTAATATATTAATTTAAATGCAAAAACCGTGAAATGAGTGTCTTCAATTAGTCTATTTTATCGAAAAATTAAATAAAAACTAGGGGTATTTTTTTTTGGGATAACCCAATTGGCAGAAAATGCTGGCTCAAGCACTAAAAAGCAGGGGTTATATGATATTAGTTATGACTAATCACAAAATACAAAACGGGACCAACAGCATCCATTTTCTGTGGTCAAGGCTGCAACATGCGTTGAATCAAGACGATTTTTTACGATTTTTTGGGTCGACCCGTGTTTATCGTTACGGATCGAATAACTCAAAAAAATGCAAAATTCATAATATTTTTTCAGTTAATTTCGCATATATATCCCTATTAACATTATAAATGCGAAAGTGTATATGACTATGTTTGTTATCAGATTCCCAATTGCACCAATAGTATTTTGTGTTTTGAAAAGGGTTAAGTACCTTTCATTGTTTTTTAAAGTGCCATTTATACTAAGTGTGATGTCCTAAGATTTAGGATTAAGTAGTTTGATAATAAAACAACAATATCGTGTTTGCCCCACACGCTCACGCAGTGACAGCTCATTGACAGATGCGGTTGTTAGGCGGGAAACGGTGCCAACGGCAGGGCGTTTATTCCAGTATGCCACATCTTTCCCTTTTTATAATAATTAATTTTCTTACATGAGTCTACCAGCGCTTCCAAAGAGAAGACCTCTGTTGAGAAGAAGCGCCGCAAGAAACTCAACAGTCGGTCCTTTTTCTGTTTTAGTGTTTTTATTTTTACAAAATTCTTAATATACTCTTAACCTTATATTTCATATAACATTCATCACATGAAAAATAAATAAAAATAAGTAATTCATATTATAATGATACAGAGATGTTCTGCTAAATTACAATTTAAATGTTTGGGTGATATTTTATATGTTCAACATATCAAATACGATATTGTTTTTACCGTGTTGAATAGAGGCGCTGATCACTTATTGTAGTTACACATGTAAAGAATCTGAGCAGTACCACTTAGATTGTCAATTTAATTCTGTCCTTCCTTAAAGACTAACCTTTAAATACACAGTCTAAATAAAATAATAATTTATTTCGATACTACATATATTTTTCTAATGCAAATATGTACCACTGATTACTAATAGAAATTAGAAATGGAAGAACAGGAATTCTTTACTTGCTTTAAAACATGGTATTTATAAATTGATATATTAAATAATTCCACAAGTAGGAAGGTATTACATCTTTAGTCAAATTTGCTTTACAATAATTTCTTTGAGTGTTTGTTTACTACCTGATCAGAATTAATAATTAAATGTCTTGACACAAAAATGTTTTTCTACAACGAATTGCAATTACTTTAATCTCAAATATTTAATTTGTTTTACAAGTTTAGATTATTCTAGTTTCATAACATACAATTATTTTTTATATATTTTACTGCTTGTAGTTTGCAGCTACATATTTGTACTGGGACATTATAATTTACATAATCCATTACATCAACTTGTAATAATTTGGTAGGTATACAGTTGTATTTATAGGTAGGTACCTTATAGTATTTGAACTAACATCAACAATACCTAAACTCGGGTTCATAATTAGATTCCATCAAATCTACCACGGTGTTGCCATTGAAATGAAACATTCCATCATTAGTAAATTTACTCTTGGCGAAAGAATGCACGTAAGTAATTAATTACTTAGTAATATTAAGAATAACATTTAAATGCTTTCTTTAAATAAAAAAGCTTATATAAAATTCGTTTTTTAAATAAATATTTAATTGCAGCAATTTTGTGGTAGAAATATTCATATTGCAATGGTAAGACTTCAGGTCTCGATAAAATTTGGTATCCGTTTTGATGCAATAATATTATCGTTTGAAGATGTGCGTTTATTAAGAATTATTATACCTAAAACAAGTAAATTTGAAAAAATTATCCACTACCTAGTTCTGTTGCCTATTTTTAAGGCGTAGTTAATTATCGTGACTGTAGCATCCTAACTGCAGGAGGGGCGTTATACCATCTCACTAATTAGAGCGAAACAATTAGGATCCTTTTAACTTATAATTTAGGAATATATAACATTAATATAAATATTTACTTCGATACATAACAAACATCTAGGAATCAAAGTATTTAGTATTGGCGACAAACTTAACGAAACCCCTACGTTTATGTGATTGTATAGTGCCTGTGTAGAGAAAATTGAGACTATACTTGAATTTGGACGTAAATTCCCTTAATTCTCTACACTACTACAAAGACTTTCGTTAAGTTTTTCACCTGCAGTAAGATAATTATATTTTTTATTATTAAGAAAGGGTTGGTGGCTTCTGGACCGTCATACTGACATTGACAGATGTTATTGTGACAGTGACATTTCTTGGTAGATTTGATGGAATCTAATTATGAATCCGATTTTAGTTAGTTTATCTTACCAGGGTTTATGTCGTTCTACATACTGGGTATCAAGTACATTATTTGTACATGGTAGGAAATAAGTATTTTGATTTGATTTGATGTTATTACCTAGGTATATACCTAGTCGGTTACTAAGTTCTAGTAACAGAACTTAGTAACTTAGTTTGAGGCAAATAAAACTAAATTATGTTAATTTTTTAATTTTAATATGTATAAAAATTAAAAGCTTAATTAATGTAAATTTTAAAGAACAAATAATCATTCTTGTTTACCAAAGAACTTTTTTTTTATAATATTTTAAAACTTCCTACCTCTGTTTATATTTAGAGACTAAAATTATATTTCTCAACATGACTTAATTCCAGCTTATGAGCCCAGAGATTTGGTGTGTTTTCGTATTTCTGCAAAATCATGTGAAATCGTAAAGTCGATTTAATGAGACATCAAGATTGACCGATGTACAAACGGATCTTTAGTTACTTGGAATATTTTTGTATCAGAATTCAAAGCTACAAGTCTGTTCAATATGTCACGCAAATTTGAACTCTCTACAAGAACTCTTACAAAAGTTGTGGCCGTTATCAGTATCATCGTCGTGCGTGATTTGAACTATGATTTTCTCGTCCGAAATGGGAATACTTCAAGCTCGTACATCAAATAATTGCAATAGTTAAGAATACATTATTTTTATTTTTATTCTATATAAATCAATGTTTTGATTAATATACAGGTTTATGCAAAACTCCTTTAATTTTTTTTTAAATTGTAATTAATCTCAGTAACAGAACTTAGTAACCGACTAGGTATATATACTTTTCTATGGATCACCTTTGTTACCTTAGGTCGAATAACTCATCAGGATATTTAAGCTGTGTATTGGGAATATAAAAATTGTAAAAATTACCAATGATTGCAAATTGCAATATAACAGCTTCACTATTAATGTGATCTGGAATAGATTCAACATTTTAAGTGGACTTCAGAAGGTATTTTGAATAATCGTAAAGCTAACGAATTATGTGTGTAAAGCTCTATTATTCTTTCCTTTCCTTAATTATGTAACACAACAACGTTAACTATTTATATTTATTTCTTCTTTGGGTATCCCAATTATTAATTATTAATCAATTACATTAAATGAAACACCAAGTTAGTATATGTTAATTGTATCAACTGGTGTGGACAGCAAACATGGTGTCCACTCTGTATTATTAATCTTAGTCCTGGGCGCTTGACGCTTTGCTGCGCGTCCTGCGCCTACCTCCATGTTGTTTTATAATATGTAAACAAGTAAAAACTGTTTATTGAGAAATGAATCTCACGACTCAGGCTAGGCTTGGTGCGAGGTTTATTGTTAACATATTAATTGTGTAATTGTTAAACTATGTACTAGCATTTCTATATAATTATATTTAAATATGGCAAACTATTTTTTCATTCGATTTCATAATTTCCCAATTTATTGTTTGCAAGCAGATAAAATGCCAAAACAGTGAGGTCATTTTCAAAATACATCAACCTTTAAAGTGAATCTTTAGGTTTTTAATGAGAATACATACTTGTATTACTTTGTTCAAACGACCAGATAGATAGATGCGTTCAGTAAATTACTTACAGATAACTGTAACAATTATGAAATGTTGTTTTTTTTAATGTATATTTATTTCTTTTAAATTTGGTTTGACATCATGTAATATTTCTTTATTAAATTACTTTATTTAAGTACAGAAACGTCAGAAACATATACGGGAAAATAAATAGGTACTTATTTCAAATCTGGTTTCTAATAATTGACTCTTTTTGTATAATTACTACGGTAATTCAAAATGAAGGTTCACCGGAACAATATTATGTATTATTTTAAATTCATTGATTCGATTGGAACCAAAGACATCAATTGTACTTAGTAGTAATACCTATAATATTAAATCTCTTTGATTGGAACATTTTACCAATACCAGCATCTGGTGAAATGACTTCGTCTGCCTGCTGTAGCACAAGTACAACAGTAAAAGTTCCACCAATTTATTAATTCTTCGAATCTTTGATGCTATGGCTATCGATTACTCGATTATTTGATATCGTGGCACTTAATCGATTCCTCAATTATTTTATATTATCGATTCCTCGATTATATTATTCCATATTGTGGGACTTAGTTTTATCGATTTCTAAATTATATGATATCGTGACCCTTAATCGATTTTTCAATTATTATATATTATCGATTCCTCGATTATTTTATATCGTGGGACTTAGTTTTATCGATTTCTCGATTATGATATAATGGCATTGAATCAATTTCTTGATTATTTTATATTATCGATTTCTCGATTATTTGATTTCATGGGACATAGTTTTATCGATTTCTCGATTATGATATCATGGTATTGAATCGATTTCTTGATTATTTTAAATTATCGATTTTTCGATTATTTGTTAATTATCATGGGACAGTTCTATCGATTTCTCGATTTTATGATATCTTGGCATTGAATCGATTTCTCGATTTTATGATATCTTGGCATTGAATCGATTTCTCGATTTTTCATACATACATGGCACAGTTGTAACGATTTCTCGATTATTTAATGTTATTATTATACGATCAACCGTTACTTTTGTTTGTTATTGAAAAGATTTTCAGTAATGTATGTAAACATATCTTAATTGCCTTTGAGAGGAAGGCTCTGGTTAGTCTGCAGGTATAACTATTTCACATATTTATAATTTGACTAGCTTTTGCCCGCGACTTCGTCTGCGTAGAATTTGTAATTTGGATAGCTTATTTTTTATCCAAGCTGATTTTTTATCATTGCTTACTTTTAAATAATAAAAGAAAATGATGGTTCTTATTTGTAATCATCAATAATGCGTACAACCAGAATTTAATGAATAGATAAATAAATTATTAGTAACTGCGACATATAATTTAGTTTATCACGTTTCTGTAAACTACGTTTTTTGTTTTCCCGTCCTTTGATAACACGTGAAGTTTTTAACTAAATGTACACCTGCAACTTTCAGTGTTTGTCCTTGTGCCTTATTTATTGTCATCGCGAATGCTGCTTTTAGAGGGAACTGGACTCTTTAAACTGGAATGGTAAATCGGTCGGGATTATTGGAATACGGGGAATTAGTACATCTTCTCCCTTTGCTGTTCCTGTCATAATGATAGCTTTTACAATATTGCGTCCCAGGTGTGTAATTTGCAGTCGTGTGCCATTACAGAGTCTCGGTGCGTCAAGATTTCGCATCAACAGGACTGGAACGCCAACTTTAAGTCTCAACTTATGGGAAGGCACTAACCAGCTTGAATAAATATTACCGTAGTAGGTTTGATGAACATTTATGAATAAGGGGGTACATATTTAAAATGTTGATTCCATCTAAAAAACTTCCTATAAGTGATGAAATCGGAATTACGGATTCAAAATATCTCTAGACCAAATTTTATTTGAATTTTATAGGGAATGATGATTTCCCGGATAAAGACTGCCATAATTATCATCTTTCATGGGCCACAACCTATCTCTATAGGTACCAGTAAATCGGAAAAAGGACCATAAAAATTATTGAGTCCCCTCCACCCATCACTCACCAGTAAGGGGATGATATTCGGGATAAAAAATATCGTATGCCCCTCCTCGGAACTACATATAAATATCCCTATATCAAATTTCATTTAAATCGGCTCAGCGGTTTTAATAGCTCCATGCAAATTTTAACCCTCCATTTCAACCCCTTAGGGGATTAATATCGGAAAAAAAACTATCCTTTATCCTTTCCCGGGATTTAAACTATCTTTGCACCAAATTTCATCTCAATCGGTTCAGCGGTTTAAGTATCTCCATACAAATTTTAACCCCCCATTTCACCCCCTTAGGGGATGAATTTAGGAAAAAAAACTATCCTATGTCCTTTTCCAGGATTCAAACTATCTCTGCACCAAATTTCAACTCAATCGGTTCAGCGGTTTAAGTATCTCCATACAAATTTTAACCACCCATTTCACCCCCTTAGGGGATGAATTTCGGGAAGAAAACTATCCTATGTCCTTTCCCAGGATTCAAACTATCTGTGCACCAAATTTCACCTAAATCGGTTCAGCGGTTTAAGCGTGAAGAGGTAACAGACAGACAGACAGACGGACGGACGGACGGACGGACGGACGGACGGATGGACAGACAGACAGACAGACAGACAGACAGACAGACACACTTTCGCATTTATAATATTAGTATGGAAGTATGGATTTGTATAATAAAGTTTAACATTTGTATATGATATTAATTTAACAATGTAACTTTATTATTAAATTTAATAGGTACTTCACTTTGTTAACTTTAACTTGTCTGCGTTGGTTGGAAGGATGATTGACTGGTAGAAAATTTCTTAAAGTATTAATTCTACCATTTGGTATATACTTTGTATGTTGTGAAATAAAATCTAAATAAGTATGTTTTTCTTTTTGCAAACATTTCTCTTTTTTTTGCTACTATTTGGCCGAGTTCAAATTTATGCTGATCAATATACTATTGCATTGATTTATTGTGAACTATGAAGCCACTCTTGCACTACACTCTTGTTCTAGTTATACTTTATTATACAGGGTGTATTGCAAGTCGTGTGCCAAATGAATAGGGTGGGTAGCTAGGGTCACTTGCAACACGTTTTGGGCCAAGTAACAGTCATCCTACCCACGGAGTTTTTTTACTATTGTTTTGAAAAAAATCTCGTTGACTTCCAAAAGTTAACCATTTTATTCACAAATCTTTTTTTTTAACTGTGATAGCTCAAAAGTATTTATATTTTTTTATCTCTAATGTATGCGTATTTTAATGAAATTTTATCTCAAATGTATGCGTATTTTATTCATATAGTAAACAAATAAAAAAATATTAGCCGACAAAGTGTGAAGGACAGAAAATAAAAAATCCAACATTATGGCACAATTAAAAAAATGTACAAGCTCCTCAGATCTTCCAACATCATAAAAACTTCTTCAGCTCCTGACTATTCTTACGGTATACCACATGTCTAGAATCACTTTCAGTTTTTCGGCAAAATATGGTTTCAATCTAAAATGGTGGTTTACATTACCCAGTACTTCTTTGAAACTACCTACTTACTTGAAAGTAAGATTCGATCAGATAAATGAATTGAGACAATGTTTTTTTACTAATGGTAAAAAACTACTGTTTGGCGTATGGGTGGCACATTTTGTATTCGACGTATGGCGTTCAAAAGGTTAAAAGCACGTGATTATCGAGTAATAATGGCAAATTGGTTATTTTGTTTGTGTTTACATCTTTGCCAATTTCAATTGGCACAGACTATACAGCAACGTGTTCTTCGTTGCTGTTTGTAGCCATGTCAATAAATGTCGATAACAACAATAAAATTAAAATAATGCCTATCTTTTTATTTAGATGTTTTCCCGCGCAATTAACTTTTTGATTTCTTTTTTATTAAGTGTATTTTTAATTAGGTAGTTACCCATGCAATAAACTCAAAAAAGAATGCTTTATTTTTGGTCGTAACTTGCGTAACTATCGGATACTTAGTCATTAAAATAAATTAATACTATTATTAGGTTTTTAATCATTTTAGATGACTATTTTATGCTTTTTTATCATTAGTAAAAAAAAATAGTCTCAATTCATTTATCTGATCGAATATTACTTTCAAGAAAGTAGGTAGTTTCAAAGAAGTACTGGGTAATGTAAACCACCATTTTAGATTGAAACAGGGACCGGAACCGCTTACCCTTTATAGAGTTTTGGATAGGGTATTTGATTGACTGGTTTTTACACACCCTAACGATGCGGTAAGCATATCATCGAGTTACCCCAATGACAAGCTTTCCAACACGATACAATTAATTCGACTAAGCACTTTCCGAATCCTTAAAACCCACGTTAGGCTTTCCCTATCAAGTGTTATTAAACGGCTTCAAGCTATTTCAATCCCTACGCGTAATTCATACAACATATTTTTGTACTACTTAGCAATCCACACTACAGGCGCACGCGGCGAGGTAGGGGGAATGAAATGGTCCTTGAAGCACTATTTCGCTGGGTCAAATAATACCTTCTAGCATTTGCACATAACTAGGGCGCACTAGGGTTTTGTTTGTTAACGATCGCTTCGATTTTGCATCGCGTGATTTCTGTAGTACTTACTTGATTGGACAGTTAGGTTCGGCGATCTTCATTGTGGTCGGTTGTCCTTGAGTCGGATTTGGTTTGGCGTGAAGTGTGTGTGAAGTGTTTGTTAACCGACTTCAAAAAAGGAGGTTCTCAGTTTGACCTGTATGTATGTATGTATGTATGTATGTATGTATGTATGTATGTATGTATGTATGTATGTATATTTGTTCACTATTATCTCGCGTTTGGCTGAAGTGATTTTGATGCGGTTTTCAGAAAAGTATTTGTTACAATTAGTAACTTTAGTATTTTAACCAAATTAAAAAAAGGAGGTTCTCAGTTTGACTGATGTGATTTGATTTCTCCGTCAGTTATGGTCCGATTTCAAAAATTATTTTTTGTTTGATAGAGTATTCTTCCGAGGTGGTCTCATTGTCACCAAATAGTAATCTGAAGAGGGCATCCATGAGGTATTGAGGGAACTCCTCAATTATTATAGGCATACATATAGCAATTTCAGTATTTTTAGTAAAAAGTCCAGCAATTGCATTCAGAAAGTATCGTTTGGTGAAATGGAACTGATGATGAAGACCACAGATGGCCAACGGAACTCCTCAATGTTACCTATTTTAAGGGTGGCGATAAGATATCTCGATTAAGATAGTTGAGCTACTATAACGTAGATAATTTAATTGTTTATATATGACTATGACTTTCCCGCGGCGTTACTTGCGGTGGTGGTTGTGGTGATGACCGATGTGTATATATGTGTATATATATAAACATGTATATGTATACAATGACGAAGGTTGAAACGCCCGAATATTCATGCGACAACGAATCCGTTGACAGATTGGCAAAAAGTAGCCGCCATCTTGAACTTTTTATTTATTCGACTGATTGCTTCCAAAATCGATATCTGGGGATCTGTGTGGTCTCCGACAACGAATCCGTTGACAGATTGGCAAAAAGTAGCCGCCATCTTGAACTTTTTAGTTATTCGACTGATTGTTTCCAAAACCTATATCTGGATATCTGTGTGGTCTCCGACAACTAATCCGTTGCCAGATTGGGAAAAAGTAGCCGCCATATTGAACTTTTTAGTTATTCGACTGATTTTTTCCAAAATCGATATCTGGGGTTCTGTGTGGTCTCCGACAGCTAATCCGTCAACAGATTGGGAAAAAGTAGCCGCTATCTTGAACTTTTGATTTATTGGACTGATGGCTTCCAAAATCGATGTTTGGGGATCTGTGTGGTCACCGACATCGAATCCGTTGACAGATTGAGAAAAAGTACCCGCCATCTTCAACTTTTTAGTTATTCTAATGATTGTTTCCAAAATTGATATTTTGGGATCAGTGTGGTCTCCTATGACTCTCGAAATTGTACTTCGGTCGTCTGTAAAGTCGGTTTACGGACGATAATTTTACGTGATAACGTTCGGCTTAGGCGGAACGTGACAATGAGGCGGAACGTGACAATGAGGCGGAACGTGAAGCTTTTTCAGCCATGCTTTTTCTTGCGTGCAGCCGGCGTTCATCGATTTATAAAACGTTATCACGTCAATAGGTTTTTGGTTGTCCAAATATTTTCTTAAATAGGTATGAATTCGAACTTTATCTCTCGATATACTATGCATTAAAACAATGTTTCCAAGCATCAGCGTGACAATGTTAGTTTCAATCACAACGTCGCTTCTATAACGTTAATCTATGATCGCGTGCTTTTTGTCTTGATCTCTTCAGTTATGAGAGGGATATTATGGTTGTCCTGTTCTTCGATGCACGTCACCATGGCGTGTCATGGCATCTTATTTGTTACAACAATGTATTGGTATATTTTATTTTGTCTATTTATAACATTTTGTACATTGAATTTTTAAAAATCCTTGAATATAGTTTCTATTTAATAAACGGAGAATAAAATTTTGATATTTGTAATCACGTAAAGTGATCGACGGCCCTCGAATAGGGTTTTAAAGAAATACATGTAATTGGCCTAATTTGATAATTTCTTAGTTGTTTAAACTTGAATCGAGAAATCCTGAAATAAGTATAGTTTAATTTGTTACGAAGAGTAATTATACAAAGTTTTAAGTAACCAGCTCAATCCGGTAACTTTTTTCCATATTAACTTTGACCCCTCTTTTCCCCCCTTTAATTGTCATATCTTATTTTTTTATTATATTTATTTATTTATTTATTTGTCATGTCAATTTTATACAGAAGCTTACAGCATAGGATCCAAGACTAGATAAAAAAAATGAAGTTAACATTACTTACACATACTTAATACGAAAATTCTTAATATTATACATTATATTAAATCATCTAGGAAGATATTATTATTTAAAAACACAGACTAGATAGGCTTTAATAAATTGCTTTAATAAGTTGCCTAGGCGAGTCAAAAAATATATCCACGTCAGAGCTCTGCAGCACCATGTCATTCAAGAGTGAGAGTGCCCGGTGAGTGGGAGTTAATATATAAACCTGGTCACCGTTTATTGAAACGTTTTAGTGAAAACCGCGTGAACATTGCTTCAGTGGTTTTCAATTGATGCGAGGAGAAATAAAATTAAACTGACAAAAAGAAACCAACTCTAAAATTTTTAGAAATGTGTTCTGCTGCACATTCTGAGGGTCCCTGTAGTATTTTTGGGTAAATATCTCGAATACACAGATTTATTCCCTTCTTCAACTTTATTATACTCCTATGTAGGTATAGATCATTACGCAGAATTTTACTTTTATTGAAAGGCATTATCACCTCATTTCATTAGTTAATTTCAGGCGGAACGTAACAATGAGTCACGCTTTTTCATGCATGCAGCCGGGCTCAAGCGGAACGTTACAATGAAACGGAACGTGACGTCTCGTGCGTGCAGCCGACGTTCATCGATTTATAAGACGTTATCACGTCAAAAAGATGTACAAACGACAACCGAAGCTGCGATGTTGTATGAAATGTGTACACAGACAGAAGAAAATATAACAGTTTTATCAGGCGACAGTAAACAAACTTCCAGAACTCTTTCATCGAACTCACCTGTCGAGATATCGATTTTGAAAGCGATCTGACGAATAACAAATAGATTCAAGATGGCGGCTACTTTTTCCCAATCTGTCAACGGATTAATTGTCGGAGACCACACAGATACTCAGATATCTGTTTTGAAAACAATCAGTCGAATAACTAAATAGTTCAAGATGGCGGCTACTCTTTCTCAATCTGTCAACGGAATCGTTCTCGGAGACCACACAGATCCCCAGATATCGATTTTGGAAACAATCAGTCGAATAACTAAAAAGTTCAAGATGGCGGCTCCTTTTTCTCACTCTGTCCACGGATTTGTTGTCGGAGACCACTCAGATCTCCAGATATCAATTTTGGAAGCAATCAGTCGAATAACTAAAAAGTTAAAGATGGCGGCTAGTTTTCCTCAATCTGTCACCGGATTAGTTGTCGGAGACCACACAGATCCCCAGATATCGATTTTGGAAGCAATCAGTCGAATAACAAAAAAGTTTAAGATGGCGGCTCCTTTTTCTCACTCTGTCCACGGATTTGTTCTCGGAGACCACACAGATTCCCAGATATCGATTTTGGAAACAATCAGTCGAATAACTAAAAAGTTCAAGATGGCGGCTCCTTTTTCTCACTCTATCCACGGATTTGTTGTCGGAGACTACTCAGATATCCAGATATCAATTTTGGAAGCTATCAGTCGAATAACTAAAAAGTTAAAGATGGCGGCTACTTTTCCTCAATCTGTCATCGGATTAGTTGTCGGAGACCACACAGATCCCCAGATATCGATTTTGGAAGCAATCAGTCGAATAACAAAAAAGTTCAAGATGGCGGCTACTTTTTTTCAATCTGTCAACGGATTCGTTCTCGGAGACCACACAGATCCCCAGATATCGATTTTGGAAACAATCATACGAATAACTAAAAAGTTCAAGATGGTGGCTACTTTTTCTCAATTTGTAGCTTTTTTACTGCTTATATACTGTGCGTGCGTGTTCCAATTTTTAATCGAGATTTAATCGTGAAATTTAGTCGATTAAATCGCGATTAAATAAATCGAGATTTATTTTGGACCATTGATTTTTTAATCGATAATTGTTTGATTAAAAAAATAATCGATTAATACCCATCTCTGCCCGACACGCTTAGTTACAAAACTCTCATTAGGTACGGTAGGTATAAATACTTAGGTACGTTGTAAAAGCTCTTCTGATATGCACTTTGAGTTCTTCATCATTTTTAGCTTGGTCCAATTCCATAGTAAAGCGATGATCGAAATAAAGAAAATCAATTGAAATAAGTAGGTACGTAAGTGGAGAAATATTACAGTTAAATAGGTACTTGTAGCCGGGGTAAAGGAAATGTAAATATTGTGCAAGTAAAACACTACCATAATTATCACAACAAGACTCCATCCCGAAGTAAAATACAATAGGTATTCCCACCAACGCAACCTCAGTGAGGCCAACCAATCACACGAATCTGCGTAAAAGACTCAACGGAGAGGGAGAATCGATAGGGTAACACGAAAGTAATACTAAGTACTTAAATCCGAAACTCTTACGAAACTGGTAGTTTCCATATTGTTAGGGTAAGCCTATCGATAGAGTTACCCTAACGAAGGGTGAGCATGATGTAGTTACCCGATCGATAGACTTAATCAAATAAAGGGGTTTTCCGGTCCCTGGATTGAAACCATATTTTGCTGGAAAACTGAACGTGATTCTAGACATGTGGTATACCGTAAGAATAGTCAGGACCTGAAGAAGTTTTTGTGATGTTGGAAGATCTGAGTAACTTGTATTTTTTTTTAAATTGTGCCATAAAGTTGACCGTGACGATTTTTATTTTCTGTCCTTCACACTTTGTTGGCAAAATTTTTTTTATCTGTTACTACATGAATAAATGTAAAATTTCACTAGAATGCGCATACATTAGAGATAAAAAAAAAATTAAACAATTTTGTGCTATCACAGTAAAAAAAAAAAGATAGGTAAACAAAGTGGTTAACTTTTGGAAGATACAGAGATGTTTTAAAAAAAATATTAAAAAAACTCCGTGGGTAGGATGAGTGTTAATTGGCCCAAAACGTGTTGCAAGTGACCCTAGCTACCCACACCTATTCATTTGGCACACGATTTCCAATACACCCTGTATACTTGGACTTCAAATACAACATTTTTACTATTGCTATTCACGACTTTTATTTTTAACATATTTAACAAAACATACAAAGTTTGACACAAAGACTTGCCAAAATGCATACTGTCTGTTTTTTTTCAGCAGATGTGATAGCAAAGGTTATGGCAGGCTTTACCAATTAATTTGCATTTTAATTTAGACAAGTTGGTAGGCAGAGTCCCATACTTACTAGTATGTGGCACAATTTGCCTACAGATAATATTTAGAAACAGGGAAACTGACCTCTATGGGTTTAAAATGATAAAAGATAAAAAAAGATAAAAGATGTTTATTCAGTAAGTAGGCCGCACGGGCACTTTTACACGTCAAAAATCTACCAGCGCTTCGCAAGAGACCACTGCTGAGAAGAAACGCCGCAAGAAACTCAACAGTCAGTCGTTTTTTTTTTAAATTACTTTTACAATTATAGAACTTAACCTAGCATTATATAAAACAATGAATTTAACATTAAAATATATATATCATGCGTAGTTGAGCAGGAAAATGTGTCAAAACTCAGTATGTTCAGATGAACTCTTAAATAGTAATAATAATAATTATATATATACATATACTTACCCATGACGGTGCAAAACAACCACATAGTTTTGATACATTCTCCTACAGAAACCGTGTCCCCTAGACAATCATTATACCTACAATGTTTAGATATTTTCCTGACTAAGCTATTACTAAGTTATTTAGGTGTTTAATTTAGGCCAAGCATTTTTATCTGTTAGATAGTCCTCGACCCTATAATAAGCTTTCGACATCAACGACTTTTTCAAGTAATTTTTAAGTGCTGGAAATGATAACTTTAAAACTTCGTCAGGTAATTTATTATAGAAATGAATGCATTGACCAACAAATGATTTATATACCTTACGGACACGAAATTTTTTAATAGCAATTTTATTTTTATTTCTTGTATTCAAATTATGTATATCACAATTCTTAACAAAAGAGTCTTGATTTTTAATGACATAAATAATATTCTCATAAATAAATTGTGACGCTACTGTCAAAATACTAATTTATCTTAAGCTTTCCTTTTTGTAAATATAAGTACAAAGTACTGCACAAGTATTAATTTTTTTTTATTAATAAAATTAAACAGTTTTAGGAAGAAATCAGGTTCAACTGCATCACAGTTTTCCAATCTCATAATCTACTGGTTTTAAATAATGTTCTCCAGATTAATTTGTCCCTCTGTTTTTTCTGTTATTGTCATAACATAAAGTTGAGTATTGGTTAGCAGAAATGATGTCATACAGTAATTGTATACAGGGTGTTTGTGTCCATTTGCTTTAACTTCGTGCTTGTGCTTGGAACATTAACGTAAACTTATCCCTTAAACAGTTTTACGATAATCCAAAAAAAAAGAAAAACTGTGTCTCATACAAAATAATTAAATAATTAATTGATGGATATTGTAAAAGGTCCTTTTGAGTTAGGCAAAAGTTAGTGTCAACGTGTTGTCATTTAATGTCAGTGTTAAAACTTTACGATGACACAATTGAGAGCTCGTTAGCAAATTTAGCTCAGTGGAAGGTCCTGGGTTCAAACCCCACTATAACAGTTTTATTTGAGTTTTTATTTTTTGTTAATCGGCCGTGAAAGTTAAATTTTTCTTGTTTATTTTTATTCCAGAAGAATGTTTGCGAAATGTCTAAACCTTAATTTATTTCGCATTATTTTAATTCCATGAGTTTCTGGCATAGTCACAAATGAAATTAAAGTTTAAGAACAAAATGTATTTACATAAACAATATAGTCGTAATAAAATAAAATGGTCTCCTTTTTTCGTATCACCGACACTAAATATTTAGATGAAAAAAAAAACAGTAGTTTACTATTATTTTCAAAGTGGCCGCCTTCATTTTCCAAACAGACGTTCAATCGTGCCCGTATCTCGCGATTTAAGTTAACATGAGTGGCACGCATGGTGTCGGCTTCTTCCCGAATTCGTTGTAGCAACTGTTCTCTTGTAGCCACCGGTTTTGAGTAAACTCTTTCTTTTAATGTACCCCAGACATGAAAGTCTAAGGGTGTTAAGTCCACGCCAGAGTTGGACTGCCGCGGCCTATCCAACACCCAGGAAAGTGTTCATTCAAATGCTGTCGAACACGAACAGCAAAATGTGCGGGTGCTCCGTCATGTTGGATCCAATGCGTCCGCAGTATTTCCAATGGAACATCTCCGAAACAATCCAAATAATGCAAATTCTGTAGAAATTTCAAATAATTATTGCCATTGAGTCTGTTTGGAATCTCCACTGGACCAATGAGGCGATTGTTCAAGACTCCTGCCCACATGTTTATGGAGAACTCATATTGGAAGTTTGACTCCCTTGCCAGCTTTGGATTTTGATCAGCCCAATGGTGATAATTTTTAGAATTTATTATTCCAGCTCTCGTAAACTGAGCCTCGTCCATCCACAGAATTTTGGCGATAAGTTGTGGGTCTTGTATTAATAGCTCATTAAACCTTTGGCAGAAAACAATTCGCGAGAAATTGTCCCGTGGCAGAAGGCCTTGCACTTTGCGGAAGTGGTAAGGATGCAGACCGTATCGCTTCCACAATCCTTTGGCGTGTCGTACGTTAAAGATACAGCCAACTCGTCTTGTTGATAACGTCGGATCTTCAATAATTAAATTCATTATACCGATTTCATCCTGTACCGTCAAATCGATGACACGTTTATGCGGAGCCGAATGGAGACCCATCTCACTGAACCGTCTATGTACCTGCAAAAGTAATAATAGTAGGTTACCTATGAGCAAAGTACTTCTAAAGTATGAAAAGTAATACGAAAACAATAAAATACTTACATTCGTAAAAGTATAAGGTCGAGGCGTTCGTTGATTGGGATATCGACGTCGGTACTCCCTTGCTGCTTCAGCGGCATTTCCGTTGCAGAAACCGTAAACAAAGTGCATATTGGCCTGTTCTTCGGCCGTATAATTTACCCGTGGCATCACGAAGGAAGTTACCACAATTATTTCTTAGAAAATAAAATAAGTAACAACAATAACAAATTAGTATTGTCAATTTGACGTGAAACATGCGAGCCAAGTAAAAGCAACATCAAAACGAAGTCATAAAATAAAATAATGTCAATGAACCGAATTTCTTTAACCTTCATGTTGGGCACACGTAAGAATCAGAAACTCTTTACTCACGGGATTTTAAAAGCAAGTATTTGTTTATGGATTATGAACCTTTTACATTGGTTTAACGGTAATTAGTGATTAAATTTAATAATTGATTATCTTCTAAACGGTACGAGTTAGTACACTAGTTTCTTGGAGGAATTAACTTTATTTGATCTTAGGAATGCAACCTTAACATTAAACCAAATAAAAAAAACACGTTGTATTATTCAAAACATTTATTTCACCGCTATGGTTTCAAGCTGGCTAGCTGGTTGATAACAAATGCTATGATGGTTCCTTTAATATAATGTAATTTTATTCCTGTTTGACCATGTTAGGTTAACAATTCCATTTTGAATTTACAAAATGTAAGTTTTCTTTTATTTTTATTTTATTATTATCATAAAACCACATTAATATTTTATTAAGTCTGTATCGGGCCTTCCATGGCCTTTAAAGACTAATGATACGTCCAATATATTACAGGTATGAATGGCCATTTATATCTCTATAATATAAGCAAGTAGGTATGTTATTTAGAACCATAGTAAGAATCTTAACCGTGGAACCTGTGCACATTACAGATGTATGATTGAAACATTTACCCTTGCAATGTAAACCCCATTATGAGGAAACATAACACCTTAATCTTGTTATCAATGGATATATTATAGGACCTTTAGGTTTAGTTTAGATAGGACCTTTATCCATTGTAAATTCGATTTTGCTTATTCGAACAGGAAAGACTACTACTTACTAAAATAAAGTTATCAACTTATTTAAATTTATTTCCATTTGACAACACGATATTTAGGTTAGCTTGGCATTTTATTAGTATTATCAAACTATACATAAATTCACTATGTTACGCTTCGTCCTTCTATTAAGTTAGCAAAATAAAATAATGTAAAACAAGATTTACCGCAATAAAGTTCATGTTAGGGTGGTAGAGACGGTTTCATCCTTTGTTGTGGTAACTGGATTATTTAGTTAAGTAGTCATTTCGTATTATTGGCGAAATGAAAGTTTTACTCGCCATTGTGATTTCGTAAGATTTAGGATTAAGTAGTTGGATAATAAAACAACAATATCGTGTTTGCCCCACACGCTCACGCCGCGACCAACCCACAGACCGCAGTGACAGCTCATTGACAGATGCGGTTGTTAGGCGGGAAGCGGTGCCAACGGCAGGGAGTTTATTCCAGTATGCCACACCAAGTATTCAG
The DNA here is from genome assembly GCA_946894065.1 of Acleris literana. Classification (NCBI taxonomy): domain Eukaryota; kingdom Metazoa; phylum Arthropoda; class Insecta; order Lepidoptera; family Tortricidae; genus Acleris; species Acleris literana. The sequence continues at coordinate 37,901,326 of OX335668.1, read as the reverse complement.
ACTGCCAATAAACTTGAAATAAATATAAAATTGTTCCAATTGGCCCCATACTCCTCTATTTTGACGTTTTTGACATTTCACAGCCCTGAGATAACGAGGTCTAATTATTAGACTAATACATTTTGAGAAACGGGCCCCTGGCACGCGTGGCTAATCAGTTGAGTGTCACCGCCGTACGCTGCAAAAGTAATTCCAGTTTTTTTTTTGAGTAGGTACCTATGGCTACTCGAAAAGCCAACAGGTACTGCACAGCATACGGGTGCTTAAATAATGACAGAAATGTCGACTTGACATTATTCAGACTGCCTAAGGATGTCGAAAGGCAAGATTATTATTAATATTATTTATAACTTCGATCTAGGTAGGTACTTACGAGTAGCTGTATTTAATTACTGACACAATCATAACAGTTTTGAACCCTCGACGAAAAATAGACATGAGAACTCGGCCCTCGGCCCGACACTCTCACTGAGTCAACTCATGAGAACTTGAGAGATATGAGAGAACAAGTCACTCCTCTTTACCAAATATTTCTGCAAAAGTCTTACGATTTCGCGTCTGAGAATGCAGTCCGAGCAGTATTTCCATCATTGGTGGTTCCCGAGTTTGGTCAAACTATATCCACTAAAAGTGACAGTCTCAATCGAATTTCACAATGAATTTGTTTTTTTCTTTTGTCTTTTGTCCAGCTGCCGAGTTTTTGGTGATCCTCCATGTTTTTACTGCAGGGTCGTTTTTGTATGCTAAATGTAGCAGAAACCCAAACAACCTTATCTATGCATGCAAAGGGCTAAGCCCATGAAGAAGCGCTTTTTCGTTTACATCCAGTTTTTTCGTGTCATTCAAATTATTTAATTGAGATGTTGTGGCATTACAACAAGCGCAACGTAATTAAGAATTAGTCCCCGTTATAATATTATAAACTTTGCCATCGATTATTGTTAAGTATAATTTGGGATAAGCAATAACTATTGCCAGATGCAGTTTCAGCATAAAACGCAGAAAGTTATTTTATCCCATCCTCTAATCTTTTTTGCGCTCAGAACCAAATCTTTATTTTCTGGACGATAATGTATTTTTATTGGCCTACAGTATCTGTAAGATTGTGGGCTTAGGTTCGACCACAAAACCAAACCATCAAATGTCTTCAAAATGAGTGGAATGCATATACGTGGTCGCAAACAAACAATGTTCATCATCATCATCATCATCACCATCTGTGAATTTTTGTTTTTAATAATATTGCCCCGTACTCCCATCAAAACCCCAAGAACCCTCTAATGTACATTCTATTGACTCTTTTTTTTAATTTTTGACAATATGCAGTAATGATTTCATCATTTGATTCATCTATACGTCGAAATGTGTGTAAGAGCAAGCTGTACAATGATATTGTTACATCTTTAATAATAACAGATTATTATAATTTCATCTTCTGGGTAACAGAGCTTTTTGGCGACTGCACTTTGTAGTAAGGTTGTAAAGCATTAAACCCTCATTGCTTTAAATCCTGCTCTGTGGAAGTTTAATCGTCTACTGCCAGCTTTCTATCTATAACCATAGCTTCGCTAGCACTAAATGGTTTAGTTTGTAATTTCGATCTAATTAAATCGGCAATTTCTTTGGCGCGAGCAGGGTTTTTTAATAAGTCTTTGACAACAAATTCAAAATCGTGAGCAGAACTTTTTGGTAGTTTTTCACCCGTATCATCAATTACAATTTTTGACATTACTTTAATAATTTTTGATGGATGGCGGCTTTCAAGTGACTCTTGTAAACGTTTAAGATCACGCCGCTTCTGATACTCACTTTGAAACTCGTTTGAGTTCGAGGCGGTTGAATCACGCAAAGAGTTGTCATTTTTGGTTGTAACACACTCATTTTGAGTGTGACTAGGAGCTGGAGCTGAAGTTGATGGAGCACTTTGACTTCCGAGCTGGACTGGATGATCCTGATCTATGTTATTTTGAATGGGGTTATTTTCCGACTGAAGTTAGCAAAATAAATTTATATGAAACGAAGATGCAAGCCAGTCATGTTTTTTGCAAAAGCGATACATATTTAGTCTACTGAGTAAATGAAACGTTTCACATTTATGGGTAAGTTTAGTTACATAATCATAAATTTTTTGATCACTCAGATCAATATTCCTTAAACTCCTATCAGGCCACAAATAATTGAAAATTACTCTAATTCTTTCTTACACGTCTAAATCCTTGGGTCTGCTTTTCGTTCCACGAGATTTGATGCTCCCGGAGGTTGAAGAGTATCTTCATCTGCCACTCGCTGACCAACAAGAGGGCTGGCGCCCTCTTGTCCCTCTCGCATTAAGTCCCCCGGTCGAGGCCCGGAAGGACATCCCCCAGCAGAACGGGTCAACTCCTGCTGAGGCAAAGCAGTGCCATGGGTCTTTACCGGCTCCATCACACCTCACCCCCGCTCCTCCAGATATCATGTATTGGTATTGGCATTGGGTTTCAGCAATTGCTTGACGAGGGCGGACCCCTTCCTCCCAATGCCACATGATACCCTTAATCAGAGATTCAACAGATTATACTGACACAACCGTTCTGCCAGAGGTAATGCTTTTTGACGTATCTGCATAAAACCAAGAAACCCTGGTTTTGTTGACCTTACCTACTTTTCTGAATGTGTACCTATATCAATTACAAGCAATAAACTCACGCGCCCTCGAATATTTCTATTTTTTAACATAGTACGATTTCGCAACAAATAGTGACACCACACCCCAACTGAAAATAAAGTTAACCTACCTAGTGTGTGACAACCCTAACTTGAATATTTAAAAGTTTATATCTCGGGAATCCTGCGATAATTGCATTTACTTTTTTTTCCTAGTGATAGTGCTTCTTAAATACTATTAAATAGTTGTAAAATAAAATGCGACCGATCTAAGATTATCGAGAAAAATATATTTAGATTGATTTAGAAAATTGTCTATATCGTCCTCTAAGAGTCATTAATTCAAACTTTTAGTGAATGATATTGGTATATCAATAGTACATTATTGCCTAGGCATGGAAGTAGGCAATTGCGGGCTGAGTATTGGATTAAACGGACGAGCTTGCGAGTCCGTTTAAAAATACGAAGCCCGCAATTGCTGTTCCTGCCGAGGCAAATATAGTGCTTTTCTCAAAAATCGCAAGAAAAAAATTGTGTTGGAGTCAAATCTTCATCGCTTGAACTCATTTTTTGAATTGCATACAAACAGAAACTTCATGTAAAAAAACCATCACTCCTTACCGCCTTTTTTGTTTATGACAAGGAGAAACGCAATTCTTGTTTTAAAAAAAACATAAGCTATTCCAGGCACAAATAAAAAAGTTATGTTTCGAGTAAAATTTGGATGTGTAAGACTTGTGCCCTCATTTTATTATGGCCCTTTTCACTTTTTAAAAAGTTACAAGGTAGATAGTAGGTAATGGAATTTGTATGCAACATTGCGGGCTTGTGTAGCGAGCACGCAATGTTTTTTTTTTTTAAATTTGAGAACTGTCAGTAAACTATGTACTTCGCGTCTCAATATGTAGATAGGAATGTCAACATTTCCGGACATTTTTGAGAAAAACAACTTTGATATTATACATTTAAGGATGATTTTAAAAAGAGGCACGAAATGTAATTTCAGTTTTCATATTTGGGTCATTATTTGGGCGCTGGTTCCGAATCACTTTCGTGGTCACATTTTTGTAGAAGTGGCTGCAGATTTCGATTTCATTTCTGGTCAGGTATCTAAGTTTACCGGACATCTAACAAATATCCAAAAAGAGCATCAAAATATACGCCCAATTCTTCAAAAATATGTCCACAAAAGTGAGGCGGTTGAAACGCTCGAATAATGACCCATTTATATGGATTTCTATGGCTGTTTCTCGATTTATCGTAAATCTCAGAAACTATGAGACTGTTCAATGTTTGGTATCATTTGATAAATTACAGAAATTAAACAGTTAAGTAGTGTTTCGCAAAATTGAGGAAAAATTCCACACTGTGCCTGGTTATTAGTTAAACATTTGTGACTTGGTCAATAAAAGAAAAAGATTGAAAATGTAAGCATTTCTTTTGCCTCTCGTTTATTAGGTATTAATGCCGTCGCGTGTCGTATGTTTGTATTGTAAACGACAAAAAATGTTAAACAGAAAATACCTAGTAGGTAAGTTAGCTAACTTTCAAAGGCGTTTAATGTCATGTTTCAACTGCCATATATGAATTGTCACAGCGTTTAAGTGAAAAGGTAGTGTACACACACATGTTTATGAACTCGACTGTACAATTTTTTCTCCTCATTTAACTTACTTAATTGGTAAATATATCACAGTTCTTTCGATCTTCAGGCATATTTTAATGATTATTTGTTTATAATCACAGTTTAACCTTATTTTAATGAAGGTCGAGCTCGTGGCGTGGTAGGTATGCAAAACTTGTTTATTTCGCGATCATCCCGCTTCTGAGATGTAGCGAACTACAATTAATAATAAATTCAATTTGTTTTCTTACAACTGCCGGCCCTACGAAGTAGGCGGAATCAGTAAAGCTCATGACGGGCGAAATAATACAGTTTCGCGGCGCAGATTTAAGGTGCATTTTGCCTCGTTAGGAGCGCCCCCACTATTTATCGCAGAAATGTAAACAAGGTCACTTTAACGCGTTCTGAGTAGGTTTAAACTCACATGTTTGCTGTCACAGGGAGTCTCTTCTGTACTTGTACTAATACTTATTCTGTGGTATTACTAAGCTCAGAATTAGTAGATTGAATCATGAACGAATGTATTACACGACAAAAAAAAAAACTGTATAATGGAACGATGTCAATACTTCAGTCTCAAGTACTTGAAATGTTCTATAATCTTATCTTGCTCAGTTTCTTTACAAACTGGTTGTTCCTTTCTATATAATCACGCGACACGCGTTTAAATACCTACTGATGAGGTACTTCGTGGTCGTTGATGGGCCGGTGTGACCCGCAGCGGGCGGACTGCTACCGGCGGACCCGCTCCTCGAGGACAACAAGGCGCTGCTGGCGCCGCTGCTGTCGCAGCTGCAGCACCCGCCGCACCCACCGCACCCGCCCGCCGCCTTCTCCGCAGACTTCACGTAAGATCACGACTTACAACAACAAAAGTGAACTAACTGACTTCTATTATGTGCAAATTTGTATGAAGTACTCGTAGTTTAAATATACTGTAAAGAAATGAGAAATACAATATGAAGAAAGTATAATTCACCATAAAAATAAATAATATGTTGTTCGTATAACCTTACCTAACATTGTAAATGGTACATATATATTTTTTCCTAAACCGGCACCGAGGCGGTGGTGCGTCACAAATAGCCTACGTCGTGGGAGAGCGCGTTGGAGGGCGAGTTAGCACTACACAAAATGTACGAGCAGAGGCCTGTTTTATAAAATTTGTATCTCGTATTACAAGCGGAATTATTTTTTTAATACATATTGTTGGTACCAAAGGTTCATTAGCTGATTAAATAAGGTTCAAAATGGTATAGTTCACTACTCCCCCCCCCTTTCCCCGGCCGCTTCATCCCCCCCACTGTGAAATGTGTCCCCGTTAACGGTTTTTTAACATTTTTGGGACAACTATAATAGATACGAAAAATTAGTCAAGGACAAAAATGTTCCTTATTAAATTCTAAAAAGACAAGGTTATATGAATTTGTTTTCTAGGATCGACCGTTTTCAAGCTATAGCTTCAGGTACCAACCACTAATATATCGCCTTCGCACTTACATCTCATACGATTCCATACAAATATGACTTACCAAAATTGACAAGCAATCAAGAACTAATTGACCAATGGTACTGCTCTTATCGTTGTTCGTTAGCTGATTAAATAAGGTTAAACATGGTATATAATAAATGTTTGTACATATCGTAGTTTTCACTATGGGAGCATTTAAAAAACCATCGCTGACGCGTTCATAGAAATTACTATGAACGCGTCGGTAATGGTTCTTTAAATGCTTCCTCCGTGAAAACAAATTCATTTAACCTTGTCGTTTTAGAATTTAATAAGGAACATTTCGGCCCTGACACGTTTTTCGTATCTATTATAGTTGTTCCAAGAATGTTAAAAAAACCGTTAACGGGGACACATTTCACGGTGGGGGGGAGAGTAGTGAACTTTAAACACCACACGCAAATGTATCATGTCACACAAGTTTTAAAACTTTATTAATTTGTTTGATATTCCCATACAGTAGTTTAAAAAGTTTAGTATTTAAAAAAAGCATTGCTGACGTGATCATACAAATCGCGTAAATTTTGTATGAACGCATCGGTTATGGTTATTAAATACGAAACTTTACATTTGTTATACAGGGTGTGTGTTGCAAGTCGTGTGCCAAATGAATAGGGTGGGTAGCTTGCAACACGTTTTGGGCCAATTAACACTCATCCTACCCATGGAGTTTTATAAATATTTTTTTTGAAAAATTCTCGGTATCTTCCAAAAGTTAACCATTTTGTTTACATATCTTTTTTTTTTAAATGTGTTAGCACAAAAGTATTTATATTTTTTTATCTCCAATGTATGCGTATTTTAATGAAATTTTATTTTTATTCATATGGTAAACAAATAAAAAAATATTAGCCGACAAAGTGTGAAGGACAGAAAATAAAAAATCCAACTTTATGGCAAAATAAAAAAAATTACAAGCTCCTCAGATCTTCCAACATCATAAAAACTTCTTCAGCTCCTGACTATTCTTACGGTATACCACATGTCTAGAATCACTTTCAGTTTTTCGGCAAAATATGGTTTCAATCTAAAATGGTGGTTTAAATTACCCAGTACTTCTTTGAAACTACCTACTTACTTGAAAGTAACATTCGATCAGATAAATGAATTGAGACAATTTTTTTTTACCAATGATAAAAAAGCATAAAATAGTCATCTAAAATGATTAAAAACCCTAATAATAGTATTAATTTATTTCAATAACTAAGTATCCTATAGGTACGCAAGTTACGACCAAAAATAACGCCATTTTTTTTCTTGAGTTTATTGCATGGGTAACTTCCTAATTAAAAATACACTTAATAAAAAAGAAAATCAAAAATTTAATTGCGCAGGAAAACATTTAAATAAACAGAGAGAGGGATTATTTTAATTTTATTGTTGTTATCGACATTTATTGACAACTATCGGATACTTAGTTATTGACATAAATTAATACTATTATTAGGTTTTTAATCATTTTAGATGACTATTTTATGCTTTTTTATCATAGAGTTTAAGAATAGTCAGAAGTTGGAAGATCTGAGGAGATTCTATTCTTTTTTAAATTGTGCCATAAAGTTGACCGTGACGATTTTTATTTTCTGTCCTTCACACTTTGTTGGCTAATTTTTTTTCATTTGTTACTACATGAATAAATGTAACATTTCATTAGAATGCGCATACATTAGAGATAAAAAAATTATAAATACATTTGTGGTATCACATTTTTTAAAAAAGACTGCTAAACAAAATGGTTAACTTTTGGAAGATACCGAGATTTTCTTCAAAAAAATATTAAAAAAACTCCGTGGGTAGGATGAGTGTTAATTGGCCCAAAATGTGTTGCAAGTGACCCTAGCTACCCACCCTATTAATTTGGCACACGACTTGCAATACACCCTGTATAAGGCGCTAACAAATTAGATACAGATATTTGTACAGCTGATAGTACTCGTCTCTTGGAGTAGAGTTAAGTATAAAACATTTAAGGGTTTATAATGGTTTTTGGAAAAAAATAGGGAAACAACTTTGTTAAAGTCTGTTCCTATTCGTTTGGTCACTCTTATAAACAAATCAATTTACCATTATAACTCGATATTCGCGTACTTTAGAAGGTTGAGCCTAGTCAGATTATTTATTTATACACTTTATCACTGTCTTGGTTTACATTTTAAGGTAGTAATCTCTATTTCATATTTTATTTTTTGATGAAAAGCACAAAGACGTCTTTTCATAAAGATATTTTTTTCGAACTATTTCTGACATTGAAAATGTAGTGAGGTTTGATAGATTTGATTGATAAGTGAGGTTTTCGTGTCTGTCGCACCCAGCATAATAATACGACGATGATGATGAATATATATTTAACCTTTTTAATGAACTAATTAGAGGTAACATTATTCTCATTACTATTTCAACCTCTATCTAAAGACAATTACAGTCAGGTATACTTGTTATTGTCATTGGCAGTCTGAATAGGAACACACTTTACGTAAACACACCCTGTTAATTAGATAATTAATAGTCACTGATTAAAACCTCTTTGAATATCTTCTACAATATCTTAAAATCCCTTGACTGGCCACTTCACGTTGATAAATGAAATACTTAAATGTCAATGTCATGATATTTGTTGTGTCTGGTTGTGTCTGTTAAATTTATTCAAAAATGCCTTACCGCTACACAAACAGATTATTTAAACATGGTAACATGTTATCGCGAAGCAAACTACAGTGTGGCGAGAGGTGTAAGGCTTTACGCAGGAAGAGATGGTACACATGTGATTTCTCGCACTATCCTCGGAGCACAACAAACAACACGACGGAGCCCCCGCCCATTATGATCGTATTGTATGAAGATACTTGACGGGACAATTCCGACGTCGATGGATAGGCCGCGGTGGTGCTGAGGCAGGTGGAGTGAACTGGCCGGCCCGCACACTATTTTCACGTATGGGGCTGAGCAAAAGATTTGGTTGGTAGAGACGATGGTCACACAATCAAACCGTCTGAATAATTACGGACACGTGTTACCAACGCCTGTGGAGTCATGAAAAGCGAAAGAGATTCTTTTTGCGTGTTAACGGAAATATCCAAAAGCGAGCAATTGTTGTGCATTGAAAGACGTGGTTGCCATTTTCAACAATATTAATAAAAGTTTTATTTGATTCGGGTTTGATTTTTAAACCGCTTCTTAATAAAAATAAATAATCAAAGGCTAGTAGTCAATAACCTCAGTTTTCCCGCGGATCTGAAGATAATCATAATGACATTAATGACAACTGTTTACATGACAAAGTGCTAAATGCAACATCTTGTCAGTTTATTGCACAGGTGATTATGTTTAGACATCATTTGTATTTCCTTTTTTTGTTCGGTAAATTAAATCAAAAAAACATAAAGTTGTTTTAATTTCTATTTAAAGTTAATTGTTTTGATGTAAGGAACCGTCTCTTAAAATATCCGTATCTAATTTATTAGAACCTTGTATACTATTTTGAACCTTATTTAATCAGCTAACGAATTGAATAATAGCAATACAATTAGTCAACTAGTTGTTGATTGGTTGTTAATTATGGTGAGTCACATTTGTAGGTAATCGTTTGAGATGTTAGTACAAAGATGATATTTTGTTTGCCGGTACTGTAAGTGCTCGTTTTCTTTACAAGGGGGTTATATATTCTAGCTTCAAAGTTTTGCATATATTTTTTGCTTATATTTTAGTCTGATTAAACTTGAAGTTCTATACGTTTTTCATAGGACGCCTATAAAGCGCGAACCTGGTTTAGAGGACGCGAGTTCTTCGCGAACCTTAGTGGTGTGCTCGCCGTGCGTAACAGATCCCACGCTGCCGCTGGCCGCGGCGGTGGCGATGGCGGCAAGAGGTACCCGGGGCGCGCGGGGAGCATCGCCCGCTGCCGAAGCCGCTGCTACCGCCGCAGAGTGCAACTCCTCTTCCCCGGTCACAGCATCACAAACTCCTCAATCCACGCCGGACAGTAAGTATATTCTAATTTTATTTTTGACTTGCATATACCTTGTTTTTTTTAGCATTACAAAGACATTTGAAGAAGTATATGTAAGGTTTTTTATTGGGAATGTTTTAAGGTAGTATGACGGAATAACTGGAAAATTATTAAAAACAATGTCGTTGCATTTTTCATCACAATAGAAAATAGCAAAAGGTGTGGATGTCCGTATAAAGATTATTCAATAATAATGCGTTATCGTTTTTTTGTGCTTATTTTAATTTATCATAAAATTATTGCTTGATAAAAAACCCAAAGAAGCAGATGACACAAACAAACAACGATTTATAAAAAAACCTCCAATGAGGTCGCCACTAAGTGCCGCAGTCAGAGACGTCAATAAAATTTAATGGTTGATTAAAGTTGCTGCTGTCTCTTTCTTTGCTATGGCAATAGAATAAGACAACACGTGACTAAACAAGCATTAAATTTAATTGACGTCTCTGAGTGCGGCAGTGATACCTTTTTTATGTGTTTCTTGAATTGCATATAGAAATGGCAGTTAATATAATTTCCGCAATATGGCGAGGTTTTTTATTTTTCTTGTCAGGCTATAAAGAGATCTTGTCCCGTAACAGGGTCCATTGACAATCATTCTCTTAAGATCCATTCATCAGATCTATTCTATGATGTATCTAATGAAACATTTTTTTCCAACTAGATTCATCACGCGGATGTATGGATCTAATGAGATATTATTTGTCACCTGATACATCTTTCTACCCAGTTGCAAGAAATGAATCTACGGAGAATATTTTTCTCAGTAGATAGTTACATTGCCCAACTCAGGAATGGATCTAGGGAGAGAACTTTCTCAATGGGTCCATTTATTCATTTGTCCATGTATCTAATGACATCATTATACGCGCTAGATCCATTTTATCAGATCCATTCTGTATCTGGTGAGACTTTATTCTCACTAGATCCATTGATGCTACCGATAGTGGATCCACTGAGAACATAATCCCACTAGATACATTTTATCAGAGCCAGTATGGATCTGGTGAGACTTTATTCTCAGTTGTAGTGGATCCACTGACAACATATTCCCGGTAGATCTACTCGTCTCATAGACTACGTCGTTAACTCTCTTTAGATAGAATGATGAATTGGCCACTTGTAGCATTAAACATGATAATAAATACCGGTACTTGTCACTGCTGTTTGTCATATTACAGAGATACTTATCATTTGCTTAGGTAAACTGAACAATGAGTGAACTTAAATTTATTAAGAGTGGACGCGGGAAAGTCCTCTTGTTTGAGGGATATAGGTTCCATACTTACGTAAAATACAAGAAAGGGACTAGTCTCTGGCGGTATGAAAATTATAAAAAAACAAAATTAAAGTGTAAAGGATCTGTAACGTTACCTGCGGTAAGTATTTGCCAAAATGTAACAAAATAATTTACATGACTTTAGATTGATTGTGAAGTAAAAAATACGTGATTTTATAAATTTTATATGCTTCTCGTTATTGGTTTTAGGACGAATACGAATGTAATACGGAAACCTCACTGCGAAAAATGCATTCCTGATGAAACGCATAACCTGATAGAGGCCACCATTAGTGACCATTGTGCTGATGCTTCCATGGGTAGAGAACCGGCTCCTCGTCTTTATAAAAAGGCCTTTGCGATAATTACAGAGAAAGACTCGAATAAACCTGTCCCGAAATTTGATGAGAAAAAATCCTCGATATATCGAAATAGAAATAAAATGGCCGGTGTTAATAAAATATGCCGTAATGATGCCGAAAATGTGGAAGTACCAAATCAATACAAGGATTTTCTGTTAGCAGATTACAACCATGAAGGTATGAGAATCGTAATATTTAGTTTACATTAAGCTCGGAAATGTTTAATCCAATCAAAACACATATTTATGGACGGAACCTACAAAGCATGCCCTTCACCATTCCGACAAATTTACACCATTCACGCTGACATTGGCAGTAGCTCAGAACACACTAATATAGTTCCTTTGGTTTTTGGCTTTATGATACATCAAACGAAGGAATCTTACGCGATACTTTTCAGTTTGATAAAGTCCCAGGTGACAGATTGGCAACCTAAGGAAGTAACGTTGGACTTTGAAAAAGCGGCAATTCAAACTTTATCGAAAATGAAACTTAAAATAACGGGATGTCATTACCATTTTGATAACGCTTTCTTACATATCTAGGGCATAAAAAGGACGAAAAGCAACAACCGGATTATATCCCTTTGCAGCAAATTAGCACTACTGCGTGATTATTTAATACCCTATGGTTGGAGCTACATTAGAAACGATATGGACGCCAGTGAAGAGATGGCCAAATTTACAGAGTATTTTTCATCTTATTGGATGAATAATGAATTTTACCGTATGTGGTGCATGTATGGTCAACAGCACAGAACTAATAATAGCTGCGAGGGCTGGCACCACAGCCTAAATGTAAATATTAATAAAAATGAAGCTCAGCTAGTGCAGGTTCTACATGTATTACTCCAAGAAGCGAATATCAGTACTTTTCGAAGTCATCGACTTCAAAAATTTTAAAAAAGTTCGGCACCAAAACGACGCAAACAGGTCGAAGACAATGATGACCGAATTTTGATTGCTCAAATGCAATTGACCCATGGAGATATTAATATCGGGCATTTTTTGGAAGAATTGAGATAAATTCAAGACTAGCAGGTAGCGGGCATGTTATCACTTATCAAGTTATCAGTTTGTCTTGAAAACTGAATCAGCTTCTTCAATAAATATTTCTTTATAAAAAAGATTTTTACGTAATTTGCAGCAGAAAACATTTCGGAGGTGTCCACCAATGACTAATTAGTATTAATAATGTCATAAAATGTCCGCTACGCAGAATGTTCACCACACAAAATGCACACTTCTAACAATACTCACATCTGGCATTACCCGTCTTGTAAAATGGCAATTTCTCAATAATTATTACTTTCTAAAATAACTATATCTTGAATTAACCATAACTGGAAATGCTGTTCTAAAATTGAATGAAATCTGACCAGACTAACCATTTTCAAAAGTGGTAAATTATAAATAAAGTGGCGAATTCAAGTTATTGAAGTGGTTAAGAGGTGGTAATTTCCAGAAATGGTGATGTGAACGTAAGTTATAATATTCACGGGGAATTTATCCTCAAGGACAGTCAGCAACACCAATATGTCTGTATACCAGTCTCAAAAATATGTATACATACTTTATTACGATGTTAATAAAGTTTAACTATACATATTTTTGAAACTTATATATGTATGTTGGTGACCTAACTTTACATCTCATTAGAACCATGACAACATCTAAGATTTACTGAGAAAAATATTCTCCGTAGATCCATTTCTTGCAACTGGGTAGAAAGATGTATCAGGTGACAAATAATATCTCATTAGATCCATACTTCCGCGTAATGAATCTACTCGTAGTTAGAAAAAAATGTTTCATTAGATACATCATAGATCTGATGAGTGGATCTTAAGAGAATGATTGCCATATTCGACTCTCATTATTATTTTTACTCATAAAGTGTTTTAAGTGGGTCTCTATTGACTGCCATAAATATAAAGTTTCGATTATTGTTGTCCAAAACGTTTTACATTATACTTATTATCAGTCATAATGTTAAAAGTCATAATATTGAAGAGTATAAATCGGAATGTCAATTATTGCGGGTCATATTCATTGGAAGTCATAAAATTCATAGTCATACCAATTTATGTCATAATAAGATAAGTTTAGATGCAATAATGTAACTTTGGTTTTGCAATGGATTCCATCACATGTCGGCTTAACAGGCAATGAGGTGGCTGACGGGATGGCCAAAAGTGGTTCGATAAACGGTTCAGAGGTGTTTGTTAAGCCTATGTACTTTGAAACTTTCTTTAAGTTTAAAAAGGAATGGTTTGAGACTTGGAAATTATATTTTGATGAACGCTCCAAAACGAAAGGAATTTGGTATAGGACGTTGCAAAGTGAGCCACCTCTAGTGCCCTGGTTTTGTAATGTAGAGTTAAATCGTTCGTCAATGGTCTTAGCACACAGGCTTCGGTCTGGACACATTCCACTAAATAAGTTTGGTTTTTTGATGAAGAAAGTTGATAGTCCAAATTGTGTAGAGTGTAATAAGGTAGAGGATGTATACCATGTCTTAGTGGAATGTGTCAAGACCGAAGCTAAAAAGGAATTCCCTTTTTACAATGTTGCCGTGGGGGGGTCACGGCTTCAACTTGGGTATTTTTAATAGCATCCTTGCAGAGCCTATGTCGGCTACTGCCAGAGTGCTATTTACTTCATTTAAATAAGTTAGTTGGTAAGGTAGATTAGGGAATTATGGGACTGACATGGCTCCAGTAATGCCAAAGTCCCTTTAAATAAATAAAGATTTGAAAAAAAACTTAGTAGTATTAAAAGTGTGCTTAAATAGTTTTGCGGGCCAGTGTATAGGCACACCTGTAGCAATTTGCATATTTTTCATAGTAACTAGTGCATTTGCTCTTGGAAAGTACTATTTGGTGTAGTGGAACTGATGATGAAGACCAGAGATGGCCACCGGAACTCCTTAACCGTACCTATTTCAAGCTTTGTAATAAGATATCTCGATTAAGATAGTTGAGCGACTGTGACGAGGCACAATTAGGTTTAAATATATAACTATGGCTTTCCCGCGGCGTTTCTTGCGGCGAGTTTGAAATGTTCTATATATTTCTTATTAATTGAGAAGTGGGACAACGTAACATAATGAGTATAACCAAAAAATATAAAATAAAATAACTGTTTAAATAAACAAAAACCCGCCTTCAAAAACTCAAAAATAACTTCTTTTAATTTGGGAGGTAATAAGGTCAGTCCAACTAAAGTCGGCGTCCCACAATATTTTTAACCAAAAGCTTTAACCTCCCATTATAAAAGAACTTTTTTGAGTTTTTGAACGCGGGTTTTGTTTTTTTAATTTTAATAAATGCATTTTGCAAAACTGCCTGATTTTCGAGTTTTTTTTTCTTCAAAATGATCATATAAATTCCGACCGTTCTGGGGCACGTTTTATAAAGCTACAAGTGGTGGTGGCAACACTGCTCAATTGGCTGGTCGTCATTGGTCGAGGTTGTGTCAAATGGAAACTTGTAACCTGTAAATTGTAATTTGTAGCTTTATAAAACAGGCCCCTGATAGAGTTGGTGGTGGGGTTGTCATTTATCTTCGTTCCCATATCCCCTTTCCATAATGTTCTTCAGGCGCCGCGGAGTATCTTTTCCTCGACATTATCTTATAATAAACGTCTTCTTGGTGTTTTTTATTCTCCCTCTCTACTCACTAATTCATTCCTTTCATTTGAGAAACTTCTTGAAGATCTCCCTTTTACAATCATCACATGTCATCATAACGACTTAAATCTCGTTTAAATATCTGTAACCTGAGTATTCTTCCTTCTGACGCTACCCATCAGTTTCCTAATTGCACCCCTTCCCTTTTAGATTTAACTTTGGTTTCTTCTCCTGCTCATGTAGCTAAGCATGGACAATACTCCGCAGATGCGTTCTTTTATCATGACCCTATCCACAGCCTAGAAACCAATACAGGCGTCCGACGAAGCCGTCTAGACAGGGCAATCGTGCGGGGTGTGAGGGGCGAGGGGCGGGTAGGACTTGCCCGAGCTGCATACGTCGCCATTGTTAGTAGCTCGGGACATATCTTTCAGGGCTGACGCGTGTCGTGTTTTGATATGTGAAAAAAATGGTGCATACGACATGTGCAGTGCGAGAATGCAAGTCGTCATCTCGCGCAAATAAAGAGCTACGATATTATCAATTAAAAAATATATTATTTTATGGTGCTTAATTTATAACATTTTTGTCATGTCATGCCAACGTAAACAAAATGGCGGATGTAAAAGCGTGACGCCTAAACAAATTTAACCTCGTAAGGCCCAGTGTGCAATAGGTAGTACATAATCAAGGCAATTTAATTTGAACTGTGTCGCAATGGGAATAAGGTTTATTTTCCTATCTTCATATACTGAAAATGGCATTATCGAACGAACGTAATTCAACTTTATTGCCTTGACGAAAGATTGAAAGACCCACTCACAAAAAACTCCCTGTTTTTAGTATGGTGCGCCTTACGAGGTTATAATGGCGGACATGATTTTTATAAATAATGATAATGGTTGTCATTATCTAGGTTTTTGGGGGTGCTGATTACGAAAAAGATATCCATGTTGAAATGCAAGATGGCGGACATTATTTTTTCTTAAAAATTGATATGGGTGTCATTTTTGAGGTTCCCCGGGGTTCTGATTACGAAAATGACATTATTTTTGGAATCCAAGATGGCGGACGTTTTTTTTTTTAATATAATGATATGGGTGTCATTTTCGAGGTTCGTCGGGGTGCTGATTATGAAAATGACATTATTTTTGTAATCCAAGATGGGGGACATAATTTCTTGAAACAAAATTGTATGGGTGTTAACGATGAAATATTTAAACTTACGCACACTAATCCAGAGTGACACACACTAACAAACCTAAAAAGTAGTTTGATCTAAAATTTTCACCATCATTAAAAATGTTTCAAAAGTAAGTTATCTGTGGTTTCGTTAGGCGACCATTTTTTAAATCTGATTACGGGTTTGCAATTTTAGTCCCCACGGGCCCTTAGATATCGATTTTCAAGACAATCGAACCAGTAACAAAAAGTTCAAAATGGCGGCTACTTTTTGTAAATCTAATTACGGGTCGTATTTGTAGTCCCCAGGGTCAAACATCGATTTTCATTGCGATCGGGCCAGAAACAAAAAAGTTCGAAAAGGCGGCCACTCTTTTGAATTTGAATTACGGGTCCGTATTTGGAGTCCCCACGGACCCTCAGATATCGATTTTCAATGCAATCTAACCATAAACAAAAAAGGGAAGCTAAACAGACTGGCGCTGTAACGCGTTACGTAACGAAGCGGTTTACACTTCCATAAGAAGTTATCACCTCAAAAAAATAACCAGCGTCACTCGTGACGATGTAAAAATTGTAAATGTAGCCCATAATGTCCATACTGTTGGGGCATTTAGAAGTTATAGCGGAACAAAGAAACGTACATACATACATATATGAAACCTAAAAACATTACCCTCCTTTTTTGGGCAGTTGTGTAAAGTTTGTGACAACCCTAGGTAAGTACTATGGCCTTGTGCGGTGTCGGCATTTACGCAAACATCAAAGGCGTCGGCCCACTGTTAGTTACTCTTTACACTGTGCTCTATCTTTCTTATAAAATCCGGCCTCCAAAAGCTAAGCCTAGGACTCGCCTTCAACGCAATTTAAGTCGGGTAGATATGGATAAGCTTCGCGAAGATGCACTAGGACTGGAGTGTGATTTCTAGGGTAGCTGCAGTCCGACCCATTAAAATTAAACATCTTCCTGCTCCCTGGCTCTCTGAGGTCATAAAAGCTATATATATGATCAGAAAAGGATTTTGCAAAATCGAGGTGCAAAGCTGAACCGTCTGACAGAAATAAAGCCAAGTACCATACGTTGCGTAACCGCTGTGGAACTGTTTGTTGAGACGCGCAGAGTCACCACATTCATAAGTCAGTCAAAAATGGTGATTCTGTAAAGTTTGGAAATTTCTTAAGTAGGAGTTGGAAAATCACAGCAAAGTTTCAGTACCATTGATTGAGAACTTGATCTCCTAAATAAACAATTCTAATCTTATGCCACTTTCAATGGCCCTGCAAAGGACAGTCAAGGACTTTAATTGTTATGCCACTATGGAACCCTGTCATAATGACAGCGTCAAACCACATGACAGAAATTACGCTTAAATTAATGATTAACGTTATGCGACAGGGTTCCATGGTGGAATAACAATTCAAGTCCTTGACTGGACATGACTTTAAATTATCTTTCAACACTTTCAACTCCTGACACTTCTCCTCTCTCCTTCGATCAATTCTCCGACAGTGATGTTAGGAGCGTAAAATCCATTGCTTCCAATGCTGTTAGAGTCGATAGCATTAAATTAGTCGTAATTGATCCTCCCTTTACTTGACCTGCTTGTCCCTATTATCACCAGCATTCTTAACAGTTATGTCTCGTCCAGTGTGTTCCCTTCACTGTGGAAGGACGTTGATATTATTCCTTTGCCTAAAAAGTCCAGCCCCTCCTTCTTTTCCGATTAAGTACCGGCCAATATTCATTCTCCCTTTCCTACCTAAAGTGTTGGAGCATCTGGTTCATCAGAAGTTATCTTCTTTCTTAAACAGGAAACTTCTCATTTCCTTTTTTCCGCCCAGAGGGCCCTGCCAAGATGCATTGCGCTAACTAGTGTTTTTATTCGACTCGTTTTTAAATCAATCGCGTCGCGTCTTTGGTAGATGACGTGAGACGAAAAGTCAGGTGATCTACCACTCTACCAGTGACGCGATTGGTTTAAAAACGAAACGAATAGAAACGCTAGTTAGCGCAATGCATCTTGGCAGGGACATCTGGTGATTGTACGGCTACTGCTATCGTTAAAATCTCGGATGACATTCGGATGGGATTCGACAGTAAAAAACTGACCTTGCTGACATTGCTGGACTTTATCAATTTCAACTGTCGATTTTTGACATTCTCCGCTCTCTTAACATCCTTATCTGAAGAGTTACGAGTTAATTGAATGGTTTCACAGTTATTTATAAGGTCGTCGGCAGCAAATAAAAGTGGAAGCTTCCCGATCTTCGTGGTGCAGTACGTTCATTAATTCTTTCACGGATAGCTAACGATGATTAGGTCCATGTACTAAAATGGAGTAACAGTTACGGCCTCAAAGTTAACCCAGCAAAAACCCAAACTATTCTGATTGGCAGTCCAAAGTTTATTTCTCGTGTAATCCTACTTTGAATTACACGAGAAAACTTTGATAATCTTTCGCCGGTGTATGTTGATAGTGTTTATATACCATTTTCGCACCACTTCAAAAACTTGGGTGTCATCATGGACCTTTACGTGGACCTCTCAAGTAAATGAGATCAGTATTAAGAGGTTTGCGGCAGTGTGGTCTCTTAGGCGCCTTCACAACTTTCTTCCTCTCGCGACTAAGATTGCGCTCGCTCAATAGTTACTTCTCCCTATTTTAGATTATGCAGATGTGTGCTATCTTGGTCTTTCTGAGGAGCAACTTAACAAGCTTGAGCGAATTCAAATAAATTGTATTCGGTTCATATTTGGGTTGCCCAAGTATAACCAAGTCTCTACTATCGCCCTTGTAGTGCGTTGCTCCGAAAAAAATATATTATCCGATCGCTCTTCTTCTTTTAATTAAAGTTTACAATAACTCCTTTAGATGTCAGGCTGTTAGGTTGTTGAACACTCTTCCTTTGGAACTGAGACAGGCTAAATCACTTCCTATTTTTCAGAATCTTTTGAAAGAACACCTTGTGTCACTTCCTTAGTTGTTTTCCGTACCTTTTATTTTGGTATATTTAATAATATGTTATAAATTATATATGTTCCTATTATGTACTTATGTATTTTTAAATTGTTTAAAGCAGTTTGCACCGCCTGCCTATTTCTATTGTACATTTTCAACCATCTCTTCTTTGTGAGGTTGTCTATGAGATCGCTATTTAGCGATAAAACCGTCTGTTGACTCAATATATAATCTTTGTTTTATTTTCTTGTATATCCGTCTTGGTGTATAAAATGGGTGTGTAATGTTTAGTATAAAAACAAATGGTCTAATTTTCATTTTACATAACACGAATTGCATAATTTCGATCTCTATAATAAACCAACGATATAATAATCATGATGCATAAAACGAAATGCATAATTTCTAGAACTATAATGTTCATAAATTAAACAATAAATATTTTTAACGGCTTTCATTACTATTAATGTGGTCACAATTCTAACCTAACCTAACCAAGTTAGAAGAAATTGACTAAAAATGTATAATAACATGGTTTATGATTTATGACAGTTAAAATAAATGAGTGTTATGTTATTCGATCGTAGGCCTGATGAAATTATAGAATTGGTTTTTATGCTAAACGTTCATTATGCTTTTCGTGGTTAGTTAAATGAAATTATACGAACGTTTTTAGACTAATTGAAGCGCACCCGTATAAAATAAAATCTTGACAAAATAAAATTTTTGGGTAGCCGTGGTATTTTTTTTTGTCGTTTACCCATGTACGGGTGTCGTTGGATAGGTCATTAAAAATATTCCAGGTTTAATAAAATATTTTTTTTATTTGTGAAATATTAAGCTTTAAACAGCACGTCCCCGAATTGAAAGTAACGTAAACAAACAAATGGTACCGCACGCGTCTTCACATCACAAGTCAAAAAAACAAGTTGCAACGCGTTGGTTTCTCGACTCGGCGCTCGTGGATTAAACCGGTTAATTAATTAACATAAAGTTCTCAAAACGTTCGCATTCCCTAGAAAAGTTCGGAGCAAAACCGAAAGGTTACGAGCCCTGGCTGAAACATACTTTTTTTCTGCTGATTGTGTATCTAATATATGCTAAAGGGTCACTTGCACCAAAAAAATTACACTTATGTTAAGACACACTCAAGTTAGTAAACGCCGGATTCATACGAAAACTGTAATTTTAACTCAAGTAATAGCCGCACTCCGAGACGTCAATTGAATTTAATGCTTGTTTAGTGACGTGTTGTCTTTCTATTGCTATAGCAAAGAAAGTGACAGCAGCAACTTCAAACAAACATTAAATTTAATTCACGTCTCTGAGTGCGGCAGTTAGTGTCTTAACACAGTGTTCAAATTTCGGTGCAAGTGGCCCTAAATCAATGGTATGAGCACAGGGTTTAAGAGTTAACCTAACGAGGGTGAGCGTAAAATGTCAAATCATAAAGTTTATTTACTGGATTTCTTTATAATCCCACTAAAATAATACAATGTAATAAAATGTCAACAACATTTTTTTTGACAACCCTGAAGGAACATGTTTAAATATTGATATTTTCAAGATCCTGCTACATTTTGATTTGATAGGTACTTTCGGGGTTGATAGTTATCGTTTCAAAAAATATTTTAGATAAGTATCCAATGCTAATATAACTTTTAACTGTTTCCATAAAAACACGCCACGTTTATTTTATTACGTATCTGATAACAAGATTCTATTGATATCTAAAGAGATAATCGGTGATTATTATCTACTTTTGTAGTTATACGCGTTTATATGAGAATTTCGAGTTCTTCGACTGCTTGAATTTCTCGGCTTCTGAGCAGAATTGGCACTCGGGTATGATCGTCTCGCATTTGAAGTGGTATAAAGGGTGTCCCAGAAGTAAAGAGACAATTTTCATAGACAAAATTGGTCAAAGAGAAATCATCCAAAAACGGTTGAACCAACTCTCATGTCGAGATTCGACGTTAAATCTTTCAAAAAAGGCAGGAGTCGCGTACTTTTTCGCTTGTTTTCAATAATAAAGAGAGCGGAACAAGAACTAATTGAGAAAAGAGTTTTTCAGTACTATCAATGTCACGGGAAAACGCGAACGATACATATTTTTATTGAAGAGGAAGCTAGAAGAACGAGTAATAACAGTAATATAAATATGTTTTATGTAAAGAAAACCGATATTTTAAATAGATTACTGAACGACAACGTACAGTTTCGACCGTTCAAAACATAAATAAGTTAATAAACACGTTTGAGCAAGTTCCATTAACGTCTGTTAGAGTTACAGCAGTAAAATTAAAGATATCAAGATCAGGTGTGGCCAGGATGGGGGTTAATGATTCAGCCTTTAAAATGATTGTTAAATTATTGGAGCAAAAATATATAAAAGGGCAGAAGAAGCACGCTTAAACAGATTGTGATAAAGTTTACGAAAAAAACATGGAAAGTTCTCATTATTAATGATGAGCCCTGCCTTCTGTTGATACATGTTGTATTCCTGGCAAGCGATATTGTATTGCTTTAAGTTGAGGCTGATAGGTATGGTTATTATTTTAAAAAGCAAGCGGATAAACCCAAATCTTTCCCTGCATTTAACCGTTGGTGGACTAGATTGGCTAAAACTGTAGCTTTTAGATCTTGAAAATCTGTGATGAGACAGACAGCAAATAACCTTCAAAAATTGGTAACCAAGTTGAAGTATGCGCCAATTCGATATAGTTTATTTCATTTTAATAAAACAAGATTTATTATGAACCAATAAACCTTGATTTTATTGCATTCTTTATATAATTTTTTCCAACCTAATTTTGTCTCTTTACTTCTGGGACACCCCAGTAGTTCCAAAATGATATGCATCATCATGATGATGTCCGTTTTTTAAGCTCCGATGTCATACAGTGACCTTTCCTTAGGCTTTGTATCCTGGAGAAGCGAAAGTATTCCATTTAATTTGTATAAAACAATTCAAAAGTTAAAAATACCTAATTGGATCTAAGTTAATATTACATGTAAAACTCATTATGGTCTCAGGAATGCTCTGTTAAAATCCTTCAGGCAGTACATCCCGGGCACAGTTTCTACTAAGTAAAATGTAGAATTTAGCATGATTGTAATTAGGATGTTTCAATTAAAGGTAGCAGCGCCCGGGGTCGGCTTCGCAACGCTCTAATAGCTGACAGCGATGACTTTGCTCCGATCATGGGCGGCGGCCGCTTTCAAATGCAAACTGAAGATCAGAATCCGGAATCAGGTAAACATAGTGTTAAAATTATTTTAATTATCAAGTAAGGTATGATTATTTAATGAAATCATATTAAGTACAATATTAAATAATAAGACAAGATCGGCGTCACCCGTAGACATTTAAAAATAACTAGATTAAATGTTATTAGTGGTGGTAAATTTGTTAAAAATAACGACGTTGTGTTCTAAAGAAAAGAAATCTTAAAGATCCGCTACGAATATAGTAAAGAGTCTCTAATTTGTATCTTGATAGTTTAGTGTTATTTAGCGTATATTAAGTATGATTACAGATAAATGCGCGACTTGGCCACGTGTACATTTTGTACAAGGGCACAGTAAAACGGACACCATCTTCCTAGCAGTACAGGGTGAAACTTTAATGACCGGCCAAATATTAGGGACTAACTCTGTTGGTCATTCTGATCAACTTTTATTATTATGGGACCAAACTCCAAATCGCGAAGAAAAATCAGCTGTTCCATACATTTCTTCTGTTTAGCTCTCGTAGTTTGTATGGAACAGCTGTTTTTTTTCGCGATTTGGATGTTGGTCCCTTAATAAAAGTAGATCAGTATGACCAACAGAGTTAGTCCCTAAAATTGGGCCGGTCATTAAAATTTCACCTTTATAATAGTTTTCCCCTTTTTAAAAGAGCGCCAATTGACAGAATTTAATTTTCTCGACATTAATCTCAAGAAATTCCTTAATAAGTAGTACATTACTGATTACTGAAGAGACCGGGAAAAAGGTCGTTGCTGGACGAGTATGAGAATTTGAATTTGAATTTGCCCTTCCCGGCCGAGGCTCCTATAATGCTTATCCAACAATGAATAGTCCCTTTACTTTCTCAACTTCTTATCTCATCGAATATTTTGATTCTAACTATTTTTTCATATAAGAGGTCGTGAAACTAAACTAAAGGGACGATATAACATTGTTAATAAAGTAAAAAAAGTCCCAAAATTGCCTTTAAAAAAATTGTCGCCTTCATCATCGACATTACTCATAAATAATGCCATTTACATTCGAATCAAGTATGATTTATTATGGGGTGCGTATCTACTCACATATTTTTTTAAGTCCTATTATCGGAAGTCCGAAAATGTTTCTCATACCATTTTACATCATAATGATCACTCTTCATATTATTTTTTAATACTAACGATCGAAACTCATAATCATCTGAATTCATAATATCACTAATCATACACCTAGTTTATAATAATATTCGTTTTCATATATTTTCTTATACTAACGATCGAAATTCCTAACCATTCTAATTCATAACGCTAATATTCATAAATGGGTGATTCCACGGGCGTTCCAACCGCCATCAGTCCGCTGTCCTAAGTATTTAAGAAATAGGCTATAATATACTTAAAATTCGATCTATTGTGACAAGAATTACGATAACAGTATAGCTCTGTGTGAATGTTAGCTGCTTGGTGTAGCTCATTCTTTCAGTATTTATGACAGCGGACTGACGGCGGTTGAAACGCCCTTGGAATCACCCAAATTTGTGTATACTAATATTTGTTTTCATATATTTTCTTATACTAATGATCGAAAGTCCTAACCATTCTAATTCATAACGCCAATATTCATAAATTTGTTTATACTAATGTATGTTTTCATATGTTTCTTAATCCATATTGACTCTCATAATTGTTTGTTCTCATAAAGTATTTTAAGTCATAATCATCGGAATAAAAATAATAATAAATAATCTACTGTTCCCGCCTTAGCCTTCGAGGTTATTTTTTTCATATCAATTGAAAATATTGCATTGTTAAAGGACATTTGTAGTAGCCTAGTTAGTAGAGACCCAGGCTATAAAATTTTGAATAGTTATCGTTCCAAAAACCAATAATATGACTTTCAATATTTTCTTTATAATGCCATTATTAATAACAACATTATGAAGGAAACTGTTATGAAAAAATTTATTATGAATTCAACATGTTCTTAGTAATGACAATATTAATAAAAAAAATATGATAATTGTCTGTTATGAAGGAAACAGCTCCGAAAAAAAAAAATGTGTTCAGTATGTTCTTAGTAACGACAATATTAATAAAAAAAATATGATAACTGTCTGTTATTAAGGAAACTGTCCTGAATAAAAAAATTATGAGTTCAGTATGTTCTTAGTAAAGACAATAGTTTGTTATGAGTTCCGTTGGTAGGAACAAAAATGTATGAAAACAAAAAGTATGAGGATTTTTTTTATGAAGAGTGATTATTATGAATACAAAGCGGTAGTAAAACAAAAAATAGGAGTAAAAATTTTATGTAAGTCAATATGGACCCTTTATTAAGAAATATACTGTGAAGGTTTGCCGAAGAACCTCCCACAATACCATAGTCACAAATTTAAATTGAATATCATCTAATTTGAATAAATTGGGGTGTTAATTACGAGAGATGCTACTTATGCATGGTGATCGCGATGATCACTTACCATAAGGTGACTCGCTTGCTCGTCTGCCTCCTTAATATTTTAAAACGCTATATCTGACATCCATGCTAAAATTTAAACTATTTTTAATACTGTCTGCTATAATTTTTTCTTATGTCCGTTAGTCTTTTGTTTTTGGAGGGCAAGGTCATCTCGCTGCAAGAATGGTAGTCACTCGTGAAAATATTCGTGCTATGATTTATTACGATTTTAGGTGTGATTTAACGCAAAAACAGTGGATAGATCAATTAACTTCGACTGGTGATGAAGCTCTGTCGAAAACCACTGTGTATCACTGGTTTAGTGAGTTCAATATCACTGGTTTAGTGAGTTCAATCGTGGAAGTAGTATGCTTAGCTTACGGACGAAGTTAAGGATGGTCGCCCGAAATCCATCGTTGCACCACAAAATATTGAAGCTATGCGAAAACTTATAATGTATTATCGTCATGTTACTCTGGGCGTATGTATGACAAGCATTTATTAGACATTGCATGAAAATATAGCTGAAAAAATTTAAATAGTTCGCGTTGGATCCCGCACACCTTAACTGAGGATCAAAAAACTGGCCAAATGCGAGTCGGACTCGCGCACGAAGGGATCCGTACCATTATCTATACAACATTAGAAACTATACCAGTTGCCGTTATTAATATCGAGCAAAAAACGCCAAAATAATCAAGTTTGTTTGTGTCTCGCACTTGGCCGGTTTTTTAGGGTTCCGTACCTAAAGGGTAAAAACGGGACCCTATTACTAAAACTCCACTGACCGTCTGTCTGTCTGTCACCAGGCTGAATCTCATGAACCGTGATAGCTAGACGGTTGAAATTTTCACAGATGATGTATTTCTGTTACCGCTACAGCAACAAATACTAAAAGCAGAATAAAATAAATATTTAAGTTGGGCTCCCATACAATGAACGTGATATTTTGCCGTTTTTTGGTCGATAATGGTACGGAACGGCCGACTCGTACTTGGCCTTTTTTATTTATTTCCAAATGTGAAGAATAAATTACTTGGTCGACGATTTTTGACCGAAGCGGCAAATCATGTAACAGTTGGGGTGACAAAGTTATCAAAGGTTACGCCATTCCGAAATTTGAACCGAAAGTACGGTATATTTACCGGAAAAGGTGCAGCCCATACAAAACTTTGCGTCGTACATTTAGTAAATCGTTGTTCCGGTACCCTAAAAAAAGTTCAATTGTCATGGTTTTTTGATATGTTGTAAAGGACCCCATAGTCATGATAACCAAAATTTTTCATCCCTCCAGCTCTATTTCTTTCCCCGCCATCTTGTGAAAACTGTCATTTGTTTCTGTTTTTTACCTATACTGTCTTTAAAATCATTCTAGTCTTAATCATGGTTCTGCAATATTGTAGAATGCAAAATTTGCTAAAACTTTTGGATTCAAAGATTTTTTCCAGCACCCCTAGATATGAAATAATCTATGGGGAGCTAGCATGAAAAATGTAAAAATGGCTACATTTTTCTAGTTTTCCTCCCATATTTACATTTTAGTGCATTTTAGCTACAACTGTATTTAGGCAATATTATAGGTCACAAAATTTGCTGTAACTTAATATTTAAATATTTTTACCACAACCTCCAGGAAAGAAGATATGGAATCATCTTTGGAGTGTTACCGTTGAAAATTGCTTCCTTTTCCAGTTTTACATACATACATAATCTCACGCCTTCGTTCCCAGAGTGGGGTAGGCAGAGCTACAGAATTACAAACATCTATAAAAACTTGTTGATAATTCTATAACCACAACTTTTCCAGTTTTCTTCCCATATTTACGTTGTAGTGCATTTCAGCGCAAATCGTAGTTTTGCAATCTTTTAGAAGACAAAATTATCAACAAATTTAAAGTTTCTGCGATACCTAGTAATAGTAATACGGGATGTTCAAGCGTGGCTTAGCTCGTATACCTACCTTGTAAAATTTGTCTTAGAAAATGCAGTTCAAATTCTAACATTGGCGAGAACGGTGGCACAGCTTGGTGCATATCAATCCGTTCCTCATGCACGAGCACATTGTAGTCAGGCACTGGGATGAACAATTTAAGGACAAATTATCGGTGCAGGCTTTGGGGACGGGCTTGAGGGTCATAAGAATGGGAATATATTGGTTTTGATGGTCTCCACACATAAGACTCAGGTTCCATCACCACCGGTTGGGCATGATTAGAATTTTTCCATACGTTTACCTGAAAGATTTTAAATAAATATTCAGTACCGCAAAAGTATTTGATTTTACAGTAGAACTTCATAGATGATTCCATATCTTCTTTCCTAGAGGTCGTGGAAAAAGAAACAAAAATTTTGCGCTAAAATGCACTAAAACGTAAATATGGGAGAAAAAGTGGAAAAGGTAGAAATTTTCGACGGTAGCTTTCCATAGATGACTCTATATCTTCATTCCTAGAGTTCGTGGAAAATATATTTCAATGCAAAAGTTATAGCAAATTTTGTGATCTATAATATAGTCTAACTACAGTTGGCACTAAAATGCACTAAAACGTAAATATGGAAGACTAGCTTCTGCCCGCGACTTCGTCCGTATAGAATTAATAATTTTGCCATCCTACGGGAACAGTGATTTATTATTCAAGGTAGCCCTGTGTGTTAATCCAGTGTTTAAGCAAACTTTGTTCCTAATTGCACGTAACCAAATTCGTCCATACTTTTTAGCAAAGAAGTAACAAACTCGCGCACGCATAACCTTTCGCATTTATAATATATGATTATGTACAACCTATACTACATATTATGTAGTATATGATGTGAATAGGTAGGTACATCAGCGCCCAGAATCGTTCTGGCCGAAATCGTAGTCGATAAAAATACCCTCGGTATGTGAGTCCGACTCGCACTTGATCGGTTTTCAGTATTTGTTGTTTTTTTAGGATTTTTACTATGTATAATCATACCAAATTTTCAAGCTTGTGTGTTTTATCGTTTTTACGATACAACAAAAAGAAAAATGGTTTGCAGATTTGTTTATCACAATTTTGTATTTGAATAATACAAACTGACAATATCCCAAACAAAGCAATAAGGACGAAGTTCTCCGATGAATGAGCGCATTGAGCTCGAGCGGGCTTTTCAGCTCCTATTTAAACTCCCGGCGTCCGCGACGCTGCGAAGAACTTTGTCGCTGTACCTATTTTCATGTATAAACTAAAGTCGCACTATTTCACACTGAACGAATTGTATGATTTAGATGTTAGTGCGTAAAGTATTATAGTAGGTTTAAGAGCCCAATTAGATTTTAAAGAATAAATAATAGTTATAACCAACTGTACAGCACATTAAAGCTATTATCATTGCTCATAGCTATGAGTTTATTTAACTTCGATATACTACTTCTACCCCTATATAATATTTTTTATTTATGCGTAGTAGCCTAAATACCAATTTTCACTTTTTTAACCATAAAAATGACGAAATTCATACAAATTTCTACACTCCCCTTTTATCCCTTAGGAGTAGTTTTTCCAAAATCGCTGATAGATATATTTTTTATTTGTAAATAGTAGCCTATATACCAATTTTCACTTTTCTAACTTCAAAAATGACGAAACTCTCATACTTACAAAATTTTACACCCTCCTTTACCCCTTAGGGGTTGTTTTTCCAAAATCGCAAAAAGTTATATTTTTTATTTGTAAGCTTCTTCCCGCGACTTCTTCCGCGTAGATTGAGATGACGTGTTTATCCGGGCTCAATCTGGGGTATAGCTAAGCTATCTCCATTTAAAACTTCATCCAAATCCATCCATTCGTTGCAGCGTGAAGAAGTAACAAACTAACACACAAACTTTTGCATTTATAATATTTAATGATCGGTGACCGGTAGCATTTTATGTCACTTTAACGTCAAACGTAATGACTGATATAGATAAGTCTCATTAGTAGGATTAGTAGGATACTGGCATTAATAGGATTAGTGGATAATACAATAGCTTTTGCTTCCTCGGGAACGGTCCAATTTTCGGGTATAAAAACTATCCTACGTCCTATTCCAGGGTCTAACCTATATGTGTTTCAAGTTTCATCCGGATCCGTCCAGCCCGTTGCAGCGTGAAATAGTAACAAACATCCATACATACAAACTTTCACGTTTATAATATTAGTAAAATAATAATAAGTAATATAATTAATACAATAAGTAATATAAAGTAATAAGGATATTTTAAATTTAACATTAACATTTTCTATTTTTGCATTTTCTATTCTATTTTCTATTCTAATTACTTGCAAGGAATCAACGGTTGAGTCACCATTTTTTGATATCTCACTGTTTACTATGGTCTCTATGTCTGAATTATTAAATTCGGTTATTATTAAATTAAATTTGGTGACCGACATCAGCGCCACCTACCGGGTCCAATTGTGTTTTCAAACCATCCAGGAACCCATTGAAATATACACACAAAATTTAATAGCTTCTGCCCGCGACTTCGTCCGCGTAGATTTCGATTATCGTTGTTCCCTCGAGAACTTTCATCCAGCTCAGCCTTAGTTTTAATCCAGTGTATAATCTATCTCTATTCCAAATTTCATCCAACTCCGTCCAGCCGTTGCAGCGTGAAAGAGTAGTAAGGAGAAGGATAGTAAGGATTTAAGGATTAATGATCGGCGACCGGTAGCATGACCGATATAGATAAGTCTCATTAGTAGGATTAGTAGGATACTCGCATTAATAGGATTAGTGGATAATACAATAGCTTTTGTCCCTCGGGAACGGTCCAATTTTACGGGATAAAAACTATCCTATGTCCTATTCCAGGGCCTAATCTATATGTGTATCAAGTTTCATCCCGATCCGTCCAGCCGTTGCAGCGTGAAAGAGTAACAAACATCCATACATACAAACTTTCACAATTATAATATTAGTAGGATAGGATAAAATAAAATAAAATAAATAAATAATAGTAATAAGTACTATAAAGTAATAATACGCTGGTAAACATCTTAGCCTAATTATGCAAATTGTGGTTATAGAATTATCAACAAGTTTTTAGAGATGTTTGTAATTCTGTAGCTCTGCCTACCCCACTCTGGGAACGAAGGCGTGAGATTATTATTATGTAAGTAATAAGGATATTTTAAATTTAACATTAACATTTTTTATTTTTGCAATTCCATAATTACTTGTAAGGAATCTACGGTTGAGTCATAATTTTTTGATATCTCACTGTTTACTATGGTCTCTATGTCTAAATTATTGAATTTGGTTATTAGTAAATTAAATTTGGTGACATACCGACAACAGCACTACCTACCGGGTCCAATTGTGTTTTCAAACCATCCAGGAACCCATTGAAATATACACACAAAATTTCATAGCTTCTGCCCGCTACTTGGTCCGCGTAGATTGCGATTATCGTTATTCCCTCGAGAATTTTAATCCAGCTCAGCCTAAGTTTTAATCCAGTGTATAATCTATCTCTATTTCAAATTTCATCCAACTCCGTCCAGCCGTTGCAGCGTGAAAGAGTAGTAAGGATAAGGATAGTAAGGATTAATGATCGGCGACCGGTAGCATGACCGATATAGATAAGTCTCATTAGTAGGATTAGTAGGATACTCGCATTAATAGGATTAGTGGATAATACAATCGCTTTTGTACCTCGGGAACGGTCCGATTTTACAGAACAAAAACTATTCTATGTCTTATTCCAGGGCCTAACCTATATGTGTGCCAAGTTTCATCCCGATCCATCCAGCCGTTGCAGCGTGAAAGAGTAACAAAAATCCATACTTACAAACTTTCACAATTATAATATTAGTAGGATAAACTAGAAAAAAGTAGCAATTTTTAACGCTTGCTCCCCATAGAGGCATAAACGATTCTATAGCAAATTTTGCATTCTACAATATTGCAGAACCATGATTAGCATTAGAATGAACTTTAACGACATTAAAGGTATAAAAGGAACCGAAAAAAGTGACAGTTTTTCCAAGATGGCGGAGAAAGATTTAATGCTGGAGGGACGAAAAATTTGGGCTACCATAAAAATTAGACCTTTTTTAGGGTACCGGAACAACGATTTACTAAATGTACGACGAAAAGTTTTGTATGGACTGCACCTTTTCCGGTATACCGTACTTCCGGTTCAAATTTCGGAATGGCGACAAAACCCTCTGATAACGTTGTCACCCCACCTCAACATGATTTGCCGCTTGCATTCTACTTTTTCAAAAATGGTCCTAGACTAAAAGAGCTTTAATAATTGTTTTCAACGTATGCAAAAGTGCATCCATCATCGCTGAGAATATTTCGTAAATCTATAAAACCATCTTTAGTCATATACTTTTTTTTTTTTTTCTATTCCGGTTATATAAGTAGCAGTCCTCGTATAATAATTACTACGCGTTGAAGTTAATTTGGCATTTCTTTTTATAAACGCAATTATAGAATAAAGTTAAAAAAATTATTTTATAATATGACATATGCAGAAACCGGGAAGGAAGCCGTTGCGGGACGATTATGAATTAGCGCGGCCTAGACATGGTCATGGCCGCGTTATATACCTACGAGTCCAGCAACCAACCGCACTTCCCGGCCGAGGGGATTCTCCAATAATGCGGGAAAATTGAGCACATAATAATTATGTCGATTATATTTGAGCACCGTCGAAAACCTTCTCTTAAAAAAAAATGTATTGCCACTTTTTAATTACTTTCTTAATGTACACGACATCATTCATAATGCCATTTACATATGAAATAGATACGACATAATATGAAGCTGAAATGTATCATTAAATAAAATCGCATATTTAAATATATCCAATTTAAATAAATTGAAACTTAAATACAGGGTGACTGGTAACTCGACCTATTCCTTGAAAGAGGTTATACTAGACCTTATTTTTGGTCCCAGTTAGGTGGGGGTCTAATGTCACTGGTTTCCGATTTATATAACTGTTTAGATATTTCTAAAATTTTCCGTCTTTTGATCTAAAATTGTCGATTGTGAAAAAAATACTTCACTCTGGGAACTAAAACTGCATTTTTCTAAAAGCTGATGAATAAGAAAATGCTTCAAACAAAAACACTTGGCAAAACCTCCAAAAACCTTAGAAATAAAACCTTAAAAATGAGTTGTTTCTGGTGGGTTCGCTATACACCCTTGAGCTCTGACTATTTGGAGTGCTTGAGCCTTGCAGCGGTGCAGCACCTTCAGCAGCGGCACTTGTTGTACATTATCATTTAATTGTTGTAATTTATTAGAAAACGCCAACCCAAATTTAAAATAATCATGTCATTCATAAAATTTCTGCTAAATAAATAAAGATATTAAAACAAAACTATTGGGTCAAATACAAAATTTATTAAATTTTGGTCTATTATTCTTTTGAATTAGAATGTAAAAACGGTGAGAATTTTTTTTTGTTCTATGCAAATTAAATTCACATCGCGCCTTCTGCTCCTTTAATCAGCCTAATTTTGAAAACCTTTTCAAAAGTGGACAACATTTGCACCATTTTGGAAAGCTTATGAATTAAGGAAGTTATTTCCGTGATTTCTACGCCAAGTGTAATACATTTTTTTGGAGTAATTCCGTTCGACAGAAACGAAATTTTCAAGAAAATAACTGACTTGTGATTTAAGAACCTTTTATTTCTAAGGTTTTTGGAATTTTCGCGAATTGTTTTTTTTAAGCATTTGCTTATTTATCAGCTTTTAGAAAAATACAGTTTTAGTTCCCAGTGTGAAGTATTTTTTTCACAATCGTCAGTTTTAGATCAAAAGACAGGAAATTTCAGAAATATATAAAAAGTTAAATAACTCGGAAACCAGCGACATTAGACCCCCAGTTAAATGGGATAAAATTATTGCAAATTAGCTCAAGTATAACCCCTTTCAAGTAATAGGCTGAGTTATCAGTCACCCTGTATAACATTTATGTCGCGTTTAAGTCATTTTGGCAATTTATTTTGTGTATGAATGTAACATAGAATTAGAACATATAACATAGAAGCCGGTCTATAAGACATACTTTACATCAGCTATCTTTCTCTACTTTTTAGATTACGTATTATTGAAACAAAAAGTAGGCGGTTTTTTTTTCTTTAACTGTCTTGCCATAAGGTTTTAAGACGTCAAATTTGAATGTACCTCGATATGTCACCCCACATATCAGATGAACCTCCAGTACTACAAAATCAAAAAGTCTGTATTGCGAATAGAATACATTTTATGTCAGTGTCATTTTATGTCATTTAGTCGTGTATTTGGCCGCGAATTTGTGTTCTTACAAATTAATAACATTCTGAGGAATATACACTAAATTTTCGTGTGTAAGTTTGGTGTGAGTTAGTTATAAAAGCAGCTATTGCAACCTGCTAGCCATGGTCTAATAAAACCGAACCAAAATCAAACTATTTCTTGCATGTGTAAGCAATTTTTTGTATTCTTAATCAAAATAAAGGTTTTCTATAACTGTACTTGCTATAAGTACTAATTTTCTAATTAAATTCCATTATTAAAGCCAAAAATCTTTTGTTATTTACTAATAATATTTGCGAAGAGGGGGGGGGGAGAGGGACCACAAAACTGATTGACAACATCTGTTTATTGGGTGTCTGGGATCTATACAATATATATCAGAAGTCAGAATGCGGTCCGCTATTTGTGCAAACAAAACTCCACTGAGCGCCCACTATTATTTGACCGTTATGCTACAATATTACTAAACATCGGTATCAACTTTCAACTTTCATGGCTAAGTACGGTTTGCAGAAAAACAAATACATCTAGTATTTTGAACTTATATTTTTTATAAACAAAAAGAAAGACGCTAAAAATGTATTAAAGGTTTAATAAATTACTAAAATTTGTTCCATAGATTTTGCTGTTAACCTTTGAAATCTCTTATAATATATAGGTAAAAAACTTAAGTAAATGACCTCTTGCATGTAGTTATAACACATCTGTATAGACCGTTCGACATTCTATATTTGAAATTTGACGTAAAAAATAATTGTGTACATGTAAATTTTGTACACATGACTTCATTACCTTCCCACACTGACTAATATTTATTTGGTGTGACAATTAAATTGACTTTCGTTACCTATTTGGCATATATTCTTTTTCGAATGCAAAATAAGTATTAAGGTTTTATGAAATTATTTAGAATATAAACCTCTTTAAGCATAAGTACAGCATAAATATAGATACAGTTAGCTGCTGCATAATTATGTTTTAAAAAATAACACAAAATAAAAGTTATAATTCATTAAATATTCGAACGTATTTTTTTTTTGCTGCCCTTACCGGGTGCCATGAAAACTGAACGCTGATACCGATGTTTAAATATTACCCATTTCGTTTTTATGCTGGAACTTTATTATTTATTTCGTAGGTAGTTCATTGAAATTATGCAATACGTTTTTAGACCTGTTGAAGCGCACCCGTTGAAAGTAACGAGGAGGCACAAGACCACCACTGTAACTTAAGACCCCCTCATTTTCAAAAACGCTCAATAAGTCTATTTGTCACTGTCTGTCAAATTCAAATAGCACAATGAAAACCAAGGCCGCTAGTACACTGCAGGTATTCTTTTCCATATGGCGGCGCAGAATAATCGTGGGGCGCTTGTACTTAGGTGTACCTATAGGTGTAACGCGGCAAATCACCGGCCGAGACAACGGCTGAGTACCGCTTAGTTGCATTCAATACGAAAGTAACGATCAAACGTACATTTGTTCGTTTCAATTAGTTCTATATTTATGGGCATTTTCATATTTTACATTCACCTTCATTTTGAAGTGAAATTTTCAATAGCTAATAAAGTGACAAATAATAAGTAATAAATTTATTTTTAAGACTGCGCCGAGCGTAAGCCGGATGTACAGTGGCGCCCTCATTACTATTATTGTGTTCTTGAAATCGGACGGAGCTTTTTTGTACTACAAATGAAAACACAACTTATAGGACATATCACACAGTTTAATAACAATTGATATTCGAGTTATCAACGGACTTTTTTCCGTCAAGTTTATAACTCAAAGAGTAATTGTTATCAAAGTTTGTTACGTATCCCATAAATTGTTTTTCTCAAACATGCTCGGAAAGAACGGTTTTCCGGTTGAAACACAAGGACGGAAAGTGCCTCATTTTGCTCCTAGGAGAAAAAAAAACCATATGGAAACACTTTCCGTCCATGTGCATATTGTTTTTTAAACGTTCTCTCGATTGCGTATAAAATCGGAAGGATCGTGAAAAAAATCCCATACACCCAACTTGTGGGTGGAGGCAGTGTGGAGCGGCGGCGGGACTGCGGTGCCGGCGGCGGAGGCGGGCGGAGGCGGGCGGCGGCGGGCGGCGGCTCGTTGTGCGTGAAACTATCTTAACTAATATACTCGTATTTTACAAACAAACATTGTCTCCGAATTTGTCAAAGGCCGAATTTCCTCGCATTGTTTGAGAAAAGCATTATGTATGCCCCGGCGGAAACGAGGATTTCCTGACTCGTATTTTAGCAGGCCTCGCTATTGCTCGGCCTGCTAACCACCTCGTCAGGGAATCCCTTACTTTCCACGCCTAGGCAACAATGTACTATTTTACTTGCGCTTCAAAACAGCATCGTCTGATTGCAAGGAAATTCTTTAGTTAATTAGAAAACACAATATTAGTAATGAGGGCGCCACTAGACGGTAGAAGTTTGCTCGGTGCAGTCTTAAGTAAAGGATGGTTAATGTAGAATTATGCTTTTTTTTTCCTCTGTTCTTACTCCAAAAGTAACAATCACATTGACAACTTATTGATGTTCAAATGGTGGAAAATTTGAATTCATGGTCTTCCTTTCCTTTTTGACACTATGTTATTTAGCAAAAAATAATCCTTAAGATGAAGCCTTTCGATCGGTATGATAAAGCTACAGGGTAATTATTTTTCTCGTGTAACGGGTTCCATTCCCGGTTCAACCACGTAATTATTTAAATATCTATGAATGCAGCTTAAATTGTTTTTTAAATTCAAATAATGTCTTCTTTCAGTAAAATGTTCCAGAACTAGTTACTTTCGTATTGAATGCAACTAAGCGGTACTCAGCCGTTGTCTCCGCCGGTGATTTGCCGCGTTACACCTATAGGTACACCTAAGTACAAGCGCCCCACGATTATTCTGCGCCGCCATATGGAAAAGAATACCTGCAGTGTACTAGCGGCCTTGGTTTTCATTGTGCTATTTGAATTTGACAGACAGTGACAAATAGACTTATTGAGCGTTTTTGAAAATGAGGGGGTCTTAAGTTACAGTGGTGGTCTTGTGCCTCCTCGTTACTTTCAACGGGTGCGCTTCAACAGGTCTAAAAACGTATTGCATAATTTCAATGAACTACCTACGAAATAAATAATAAAGTTCCAGCATAAAAACGAAATGGGTAATATTGTAGCATAACGGTCAAATAAGAGTGGGCGCTCAGTGGAGTTTTGTTTGCACAAATAGCGGACCGCATTCTGACTTTTGATATATATTGTATAGATCCCAGACACCCAATAAACAGATGTTGCCAATCAGTTTTGTGGTCCCCCCTCCTCTTCTCAAATATTATTAGTAAATAACAAAACGTCGGCCTAAATTGCAAACCTGCTAAATACATTTTTAGGATTTAGCGAGTTTGCACTTTATTTCATCTATTTAGAATGCAAAACTGCTAAATCCTAAAAATGGATTTAGCGGGTTTGCATTTTAGGCTGACGAAAAGATTTTTGGCTTTAACAATGGAATTTAATTAGAAAATTCGTACTTATAGCAAGTACAGTTATAGAAAACCTTTATTTTGATTAAAAATGCAAAAAATTGCTTACACATGCAAGAAATAGTTTGATTTTGTTATACATTTTTGCAATCATTATTGACACATTTACACAAGGATATACATTTCAGTGCTGCTTTTTTGCAGATAAACCACTTTGCTCCGCAATTAGATCGACATTTACACGGTTTTATTAAAGAGTCAGGTTAAGAATTTTGCTTCATTTGCTTTGGGTAAAGGTTTCTTTCGCGTAGCTCGTAACCAAGTTGAAGGAAATCAATATGCTCAAATATCGGTTCAGAAGAGCATTTGCACAGATAAACTTGAGCTGATGCTCTTAAACAGTGTAAATGCAATGCATCGGAGGTACATATTATTCTTGTCAAATTTAAGGCAATGCCTATGTTTTCGCACATCAATTTATGTCGAAGATCATCTGCTGTTGTTTGTTGTTTAGAAAGTAAGTGCAAACTTTTTCGAGATGTTTAAATTGCTGACTAGTCAAAAGCCCATTACCCAACGCAGGAAGTGCATCCTGAACAAAATCCAGATTCGTGGCGTTCAACATTTGTTTTTTTGTACCTATGCTTGTCGTGTCACATACCATCCAGTTCAAGGAAAACACGTAGATTAGCTACTCAAAACCGATTAAAACAACTTAAGTTTAAATCGTTGAAAAAAACAAAGAAAATGTCCTTTTTTATACACATGGCTGATGGCACAATAGGCGTGCCATCATTTTCTACGGCGTTAAGCACGCCAGTTGTGTCATGAAATAATTGTTCACCGCCACAGCAAAAAAAGGGCGCGTAGCGAGACTAGAGCAACAGTAAAGGGACGGAGGGGGGACTGAATGACAAAGGACCGTGCGCGCGCGGCAACATTGCTTTTTAAAAGGTCGAGGATCTCAGGTAGACAAATCACCAAACATTTCGCGGTCCGCGATTTTTGCATACAAAAATCCCTTTGGCGCCAGCTCTAAATGATATAACACTCAATTATCATAACGGACTTTTGATTAACATTCATATCGAATAATGCCATATTCACACTGCTAGATCTAAACAGAAGTAACTCAAAATACAACTGTATTTTAAAATCAAC
The DNA here is from genome assembly GCA_946894065.1 of Acleris literana. Classification (NCBI taxonomy): domain Eukaryota; kingdom Metazoa; phylum Arthropoda; class Insecta; order Lepidoptera; family Tortricidae; genus Acleris; species Acleris literana. Next base: position 37,863,535 of record OX335668.1, on the reverse strand, counting down.
TTTAATACAACTTCTATGAACTTGAAACAAAACTAGAAAGGATTTTGAGTTGATGCTGTTTTGATCTAGAAGTGCGAATGATATTACATACATTAACACCGTATTTATAGTCAAGAAAAGTAATTACTTGAGTATTAGTAATGTCAAAAGTCATATAAAAATCGTTACTGTAGTCTTTACTTTTACTCAAGTAATTACTTTTCTTGCCTATAAATACGGGTGTTAGTATAATGATTAAAAAGTTTTTTTATGGCACTCAGGTCACTTATATAATATCATGTTACATATTTTGTATCAAATGAATTATAATGATAAATAAAGCTAATATAAACCAATTTTGCTGCATTAGGTCAGTCTCACCTTGATATGTTAATTTAGGTTAAGAGTTGCGTCAAGGTGTGAAGCGCCTCCTCTACGCCGAATAGTTTCTTATATTTTTTTAAACATTATGCTCTTCCTGCGTATGTCAAATGTACAGTATGCATGTTAAACATTATATATCAGGCGACTATTATAATATTTGTTCGTTTTACAACTACAGATTATGGGTACTGATCATTAGTTTTCAAGAAATTATATATTATATGCATTTTATTTATCTCTATATCATTTGATCATTATATTGATCGAAGTTATGCAAAAAGAAAATTAGTACATTAGTTTTTATGCAAATCATTACACACCCACATTCAACACATTCAGTGACGGAACTCAGGAATAATCGTAGCGAACGTGATAAATTAAACAGGTAAATACTTATCATTATTGAAGCTCCTTTTAATGTTTCAATCGGTTTCTTACGGGCATTGACTGCACTTTTACTGAAAGATTTTTTCATCAAACCTTAGTTTTTTTTAAAGATAGGTACAAATCCCGTTGCTGGCTGACTAAGCGTACGCGTTACAAAGATAATAAAGTCTTGTCGCGAGGCAAAGATTATCGTAATTAATTTACTCGGATTTCACGGACTTATAGTATACAAATCTGCTAAAAATAATTGTCTGTTCTTCTGATCATAAATTTTAATTGTCGGTTGTGTTGTTTAGTTAGCTTCCAGCATGCACTGTCGATATTCGCAATCATCTTTTAGCAGAAGAGGAATCGATTGCACTTTGTGGCTAGTACTCAAACTGTGACCTGTGTGTCTCATTCACATCACAGTCGGAGTTCTTGCTACACGGCGCAGGCGGCGGCGCTGCGCAGTGCGGGATATGTGCTCAAGGCGGATTGCTGGAGTCGTGCTGGAGCCTTTCAAGATTAATATCACTGTGTAACAAAAACATGCTTTTAAATAGGTTCATAATATTGATTATTCATCTTTACCTGACGTAGTCTGTGCTACCTGACCATATTTTTACCATTGATGCTTACTATGTCAATAATTGTAGGCTATGTAATTTTAGAAAAATAGTATGTATCCACTGTTGCAGAGGCTAGTAACTAGGCTATTAATGGAGAAGACCATCAATTGTACTTTCTGCCAAGGTAGACAGTGTTTTTCTCAACTTCTGCAAGGAAATAAAACAAAGTCTATTTACAATATAGGTAATATGTAAATTTTACTGCATATTAATGTGACATTTATAATTATCAAAAAAAACTGAGCAGTCCCTTCGATGGCGTCGGTGTAATTCAGAGTTGGGCAAATTTATCCATTTAGGAATAACCGGGAAGATAACTAAATTATTCGTTATTCGAAATAACGAAATAATCAGTCATTTGTTTTTTTAAATTTATCTGCAAGAGTTTTATTCTTATATAGATAAATTAGTTGGGCTTTCAAATAAAAGGCGAAGTTTAGTAGTTAGTACAGTCATTTAGAGCCAGAAGACGACATTGAAGGCTTTATACAATGGTAACAATAACTTTCTGCGATTCGCAAAATAACATTACAATTTTACGAGCAATTTCAGTGTGACGATTTGACCTGACGCGACGTAACATTCTATATAAATTTATTTATCTAAGATTACTTCAATTTAATATCTAATGATTTTATTTAAAATAATTAACTGGATTTAAATATATTTAAATAACTACTACTGTCATTTTATATTTAGAGAAAAATATTAGTAATACGAGTTTAGTATCCCCCCGTCATGGATGACATTTGTTAATTTTTATTCCCACGTTTTTAATTATAGGACCTATAAACTAAGCTAATAGATTGATTTTTTTTCGATAACATGCCAAAATTAAAAGTACTGTTTAACCTCGTAAGGCCCAGTGTGCAATAGAATGTACATGATCAAGGCAATTTAATTTGAACTGTGTTACAATGGTAATAAGGTTTATTTTCCTATCTTGATAAACTGAAAATGTCATTATCGAACAAACGTAATTGAACTTTATTGCCTTGATGGTAGATTCAAAGTCCCACTCACAAAAAACTCCCTGTTTGTAGTATGGTGGGCCTTACGAGGTTATAGGCAATTGGTATTGATTACTTTTTTAAATGTAACCTAATTTAAAAACCATTTCGAGAAATAGAGTTTTTAATCATATTTGTTGTATTCTGCTTGAAATGGACTCTGGGATAACGGATATAGAGAAAAAGATAAGTTTGACCTTTGTTCGACCTTCGTGTTGGTTTTCAATGCTTTCTAATGGTTGTAGGTACTAGGTTTGTCTGTTTTTATAGGTTTGTCTATTGAATCTTTCGGTTAGTTGTCACTGTCCGAACCATTTCTGAAACGGTTGATTACGGGTGATGAAAAATCACTAACGCTAAGAACGTGCGAAAAAGATCGTGGTTGAAGCGTGGACTAGCTCCACAGACCGTGGTAAAGGCTGGCTTAACTCGAAACAAAGCGTTGTGTGTATGGTGGGATTGGAAAGGAATTGTCCACTATATGAGTTTTTGCCGACGGGTAAAACTATCGATCCTGCCCTCTACTGCCAGCAACTGATGAGATTAAAAGAGGCTGTTGAGAAAAACTGGCCGGAGCTAATAAACAGAAAGGGTGTGGTCTTTCATCATAAAAACGCCAGACCACACTCATCTATAGCCACTTGGCAAAAATTGAGACACCTTGGCTGGTATGTGCTGATGCATCCTCCGTGTAGCTCTGACCTTGCTCCATCAGATTTCCACCTTTTTCGGTTACTTCAGAACTCTTTAGGAAACATAAAGTTAACGTCAAAAGAACATTATCAAAACTACCTGTCTAACCAAAAATCTCAAAATTTGTACAGCAATGGGATTATGGTTTTACCTACAAGATGGCAACAAGTCACCGATCATGTTTATTATGATTTCGTTCAAAATAACATCAATAACTCGATAACGAGTACCGTCCTTTAGCTATCAATACCGCACAGGGAGCCTAATATGGCTGCGTTTATCGCGTGACAAAATGTGGATAAAACATCCGTCACTTTCTGACATAATAATCACTACAGTGACTGATGCTTTATTCACATTTTGTCACGCGATAAACGCAACCATACTAGGTCTGCTGGTCAAAATTTGATTTATAATACTTTTGAACTTTTTATTATATTAAATTAACTCTTAATTCTCGTTCAATCGTTGTCTTACGCGGTATTGTTAGCTAAGATACTAAAAAGTAACTTTTATGTAAGGAAATCAATTTCGTATTCTAAAGCCGGGTACTCATTAGCGAGCTGTGACCGTAACCGTTGAACTTTGACTTGATAATTGGTGTAACGAAACTGATAACATAAGTCGTCGAACACATGGAATAATACAAGTGATATCTTGTGGTTTCATTCGCAGAATTATTTAACGAAAAGTTTTAATTTAATCAGCAATATTTATTCATTATTTTTGGTTTACATAAAAAAAGAAACATGAATAAAACATTTATTTTTATATATTTTGACTGTTTCTATGTTCTGTGAGAATTGATATCTGGTGCAAATAATAAGCTCTAAATAAGCCCAGGCCAAAATAAAGTTTTAAAAGACGTAAATTAAAAATAAAAGCTCAACAAAGCATCGCTTTAAAAAAGAACCTAAAAGAGGTCATTTGTTAGTCCTTTACCTCAAAAGCATAATTTCCTTGATTTCACCTCGAATGAACAAAATTTCAATAGAGTATTTTACTTGAAGCAATTTTTCGCGTGGCTTTTTACATTAGAATAATTAATTTGTAGCATTTCATTTTTCGTGTAGTATTTTACCCTAGACGCATTTCGTCGCGATCGATGTTTGTTTGGGACTCTATTTATTGTGACGCGTTAATTGATGTTCGCACTAAAATTTGGTAACATTTTTTTTAAAACGTGTTTTGTACCTGTAGTTTCATGTCTTAAGTGTTATCCAACTCATTAAACTATTATCTTTGTGACTAATAAATAATAGATAATACTCTGTCCTTGCGACATTGAAGTACAGTGACATTGATTTCTGATACAATAATTATATATTGCAATATTTGTGAGAAAATATGGGGCTTGAACCTGGCTAAAAAGCCAAAAAAAAGCGACAAATGTAAATTGTCTAATAATGAATTAGACGATTAGGATACAAAGCGAAAATTTATCGCAGGATCCAGGTGAAATGCGACAAAAACTAATATCGACTAAAAACAATTACGATTGAGACACAATGCGATAGTTAAATGCACGATCGAGGTGAAATGCGACTCAAACTTATAGCGACTAAAAAAGTAAACGATCGAGATACAACGCGATAGTTAAATATACGTTCGATCGAGGTGAAATGCGATTTGGTGAATCGCTACAAGGAATTTATGCTTCTGAGGTAAAGGACTAAAAAATCAAAGAGGTCAGGCACTTAAAGTTATTTGAAAACTTCTCTGATTAATGCTCTTTCCAACGATCTATCATTTGCGTATAATTTTATTAAATGGAGTTATTAGCTAATTTAGCTGAACACTTGGCAAAATTCTGCTATTTTCTTTCAAGCATGTAAATGTTACACCAAGGCCAAAGAATTTTACCAAGTGTCCAGCATTGTTTTTAGTAGTTTTAGTGAACCAATAGATACAACCAGATATAACGTTACGAAAAAAATATAGGGAAAACTCCAAAAAAATCGGTTACGGAATTGACAGAGAAGCAAAAAAATATTACAGTCCATATTCAAACAAATATTATGTATGGTTACCATGGTAGCATGGCAGGCTTTTAGACTTAAAAAAATGTTACAGATTTAAACACCAATATTATCCCTATAGTTATATTGTATCAACTAGGCTTTACACTTTCTCAGTTTCGTTACATAACGAAAAATAACGAAACTGAGAATGATAGTATGAGAAATCTTAACCTAAAAAATATATTTCCCTTCAAACTTGTAATGCATTGTTCTAGAACTTTGTAAATTCTTAAAAAGCAGAATATAACTACACGGCAATGTATAAAGTGATGTACGAAAAAGAAACTTTTACCTGAGGTAATCGCCGTCAATCACTCTGAGATTTTTTAGATTTTAAACACTAGGCTGTCGATCCGTGTGACCCTTCGTTGAAAATATAATGGCTGTCGCTGTGTTCAACAGTTTTACAGAGGTCAAGGTGTTGACCGGTTTGATAAAAAGTAGTTCTACTAAGATATAAATCATTTTTTTGGGATTAAATGCTTGGTAACTAACGCTGAGTAACGAAAGTGCAGTAAGTTGGGACAGGTAAATTAATATTAAAATTTCATAACTATTTACTATAAAATTAAATATATTTGTACGGAACTTAACTTTTAACTAAAAAGGACTGAATAATTTACAGTTGCACTTTATAATAATTGATATAAATCGTAACAAATTTCCGAGACAAAAACACACTCGGAATTGGGATATGAAGATAATGTATGAAGTACTCGCGTATCACAGGTTTAAAAAAAAATGAATAAAAAGGAATTGAAATAAAAATATTCTTATCTGAATTTTAAGAATTCTTATTCTTAAAGAAAAAATAATTTCATTGCCTTTGCTTCTAATAGTATAACTTTAAATCACCGTGTTTTCACGGGACACTAGATAAACTAAAAGGTAATTTTTTTCTGAAATTCACCCCATAAAGACCGTGCTGAATAATTGGGATACACCAATTTTTGACAATGTATGAAAATTTATAAACCATTTCGAGGAATAGGCTTTTCAAATCGATCCCTGTAGTTAGATAAAAAATATAATATGTAACAGGAAAATAACTGATATGGCTTACCGATGTACCTGCGCAGATGACGGATTTTCGAAGCGCGGGAACCAATCAGCATGATCCGTGTCTGTATTCTGTGCTGTTATTGGTTATTAGTTATTAGTGACGCCATGTTACACGCGCGACCGCGTGTAATTCAGTCAGAGTGAGGGAGATGGAAAAAAATGATGCAATTTAATTTGCACCTTATAACTATTACGTACAATTCTGATAGTGGGTTTTTATAGTGCTTTCGGAAATCATCGGAATCGTTGTTCGTGTCTGCGCGAATGAAGATTCACGACACGCCATATAAATTGTGTTCTACTGTACAATAAATGAATGAATGAATGAATTATATATAAATGTAATACTAATCTTCGTTACTCACATGACTCAAGGTACCGTTTCTTAATTTTAGTCCTTAACGAGGTAGGGTGATGGAACCAGTAATGGACAAGGCACTAATAATGAACACTTGATTCTTATTTTACAGAAGATAATGGTTATTCATTTGTTTTGCAACACTCAATTTAGGACCGTATGAAAATTGAATTAAGAGTAGTGTCCATTACTGGTGCTTTCAGCTAAATGTGTCCATCATTGGTGCCGTCACCCTACATTTTTTTTAAACTACTTACGAAGCGTTCGTATGTCTTGTCAAATGGCTTGCTAATCTGTAATGTCAAATGGTTTGCTTTTAAATTTATTATTTAGTTGCCAGCCCTCGCTTAGGAACGAAGTTAATGACTTCATGCGACGGACAATCACCAATACTATTCACACAATACCATTCTATTATAGAACCACTCGCTACCGATGTAAAGTTATTCCGTACTACCCGGAACCATTGAAATCGACTAAAGTCCGTTTCCAAAGGTCCTTTCTTCCTCACACCTTAAAACTATAGAATGAACTTCCCTCCACGGTATTTCCTCAGCACTATGACGTGTCCTGCTCTAAACGCGGCTTAAAAAGAGTATTCACTGAAAGGCAACAACTTCGCTGTGCCCCTGGCATTGCCTATGTTTATGTTCGACGGTGACTGCTTACCATCAGGTGGCCCGTCTGCTCGTTTGCCTTTTCGACCATAAAAAAAAACAAATAAGTAATTTTACACATTCAACAGAATGTCTGTTTAGTATAAGTAAATGGAATATTCTGCCTATACATTATAATAAGCCTATAAGAAGTTCTTCCTATCTAGCACGAAGTACTGAGTATAATGGAGTTCAATAGTAAAGATAAATATCTATTGATTTGTTGTGAAATAGTGATGGGAATAGTATTAACGCGAGTTTCGATGGATTAATCAAGTTTACACTCGCGTAAATATTATTAGCGACAACTAAATGAAAGAAATACAAACTACATCATATTGTTATTAATCAGATATATCTATCGTAATTTTATATCCAATGCGACTGCTTGCGGTTATGTTTTAAACTTCATCATAACGAACTTTACCCTTCAAGTTTGCGGCAATCGCCTGGTACCCGGCGGTTGTCATTTTCCGTCAAGCGCCGCGGCCATATTGCGCGAATCTCCGTCAAGTGGCAAGGGCCCCGCGGGTGGTCATCGCGAGCGATTATCAAAGGTCGGAATAGGTAGTGCTTATTAACCTAAACTTGTTGCATCTTCATTCAATAACGTATTCCCATCTCACTCGCGCATGAATGAACATGAGTCAAGTTTAGGTTAATAAGCACTACCTATTCCGACCTCTGGCGATTATACTCCAATTTCAATGAGTAAAAAATCTTGGTTAGTATTTGACAAATAACCTAATAACATTACCTAAATTTGTTTTTAGTGAAATATGAATAAATATCATATATTTTTACAAAAAATAATTTGACTATAAAGTTTATGCGTGAACGTTGCTGATAGAACCATGATCGTTTTTGAAAAGTGCGTGATTACGAAGTAATGAAGGTAAATTGGTTTGTTTACATCATTTATCTTTTCTATTGAACTCGAATATAAACGCTTACCTATAAATCAACTTTTTAACTTGATTAATAAATAAAAAAAAGTCAAATTCAGTTTTTTGTCTCCAAATTTGTTTTAACTTTTTAAATATGTTTTCCATTTCCACTCAAATTTAATTTAGATATATTTTTGTATGTTTTTTGTACATATCAAATCAATCAAGAATGACATGTGTCCAAAGTAGCAAAAAAATTTTCTATGGAAGATAAATATTAGTTACGGAGTAATTCTTATTCTTTTCTGTGACTGGCAAATATCGTGCGCGATTTACATCTTGGGACAGCCCAGGCACAGTATAGAGAACTGTAGATCGTCTTCAAACAAAGGTACATCGCGCAGCTTGCGGCTGTGGGCGGGGCCTGTGGCGCGGCGAACCAATACGAAACGAGATCTCAAGAATTTTCGAAGGAACTTAGTCGGGGCCGCGGCATCATTGCGTTCGGTTACGTTTTGTTTTAGCGCGCGTACTTAGCTATCGAGCGACAATGTCGCTGCCGAAAACACTTAAATATTGTTCTGTATACGGATGTCTAAACCTAGCTTAGGTAGGTACAACTATATCCAGATTTAATAAAAGGTATTTCGTACCGGCCTGCCTATAGTATACCTAGGTGAAATAAATACGTATTAAGTAGGTAATTTAAGTTATTGAGTGTGACGTGACAGGTAACATGTGACGAAGTGGATGGCCTAGGTAGTTGGTAGTGACTAAGTAAGTAGTGCCCTTTCTTACGAAGCTAGCGGTCCTGGGCTCGATTCCCGGTCAGGGCAAATATTCGTGTGATGAGTGCGAGTAGGTATTTTTTGTTTCTGAGTCTTGGGCGTTTTATATGTACCTATGTAGTCATATTAAGTATGTATTTTTCACTACATAAATATGCTTATCGTTGCCTAGAACCCAAAGCACAAACCTAGAACCAAAGCGAGCGGCCAATGCTCTAAGGAAGCCGCGCGGCGACGGCGCGTGCCGCCAATAATAGGTACCTAAGTAGTCAAAGGAAGCCGCCTTGCGCGAAAGCGGTATTATCTAAAGGTCGAAAAGGAATTTACATATCACGTCACATAGGTACCTATAAATATAATTATTATTTAGTGTCAACAGATAAAAAGTATGTAAGTAAAATAATTTAAATTTGGTACTTAGGTACCTAACAATATTTATACTTACTTAAGGTTTGTGTAATTTATGAAAATTAATGAAATTAGTAGGTGACTAAAATTTAAAACCAAGTTTTTGGGTACTAGGCAACGATAAGATATTAAACGGTATCCCATGAAATACCCTTATAATCTGTGTTCTTTCTTGTTACTCAAACATGACATATTGGTATCACATGGATGTTTTGTAGAGGTTTTTTTTAACGATTCCTATTTTCAAAATGGGTAAACCTATTAAGAGTAGAGCTCGAGAACTTATATTCAAGATGATAACCAGTGATCGGAATAGGTAGAGCTAATTTGCCTAAACTTGACGCATATTCATTCATGCGTGAGAGAGATGAGAATACATTATTGAATGAACTTGCATCAAGTTTAGGCAAATTAGCTCACCTATTTCCGATCACTGATGATAACTCATTTCCAAAATGTAAAAGAAGAAATGGAGTTCGTCCGTAAGCAAAAGGAGCAATGTTTACATAAAATTCTAAACTCTACGAGTAATTCCCTAATAAATTCTTGATATTTTATTACTACTTTCAGTGTTATAATATTATTTCATTTTATATTTGGTATCAATATAACATATCATGAAAAAATAACATATTAACTAAATGATTAGGCTAAGATGATGTTATTTTATTATAATACTGGCTTTTGCCCGCGACATCGTCCGCGTAGATTTAAAATATTCCGGGATAAAAAGTAGCCTATGTGTTAATCCAAGGTATAAGCTATCTCCATTTCAAATTTCATCCAAATTCGTCAACCCGTTGCAGCGTGAAGGAGTAACAAACTAACACACACACGCAAACATTCGCATTTATAATAATATAGTAGGATTGTATTTTAACTTGTTTATTAATTTCTTTAAGGTGAATTATCTGAAGCTGTTCATACTACAACATGGACTTCATTCGCAAATTCTGTACAGAGCATAATAGAACTAGACAAAATTGAACCTAATAATTGTGCAAGGTGATGATGAGAGTTGAAAGAGGAGCAGGGTTTGAGAAGTTGAAGTTCAGGAAGCAAAGCACAGTTAGAGTGGAATTTTTAGACTCAGATGCCTATCTCTTTTAGTGATTAAACATGCCAATAATTGTTTTTTTTTATTAAGTAAAAACAAAGAATTTGATTCCTGGACCGCTTTGGACTATGTCAAAGAGGCACTGTAAATAAATTCTTATGAAGTCTCTTACGTTTTGATTGATTAGGTACGTCATGACACAGTCCAAAGTGGCCTGCGAACCAAATTCTTTGACTGTGCCTTATGCATGTAAGACCTCAACTTATAATTTTCATACTTATGCGACATACATTTTTGCCTGCGACCTTGTCTGTGTAGAATTGGTTCATCGCGTTTCATCGGGAACTGCCTAATTATCCAGGATAAAAAGTAGGCTATGTCCACTGGGACTCAAACTATCCCTTTGCCAAAGTGCACCAGTTTATAAAAGAGATAACCATACTTTCGCATTTATAGTATACGAGCTGTTGCCGCGACTCCATCCGCGCAGAAAAATAAAACAGTCTATGATACTCAGGGATAATGTAGCATTCTAATGGTGAAAAATGTATGATTCCGTTCCAGTAGTTTTTGAGTTTATTCGTTATAAACATACAAAAATACAAATCTTTCCTCTTTATAATATAAGTGTAGAAGCAAGGATCCAGTATGCATACACATACCTCCATAGATAGAGGTAGGGAAATATAAAACGCCGCGCATAGTACATAATAATTAGAGCTATACTTAAGTATCAAAACATGTTGTGTGACTAAAAATCTCACCCTGTCACCTCATTGCATAGTTATCTTGTGACGACTCTAATAGCTTATTAATCAGGTTTCGGGCAAAAATTGAATCATGTTACCCAATACCAGATCCTGGCTAAAAACACTTTAAAAGAAGGGCCGCGGATACTATGGATGTTGATATAACCTTTTTTGTGTGAGATTTTAATTCAGTATTTTATTACTTACACATTTAAGCAACTAATAGGAAAAATATTTATAATAATTATGTATGGAAACGATCAATATACGGAAACAGTTTCGTTTAATTTTGGTCTATTATTTCGGCAGAGAGGAAAGTTTGTGTAAGACAGAATGAATATGTAGTCTGTGAGCACTTAGAAGGTGCTTCGTGTTTGATCTTGTCTCTCGCTCCCATACTTACGCTCTTATTAAGAGCGAGTGAGAGAGAAGTACATACCCGAATTACCTTCTAAGAGCTATCGCGCTTTACTACGTAAGTTTATCGATTCCATGGCCTGGGAAAGGTTGATAATTTTGTTTGTCTATGGTAAGTGTGACATCATCATAAATTATAATGAATTATGCGACAACCTTTATATCCATCGACAAAATGTTTTGCATTCGGACTGTTGGCTACTGCCACAAATACCATGCGGATCAATACGGAGGGCAATATCGTTCAATCCATGTCTATCCGAACATTTAGAAGTCTATGAATTCATGGCTGTCGTTAGGTGTCATTGTTAAATTATGTTATTTTCAGATATTCAAGTCGTAATTATTTTTGCTATAAACCAGTATATGGGCCACTTTAGAGCAGAAAACATTGTTAAATGGTTAGATCTCGACAAGACGGACGGTATGATCACTCTTGGCAAAGCATGAACAAGAGATCTAGTGAATTCACGTTTAAAACCAGCTAGTGTTCAAATTTCAAAAATGAAATTTAAAATTTATCATTATTTTTAAAAATGTTAACTTGATTTTTGTTTACATGGGGCGAACTGTTTGTTTACATACCATGTAAACAACGTAGGTATGATCTCAGGTCATTTACCTTCAACTTGGAATTCTGACGTTTTATAGTATCAACGTCAAAATTTCAAGGTCAAGATATCGGCTGCGATACATCAAGTAACAAAATGAATATAATTAAACCCTTTTTTTTACATTAACAGAAACGAAAATGAGCCATACCCCGTGCACAGAATCATGCGAACTATTACGGCGCCAAATATCTCCAAAGGTTTTCCAGACACCCTGTATACAGGGTGTTAGGTAATGAGTGGATAATCCTTGAACTACGGATAGAGGGCACTTAGGAGGTTATGAAAAAGCTAAAATAGGTACAGGACGGATGGATGGACGGATTGTCCACTCATTACCTAACACCCTGTATATCATTGATCTGAGTTATCTATAATTAAACATCGGTATCAGCGTTCAGTTTTCATGGCACCCGGTAAGGGCAGCAAAAAAAGAAATACGGTTGAATATTTAATGAATAATAACTTTTATATTGTGTTATTTTTTAAAAAATAATTATGCAGCAGCTAACTGTATCTATATTTATGCTGTACTTATGCTTAAAGAGGTTTATATTCTAAATAATTTCATAAAACCTTAATACTTATTTTGCATTCGAAAAAGAATATATGCCAAATAGGTAACGAAAGTCAATTTAATTGTCACACCAAATAAATATTAGTCAGTGTGGGAAGGTAATGAAGTCATGTGTACAAAATTTACATGTACACAATTATTTTTTACGTCAAATTTCAAATATAGAATGTCGAACGGTCTATACAGATGTGTTATAACTACATGCAAGAGGTCATTTACTTAAGTTTTTTACCTATATATTATAAGAGATTTCAAAGGTTAACAGCAAAATCTATGGAACAAATTTTAGTAATTTATTAAACCTTTAATACGTTTTTAGCGTCTTTCTTTTTGTTTATAAAAAATATAAGTTCAAAATATTAGATGTATTTGTTTGTATTTGTTTTTCTGCAAACCGTAGAAGTACGGCGAAGGCCATGAAAGTTGAACGTTGATACCGATGTTTATCTATAATAAATGTTGACGCCGTGTTTTGAACTTCTTGGAATACCTCATCACCATACATCGGGGTTTTCGGTGCGTGAATGTTTGACATTAGCCAAAGAGTAGGTATTGACTTAAAAAACAGAATATGCCTACTCTAGCAGGTTTCTACCTAATGAATAATTCATTGAAAAAATAAGTATTTCATAAATGAAATGGACAGTCATTATCAACCTCTTCAGTTAAGTCCCAGCTCATTTATATGCAAATAGGTAGCTATCGGACGCGTAAAGATTGATATATGACATTTATGTGCACGTAATTACAACTGCCGACGGAAAAATATTAATAGTTTATTCTGAAAATCGTGTCAACTACTAAATTTACTGCAGGTAATTAATTAAAGTTATTTTTATTATTATCTCATAGCCTAGGTAGTAAAGCTATAGGACCTACTACTCGAGTTAAAATATCATTGTATCATAGTGTGTATACAATTCGCAGAGAGGTAGTTATCCATTAGGCATTATATATATTTTCTCAGATTTACCTATCTGTTTATCTCTACTCTATCTTAAATCATTCCCGCACCGAAAACCCCGATGTATGCTCATCACACAAATTATTAACATTTATCACTTATCACACATAACTCGACAGAGAAATGGTTTCATTTATATATTAATTTCATCATAGGACTTACAGTCAATTTTTAAACAAATAATTTTGACATGGCAACAGCTGTCTTCGAACGTAAGTGTCAGCTAGATGTCTAAATGGACAACATTTAAAAAAAAAAGTATTTCTGTTTTTTCGCGTTTATGATAGCTCGTTAAAAATTAGACTACCCGTGTTTCTCGGTTTTTCTTTATTTAACTTAAATTCGTCGTTAATAATTTATTAAAGATATAGTCATTAAAAAGACCTTAAATACAAAGTTAGGAATACTGATGTCGTGATCTTAGCATGATATAAAATAAAAATAAAGTAACTTTAAACAGAAACAGAACTGACTGTCATGTCATGTCACTTGTCAACCATAACAACTGTAACAACATGAATTCGTCGACTTTGGGCAGATTGCGGCTATCCGCTTTTACATATCCGTTAGTCACTTTCATTTTAAATAGCGTATATCAAAACAATAGTATTACGAGAATTGAAAGCGTGTCGTTAGAATCAAATAATCCGTCAGACAGATGAAAAATGGACATGACAGTTGTATATTTTTTTCAATTCCTATGGTAATAAATGGACTAAGGGCACTATAAGTGTATTCCTAACATTCTCAATCCAACTTTTTTTACTGTTTTTCCTAAATATAAAAAAAAAATAATGCATAAAAAAATCCAAAAATATTTTACTGTAATCAGCAGTGTAAAATCTACAAACGGTATTTTTATTTTACTACCTTAGCACATATGAATTGTTGTCAATTATTCTTATAAAATAAAATATTGGAAAGGTTTTATATGTTTTATGTAAAACCACAAAAGGGGTTGATATAAAGACTGTATCGATAAGTATAAGGACAGGGGAACATAAAATAACTTGGTTTATTTATTATAATAAAAAATCTATCAAGACTAGTTTTCGAAAACTTTCTAACAAAAATGAACAAACAGCATAACATTAATATTACGTCTAGCTTTTAATTAATCTTATGCGTCCTCGAACGCTTCCCATCAGGTTCCAGACTACCTCGTGAGCCACCATTTTTAAATCTTTGGTCTAATGCTTTTTGACATTTTGAGTGGAGTCTGATGTCGTGTCCTTAATTTTAGCTTCATTATATCAATACTGTTCGATGCGGCGGACTTCGGGACATTTGGTGATTTTACTTTGTAATTAATTACCCTACGAACTGCATGGAAAAAGTTTTCTTTGATATGTGGGTGTTCTAGTACTCTAACCTTTGTTGGTCTCAAAGAGTATTTAAATCCTTGATAGAAATGGGACCGATTGGCATTAAAAAAGTTAATCAAATCTGTCGATTTTCTCGTTGACTGTACATTTTATCCAAAATCTGTGAATGTCGATTATCATCACTTAAAGTTAGTAAAGGTCTCCTAAGAGCATTTCCGCGTAGCAGCAAGGGATCTAGTAGCTGCCCTTACTGCCCCATCTCAGCTTTCCACCCAGTGTAGCAGTTTGAACGTGACATTAAATAGACAACGTACTAAAGTGTATACATATTTATGAACTCCACTGTACAAGAAGATGCTCGTCTTAAAAAGAAACAGTTATCTGCATTAGTTGGCGTAACAGATAGGTACTACTAGGTATTTTGAGGATCCAACGCGATCTTCTTGACATGACGAGTGCAAAGTGAGTCCCGAGAATGCTTGAACCGCTGCAGATGCACCGGTACACAAGAGCGTTGTCACGACCGCTGCTAATCACAGGAGTGGTTTCAAATCGCTGGTCCACCCGCCCTATAGCCCGGACCTGGCTCCCAGCGATTATTTATTTCCAAATTTAAAAAAAGCACTAGTAGGGAAAAAAAATCGTGACGATAAAGAAGTGAAGAAGGCAATTCCGATTCATTTTTTTTAATACAAAGAAGATTTTTTGTATTCGTTTAGAGAAATGAATTTCTAAATCTAAAACTGTACCGAAATTAAAGATAATTATATTAAACAAGAAAAATATTTATTCCGTTTTATTGAATAGATAAACATTTCACTCTGCGAATTCTTGGACCTCCCCTCGTGAGTATCCGTGTTCATTGTCCAACGGCGCTCAGACGGTCGAACGAGTGAAAGAGTGTACGCGCCATACCAGCGAGTTTAAGTAGTCCCGTCAGAGCGCACAATGTGTTATTTTAGCGCGTACATTCTCAATTAGGCAGCCTTATACGTTCGATCATATCGACAGAAGCAGCAGGGCCTTAACGAGAATGCACGCGCTAAAATGTGTTTTGTGCGCTGATGGGACTACTTAAACTAGCCGGTGTGGCGCGTTCACTCGTTCGACCGTCCAAGCCCCGTTTTAATTTAATTACGTTATCGAATATTGTAAGGTAATGAGATCCAAATTTGGAACATCTTCCAAAATTAACAGCTGTCATCGCTGTCACCTACTACCACTAATGCTGGTCATTGCCTACGGGTTTTGAACGCATAATAGAGGACTTATGATATGTGTGTAGGTAAAAGTAAGGTACATTCCAGGGTAATAAAGTAATAAATAATTATGTTTAAAACGAACACACATAAAATCATTACAAATGTAAGGTTTAAGTTAAAATTTATGACTAGGAGAGCAACATGACGGGGTCTCTACGTCATAAGTAAATTGGAAAACAGGTCCTTCCAAGCGTGAACAGACCGGACCCCACACACGGCACCCGTTCACGAGTATGACGCGTATCTCATCCATCGCCTCCCTCAACCATGTGTTTGTGAAGGTGGCGACCCGATCAACGACGCCGCCGTACGCTAACACCTTTAAGTGAGCATGACATGCTCATGCTGCCGGACAAAGATAACAATAAAAAGTATCTGTCCGGTGAGAAACATAATATGTTCTCATTTCTGAAGTGTCTTGTGAAAGGCCCGGGTATAGAGTTGAATATTGTGTTATTTCATAAATATATGTTGCTGTTGGGGTTTTGGATGCTTATGAGCAGATATGCGATTATTCAATAAAATAACTCGTAGCCAATACGCAATGAGCAAATTATAGATTTTATTGTCATTTATAAGTTGATTTTAGCGACACTTTACTTTTAGTTTTAATGTAAATTGTCAGGCTATAAATGATAATCTATAAAGGAATAAATTTAATTATCTATTAAGCGCAATAATATTCGTCGCATATGGTTGTTTATTCAGAGTAAAAGGTAATTTTTTTCGGCTTACTTCTCGTTATGTTAAATTTAAGAAACGATGATTAATGGTTTATGAAGTGGAGATACTTGTTTTGAGGGACGTTGGTTGAGAGTAATGGCGGGTCGCGAGGCGACTCGGGCACGGGGCGCGCCGCGCGCTGCATCTCGTGCGGTTGCAGTCTCTATTGTAGCACCATGGGATTCAGCTCACGGCGGCTCCACTAACACCAGGCTCATCTACCTCAGTAACAACCCTCTAATTTATAACTTCGCTAAACCATAACTACCTCCAAAATCTTGATGGTCATTATCAAGTGCTGATCTCTGTAGTGATTCCAGCGAGTGTTGATTTTGCATCCCTCGTGCGCTCAGGATTCTAACCTAGAATCACTCGCTACATTCGTAATTCAATTATGGAATCCTTCGCTTACTTGGGATCCTAAATCACCACTGGCAGCAAAAAACTTTTGTTGCACAATGATTAATTTGCAGACTAAAGGGCGCAGCATACGTAATGTGATCAGGACGTGGACGGGACGGGGACGGGACGTGGTTGCATACATTTTTGGTTTTTGTTGTCCCGTATGTGCAATCGTTACGTATATGCACATTCCGATACTTTTTCTATGAAACGATATTGTCGTCTCGTCCCGTCCCCGTCCCGTCCGTTTAAAATCACGTTACATATGCAGCGCCCTTAAGTGAGAATGTACTCTTGGGTTGTTTTTGTTGAATTTTAGTATGTCTATATTTATACATAGGTCGAGAGCCCATCGGTTCCTGACTAAGGGCTCTAACTATTCGACTCGGGCCAAACCTAATTGCTTTTGACATACTCGTAGTATCGTATTGACGTATGTTACGACAGCTCTTATTTATTTGACAGTAATCGCGGCAGACTTAAGAACAATATAATAGCAATACGTGTACAAACAAAGTAATAGAGCAAGGCGCTGTTTATTCCATGTAAATGGGGCATTATACCAACTACAATAATAAAAAGTTGTTAAAATGGATAGTTATCATTAACTTGTAATTTGATGTCACGTTTCAGAAGCACTGGAACTGGAACCTTTCCTAGCATTGGAGCCGCCGATGTCTGCGACTGACTATGGGTTTTGCCTCGACCACGACGAGGGGCTGGCCGAGTTGTTCGACTTTGATCTAAAGCTGCCGGAGTGACTGGCAGCCAGAAGGACTGGGCGCGGTCGGCGCTCATTGCTGAATATACGCAAACCTGGCCTGAATCCACTAACCTAGTACATTGAACAATGTCAGAAATGATAGGCCAGAAAAAGACTTTTATTACGTATCTACCAGTGATATATGCACGGCTGCCTTTCGGTTTATGCACCGTTAAAATAAATAATGAAACTTGATTTAAGATTGAACTTGCGGTGTTAAAGGTGTATTGAAAAAACCTTACAGATGACGTTAGGCTAAATTTCCTACAATTGTTTACTATAACTGTGTTGTAATTAAGTTGTTATGGTAAGTTAATATTTTTGAAATTACTATTTAATTTCAATTATTGTTTAAAACCGTATGGAATATTTGTCATGTATGCGTAAAGTACTTTCACTTCGGCTATAAAATATTGTTATTTCTAACGCGCCTTGAGGACGCGTAAATTGAAGTAGATTATATGAATGCAACTGATTTATGAATAGTGGGGTAGGATGATTGTACAGTAATTTCATAGTGTATCCCAGAAGTCAACGTTAATAGCAGAAAGCCTCGATTAGAAAAAACAATATAAATTTAATGATGTCATTATAATAAAATAATTAATTCCCCAAAATGTTGCCTGCTTTAGTACCAAATCACTGTAATTCTCTTGGATCCCTCAATAATAATATTGATTCATAGTTTTGGGTAGTTTCACCCTCTGGCCTTTGTAATATAGTTTACTACGAAAGTAAATAGAGGGATAATTATAATACCATGAATAGTTCAAGATATACGAGGGGTGCCTTTTAAGTTCTGTCGTTTGAAAAAACTAAAGACAATTTAAGTGTTAAATGATATTTATTGTTTTTCAAAGTAATCACCGTGATATGTAATACACTTTTTCATTCGATCGAACCAGTTTTCGAAACACTTATTCCATTCCGAAGTCGGGGTCTCCAAAATGGCCGTTTTGTATGCCTCAACCGCTTCTTCAGGCGTCCGGTACCGTTGACCACGAAGTGGTTGCTTGATTTTTGGAAAAGTGAAGAAGTCATTAGGGCTTAAGTCTGGACTGTACGGCGGGTGATCCAAATTTTCGACGTTTTGTTCTTTTAAAAACGCAATTGTCTGCCGGGCGGTGTGCGAGCTAGCATTATCGTGGTGCAGTACTATACGACGTCTTGGGTTATTTTTTCGGAACACGCCGATAACTTCTGGTAAACAAACAGTGGTATACCAGTCAGCATTAACTGTTTTACGATCTTCGAGCACGATGGTCGCAACGTGGCCACTTTTCGCTACAAACGTGGCGACCATTTTTTTCGAAGGGCTCCGTGAGCGTATTACTTTGGTCGGTTTTGGCTCATCTTGAAACACCCAAACAGTCGACTGCTGTTTAGAATCCGGATCGTAGGCATATATCCAAGATTCGTCACCAGTGATAATGTCATAAACGTGTTTAGAGTCTCCTCGGTTGAATTGCCGCAGAGTTTTGCGGCACCATCTAACGCGAGCCGTTTTTTGGTCTTCACTAAGTAAATGTGGTATCCAGCGTGAGATCAATTTTTTTACACCTAAGTGATCATGCAATATATTTTGAACACTGGTCCCTGAAATGCTTAATGAAGCTTCTATCTCGCGGTATGTCGCATGGCGATCTTCGACGATCAGTTGCCGTACAGCATCAATGTTTTCCTGGGTTTCAGCTGTTTTTGGTCGGCCTTCACGATACCTATCACTAAGACTAGAGCAACCACGTTGAAATTCCAAATACCAACGTTCCACAGTCCGGATGCATGGTGCTTCATTTTTAAAAACCGTAGTCAGCTCTTCAAAGCACTGAACACGCGTTAAACCCCTTTTAAAGTTGTAAAATATTATCGCACGTAAATTTTCCTTCGAAATTTCCATTTTCACAACCGACTTGTCAACTTTGAACCGACGCTGTACTAAAACGAATCGGCCGATCTCGAGACATTATTTTGTCTTTGAATTCTAAATTCAAATATTTTAAGATGATACTAGTTTTTTTTTTAATAATCACGGGAGATTTGCAAACGACAGAACTTAAAAGGCAGCCCTCGTAGGTACATTCGAAAACTATAAAAATAAAGGACATCGACTGTGGTAGACGGAAAGACATTAGCGGCCTTTACACGGCACAGTTTGGACCGCGGGAAACGCCACGCGCCATTCTATGCGCCAGTCCGAACCGTAGGTTTTTTACTATTTTACTATTACAGTTGCATTTACACGTAAGGTTCGGCGCGAAGATTGGAATGGCGCGTGGCGTTTCCCGCGGTCCGAACTCTACGTGTGCAGGCCGCTATTGAGTGGGCTTATAAGAGTTCCGTTTAAAATTAACAACCCGTTTCTACTCCACCGCTACCTTGGTCCAGTAAGCTTCTTAAATCAACATACGTAGCTTCGACTGCGTAATTTTTATACATTACCTACTGATTAATAACCTATTAAATTTTAAAGGATTCGTGTGTCATCGGCATTGTATAGACAGGGCAAGTCGAAGCATAATATGGTAAAATAAGATGCAGTGCCATATTTAGGCTTTTTTTTGTATGACATGATTCTATTCTGTACACGTATAAATTACTAATCATTAGGCAAGTGAAGTATTTCACCATCGTACAATAATATTCTTTGCCTAGATTATCTTCCGAAAAGCAGTGGTCACGAGATTGGACAGTGGATACGTACTACATCATATCCGGCGGCCAATAATTTCCAAACTGTGAAATTGGGGTAATTTTTAAATGTTTGCTTGAAGAGTAGGTAAGTATAAAACTATACTTAATAGAAAAAAAATCCTTGGGGACAAGTTTACACAAAGGATGTTCATCCTTGAATTAACATGAGACCGAACAGAAGTAACATGAGACCGAATGATCAAGACCTCAAAATTATATATTAATAAACTCGCTATTAGAATAGTACGACTTCATGTGCTCCCGTGGTAGACGTAAGAGGCGACTAAGGGAATTTAAGCTTGTAGTATTGTTAGGCGATGGGCTTGCAACAGTTGCAACCTGTCAATAATATACACTGGTACATCTTAGCCTATTTAAGCAACATATGGTTACAGAATTACCTAACAACAAGTTTTTAGAGTTATTGGTAATGCTGCAGCTCTGCCTACCCCACTCTGGGAATGAAGGTATGTAGGTATGTGTATAAACTCGCTATTCTATTTATCCGCTTTGTTCTCATTAACTACACGTAGGTAGTTAGATTTAGATGCGCTTTTGACCATCATTTAGAAAATGTTTTCCCATTGGTTTTATTGTAAACTAGCGACCCGCCCTCGCTTCGCTTCGGTTAATATAAGTAAAAATAATCCAAATTCATCTGGAATAATATACTTTTTAAATTATAGATACGTGCATATGCATAGAGATTTTATTTTATGACGATTTTAGAAAGACGTCCTGTCTAAAACTTTTTGCGAAATTGAGTTTTTGATGCCGTTAGATTTTAAATTCAATTCAAATCATGACTGCCAGTTATCACAGTATCTGTATACAAAGTTTACAGTGGACTTTTCATTGCACAATACAAACAAATCTTGCCTGGAAGTGAAGCGCGAAAGGGCTACATACGTCCATAGGATAAACACTCAACGCTCAGGTCTAGGCCCGCAACTTTGAATGTTTGACCCGGTTGTGACTTGTAAATTGTCATTAAAAACGATAATTTTACGGGATATTGCAGTCGTTTAAACTGTAAAGATAGATCCGTTGGTATTTATGGAATCCGGGGAATTAAAACGACTTTTCCAGCCGCACATGCGGTCAGTATTTTGCACTCTATTATGAACGTTTTTAAAGATGTAATTTTTGTGGATTAAGGTTCCGTAGTAAAATAATATGACACCCTTCTTTCAAAACCAATTTATGTGGGGCGATCCAGAAGGTTGCAAGGAATTGAAAAATTCCGTTGGGAAATGGACAGCATCTTCCAGGTCGAGCACAGTGACTACAGAGTAGTATGTTTGTGTCGGTGCATTGATCTTCGATAGAATTAAGCCATACCTACTTGACTATTAGTTGGTGATAAAATAGCTCTTTCCTTAACCCAGGTACAGTCTTAGAATTAATATTATTAATTTCCGAATAAACGATGTCGACTAATTGTTTTACTAAAAACGCAAAGGTTTTCATTTTGAAGATTAATGCTCCTATTATGTTGGGGCATCTGTCCATTTCCTATTTTGAGCAACATCTCTGCAAAGAGCCGGTTTTCAACGTGCAGACAACGAAACTTTCATATTTGTTCTGAGTTCTAATCTATGTTGCGCGTAATTTTGAATCTGCCATATCTTCTAAAGTATTAATTTAAATAATATAGTGTACCGGACAATATTACCTGATCTACATTAAATGCCCAAGGTAACCATCGTATTTATCTGGATAAGGTTAAATACTGAATCGGACAGAATAGCTTCGCTAATAAACTAATATTTTTAAATAAAATTATAAACATAAAAATGGTTACTGTGCAGCTGTGAGTCAATCTAGGAGATAGACATTCATATTTTATGCCATCGCGGACTTTTCTCTAGGTTTTTTAAAGAACTACAATTCTTCAGTACATTATTTTGACACATGTCTTATGGTTTAGCCAGCGTAAGCTATGTAAGGGCCCGAAACCGATTGAGTTTTCTCAACTATATTAAAACTTAATTAGAATGAAAAGTACATATTAAATATAAACCATCTAGAATAAATTCTCTAAATGACAGTGAAAACCGTATCATAATCCGTTGCGTCGTTTAGGAGACAGCGGAGAAATGCAGACAGGCGCGAAGCGACTTTAATTTATACTATTTAGAGAAGAGATTAGAGAAGAGATGCATGGTTTCGGTTAAGTTTATTAAATGTTTAGATACTTAAGTAATAGATTTCTCATCATCATATACACTCTTGAAAGTGAAAAGAAAGAAGTGGGCTCTGCCTACCTATCTGTGAAACAGGCGTGATTTAATGTAGGTACCTATGTAATGTATGTACATACACTCTTTGATGCTTGGAGGGCTCAGACAAGATGCATTGCGCTAACTAACGATTCTATTCGATTCGTTTTTAAACCAATCGCGTCACTGGTAGACCACGTGACTTTTCGTATCACGTCATCTTCCAGTGACGCGATTTGTTGAAACGTTAGTTAGAGTAGTGCATCTTGTCTGAGCCCTCTGCTAAGGAATATAGGCGTGATGTCACACTCATTTACACAAGATATACAGGAACAATGGGTCTATATTGTCTGCCATAATTATTTTAGTCATTGCTTTTGCAAAGCACATTTGCTTTAGGTCATAATCATCGCAAGTCATAACGTATTTTTTAAAGAAACTTTTACTTTTTCAGGATTTTTATAAATCAAACCTAACCTAACATAGCCTTGTCTACACGTTAGAATTTTCAGAACTTCTGAAAAGTTTGTAGTTTCAGCCATATAAAAAATTATGACTATCAATAATTATGTCAACAATGACATTATAACCAATAAAATTAAGGGAAACAAAGGGCTTCCAGGAACCATTAGCCAAATTTTACGTGTCTATCTATTCTCTGTTGTAGTTAAACCAATTAAAGTCACTTAGAGGGCTGTTTCTTAAATTTCAATTTTGATAATTATTACACTCATGATAACTTTTGAATGGGATGTCCGATTTGAATAATAGAAAAAGTAATTTACAGGTACTGGTATAGTCTTGAAAAGGAAGTGATTTATTTGGATAAGGATTAATACCAAGGTAAGAATAATGGGACCTAGATAGTACCGGGGCGTTACTATTGCATATTTTAACATGAAAAAGTAGTTATTGTGACATAACTATAATAGTTAGACATATAGTATCACGGACTTTTTTTTAGATATTGATGTTTTCTATAAAACTGTAGTACATCACTTTGCTCTATTGTCAATAGTTTCCGCAGCGTACGCGATATAAGGAATTTTTTTGGTATATTTTTCACACCTTGGGTAACATTATCGAAGTTTTCATACGGATCCCTAACTTTTTTGAAAATATTTTATAGCCTATGTTCATCAGGGATAATGTAGAATTCTAATGGTGAAAGAATATTCCAAATCGGTCTAGTAGTTTCGCAGCCTATTCATTTCAAACAAACAAATAATCTAATATTTTTAATATCAGTGTAGATATCACCCGGAAAAGGTCAAGACGGGTCGCTAATAGTACTTAATTACAAATTTGCCCTAATCCCAAACTAAGCTCTAGGCTTGTACTATGGCACAGACCACTTACCCTCTAGTCCCCGCTAGGCCCCGGACAATTTTGTCTAGTATCTCATTAAGCCAAAATGGCGGGACGCGGGGGGCGACAAGTGCACCGTGATTGGCTAGTTCAAAGTCAACGAATAATCACGTGTGCGCGTCGTGGTACGCGCCTTTATGGGTAGTGACGGGACACGCTCGAAGGAAAGATACCAAAGAATGTAAGTGTTCATGTTTTTAATTAGAATCAAGAAAAATACGAGTAATGGGTTTTTATTCGAAGATTCAAATACTAAAAATAAATCTACTTGTCGAGTCATACTTATTATGTTTAAATAAACTTATTTCTCAAAGAAACACATTACTCTCACATTCCTTCAGGAGCAAAATGCACAAAATGCAAAATGTACACTACGCGCAAAATGTAACTAATAGCAAAATGTACAATTCGCACAATGTACCCAAAGCATATTGTGAAATACGCGGAACGTCCACGAAGCAAAAAGTACATTCGCAAAATGTACATATCGGAAAATGTACACTACTCGCAAAATGCACATTACGCGAAACGTGCAGTACGCAATTAGCCGCACACGCAAAATGTACAAAAAGCGAGGATTGCGTGAAATATTATTTTCCATTAGTTAAGTCCGAATAATGACTCATTCTCAGAGGTCGGAAGAGGTAGTGCTTATTAACCTAAACTTGATGCATCTTCATTCAGTAATTTATTCCCACCTCACTCACGCATGAATGAACATGCGTCAAGTTTAGGTTAATAAGCACTACCTATTCCGACCTCTGCTCATTCTTAATAAGGACTCATTCCTTATTGTCTATATGAATTAATACTGGCACTTGAGAATATTACAATGCCAATGTCAAGATTAAATTCCGTAAATAAAAGCATTCTAAGATAAAATGTTTTAATTAAGGGAACGACCTGGTTACTAGTTGGTGATCTATAACATCAGACTAGGTTACGCACAAGTGCCATAATTCAGGGAAAAGGATCCAACCCACACATGTATAGGTAATATTTGGGTTTGGAACCTTCTGTCAAAAGCAAAAGTCACACATTTCAATTGTGATGTCTCGTGGATTGATTTTCAGTTTTTGTACATTTTGCGTGTGCGGCTAATTGCATACTGCACGTTTCGCGTAATGTGCATTTTGCGAGTAGTGTACATTTTCCGATATGTACATTTTGCGAATGTACTTTTTGCTTCGCGGACGTTCCGCGTATTTCACAATATGCTTTGGGTACATTGTGCGAATTGTACATTTTGCTATTAGTTACATTTTGCGTGTAGTGTACATTTTGCGTTTTGTGCATTTTGCTCCTGAGGGCTCACATTAAGTACGTGAGTTGCAATATGTTTGATGTTTTTTTTATATTTCTAGTGCAGTCAAGGGCATTAATATCTATATCTATCTATACGGACCTTATAGCCAGTGGCATAAAGGAGTATAGATATTTTTGACGTCATGGGAACGTATATACAGGGTGTCTGAAAAACCTTTGGAGAAATTTTAACAGTAGATAGGGTGGATGATTTGGATCATCCCTATATTGGTAACTTTTTTTAAAGTTAATATTTGACTGAGTTACAGGCTAATTTATCATCGCCTTTCCTGACGATGCTCTCAGTGTGCCCCATCTTAACTACTTCATTCATAACATGTGTCACAACGTAATGTAAATAAACAAGTTGTTCCCTATCAACAATGTTTCTAATCATGGTCAAAAGCTCAATGGTGTTTAGAACACAGACACATTATTCTGTAATGTGAATGAAAAGACGGTCTCTGATAAAAGCTATTGTGTGAAATAATTTAAAAATTAAACTTACGATTACGATTATTACTCACACTCTTCTCACACTCACTCAGCTAAAATAGCACTTGTACTCGTACATTAGACTTATTTTACGAGATCATGAATCATGGATTTATTTTATTGATTTGCACTACTATCAAGGAGTAATACGAATAAAAAACACAATAATTAAAACGAATCATTAAGTTGTGATTGTGCTTTGACAGTTTGACATAGTATTTTTTTAAATCTTTTACTATTGAAAACTCTTTATGAAAAGAGGTTTCTTTTGTAAAAATAAAATCGTTCCTACACGTTATGTTTAATCAGAATTACATTTAAAGCTGGCATCATACACGTTGTTGAAAGAGTTTCGTATCCTAGAAGAATGAGAACCGTGTGAGCTCAAAACGACAAGTGACTTTTTTACGTCCTATGCGAACACCTCTGGTTCCTAGGCGTTGAACATGCGAGATCGCCCCGCTAACGCAACGCCTTTCTGCACGTCCGTGCGAACGTAGCCTTATTGAATGCTCTAAGTCCGGAATATGGAATGAACATGTATCTGTTATGTAAGTACCTACTACGTACGTATATCGATTCCATGATTCCATGGCCTGGGAAAGGCCGGTCTTTTTTTTTCTCTATGACAAGTGCGATCATACAAATTTAATCAATTATGCGACGGCCTTTATATTCGGACTGTTAGCTATACCGCGCGACGAATACCATGCAGATCAATATGGACAGCAATAACCGGATCGTTCATTTCATGTCCATCCGAACTTTCAGCAGTCTATGAAAGTAGCCATTTATCAAAGAATTGAACTTGTTCTAGGATACGAAAATATTTCAACAACGTGTATGATGCCAGCTTTAAAATTTATGGTTGTCATTAGATGTCAGGTAAATTAAATTTCAGATTTTCTAGTCTGAATAAATAATAATAATAGTCTGAATTAATTTTGCTGTAAAACAATAAATGGGCTATTTTAGAGCAGAAAAAATGTGAATGTTTAGATCTCGACATTAATATGAAACAGACGATACGATCAGAGCTCGGCAGAGCGTGTTCCAACAGATCTAGTGAACATTACAAAACCCGCTAAATAATTGTAAAAACGAAAATACAGTGAGTTGCATTAAAATTAATCTTTTTTTTTTGTAATTTGATTTTTGTTTACATGGGGCGAAATGTTTACATGAAGCGAACTGTTTACATACCATGTAAACAACGTATGGTCTCAGGTCATTGACCTCGAACTTAGACTTTTGACGTTAGTTACTACGAACGTTTGGATTAGTATAGCATCAACATCAAAATGTCAAGGTCAAGATATCGGCTGCGATACATCAAGTAACACAATGAATATAATTAAATCTTCTTTTTTTTTTACATTAACAGAAACAAAAATGAACCATACCCCCGTGATCAGAATCGTGCGAACTATTACCGCGCCAAATATCTCCAAAGGTTTTCCAGACACCCTGTATATATATATATATATTTATGCCCTTGACTGTACACCTATAACTGCAGTCGTAGCGCATAACTGAGATCGGTTCCTGCGACAGTGGAGCGAGAAGGGATACGTCATGTGACGTGACAGAACTGTCTCGTTATACGCGTGATAAATAGTAACGTATCTCTTATGATATTTACAAGGTGTGTACCTAAATTGAAGGGGTATAATTGCGTATGACAATATAAACCTACAAAATGAGTTACAATATGATTTAATATAAATTATTTGTCGTACGCTTTTTACCTTAGCAACGGTTTTATGGGCATTAATGTCATATTTACGCTCAGTAGAATTGGGATTTGATTTTCTTCCCTTAAAATATTCGTACACTTTATAAATAGCTTGTTTAGTTTGAGCCTAATCGCAGGACTCATCTTCGATGTTTTGTTCGAAGCGGCCAGTACAAATAACACGTGTTGACGACAGCGATGCCGACGCCCGACTGAAGTGTCGCATAAAAACGATTGCTTCCGCATAACTCCGCTACCGCGGGAACCGCAGTTGAGCCTTAGGCGGCTGCTACACGCTCGATACGTATCACGATATTTAACGTGATATTTATCTAGTAATATTTTGGTATACTACACATACGATACGAATCGCGTCAGTACGACGGTAAATTTCATGGAGTACATTCGTACGTTTCGTATTACGATGCAAATATCACGATAAATATCGATCGTGTAGCATTGGCCCTAGACGTATACTTTAACGCGTGCAACCCTTATTGTGAATCCACCTTTAAACATTATTGTTACCATAGAATATTTTTCTTATCCGTGACCATAGACTGGCGACTAGCGATTGTGTCGTTTTAATGTCAAAGAATAACACATCCTGACAATTTTCTTGCAATAGTTTGATTTTATTTATCGAGATTACGCGATAATCCAAATTTTGCCGCTATAAGTGACCGACTCAGAATCGTTTTTTTTATTATGCTTAACAATTTGAGGCACATTTTTATTGGGTCTACCGAAATTATTAATATAAATAGAAACAAAGGACACCGCACGGAAAGTATGGAAAAAAAACTTCGGTGAATTTTGATAAAAAAAATATATTTTACGTGTCTTGGTCAATATATAAAAATACTTGGTGGGCAATAAAGTCCTACGACTAGTTTTTGAGAAAAATTTTTTTAGTAAAAAATCATATTGATCTGGTCCCATATAGAAAAATGTATGAAAGAAAAAAAAAGTGGCCAGTTTTGAACAATAAAAATATATGTTTTAGGGACCATTTAATTAATCAACATCATCAAAAAAACTTATATGAAAAAGTGTTTAGTTTTTACGTTTCATAAAAATAATTAAAATTGGTCTGCATTTTTTATTGTTTTTATATAATAGTCATATTTCCGTTTTCTGCGATAGTTAAATTAACTAAAGAGATACTTTGTGCATATTTTTTATTTACATAAGTTTGGCGTCACAGCCCCCTATTCTTCAGTATTTAGATTAGAAATTAATTTTAACGAAAAATACTTGGTTTTTCATGTATTTTTTTAAATTAATCGGTGAAAAGTTATGAACTTTAAATATTTCATAACTTGTTTTATTGTTAACATAAATGATTCAATGACCAAGACACGTAACATTTTTTTTTTATCAAAATAAACGGAGGTTTTTTTTTCCATACTTTCCGTGCGGTGTCCTTTGAACATTTGTGGTTTCATTATTGTTCATAAGTAATATACATTTGATTGCAACTAATGACATAATTTATTTCAAAAATAAAAGTTTGGTCTGTACGCAATGTTACCATAGTAAATTTCATTATAGTTAGGTATATGGGTATCAAAACCTAGGAAATCAGTGCATTCACATCACTTCAGTGATTGATTAGACAAAGACGGAATTGGCAAAATCAGTATGTGAAAGAAAGAGACGCCACTATGTTTCACTTTTAATTATTAATCTACAGGGTGGTACTCGATAAACTGTACATATTGAAAGGAATGAAATTTTAGGTTAATTTATCGGTAAAAAAAAACATTTTTTGCCACATTTTTTTTTACAGATTTTAAATTTTAAATTACAGCAAAAATTACATTTTGTTTTCATAAAAACACGATTTTTCTCAAAATTTTGTTGATATTTCACTAGGTATTTAAAAAAAATCTAAAACGTTAAAAAAACATTGTAAAATATCTGTTTATTTTTGAGAAAATCGTGTTTTTGTGAAAACAAAATGATATTTGTGCAGTAATTTTCCACAAAAAAAGCAGTTACTCAGTTATTTTTTTTAATTGGTCTAATATTGTTATCAATTATTATAAACCTCACTAATTTCAATACTATGCATTTTGTTTTATCTTTTTTGGGCTATTAGAAGTTACACCGTCACAAGTAAGTGTACTATCCAAACTTTATTAAAAAGTTTGACAACCTATAAAAAAGAAACCAGTGGCTAAAAAATAATAATTGTTTTACCGATAAATTTACCTAAAATTTCATCCCATTCAATATGTACAGTTTATCGAGTACCATCCTGTAGATAGTAATAACAGCTTACCTGTGAAATGAAATTACATCCATTTGGAGGCTAGATATCGTGCTACACTTTTCACACAACTTAACCATACAATACGGCATATTTTTGACACTTTTTCGCAAATTAAATAACCGAATATTGCATGTTGCTATGTCAACAGGAGCCCGCGTACTGTTTGGGGGCTGTTTGGGGGCGTTGCAACCGGTTAGTGTTCTGTGAGCTTAAGTACCTAAGTACCAATTTCATACGATGTTAACCAGTTAACAAAGGATTAGAGCGTTAACAGCTGTTAAAATGAATCTAAGTACTAACATTCGTTAACATTGATTAACCCATTCATTGCCGACGCCTCATATTTTTACTCATCACGCAGTGCCGCCGCCTTCCACGCGACGGTAACATTTAAGTACAGTTGTTTTCTAGCAAAAAAAAAACAAATAACTCGAGGACGTGAAATCGCGTCCTCGGCATTACGATTACACATACATGGGACGTGAATTCGCGTCTTCGGCAATGAATGGGTTTAATTTAACATCGTATGGTGAAATTGGTACTAAGCTTGGCTTACGGGGGCGCCTTTGTATGCGGGGTCTAGAGGGTAAGTGGTCTGTGTACTATGGGTACTAGACAACGATATATTATATATAGAAATATATACTTAAATACATAGAAAACATCCATGACTCGGGAACAAATGTTCGCGCTCATCACAAAAATATCTGCCCTTACCGGGATTTAAACCCAAGACCGCTAGGGTCACTACCAACTAGGCCAACGCGTCGTCACATGAAGAGTGACTAAGTTTCTTGCGGCGCTTCTTATCAAAAGCGGTCTTCTCCCGGGACGCACTGCTGGTAGGTAAACACCCCAACCAGCAAAATGATGTGCTATAAAAGTCGAGAGCACGTTTCTATTTTTGCTTTCAATGTTATAAAAATGCTAAAAATAGTCGAGTAAAAGCGATGTAAACGTTTACTCGACCCGAATTAGGCGCAGTTTATTCAGCCTAAAGTCCTGTAAGAGTGGAGTAAGTGCCGTATAATAAGCAAAAAAGTGCAATAAACGTTGACTAAAACAAAAAAAAAAGATTTGTTCCATTAAAGGGAGAAGTTTACCTTTACTCAGCAAATTCGTTCTATAATAGCAACTGTATTGCTTTTACTCAGCAAATTTGTTCTATAATAGCAACGGAATTGCTTTTGTCAGCCAATTTGTTCTATAATAGCAACGGAATTGCTTTTACTGAACAAATTTGTTCTATAATAGCAACCGAATAGCTTTTACTCAGCAATTTTGTTCTAAAATAGCAACGGAATTGCTTTTACTGAACAAATTTGTTCTTTAATAGCAACCGAATAGCTTTTACTCAGCAAATTTGTTCTATAATAGCAACCGAATTGCTTTGACTCGGCAAATTTGTTCTATATTGGCAGCCTATTGCTATGATTCGATACTAATTCTCTATGACATCAATCATTTGGGGTTGAATCGAATCTGACAGAAGTTCAAGACTGAAAAAAAGTACGTAATGTTCTTTATACCTTACCATAATAGTTCTTCAAATTTAAATATTGTTTACGTAGCGTTAATTATATAGAACAACTTGCGAAAATAATTTTACTGATTAAACCAGAGGTCGTCGTTCAAATTTATTCATGCGCCTTCCCATTCCTTTAATTTAAATTAACTATAAATAATTTATTTAAAATATTTTGAAAGACCAACCATTTTTGCTATCCAATTTCTATTACATCTCATTTATACGACTATAACTCGAATAAAGGTGTTTGTATTACAATTACAGCACATGATGCAGCCAATTTAGACAGATTTTAGGGTTCCATAATTTGTTGTTTTAATTGTTTGTAGAGCATTTTACTTCCTTTTTAACCGACTTCAAAAAAAGGAGGAGTTTCTCAATTCGTCTGTTTTTTTTTGTTTGTTACCTCAGAACTTTCGACCGGGTGAACCGATTTTGATGATTCTTTTTTTATTTGAAAGCTGGTGCTTTCAGTTTGATCCCATTTTTATCAAACTGAAGATCTGATGATGGAGTCCATGACGAATCGACGGAACTCTTCAAAATTTATAGGCGCACCTATAGCGATTTCGGTATTTTTCATTGTAACTCGTGTATTTGCTCTTGGAAAGCATTATTTGGTGAAGTGGAACTGATGATGAAGACCACAGATGGCCACCGGAACTCCTTAATCCATATTAATATTATAAATGTGAAAGTGTGTATGTTTGTCCGTCTTTCACGCTTCAACTACTGAACGGATCGAGATGAAACTTCGCACACATATTGGTTAGGTCCTGGAATAGGACATATGATAGTTTTTATCCCGGAAAATTGGATCGTTCCCAAGGGAGCAGCGATAAACGACTTCTACGCGGACGGAGTCGCGGGCGAAAGCTAGTGGTATATATTCCAAGGGTGGCGACAAGATATTTCGATTAAGATAGTTGAACAACTATGACGAAGCATAATTAGGTTTAAATATATGACTATGACTTTCCCACGGCGTTGCTTGCGGCGAGATTGAAATGTTCTATAGTTTCTTATTAATTGAGAAGTGGGAGAACAACAGCATAATAATTATTATGATCACTAAAAAGTATTAAAAAAAAATGTTTCTGCTTGGCTTGTTTCTGTTAAACATTCAAAATTTCGTCCATCCTCGTTACTATGTGGAAAGTTCGAGTCTACGGAACCACTTACATCGGTACGGTTTTCGCTTGACGATTGACACGTTGATGTTAAATCAGGCTTGATGAAATTTGCAGTTTCTTTCATCTCTTTTCACGTTTCTTTAACTCTTTTACGAAAAGCACCACTTCTTTTAACTTTTTTCCATTTTTTTTATCCATTTTGTCACAATCACAATTAATAATACACCAAGAACTTCTTTGTTAATAAACCAACCCAATATGGACGAATTTGCGTTGTAAATATTTTTTGATGCTTCTTATAGTACTCTAAGATGAGTAAAAGTCGACTAAAAGCAAAAGAAGATAAAAGAAATTTATTCAGTAAGTAGGCCGCACGGGCACTTTTACACGTCAAGAATCTACCAGCGCTTCCCAAGAGAAGACCACTGCCGAGAAGAAACGCCGCAAGAAACTCAGCAGTCAGTCATTTTTTAAACATATTTCTTATTACAATGGTACTACTTAGTCTAGCATTATATAAAGCTATAAATATTAAATTAAATATAATATCAAATAACATGCGTAGTTCAGCAGGAAAACATGCCAATTAAGAATCTTACGGGAGAGATAGAGAAAAAAAAAAGACATACTTATGTGTATATAAGATGGTGCGAGACGACCACATAAAAGTTTCGATATGTTTTCCTACATCAACGGTGTCCCCTAGACAAGATAAAGATTTTGCATTTGAATAAATTATTATTGACTAAGTTTCGGATTTAGGCCATGCATTTTTGTCTGTTAGATAGTCCTCGATCCTATAATACGCTTTAGACATTAACGACCTTTTCAAGTAATTTTTAAGTGCTGGAAAGGGTAACTTTAAAACTTCGTCAGGTAATTTATTATAGAAATGAATGCATTGACCAACAAATGATTTATATACTTTACGGACGCGGAATTTTCGGATAGCGATTTTATTTTTATTTCTGGTATTTAAATTATGTATATCAGAATTTTTGGTGAAAGAATCTAAATTTCTAATAACGTAAATAATATTCTCATAAATAAATTGAGACGCTACAGTCAAGATATTAATTTCTTTAAAAAGTTCTCTTTAAGAGTCACGGGAGTTTAAGTTGTAAATAGAACGAATGGCCCTTTTTTGTAACACAAATATAGTTTGTATGTCAGCTGCCTTACCCCAAACCAGAATACCGTACGACATGACACTATGGAAATAACTATAATAGACTAAGCGAGCTGTCTCAACATTGGTTAGTTGTCTAATTTTCCTAACGGCGTAAGCTGCCGAACTTAGTTTACCTGCCAGTACAGCTATATGGGGACTCCATTGCAAATATTTATCTAATGTTATGCCTAAGAAAATTGCCTTATCTACCATTTGCAAACACTCGTCATTTAGAAAAATACTAGAATGTACCGGTTTAACATTAGGCAAAGCGAACCTAACACATTTCGTTTTCTTAGCATTTAGTAGCAAATTGTTGCTAGTAAACCAAGCATTCTATGCAATTCAGGTCCTATTAAAGAATTTGACTCGACTTGTCATATAAGCAGCCTGTAATAGCGACAATGTTGCTAAAATGTAAATAGATTGCTTTTACTCAGCTTTTATAGAATCTGAACAATCTTTCGAGTAAAAGCCGCATAAAAGCGCCCAATCGCAGCAAATTAGCAATTCAATAGCTGTTACATAACTTTAATACAACAAAAATGCTGAGTAAAAGTAATGTGCTCAGCTTTTATAGAAACGGTACAATGAGTCGAGTAATAGCCGTACGAAAGCACCCAAGCGTAGTGAATTAGCAACTCCATAGCTCTTACATAACTGTTATAGAACAAAACTGCTGAGTAAAAGTAATGTAGCCACTTTAACTCGGCATCTTTCCAAAGGTAGAGTAAAAGTGCTATTACAAAGTGCTGTAAACGTTTATTCGATATATTTATTGCACAATTTAGTAAAAAATGCCACGAATTTGTGCTGTAAATAGTTTTTGATGCTCCTTATAGTGCTCTAAGCTGAGTAAAAGCCGACTAAAAGCATTCTACGCAATTCAGGTCCTTTTAAAGAATTTGACTCGACTTGTCATATAAGCAGCCTGTAATAGCGACAATGTTGTTAAAAAGTAAATGGATTGTTTTTACTCAGCTTTTATAGAATCGGAACAATGTTTCCAGTAAAAGCCGCATAAAAGCGCCCAATCGCAGCAAATTAGCAACTCAATAGCTCTTAACTGTTATAGAACAAAACTGCTGAGTAAAAGTAATGTAGCCACTTTAACTCAGCATCTTTCCAAAGGTAGAGTAAAAATGCTATTACAGAGTGCTGTAAACGTTTATTCGATGTAATTATTGCACAATTTAGTAAAAATTGCCAAATAGTCAAAATGACCACGATTATACGACATATTGGTGTTCTGACAACTTTAACTCAGCTGTTATTCGACTACAAGTTGATTAAACGAATTCTTATTCGACTGTTTTGCTGGTTGGGACGGGACGGTGCCTACTGGGCCTACTTACGTACAGTCACGGACCTAAAAAAAATACGGACGTAACGTTACACAAAAAAGTAAAGTGTGAAGTATGCAAGGTCTGTTATTTCGTTCCGTCTTACACGATCTACCGTCTCACAAATGCACTAGGTCTGTTAACCCGCCACCATTACGCGTCGAGCCACAGCAGGAGTGAAATTTAATTTTACGTCGAAGAAAATGCCGCATTGTGTTGTAAAAACGTGTAAAAATCACACTAGTAAATATAAAAAGCCACACGTGTCATTTTCATAAATATGTGTTTATTTACTTTGACGCAAATAACAAACAAAAATGACAATCAGTGTTGCCTGTTTTTTCACGGTTTTTTTTTCCTAAAAGTGGGGAAATCTTTAACGCCGTTAGTTATTGTACGGAACCCTGCTTATGCGAGTCAGACTTGATTTTGATCGGTTTTTTTACTCACTTTTAACTAACAAGGAAAGGTACCCAACTGTCCGGCTCCGATTTGGTTTATTTTGATGTATGTTAGAGAGTTGTCTAAAATAACAGACACGTATTTTTTTTAGCGGCCCAACCTCAACCTGTTGGGAGAAAATGACCTCCAAAGTACTGAAAAGTGACTAAGCCCTCTAACTTCTATAGAGAATTAAAAAAAACAACATGCTATTTTCCTACTTTTTTTGATTATAATGTTTACGAACATGAAAAAATAATGAACACGTGTTTTGTTATATCGGCTAAAACTCATATTTAAAAAAAAAAAGCCTTCAAAGTTATATACTTCTCATTAAAGATACCTACACTTAATATTATTTGGTATTAACACGTGTTCATTATTTTTTTCATGTTCTTAAACATATAATCAAAAAAAGTAGGAAAATAGCATGTTGTTTTTTTTAATTCTCTATAGAAGTTAGAGGGCTTAGTCACTTTTCAGTACTTTGGAGGTAATTTTCTCCCAACAGGTTGAGTTTGGGCCGCTAAAAAAAAACGTGTCTGTTATTTTAGACTACTCTCTAACATATATCAAAATAAACCAAATCGGAGCCGGAGAGTTGGGTACCTTTCCTTGTAAGTCACAAACAATCTAAGAAACTAAGAATGTAATTAAGTCTTGGATCTCTGTTTTAACCTTGATTACTTCTAATTTGTCAGATTCTCTTGAAATTTTACATACTTATGTAATTGCGATGACAATATAATTATATTGTAGTATTATCGCGTAATGATGATGGAGACAGGTGGTCTGTAGGAACTTCTCAATGGCTAATAGTGGATCTGTCAAGTTTGGACTCGTTTGACTCGTCTTTTTAAAGCGAGTGTTTAATCATTGTTTGAAGTAGGTAAGTCGGAATCAAAGTGTGTTACTAAAGACGGTTTTTTTTTTAAATCACTCAGTAATTTCTGATAGCTTTCCTCAATGATATAAAATAAAAAGAGGTAGATATGTTACCTATACGGTATTCTGCGTGTAAAAATGGCCCGGCTTACGCACACATAATCAGTAAAAATTGCAATTACACACTAATTCATAAATGACACGTGAAAGAAGGATGGTATGCTAATTTCCGGGATCGAATCAGAGACGAGTGTATGTTGCTCTGCAGACAAGTTCACGGTTCCGTTGACGGCACAAGACTAAGTAAAGGTGTACCAATAGAGAATGTCAGCCAGTTTAGATTTTTGGCTTACCGTATTATTCATTAAAAACTAAAAATAGCTGTAAAAAAATCATTTCGATACGTCAAATAGTTTTCGAGATATTAAATTTTAAACTTCGTATGCGGCGCTCGAAACCCGGCGGCTAGCGCTGACGGATGATGACGTCATCGCTTAGCAGCGGTACGCGCCCTTATATGAAAAAGTAAGTTTACAGTGCTATAACTTTTTAACCGTAATAAGTAGCCAGTTGAATTTTTCACAGAATACGTGTTATTATAAAATCTATCGTTTAAAATTGTACAATGAACAATCAATCAAATCCCAAGAGGGGTCCCCATACAAGAAACATGAAAATAAATCATTTTTTTTAGCATTTTTATATGGATTGTATTTTTATAATGGCTTATTATTTTGATGCTATTTTAAGCTTTAATTGTAGTCTAATTTTCATAGTTTCCGACTAAATAGCAATCTCAAGTAAAACTGCTACAAATATGTGACAAAACTGATTTTCTCAACACCATGTTTTAGGCGGTCACCCATCCTGTTATAGACTACGTTTGTACTTGCTTAACTTTGTAAGTCGTAATATATTTACGAATTCGTTTTGATGTTACTATGGCAGCTATGTTTATCTATTATTCTGTATTACTTAACTGTCTGTCACTGACCGGCTTTTCTATTTGTAATGTTTGTCGAATATCTTGGTTAAATAAAATTAGAATAATAATCAAGCACTTTAAATTTTGGGATAGTGGCAATAATGCCTCGACCTAGCAAGGCGAGAGTGTTGTAGGTATGTCGGTAGGTACGTCTATCGACTTGATAGCGGCCGCGCGCGAAATTTGAAATCGATGAAATGAATACACGAAGTATCAGAACTACTGCTAGGTCAATCAAAAATTCATGTTTTATAGTTCACTCTTTTATACAGTAGTGATATTAATTCTAAATTAACACGAAATTTGTAAAGAAAGGCCTGCCACCAAAGTTAAGCAACCACCGCTTATAGTCCATTCGCTTAGATAGTGTCGCTACACTCGCAGGTACTTGTGGTTATTGTAATAAAATACGAATATATTTCGATGTAAACTGCCAAATTCACTAGCGGGTGTTACGGCGCAAGTAAATTTGGCAGTTTACCTATGGCGCATTATATTCGTATTTTATTACAATAACCACAAGTACGTGCAAGTGTAGTGACACTATCTAAGCGAATGGACTTTACCTAAACATCGATCGTGTTGATTTAAACTAGGCACTTTTTAACATATTTGTAAGAGTTTTACTACAATTTACTGTTTGGTCGTAAACTTTGTTTGTATGGAGTTTTGATTATTATCTAAACTTAATGTGACACCAAAATAAAAAGCTATTATACAAATACAACCCGTACTTCGCCTTCCAAAGTTAAACAACTACACGCGTAGTCTAAAACAGGATGGGTGACCGCTTAAAATATCATGTTGATACAATCAGATTTGTCACATATTTGTAGCAGTTTTACTTGACATTGCTATTTAGTCGTAAACTACAAAAACTAGACTACAATTTCAGCTCAAAATAGCATCAAAATAAGAAGCCATTATAAAAATACAATCCGTATAATAATGCAAAAAAAAAGATTTATTTTCATGTTTCTTGTATGGGGACCCCTCTTGGGATTTGATTTATTATTAATTGTATAATTTTAAACGATAGATTTTATAATAACACGTATTCTGTGAAAAATTCAACTGGCTACTTATAACGGTTAAAAAGTTATAGCCCTGTAATCTTACTTTTTCATATAAGGGCGCGTACCGCTGTTAAGCGATGACGCCACCACAGCAAGATGGCCCCCGTGCGCTTTAATATTATTGACCCAAATTTTAAACGTTCATAGAATCAAAACTTCTGAGTCTTTTTGAATAAAATAAAAAGTAGTATGTTTGTTTATTTATAAACTTTACTGCTACAAACTTTCAAGCGATTTGGCGTACCTACTGACATTCTTCATTGGCTTGGTTTTAGGGTGCCACTATCGAAGTGCGTATAACATATCTACCTCTTTATACTGTATTATATCATTGGCTTTTCTAAACATAAAAAACGTAAAGATGATTGGGTTTCAATTATACAAAACTGCAGAGGAGAAAGCAATTGGAACCCACAAATATATGTATATAGTCTTCGATCAACAATTACCAACTAAATAACGGGTCAGCGCAAAAAATACTTCTTAGATACTAACGACTCACTTGCGGCGTGAGGTCTTAATTTCGATTAGTTCTGTTGACAGACAGCCAATATCAACACGCATCAAAATGCCACAATGTTGCAAAAATAATTATCGAAAACGAAATGTATCGATCGGAGAGTCTTTTACAGGTAAGTACATGTATAATATTTTATTTTCAAACTTTACACTAACAATTAATGCCATAATTCCAACAAAATAACAATATTGAAACCTCAGCTAAGAATGTTTGGCCAAGGTCGGCCAATATACGCGCAAACTTGTTTAACGGAACATTAGATGCATGGAGTGGTTTTTTATTATTGTACCACTGCTACGCCTCTATTCTAGGCAGTGAAATCCAAATCTTATTTGACTTGTTATGGTATTGTTTTCAACTCAGCTGCCATTACTGTCAAGTAAATAAGAGCTATCAAAACGTTGAAAATACGATAACAGGTCCAAGATGATTTGGTTTTGGTGTTGAATAGAGGCCCTGGTAGGTAGGTATTTTGTTACAAGAACTGCGAGCGTTTTCCGTCAGCGGCCTTTTTAGAGTTCCGAAGTCAAACTCGGAATCCTTGTAGTTCCACTATGTCCGTTTGTCTGTCTGTTTGTAAGTCACACAACTTTTCCTCAGAAACTATCAAAGTTACAGAATCTAAACTCTGTGTGCATATAGATATAT
Organism: Acleris literana; assembly: GCA_946894065.1. Lineage (NCBI taxonomy): Eukaryota > Metazoa > Arthropoda > Insecta > Lepidoptera > Tortricidae > Acleris > Acleris literana. The sequence continues at coordinate 37,823,617 of OX335668.1, read as the reverse complement.
TAATATCGGCGGACTAAAATCAATTATGGAATAAATATAAAAAAAACGGTCCAGTATATGTAAAGCAAGGGTATAAGTATTTTTTTTACTAAACGACCCTGTGTGATGTCACTTTTTGTTCTGCGATATAGTTATTTGTGTATGTAGTAACGGCGACTTAACCCTACACTGCGCACGATCTGACATGCTTTTGCCCAGTTTCTTTTCGTATTCGAGAATTATCTACCTGAATTTTACTTTAAAAAATTATATAGTATAATTCTGGTGTACGTTGTTCTTCTCCAAAACGGCTCGACCGATTTTGATTAACTTTTTTTTTGTATAAGTACTTGTCACCTGGATGATTCTTAGCTATAGTTGAACATAAGTAATCTTAACTCAACAACAAAACATTTACATGAATTTTAAATTCAATGCGTCTCCATACCTCTGCTAGTCAAAGTCGAAGAAGCAAAGTGAATAGATAAAAAACGATGTAACTCGCAGGGTAACAACAGGGAAAAGTACTTTAATTTTTGCACGATAAGATAGATTATATAATAGATTTTATTTAACATACTGTTTTTCGTTTGTAAGTAACAGATGTCATTTATTGACGTGTTCATGTGTTGAGACGAATAGTCGTAGGTATGAGATCAAATTTTGAAGATTTGTAACTTTATTACTAAGTACCATGGTTGTTATTAGGTTGAACTTAAAACTGTTTTAAAACGTTTGTCTCGATTCGTTAGTGAACAAATGCAACTGACGTATATTTTCACGCGGACAGAATTTAGCTTTGATTTTGTATGGGACTGGTTATCTAGTTGAATATTGTTGATAGAAGTATATTGTACATAAATGATAACATGATTTAATTGTACGAAGTTTTTGCAGCGACACAATCGCGATTCAGTCTCGATGCAGTATCGATACGGACGGACGGACGGACGGACAGACGGACTGACAGACAGACGGACTGACAGACAGATAGACAGACAGACAGATGGACAGAGGACCTTTGGGTAACATACCCTAATAAAAAACGCAAAAGATAACTTCTTTTAAAATTGTAGGTACCTAATAGGTTAGTCCAACTGATGTCGGCTTTTTTGTTGAAAATATTGTGGTCGCCGGCTTCAGTTGGACTAACCTATTAGGTACCTACAATTTTAAAAGAAGGTATTTTTTGCGTTTTTGAAGACGGTTTTTTGTTTTCTAAAACTTTTCTTTTATTTTATACTTTCTAGTGATCATAATACGCTGTTACGACGTAGTCCCACTTCTTGGTTGATATGAAACTTTAAGTTATTTCAAGCACGCCGCAAGCAACGCCGCGGGAAAGTCATAGTCATATTTCAACAAGTAAATATTCTTCGTTGTAGTCGCTCAACTATCTTAATCGAGATATCTTATCGCCACCCTTGAAATAATACCGTTGAGGAGTTCGGGTGGCCATCCGTGGTCTTAATCATCAGTTCCAGTTCACCAAATGATACTTTCTGAATGCAAATGCTGGACTTGTTACTAAAAATACTAAAATCGCTATATGTTTTCCTACAATATTTGAGGAGATATTATCCTTTTTCCCCGGGACTCAAACACAATTGGATCATCGCTATATCTCTAAAGAAAAATTAGTCGTACAACCAGGCAGAAATACTTACTAGTTTTAAGATCTGGGTTAAAATAGCTCCACTTTTTTACCCTCAAACTTATCTTTAAATATCTTTTACGTTTATTACGATGTCTTTCAGATTTTTCAAAATTATTTCTTCTGAAATTTGATAGTTTGACATAAGTTTGATACTTGTCAAAGACATTTTTTTTTTTTTAATTTGTCCATTTGGACAGGCTGAAGTCTAGGACCATATCGCCTCGTCTAAAGTTGTGATCTTTTCTGATATTTTAGTTATTTTATCGTCTAACCCCCTTACTTATAAACGTGGAATAACCATGGAGTAGCTAAACCATGTTTTGTCCTTATTTGTTATTGTGACATCTGAATTTGACAGATAAGGACAAAACATGGTTTAGCTAATCCAAGGTTAATCTACGTTTATAAGTAAGGGGGTTAAAGTATTCTTTTAATGTTGTCTCATCCGGTAAAACTTCTTTAGTATTATTTTTTTGTTCCCCTTTTATTGTCGTCCAATCCGATAAAACTTCTGTAGTTGTATTCCATTCCAGTAAATGTACGATCCGTGAAAAATTCGTCATATTCGTCATATATTCGTCACATCCTCCCTCACGTCCATATAATTTTGTCATATCCGAGTAATAGAATAATATATACTTCTTTCCACGCACATATTCTGTAACGTGAGCAATATATCCTGGAAGTGACACCTGTCAGTAGTGTCAGTTGTTTTGTTTACAACTTTGATCTAACCTAACCTAAATTATTTATACTGACTGAAACGAATAAAAATAAAATAAAAGCACAAACAAACAATATTTACACCTATTTACAAGCATGAGAATAATTAAATTTCTTTTACTGTTGACTTAATAAAATTGTACAATGGTACATAAGTAGAATGATCTTTCAACAACTCTTGAACAGAGCGCGGGACCAGATGTGATTCTCCGTAAATTTGGATTAATTCGTCCACCAGCACAAGGCGCTGAATGCCAAAGGACGAGCAATAGAATAGTATGTGATCTATTGTTTGATCCTCATTTGATTGACACAGTTCACAATAAGGATCATTTACAATTTTCATACGATACAAGTGATGATTGAGACGACAATGACCAAACCTTAGGCGACATATAATGTTATAAAAGCTTCTCTTATGATAAATATTTCCTTTACGTAACCAAGATACAGATTGTAAATTTATATTTAAGGCCACCAAAGAACCCTTGTTTTCTATTTGCACAACATGGTCCCAATAGTTTCCCCAATGATCGTACATTCTTCGTTTCAATATTGCGATTACATCAGTATATGGGAGTGGGAGATTAAAACTAACATCAATAGATTGAGGAGAATCTGAAATAGAACGAGCCAAGAAATCCACATTTTCATTACCAGAGACCCCTATGTGAGATGGTGTCCACATAAAATTGACAACAATTTGATGTTTTATCAATAGATCAGACCAAATATCTTTAATCAAAAAAATTATGTAATTAGTATTAGAATTGATTTTATTATTTTGGATAGCTTTTAATACACTCATACTATCACTGACAATTACCCACTTACGTGACCCATTGTTTTGCCTCAATATGTGCTTTAAAGCACAAAGGATAGCAACTGCCTCTGCAGTGAAAATACTAGCATGTCTGTCTATTTTAAAACCAAGACCCATTTTGAGTTCAGGATCATATATTGCTGAAGATACACTGGTCTCATTCTTTGATCCATCTCTGTAAATGAATTTACAACCATTCCATGAAGCTAATTTCTCATATTCCTGTCCTTTCTGGAAAGATCGTTATCAATTAAAATATTAATGGGACTGAATTTGCTGTCATAAGACCCATCAAAATAAGATAAATGATTATTGCTTTTAAATATACTAAACTGATTTAGATAATCAGTAAATTCAGATAAACCCTATAAAATATAGAAAGATTTTGAGTCACATAACATATTTCTATTAGATAACTGATTTAAAAGAAGGTTGTTCATTTCAGAATAAAGCTTCAAAACAAATCTTTCTTTCAAATAGGCAAGTCTTATTGCAACTGGAGGAAGATTGCACTCCACTTGTAGAGAAACAATTGGAGTGGTTTTAAAAGCTCCAGTAACTATACGCATACATTTATTTTGATTTTTTTCTAAAATATCTACTATTTTGGAGTCAGAAGCAAAACACATAAACCCATATTCAAAATGACTGCGAACTAAAGATTTATATAGCATAAGTAATATTTTGGGGTCAGCCCCCCCAATTAGTACCACACAATGACTTAAGGATATTGAAAGCTTTGTTAGCTTTAATTACCAAATGATCTGTGTATTTTTTCCAGGACAAATTGTGACAAAATATAACACCCAAAAACTTGTTATCTAAGACAACTGGCAAAGGGGTATTGTTATAAAACAAGGAAGGCAACACATAGCAGTATATTTTTGACCGAAGGCTACAACTTTCGATTTTGATGGATTAACTTCAAGATTTAAATACGAAAAGTAATTATGCAGTTTCATTAATGCTAAATTAATAGGAATCCAGATGGCTATTGGTACTGCATACCGTCCCGAATCTGGTCCCTCAGCAGTGCACGCAATGGATATATTGGATGAGTTCATAATTTCGTTCTCTGACTGTAATCATCTGTGCCTACTCACTGATTATAATCTGGATCTGCTCCAAACAAATAAAAAACCTGTGCAATATTTTTCACATTTCCTTTATCAACATAATTTACAGCAATTGGTAAACGAACCGACGCGAGTAACAGACACAACCTCTTCACTAATTGATCTGGTTATTACTGATAGTCCCGATCTGTGTAAAAATGTCGAAGTTTTTCATAACGTTTCCTTAAGTGACCACGCACTAGTGATCGCCACTTTTGAGATTAAAAAATCAAAACAACTACCTCAATACATATGGACTCGCTCTTTCAATCGTATCGATACAGAACGTTTTGTCACTGATTTAGAGCAATCGCCATGGCACTACGTAATGGACACATCATGCGTAAATATAATGGTCTCCAGATTTAATTTATTATTGAACAAATTGTTTAATATACACGCCCCACTACGTCGTATACAAGTTAGAGATAAGCCACATCCGTGGATAACTGACACTGTTAAAAAAATTATGCATTTGCGTAACATTGCGGCAAATAAGGCCAATAAAACTGGTAAAGATGTGCACCGCGATTACTACCGTTCGTTAGTCGTTACGTAATTTAGTTCTTTCGGCTACTAAGAGAGAAAAAACAGCATATTTTACTTTTTTTGTGAATAATAATAAAAACAATCCAAAAAAAATGTGGTCTAACCTAAAACGTAAGTACATCTATTTTAGAAAATGCTTGTTTACCTGATATACCAATTGAACTGCGAGATGCAAATCTTATAAATGACTCGTTTTTAAACATTCCGGGTGACCCCGAAGCGGATCAAAGCACGCTTGATTACTTTAAATGCAGCAAAAATAGTAACTCCTTTAATTTAGAAATCTGCTCTGAAGACTTAGTGAAAAAGTGTATAAGAAAAATTAGCTCAAAAGCCTTTGGACATGACTACATTTCCATAGAAATGATTAAAATGACACTTCTAACAACTTCTAAAATGACACTTCCAATTATAACAGCTATCGTTAACACCTCAATAGCAACCAAAGTGTTTCCAGAGAGTTGGAAACTTGCAACGGTAAAACCCATCCCAAAGAAAACGACCGTGAAGGTCCTCAAGGACTTGCGCCCAATTAGCATTTTGCCGGTATTAGGTATCTAAAATCATAGAACGAGTGGTTCACATCCAACTTAGTAATTATCTTGACTCACACAACCTGCTTCCGGAAGTTCAATCGGGATTCCGAAGCGGTTTCGGTACAGGGACAGCCCTCGCGAATGTTACAGATGACATAATCTCCGCTTCTGACCTGGGACTTACTAGCGTTTTAGTACTGTTAGACTTCTCACAAGCTTTTGATTGTATTAACAGACCTCTCCTTAATGCAAAGCTATCTCATTACGATGTCTCAGATGAATCTTGTAAGTGGTTTGCGTCTTTCTTAGAAAATCGTCAACAAATGGTAATGGTAAATGGCTGAAGATAAAGCAGGAAAGATAACTCACTCAAAGGTTAAATCTATCCCCAGGGGTGTACCGCAAGGTTCGATCTTATCTCCGTTGCTCTTCATTATCTACACGGCAGACCTTCCGAAAAACCTGAATTACTGCAAGGTTCACTTATACGCTGATGACACACAATTGTATTACTCGTTCAGTGCACAAGAAACGAAACTTGCAATTCAGAGAGTAAATCAAGACCTAGGCAACATATATACATGGGCAAAAATAATACATTAGTATTAAATCCAACAAAGTCGCAATACATGATACTCGGTACAAGACATCAGACTGCGAATGCAATCAAACAAAACCCAGTGATCCTTATTAATGACGAGAAAGTCTGTAGAGTGCAAGCCGCAAGGAATTTAGGTTTGATAGTTGACAGCGAACTAAGGTACGTCGAACACCTAAATATGACTAGGTATTCGAAATGCATTCTACAGGCTTAAAGCATTGTATGCTATAAGGGACCACTTAACAGAAGAAGTGAGAATTGTCCTTACCGAGACGCTGGTACTGTCTCTGTTTAATTACTGCGATGTCGTGTATGGACCGAGAATTTTCTCAAAAACAGAGAAAGCAATCCAAAGGGTACAAAACGCCTGTGCTAGACATTGCTTTAAGATACCTAGACGGGCCCATGTGACGCCATACCTCAACAGACAAGGTATACTGAAAATGAGGCAACGGCGTGATTTGCACTTCGCATGCTTTATTCAAAAAACCATTTATGGGAATAAACCAGAGTACCTGTCAAATAAACTGAAGTGGATGCAAGGAGATGAGAGCTCAGTAAGATCTACTCGGAGAAACACTCTACGGATTCCTAATCATAAATCGGCTGGTCTTAGGGGAGGGTTTACATATAAGACGGCTAAAATATGGAACACTATACCACCACCGTTGAGGAAAAAGATGTCAGCATATACATTTAAGAAAAAACTGAAACAGTTAATCATTCCACAACAACTTTGGCCGTCAATTTAAATAAAAAACGAAAATTTAATAGGATATGTGTAAGTATTTTTGGCATTTCTTTGGCTATTGTAAGGACAACTTTTTGACACTGTTATTGATTAAGTATTATTCGGTAAATATTCGGTACAAAAGGGAGAAAACTGAAAACCAGCGCTGCGCAGCTGTCCTGCGAGACTGCGGCCAGCACAGCTAAGTTTGCTCCTTTTGCTGCAGTCAAATTTTCTGTATTTTGTAAAAGCTGTAATAATTGTGTCCTGCAGCAATAAATATTTTTTCATTTCATAAAATACATTAAATGCACAAATTGGCGTCTGTTTCATTAAACAATTCTGTATAACATAAATATGAAAGGCCATCAATATTTTTTTATACATTATCAAATTCAAATTCAAATTATTTATTGGTAATATACGCATTACATGTCAGTATAAAGTTATAACAGTATACAGTTATATTAATTGCTGATAAAATACATTAAATTGTTTTCTTAAATATTTCATTATGGTCGTAGAACGCCTGCTCGACAAGCCATTTTTTAAGCCTACGTTTAAATAGTGGTGTGCTTTGCGTAGTGGTAATGTCATCCGGAAGGTGGTTGTACACCTTAGGACCCATGACGTGGATAAGCTTCTGGGATTTAGCTAGTTTGTGTGGAACGAGCGGCAGCTTTCCGCCGCGCACGCTGCGGGTCATGTGCCTGCGCGAGGCATCGACCCTGGGAGTTGTGTCCAGGTTTTCACGTGTTTGCACTGCCATGTGCAAAATTAAAAGTGAAGGCAGCGTCAAAATACCGAGTGACTGAAAGTGTGGTTTGGCAGATTCAGTCTCATATCTCTATTATAGTCCCTCTTGTAACCACCACGTAACTGGTGGAGCGTCTGTGCCGTGTGGTCCGAGAGCCCGATGTCGTGCACCATAGCCTTCCCGTCGTCTATATTGGTTGCAATGTGATCAATACATGTTTGTGATTGTGAAGTCATTCTTGTAGGTTCGTTTATCACTTGCTTTAAGTTATACATTTCCAATATTTGTTTTAGTTCCGATGAAATATTTGACATTCTCATAATATCTATATTAAAGTCACCGCAAATTATATACTTTTTCCTTTTATTTTGACATAGAGAATTCAAAAAGTCGTTCAATTTGTAAAAAAAAGTGGAAGTAGTAGATGAGAGTGTTTTATTTGTGTAGATACATATTATTACAATGCCATATTGGGTTAAATTTACCGCACAACACTCAAAAACAAGCTCATGTGATATTTCTTCGGCTTCTCTTATGACCGTGCATTCAATATCACTATGCACCAATATAGCTACACCGCCTCTCGTGGACAATTTTCTTGAAAAAGATGCCACCAGCTCGAATCCTTTTAGTTTAAGATTGAACTCAGAACCATGAAGTATATTGGTTTCGGTTAGACAAATGAGATCTATATGCACTCCATTTTTACGCAGATGATTGATTGCTATGTATAACTGGTCCTGTTTGTTCAGGGCTCCTGAAATACTCGTATACTGATGTAACAAACCTAAACTGATATTAAACTGATTGTGGACTTAAAAACTTTTTTGGATTTGTATCAACCTTTGGATAGATGCATGTTACAGAGTCTAATAGAGAGAATAGATTGAACCCTGACGATGGATATAGTCTACCTTTCATCCCACTGCTGGGTATGCGCGCGATAACGTGTAGTACACGCGGGCGAAGCCGGGGACGAAAAGCTGGAATGTTGTAATAAAATAATTAGGTACCTATTGCAAATTGTGGCATTTTGACTATTTAAGGTTTCCACGTTCGAGTCGAGAAACGAGCGAAAAATTGATAAAATTTTGTGCAAAACAACCGCAGAGAAGATACCTGGTTACCATCCCACCATAGTTATATATCTTCGTTGCAGTTTTATTCATCTTTTATTTTTATACCTCTTTTACTTAGATACGTATTTAGTTTAACGAGTAATAAATAAATACAAAGCGTACATACTTATAAAGCTTATTAGGTACAATGCTATTAAATGTCGGTTCTGTAGTCTGTAAAATTAGTCTATAGCTGAGTGACGTTGTCACGTGGTTGTAGTACGTTGAACGAAAATGGAAAAAGCGCTATGAAAATCACGGCGCTTCCGACCTTTTAGTCGCGAGTAAATTACATCCTAGCAGCGATCTAGCGCAGCGTGTTTATACAGTATGTGTCGCGAATGATCGCGATATGCATTAAATATGCTAGTGAATGAACCCCTTTAGTTCGGTAGTAATTTTTAGACGAAATAATTATGCCTGGCAACTCTGGGGGAGGTGATGTAGCTTTGGAGGGAAGAGTAGATGAAAAAAGATGGACGACGGTTGAGGTTTGGAATTGTTGTTTGTGACAAGTTTGTGAGGTGAGAGATAATGGTTCTGTACACTGGTAAGTGTTTATAAACTGTAATATTGACGATGTAAAGAGATGGCAAAAGATTGAGATTGTTTTGGAGGCTTTGGGTTGATCTGTAGGGGTGTGAGGAGGGTCAACAGGGGGCCTTCGGGTCCCGCCCTTGGGCTCCGTGCTAGACGACAGGGTCTAACCCGTAATAAGGGAGAAATTGCTCTCGGACGGGACCCCCTGTGGCGTCGAACGCGGCACCCAAGGAGTTAACGTTAACAGTAAATTAATGCGAAGCAGATTTATATTACTATCTCTCTATATTATCATGCATGTGAGTTTGTCGCTCCATTATTACGATAATGTCTTGAACCAGAGGCATAACGAGACATGTATGATTATGGAATACGTGGCGACAGTATGGTTAGACGGCTTTCAGCGCTGCAGCGGATATTAGTATTGGCTCTTATCAAAATGGAGCATGATTTTTGCATACGATGACTTCTCTAGTACGTTAGTACAATAATACCTCAATGGCTTGATGTAAATTTTGTTCAGTCGCGTAATCGCATTTTCAAACGTTTCCCTTTCGTTAATAAAAACGAAGATCGTCGAAGATAAATGATTCGCTTTCGATGATTTAACTTTAGGTTTGTTGCGTCAGGTATGCTTGAATCCGCTTCAGATAGAAAATTGGAAAACGTTTTATACCAATGGCTCCATTTTGTATCAGCCGCGACTGCGCCGGGCTTGACGTCGAAGCGGTCCGGCCGTAAGTACTGTCGCAAATAAGATTTTGGCGTATTCGATTTTTCATCTTCTAGGGTCATTATTAGCAGAATAAATTGATACAATTAAACGAGAGATGCCAACAGTAAACTTGGCTTTATTCTGCTAAAACACAAGCATTTTTATAAATAACGATAGGTGGCAATTAAGTCAATGCCAAAGACATATACTAGATTACTAGAGAGACATAGACAATATCATAGACACCACATTATATATTGAACGACTATTTTGACGAGAAACCAAATGATTATTTTTTTAACGGTTTAATGTAATTATTTGACAAGTGCAACAAGTGCATTTCGGTAGAAGGGGATTACATAGAAAAATGAAAAAACTAGCCAGCTACGTCTTTTCTTTCATAGTCAGGTAGATAACTTTTCAGCCGCCCCTCGTACATGTGAACTACTTACAAACTTTTCGATCATTTCCAATTCTTCGCTATCCGTGAGAGTAACTTTCAAATGTTGCGCATATACATCTCTCAACAGCAACCACTTTTGCCATGCACTTTTGTTTCCCCACAAAAGACCGATTACTATAGTAGGTACTCGCATGATTTGGGTGCATATGGGAATAAGATAAAGCAATTTAGCGCCGTTTGACAGATCGTTACTGTAACACTCTTAGTATGCTAGGCGCGCTACATCGTAAAGCCATAGTCTGGAAACTTAAAGTGAGCGAAAATGGTACTTACTGTTAAACGCTAAGGTTCAACGCCTTTGCCAGAGAGACAAGAATGCACGTTTTGATGCACTATGCGATGACATCGAGAAGAATGCTATGACGGCTCACTCGAAGAACCTGTTTCAAAGAGTCAAACTCCTTATAAAGGAGGACAAACCAAAATCGTGGACGATTGACGACGAAAAAGGGACAACCCTACTACGCCCGTGAGCACATATTGAATATGAGCAGGGACCGGCCCGCTATCCCATTCAAGGGGTTTTGAATGGGTTTTTATAAGGATATATTCAGAAAAGCCGTATCGCTTACAAGCCATTCAATTTGCTTTTTAAAGCGCTAACAGGGACCCGACCAACCATTCCCCGATTAAAGCCTTTAAAAGACTTACCTCTCAAAGTATAACCCCTTCGGAAGAAATATACGACTTAGTCATTTGTTAAACTAACCATTCACATAAGGGAAACCTAAAGAGCTAAAGCTCCGATCGTCAGCAGTAAATTGATATCCGTCTCTTATTGCATAACCAAATATAAGGGAAACCCTTATTGTTAAAGCGCTATCCCTTTAGAATGTTTCACAATGTAGGTGCACGAGTGGGAAGGAAAGAGAGAGATTTATTATGCGAAGGAAAGGGAAGAGAGCCGGCTTATGCCAAACACGAGAGTCGTTAGAGTCCTTCGACTCCTTGGTTCATCACTCCCGCCGAAAGCGGGTCCGTCGCCAAGATTCAAATGTTACCTACTTACTAACGTTTTTCTATTCTATCACTCAAAATGTATGGGCTGACAGGTGACCACACTTGAATGCTAATTTTTTAAATTGATTTTCTAAATCATAAATAGGTCAGTCAAACTGAAGTCGGCGACTCACAATATTTTTAACCAAAAGCCGACATCAGTTTGACTGACCTATAGGTACCTACCATTTTAAACAAAGTTATCTTTTTCGTTTTTTTGGTGGTCTTTATAACTTTCGTGATAATTAATATCGCTGCCGTTAATAGTACATTACTATAGGGGTTGCCGGCCGAGATTATATAGACGGCCGGATAGTTACGAGGCTGGCAACCCCTTTACACGGCGAGGTAAGTATATTGCTTTTCTCAAACATATGCAATGAAATTAAAAAATACATCATTGTAAATATTAAAAGTACACTCATTTCGATAGCAATCTCAAGACTGCAACCTTACGATGGTAATCTCAAGACTGCAATCTTACGATGGCAATCTCAAGACTGCAATATTACGATGGCAATCTGAAGACTGCAATCTTAAGATGGCAATCTCAAGACTACAGTCTTACGACTGCAATCTCAGACTTCAATCTTACGATGCCACTTTCAAGACTGCATTCGTAAGATTCAAGTCTTCAGATTGCCATCGTAATATTGCAGTCTTGAGATTGCCATCGTAAGATTGCAGTCTTGAGATTACCATCGTAAGGTTGCAGTCTTGAGATTGCTATCGTAATGAATGTACTTTTAATATTTACAATGATGTATTTTTTTAATTTCATTGCATATGTTTGAGAAAAGCAATATACTTACCTATTGAAGTCTTGAGATTAACATCGTAAGGTTGCAGTCTTGAAACTGCCATCGTAAGATTTCAGTCTTGAGATTGCCATCGTAAGATTGCAGTCATGCGATTGCCATCGTAAGATTGTAGTCTTGAGATTGCTATCGTAAGATTGCAGTATTTCGATGGCAATCTCATGACCCGATTTAGACTTAAACATAGTAACTTATGTCAGAATATGTTGTCTACAGTTCCAGGAACTTTCACACTATAATAAGTATATTCCTTAGGTAGGTACCTACCTACTTATAGTTTAAGATTAATTCGTGATTTTTTTGTACAGTCGAGTTCATAAATACATATGTGTACACTTTAAGTACCTTCTCACTTTAATCGCTGTGATAATTCGTATATGGCAGTTTGAACATGACCTTAAATAGACAAGGTACTAAAGTGTAAGTATACATATTTATGAACTCTACTGTGCAAGTATAAAGACTAAAATGTTTATTACGATTCCAAAAACGCGGTCGGACGAACGAACGAGTGAATGTCGCAGCGGCGAGTTTAAGTAGTCCCGTCACAGCGAACAAAACACATTTTAGCGCGTGCATTCTCAAGTAGGTAGGCAGCCTTATACGTTCGATTTTATCGACTGAAGCCATGCTGCCAAATTGAAAATGCACGCGCTAAAATGTGTTTTTCTCCAAGATGCAATGAAATATTGATGTTATGTTCCTTATATTAGGCTGCGAAGTATGACGTTTCAGGCGGCTAGGACAAGAGGTCGTTAATGGAATTTCATACAAATAGTGCAGGCGTAGGCCGACAAAGTCCTCTTTTTTAATTTCCATTCCATATAAATTTGTGGCACAGGCATAATGACATTCTGCCACTATGCGTATTAAAATGTACTATAAGTTTGTTTTTTTTGTTGTTTATTTCATTGCATGTTTGAAAAAAGCACTATACATACCTCGGCGGAAAATATGGGGTTGCCCGCCTCAGACCTATCCGGCCTCGCTTTGCTCGGCCGTCTATATGTCTTCGGCCGGCAACCCCTTACTCCTCTGTAGTAATGTACTATTTCTCAAACATGCAATGGAATGTTGTCGTTATGTTAGGTATTTTAGGCCTCAAAGTATCACGTTGCGGGCGGAACACCTCGAGAGAACTGTAAAGGAATTTCATACAAAATTGCAGGCCTGGGCCGGGAAGTATTTTTTTTTTTAAATTATTATGTAAACATGGAGGCTGTGTTTATAAACAGGCTAAATAGCTGTTTTTTTTAATATGCTAAGCCGTGCATCCAACCAAAACGTTTGCATAGAGCCACCAGGTACCAGGAGGGCAGAGGTTATTAGGGGTGCATAGCGCAACTTAGATCGCAGGCGATGTAGCACAGGGCGGCGCAGCGGCGCACCACAGCGCGGATGACTGAGCACTGTAGATTACTTTTAATGTTTATGCACGTTGTAATTTTTGTTATTTTTTTTTAATGAATTATATATTTGGGAAAAGCACTATACATACCTCGACGTGAAAAGGGGTTGCCAGCCTCGTAACTATCCGGCCTCGCTTCGCTCCGCCGTCTATATAAACTCGGCCGGCAACTCCCTACTTCCCGGCCTCTGTAGTAATGTACTATTGTTCGCTGAAGGCACTATACATCGTATATTTTAAAGCTAATTTTCAAACGTACATTTTAAGTAAATTTCAAACTTATAATTTATGCAGTAAGATTTGTAGCTTTGTCAAAATTCAAATTTGGAAATGAACTTTAAAGACGCGTTTCACTTTCGACCATGGAATTAGTAAGTACTCACGTACATCTGGAAGGTGCACTACACCGATAACGCGAGCCGAAAGAAACGTACTAAAACTTAGTGCGTCCCTTTCTAGTAAAGGTAATTTTAATTGGTTCCCGTTGTTTACGCATAATCATAAACTGTCCGAATGTATGATTTAATAGTTCCCAACTTGATAACGAGGTACAAAATTACAATCCGGCATGCAGTCTTGAAGTAACATGCAAGATATTAATGATTATTTGAACAAAAATTATTACAATGTTCTGTCTATTTCATCATTTTCATCTTTACCTACACTGACAAACACAACGAGAAAAACTCGATCAAGGAACCCCAACGTAACCAGCAAAACAAGTAAATTAGTAAAAAATATTTGGACACCCTAAATATTTATTTAGATCACCCAAAATTAATTTCTCATGAGCCTTTGAAGATGTCTAAAGATACATCACGACTTTTAATTTTAGTCATTAATATCCAAGTATCAAAAAAGTATTACAAAGTTCGCGCACACAACTGTCAATTACGCTTTCATAGTTTCATACAACATGACTTGACACGAGCAATGACGGTTAGTTCTGGTGTCCCCCAGGGGTCTATCTTGGGTCCTCTCTTGTTTACACTGTTTATAAACGATATAACTGACTGTTTAAATTTTGTAACATACTACTTTACGCAGACGATCAAATTTATCATACTGTCTGTAATATACAGGATAGTATACAACTTCAAGACGACTTAAATAGGTTTACTGAATACTGCTATAAAAATAAACTCCAACTAAACTTAAATAAATGTAAAACGATCACTTTTACTAAAAAAATTAAAAATGTGCAAAATTTTAATTATTCTCTGTGTAATACCAATCTAGAGAAAATACAGAGTATCAGAGACTTAGGTATAACGTTAGACTCAAAACTCCATCTTGACGAACACATTAATAAAATAATCACCAAAGCATATCAAATGTAATTTAAAAGCCCAACTACGTACATATACCTGTTCAAATCATTAATTCGCTCTCAATTAGAATACGCTGTAGCTGTTTGGAACCCCTATTACAATAAGTATTCGGATGCCCTCGAGGATATTCAAAAAAAATATCCTTCGAAACATGCAATACAGATGCTACGGGAGTCGTGTATCGTACCCTCAGCTTCTTGTTAAGTATAATCTGTTAAGCTTAAAGACGAGGCGATTGGTAGGTACTTGGAACAATGTTTTTATATGGACTTTGTAATAACAGATTTGATTGTATACTACTAAACAATAAGTTAGCTTATAGAGTACCGGCTCGTTACCAACGCGTGGCGCGCCCTCACCAGCTGTTTGTGACCGGCCGCTGCCGTACAAATGCTGGAGAGGCGCTCTTTTGCGTAGATTAGTGGATACCTATAATAAATCGTTCTTTAAAACAGACCTATTTGCATGTAATGAAAATTCTTCATTTTTGATATATCTACATGGGATGTGTGATGTATATGTGGGTGTAGATGTGTGTGATGTATATGTGTGTATGTGTGTGTGTGCGTGAGTGCGAGTATGCGTGCATGTTGTGTGTATGCATAGATGTTCTGGTGTCGAGTCATAGCTATTAAGATAAAATTACACTTGTGAAATTAGTACAACTACCTTATTGTATATCTAATTACTCATTATTATTACCGTTTACCAAATTAAAACGGTGTGGATCACACATGTGTAAACTCGTTATTCATAGACAATAATGTTATATTGCATGTGGTGATTGTTTGTTAAATCAAATAAATTTAAAAAGAAACATAAAATAACGTTACATAGGTATATTATTTAACATTTTCTCACTTTTTTATGTATTTTTTTTATATGTAATAATTTGGCATTGTCCGGCACGGCGGACATGTAATAATATCCCACATATTTGGCAATGTCCGGTGTGACGGACATAGTTTTTCTCAAAATCTAAAAAACTAGAATTTTTGAAATATTTTTTCTGTCCTCCTGAAGCCTGTCCTTCTATTAATCAACATATTTAATGAGTAATTTTACGGTATTACCTTAAATTACCTTAGGAAAAACAGATGGAACTACTCCAGTGGTCCGTTTCACGAAGCTACAAGTTACAAATTACAAGCGGAACTCTCTTTCTAGCAAAAGGAGTTAGAAAGAGACTTCCGCTTCGTGAAACGGTCCTCAGATATAAAAAAAAATCTAGCTTCCGTCAGATAACCTTCAGGTTTGAAATGTAAACTACATACAACAGAGTTGTTAGTTACTTTCCCAGGAATTGCCTCAATCCATTTCTTTTTTACTTCAATATTCGCAGGCAGTTTGAAATCAAATCGTTTTTGTTAGGTGACTTCGCTAGCAATAATGATACTAATGATTGCTCGTGGTCACCCTACTAACGGAAATCTCACAAACTTGCCTGTGAAAGGATATCCCACAACCTGGATATGATTCTTTATTGCTGCCACTTACAGCACAACTAGTATTTACCATTGTTTTTATGAAAATCACTTATTAATACATAAAAGACGAAATAGGTCTCATTGCAACAGTGAGAGATTATTAAAGTGACCGCCAATCGCCATTTTGTTTTATTAGTGTTGCTGGTTTTTATTTTACAAACTCCTACCATTACCATGATGAGCAATTATTGAAGCGGGTTAACTTTAATATTAATTGAAAATGTAATACTTTAATGCATGCCTAGTGCCTAATTTAAATATATATATACTGTGATAATTATCACAATTTTAAAAATTAACATGCTCTACGTTGTTAACATTTCGAACTAAGAAAATCGTAACTTTTTAACATGGCAATTATGTAAGAGGGACAAACAAAGACAAAGTAAGTCTCTTTAGGCTCGTACACTTGTTTACTTCAAAACCAGCCTTCTGTCTTCACATATTGAGTTCAATTTTACTTGTCGCGATTTTGGAAGTAAGCATTCCAGATGTACTTACTAATTCCATGCTTTCGACATGCTATGCATTAAAGGGTTAAACTCGCCGCTGCCTGCGACATTCACTCGTTCTTTCGTTCGTCCGTCTGCGTTTTTGAGAGGATCACACCCCTCTGGGGACCGAGCCAAATTGAACTTTTCAGCTAAGGTCAATTCTGTACGATTTTTCGACATTAGGTAGGTATATGTATTTCTCTACCGCCTATTCGTTTGCATGAAACGCACGTTGCAACTTGACTAAGACCCTCGCAAGGAGTATACTACAATATCTAATAGGTAGGTAACCGAATGTACCTATCCAAAAAAATAGCCACCTTTTCCCGTTAAGCTGACTACTCAAAGGGTAAATTGTTATTACAGTTTCGTTACGTATCCCATTAATTGTGTTTTTACTACCGCTACAAAAACTATCGTCCGATTCCGAGGAAATTATTTAGGTAATTAGATATCTAAATTATTCAAATTTGTTGTTGTAACCACAAATGTGACGCCATGTTATTTGACATCATAGATAAGGACAACCATATCCCTGCCATGACTGGAGCGATCAAGATAAAAAAGCACGTGAGCATAGATTAACGTCACAAGCGACGTTGCAATAGAAACTACGGTGTCATCTTGTTGAATAAACTTTTTAATCACGAAAGATAGTCAGCGTATTTTACCGCTAACACTGGCCACAAAACAACTCTGTTACACGGACGTTGAATTTTCTCTGTCAATTCTTATTCTATGTGTCAACGACAAAATAAATATACCCAATATTATTTACGCTATTTTTAACTCGAATAAAAGGTTATGGGCAATAAAGGTGAAATTAGTGATAAATGAAAATGGCTGGTACCTCGTACCGAATTGAGTTATTAAACCAAAATAACTACGACACCTGGAAAGTGCAGGCACAAGCGGTGTTGATAAAGGCAGGTTTGTGGAAATATTTGAAAAATCCAACACTGCCCGCGACCGTCACCGATCTAGACGCTATCGCTAAACATGAACAGTGCCAACTCTTGGCAAAGTCAGAGCTATTTTTGATCATTTCTTCACATGAAATTAAAAACGTAAAAAAATGCAAGACAGCTAAAGAAATTTGGCAAAAACTTGAAGATATTTATGAAAGTAAGCGACCTACAAAAAAGGCTTCACTCCTCAAGCAGTTAATTGTTGCTAAATTCAAAGAAGGAGACGATTTAAGAGAGCATCTAAATATTCTGACAGATATAGTTGACAAATTAGCAAATATGGAAGTCGATATTAACAAAGATCTTTTATCCTTCATAATGCTATATTCATTATCGTCAGATTTTGACAATTTTCGCATAGCTATTGAATCCCGTGTCAATCTGCCTTGTAACCTCCCAACTTCCCAAGCTACCTAACTAAACTTAAGCACCAAAAACTGACAACATACCCTACTTCTGCCGCGCTATTCCCTAAGAAAACCTTTAGAATTTATCTAGTTTGTAGCAAATACGGAATTGTAATGGCCAAGTGATCTGTCTAGGGATAAAAGAACTAGAAACCTACGTCATAACCCGAAATGTAACCCAAATACTTTTGAGAAGTGGCTACTGAGTGGAACAACCCTACAAAAGCTAAAAAAACAAACAAGTTAAGATATCCTGAATCAACCTAAGGAAAAGACGACCAAAACAATTTGGAATTATAATTAACTCTGAGGATTTTAGGAAACTATCGAGTTGATTGTGGAATGAGATTACGAGAGTGAATATTACCTAAAAACTAAGTACATGTTTGGAAAGCATTAAAGGTTTGCGCTAACGGCAGAGCCCCACACCCGCTCTGGAGCTGGTAGTGCCCCCTGGCGGCCCTGGCTATCGTCAGACCTATGAGACTCGTCACCAGACTGGGTATCCCTCTAGCGCGATCTAAGAAGGTAAGATGATACTAAAGGAATTCCCTATTTATTGTATGTCTGTCGAACAGTAATCTCTGTCAAGCTAGGGGTCAAGAGGAAACCCTCAATAGAGCGCGTAGTTTGTGATTTTGTTTCTTTCCTTTACTTTTTATTTTAGAAGACAAGCACTCTGATAGGGCTATACTTTAAATAGCCAAAGAGAAAATATAATGAAGGACTTGATATATGAATGAATGAAAGGTGGAAAAGGTAGCTTAAGTAGTATAACCTTGGATAACAGTTACATCAAGCAATTAATTCAAGTTTTGGGCATTACTTTCGCCTCTTTTGTATTTCCGTAGGAAGTTTAAACTACTGAAAATTGTCCGTAGACTTGAATGATCATTTTCTTATATCAGTTTCTCAGGGACAGCGTTCAGCGAGACCTTGATCTTCATCTGAACTTCGATTCATCAATCGATGTATGAGATCTTGAACACTAGAACGTACATGTCAATGGGACTTTCCACCAAATAAATATATCAGTTTGATTTTCTTTATTACATGAATTTCTTAATTGCAAGATGAACAGATCCAGAAGTTGAAAGGATGTACTGTACTTTACGATAAAATATGAGAATAAATGATTAAAAGCATAAACCAAATTAGCGGTATCCGCACGAGGATAATCTATTTATACTGGTACAGCAAAACTGATACAGATACATGGATACAGATGGATACTTCCCTGAAGCCACATTCAGTCTCACATTCTATCCCTTTTATCATAAGGATTTCTGCATTCCTTGCTGGCGAACATTATCCGATTTGGTAGTGCGAAATAGATTCGTGTACATTTTATTTACTAATTCTTTTTAATTAATCTTTTTCCGTTTTTTCCCAATCCTCTTTTTTTCTCAATCCTCCTTTTTTTTCTCTCTGTCAAAAAATCATCGCTAAACCTATTGCAAAGGTTTTGCTTGCTATCCAAGATAAAAAACTCCTTCATCCAAAACCTAATTAAAAACTTAGATATTATGGAGGCGTTACATTATCTATAACTGAAAGTCTACTTCTTTATGCTCTATCTCAATAAAATTATATATTTGTGAAAGGGACAGACAACTATGGCAAAGTCGTAGTGTCACAGCCAACCCCCAAAATTTGCACAGGTGAGATGACAGTTTCACCGGAGTAAATTTTCAAACCTCACATGTTTCACAATTATAACTACCAATGTGTCAACACTATCTCTCAATTGTAAAATCCATTACAATAATGGTGTGGTGTGTATTGATACCAATAGAATAGAGGTTGATCTTAAGATTTAACTCTCAGCCTGTCGATATCCGACCATGAACTTCCCAAGAGGAACTTGGGTTGTCAATCCAAATCAACTCTAGTAGTAAAATCTCACCCCTTCACAACAATTCGGCGACCACATTGCCCGGTCTGTGAATTTGACCTACATTGCCCAGGCCATAAGTGAACTGGTAAATTGCCCCCTCTAAAAACCGGGTGCCTTTGATAGCTAAAATGCTAACAGCCCAATAATCAGCATACCCAAACTAAAAGTCAGTCCCCATTATCAACATCCATCCTTTGGAGCATGAGCAGTTGACTAAATTGACACTAACCATTGCAGTCGGCCGGTTGAGTATGCGTGTTCTGTGAAATCAGATTTACTTCAAATTTCAACGTTCGGATCTAAACTAACACTTATTCACAGATAACACATTGTTGAGTGTTGCATCTTGAGATGTAGCATTAACAAATCGATTAAACCATTTGATCGGAAGATTTAAGAACATGCATAATCGGAGAGCTAAACTAAACCTTTAAACACAAGAAAATAACTAGCATTTTATTCATATTTTAAAGCAAATGGATTTTTTAAATGTAGTGTGTCTTTCAACCAAAAGAGTTTTGAATTAACGTAGAGTGAAGACTCCCAACTTTTAAAATAATTTAGTAGTGAACAAGTTATATCCCATCAAGGATTACCAATTTCACAAAGGAAACAGGGTTGTGAGGCCTGTCAACGCTAGTCGTAACCTGATAGCCCGCCGGTTGTCTGTACGGGTTCCTCCGCCAGGTCCGGAAGGTCTTCAGGTCCCTTCGCAAAACGGATTAACTTTAATAGATAAGGACATCAAGTGGGCAGTTACTAAACTATTCAAATTAAGACCAACAATCAAAGAGAAATAAAACTCTCTTGGAGCATGTAGAGTCGCCGAAGAATATTCATCATAGCCTTAGCTTCTTGTATACTATGGCACTTCTGTAAGGCAGTTTAAACTCTGCAAAGATTGTCAGCTGACCTATCCTAACTCCAAACATTACAGAAGCCCTTTTGTACCGTGTAATGCCTTGGGATCAAATATCAATAAAACGTTTCCATTTTTATTGAAACTATTGCATTGTTTGAGTTCATCCCCAACCTATAGCGAAAACTAGACCAAGCGCTCACTTACAAAATCTGCTCTCAAACTCTAAACAAAATAACACTCCTCCAATCTCATTAGGGCCCTCTAAATTCAGAATCATCAAACAATACACTAGTCCAAACAAAATGGAACTTCTTTGAGCATTACTTAATAGAACTAATATATAATATTATTATATATTTAAATTATTTTTTATTGCACAGTGATATAAATGACAGACGAAAGTCAATTGGCATGCTGCCAACTATTGCACCTCTCAAACCTTAAAATTTTCATATATTTTTTTTTAATTCTTACAGTAGGAAAAGTCGTATGTCCCCTTCAATGACTAAATGGATCAAAATATTTTAAATAAATGCTACCAAATTTAACAAAAAAATGAATAAATATGAATATGAAAAGATTCGAACAAGGAATATATTTATATTTTTAATCTCATTAATTAAGTATTTAGTTTGAAAGACACATTAAAAAGCAATCCCGATTCCTGACCAACCCCCTTTAGATCAGATTTCGGAACGTTTAATACCCCTAATTATCTTCGGACACCGAGCTATAACATTTAAAATTGAGAATCTGCTTTTAAAATAAACATCAAATATATTATAACTGAAATTGAAATAAGATTTTTTAACTTAAGTTCCTTGCCACTCATTGACCTATATCCACTATTTTCTGCATAATAAAAACAGAATCTCATAAAGAATAAGAAACAAAATTATTTACTGATCCGGTTTTGATAAAATACTGACAAAGCATGAAGTATCTTTACTTTTTAACGATTGTCCAAATTCAAGTAAACAAATTAAAATAAATTATGTATACGAGGGCCACACTGAAAGTTTTGCGTAACTTGGAAATAAAACAATTTATAACTATAATTATACATTTATTGCTTCTCAAAATATTCGCCATTACATTTAATGCATTTATTCATACGCTCAAACCATTTTTCGAAGCACGAGGCCCAATCATTTAAGTCCATGTTTTCAACGTGTTGGTTGAACGTCGTCACTGCTTCTTCGGGGGTCTTAAATATAAAACCTCTCATCAAATCCTTGATTTTGGGGAAAAGGTAAAAATCGCAAGGTGCTAGGTCTGGACTATAAGCAGGATGAGTCACAATCTCCACCTTTTCCGAATCCAAAAATGCCTTTGTCTTCTTCGCGGTGTGAGGAGACGCATTGTCATGGTGCAAGAGGATACGGCTTCTTGGTCGTCTCTCGCGAACCTTTTGAAAGACATTAGGCAGACAAATGGTTGTGTACCACTCGGCATTAACTGTTCTTTGATTACCTAATGGCACACTAGAAATAAGACCTGTTTTTGAAAAAAAACAAGCAATCATCTGCTTGCCTACGCTTTTTGCTTGGTGAACTTTTGTTGGCCTGCGGTCACCTTCAAAGACCCATTCACATGACTGTTGTTTTTTTTTTGGATCGTAGCAATATATCCATGTCTCGTCTCCTGTTACTATATCATATACGGCATTTGAACGCCCGTCGTTATACTTCTGCAGCATTTCTTGGCACCAATCAACACGGGCCTGTTTCTGAGTTGATGTCAGTTCATGGGGAATCCATCGACAACAAAGCTTCCTGACTTTTAAATATTCTTGTAAAAATTTTTGAATTTGGCTCATACCAATCCCTAATTGTCCACGAATTTCGTCATAGGTGACTCGCCGGTTTTCTTCTATTAGTCGCCGGACAGCAGCCACATTTTCTCCAGTGACCGCGGTGGACGGCCGACCTTCACGAGAATCGTCATTAAGTGAACTCCGGCCTCTATTAAATTCTGCGTACCACCGTCTCACAGTGCTCAAATGTGGTGCTTCAAGCCCAAAAGCATTTTGAAGGCGAACACTACATTCTTGCGGAGAAAGATAACATTTAAAATCGTAAAAAATCATTGCCCTAAAGTCTTTTCGCGTCAATTCCATTTTTAGTGCCAATTCGTCACTTTAAAACGTCAGAAAAAAACAAATTACGATCAGTTTCCCGACAACTTTTATTTAATTCCATAGACAATGAGCTATATTTTTGAAAATGATATAATTCTAAATTCAAATGTTTATGAGTGGCCAGGAGTGCAAAACTTTCAGTGTGGCCTAAGTAACATCCCCTCAAATTAACATTGTGAACAGCTAAGAAATATAGACGAATTAACAACCAAACACTACTATAATATCAAATCACAGGTAAGCTATGACAACTAAACTACTTCCTTCTATATTCAAACTGCAGCTATAATCCTATTAAAATTGAATCTCCCAAAACATTCATTGCAAAAAAGTAAATGTTTAATGTTTTAATACTATGAAGAAGATCAATTCGTCTCTTAAAAATAGTCGAAATAAAAGATCGGTAATCAAACCGTCAGACTTAAACGAACAAATTAAAATTTCAGGCTTTTATTTTAAATTTAGAAACTCCCATTTAATATTGGAAACACCCTAAAATAATGTAAGGTAGTAATATTTCTGTAAAATGAAATCCGTAAACTTTATAACTGTAATTAATACATATTCCTACTCATATTAGTCAGAAATCAATCAAGTAGACTCAGTTGAGATCAAAAGATTTGACATATAAAGAATTCCATTCGAAAGTACTATCCGTAAATAATTAATCTTTGACAGCAAATTTTCCAAATATCAATAATATTATCTTCACTACATAGGTAGTACAAAGTCGCCTCCCACCGTCCGTCCGTCCCTATATACGCTCAGATCCCCAAAACCACGCAACAGACACCGATGCGGTTCCCTCAATAGTTAGAGTGATTCAAGAGGAAGGCCCCACGTATAATAAGTTTTGGACCATGTACGGGTACCATAGAAAACCCAAAGCGAAGCAAAGGCGGGTCACTAGTGTTGAAATAAGTCTTTAATTCTAAAACTAACTATTTAAACAATTATAGTTTAACACCCCCAAGAGAAAGACTTTTAAATTTTGAAACTAAAATATAACTAACGTTTACTGGTATCGAACCCAGACAACCCTAATATAAACTATGAATCACATACCGGAGAGCTTAATAAGTACCACGTGTATATGTATCTGTTTGTTTGGCGCTTCCATCTCCTCAAAATTAAATTTTCGGTATTCCTGTTTCAGATTCTAACTAGGTAGTACTTAAATAAGGTATATTAACAAAATGTGTCTATTTAACTACATACATACATAATCTCACGCCTTCGTTCCCAGAGTGGGGTAGGCAGAGCTACATAATTACAAACATCTCTAAAAACTTGTTGATAATTCTATAACCACAATTTGCACAATTAGGCTAAGATGTTTACCAGCGTATTAGTGACAGGTTGCAAGCCCATCGCCTAACAGTACTACAAGCCTTTATTCCCTTAGTCGTCTCTTACGACATCCACAGGAAGACATGGAGTGGCACTATTCTAACTCGGCAACCACACGATATTTAACTACATTTTATCTATTAACTACATTCTATTAACTACATTCCTTAGACTACGACTACTACGAGAATTATGATGATAAACATGAAATCAAACCGCATACTAACTCTACTCTATCGAAACAGTCACGGCATCTATGAAATTCTAAATGAACTATGACAACCTGTAAACAGTTTATGTAAACTTCACTAGCTAGCAAACTAAAAGAAAAGTGCCATCTATAACATTTTGAATGAAACTACGTTGTATGTTAAGCTTGGCTATTTAGTACGATTTTCAATAGCTACTACAGATGGCTTAACCGAAAATAATTTAAAAAATCTAATAAAGAAGAAAATATAATTACTAAATGCTTTACGTCACTAAATAACAAACCTTTCGTTATCTACATTTATTTTTACCAGGTTTTCCTAAATACTCTATTCTAACAAACCAAATGACCAAATGCTACGCCTCTAATAAGTAAACTTCGGTCCCCTTCGCTTCGATCAACACTCAACCTTCACGGCACCCGGTAATGGTAACAAAAGAAGAAACACATTCGGTTATTTAATGAATAATTACGTACCTACCTACGTTTATTTTCTGAGTTTTTTTTAAATGTAATTGTGCTGCAGCTAACTGTACCCAAATTTATGTAGTACCTATACTTAAAGAGGTTTATATTCTAAATAATATCATAGAACCTTAATACTCATTTTGCATTCGAAAAATTATATTTGCCAAATAGGTAACAAAAGTCAATTTAATTGTCGCACCAAATAAATATTAGTTAGTGGGAAAGATCTTTTAGGCATTGAAAATGGATATATTATAACAGAAGTCAAAGGTTGACAGCAAAATCCATAAGTTAAATTTAAGTAATTAATTCAAATCCCTAAATACATTTTTAACGTTTCTATAAAAATAAAGGTTCCAAATACTAAATGTATTTGTTTGTATTTGTTTTTTGTAAACCGTACCCCGCCACGAAATCTGAATGTTGATATCGATGCTTGGTAATAAGGATAAGAACAATAAGGCAATTTTATGCCTGACAAATACACAACTACAAATACCTCAGACTAACAATCGTGATCGCTACTGGTATGGTAGATTACCGCGAAATCTCCAGAACACAAAATCTTTCTAACAGTCGTCTGGACACTCGACACGACATTGACTACACAAACCGTGGCACGCGAAGCGATCGCAGCGATGCGAACGCAGCTAGAAAATCGTCAGACTGCATCTACGTGTATTTTCCACCATCGCATAGTCAATGCAGTCGACGACGAGGCAGTCGAGTTTGGCTCCACCAATGCAGCGCCCGCCAGCCCCAAAAAATCTTCCAGTTGCCTCGCCAAGCTGCTCTAACATTAATACTAGGGACAAAAAGCTCCTTCATCCTATTTTTTCTGGGAAAAGCTAAAATGGAATGCGTGACTAACCTACCTATCTACTTATTACATAAAACAAAATAAAATAAATACATACGAAAAAAAGGTAGAATTAATATTTCATCAATAAAGAAGAACAAAATCTTTTTCTCTGTTACTCCTCTGGCTCGTGTACGATTCTATTCTATTCTATATTAAAAAATACAACATAATATGTAAAATTCAAAATTACTATTTTATTATTTTAAATAAATATTCCAGTTATTTTTTTAATAAAAAATAACGAATCAAAGTGAAAATCACGTCTGTCTATTTTATTTATTTCTATACGTAGATACGAGAGTGAAAAATATAAATAAATATCGTCCATCGCGCAATTAGCAAATCCAAATGGAAATAGAAGTTTGATATGAGTATAACGCGCTAAAATAAAGGATTCATCGCTGCATGTAACGTCGAAGATACTCGCTGTGATATCATCTGGATCTGATCAACTAATAGACTACTCCTGGTCCATGGAATGCAAGAAAACGTAATAAACCGCGTACGAACGGCCTTTCATTATAAGCCTACAATCAGACCGCCGGCAGCTCCGAACCACAGCCCTACAATGAACTATCTCCATCTCAGTGCTCAGACTCCGAAGCATTTTGAGACCCCAGAAGTGTAAGAGAATGCAGCGACTACAGCTGCCTGACCACTCAAGAAAGCCTGAAACATTCAAAGTCAGCTAAAGCATTTTCCCTGTAATAATTTAATACATAAAATGTAATTAAGTTCTAAGTTTTAGTTTTATTCCTGTTATTATTTCCTTGAAAATATTAAAGGGTATGTTCATTACATAACGTTTAAACGACTCCAAGCGACTAACGATTAAACTCAGTGGTCAGCAACCTTTTGGCAGGCAAGGCCCACAGGGCGGCAAAATAAACGAAAGGCGTGCCGCACTTGTGATATTAACCCTAGAAGCCCAATATACCTATAAGTATACAATTATTTAACAAAACATTCACGGGCCGCAAGTATGACGTCCGCGGGCCGCATGTTGCGTCCACTGTTTAAACTAACAATTTACCAGAAGAATGCTAGAATAACAATTAATAAAATAGTACTGTGTCGTTTTAACGGTAAGAAAAAGATTTCTTACTAATCCTTAAGTGAAATTAAAGTGACAAGGTACTTCGTATTAAGGCTGTCACACACAAAACCGATTACTGCTAGAACAGAAAAACGAGTATTTATGAACACGGCAATCTTACAAAACATTAACTATTTAAAGTTATGCAAACAAATTAAGTTTTACTATCAAAGCAAAGTAATGTAAAGCAACTGGAAAAGTCAACAGATTGGGAGCAAATTATAACTACTAATATTATAATTATGCCTATGTCCAGCAGTGGACGTCTTTCGGCTGACATGATGATGATATTATAATTATATTATAGCAACCCCTAGCCCGAATAAGTCCCTTAGCTACATCAAAATTTTGAATACCTAATGTAATAAACGTTTGCGGTAATAAGTATTGATTTGCGTTTTCTATGCGTTTAACTGAACGCTGTGTGTAACTGCCTTAAGAATAATAATATTTTTCAATTATCAACAAACTGCAAGATGTATTTTTTAAGAACTCCAAAGCAATTTAAAAATGCTACTACTACCTACTATTGTCTATTTTCCTACCCTTTATCTTCTTTTTGTTAAATCTATTTTATTGTTCATCAACAAAGTATCCACTTCCCTCCTTTTTTTCGGTAACAAATTGGTCCCCCTCGCTTTACTTACAAACCAGATCAATTGCAACAAAAACATACTACAGCGCGGCACGGTTCGATCCTGGTCGCAGCGACAAATTGTAACCTCCCAAGCTACCTAACTAAACTTGAGCACCAAAAACCGACAACATACCCTACTCTGCCGCGCTATTCCATAAGAAAACTTTTAGAATTGATCTAGTTTGTAGCAAATACGGAATTATAATGGCCAAGTGATCTGTCTAGGGATAAAAGAACTAGAAACCTACTTCATAACCCGAAATGTAACCCAAATACTTTTGAGAAGTGGCTACTGAGTGGAACAACCCTACAAAGTTAAAAAAACAAACAAACAATCAACCTAAGGAAAAGAC
Organism: Acleris literana; assembly: GCA_946894065.1. Lineage (NCBI taxonomy): Eukaryota > Metazoa > Arthropoda > Insecta > Lepidoptera > Tortricidae > Acleris > Acleris literana. Next base: position 37,795,523 of record OX335668.1, on the reverse strand, counting down.
GACCAAAACAATTTGGAATTCTAATTAATTCTGAGGATTTTAGGAAACTATCGAGTTGATTGTGGGATGAGATTACGAGAGTGAATATTACCTAAAAACTAAGTACATGTTTGGAAAGCATTAAAGGTTTGCGCTAACGGCAGAGCCCCACACCCGCTCTGGAGGTGGTAGTGCCCCCTGGCTATCGCCAGACCTATGAGACTCGTCACCAGACTGGGTATCACTCTAGCGCGATCTAAGAAGCGAAGATTGTATGTCTGTCGAATAGTAATCTCTAACAAGCTAGGGGTCAAGAGGAAACCCTCAATAGAGCGCGTAGATTGTGATTTTGTTTCTTTCCTTAACTTTTTATTTTAGAAGAGAAGCACTCTGATATGGCTATGCTTTAAATAGCCAAAGCGAAAATATAATGAAGGACTTGATATATGAATGAATGAAAGGTGGAAAAGGTAGCTTAAGTAGTATAACCTTGGATAACAGTTACATCAAGCAATTAATTCAAGCTTTGGGCATTACTTTCGCCTCTTTTGTATTTCCGTAGGAAGTTTAAACTACTGAAAATTGTCCGTAGACTTGAATGATCATTTTCTTATATCAGTTTCTCAGGGACAACGTTCAGCGAGACCTTGATCTTCATCTGAACTTCGATTCATCAATCGATGTATGAGATCTTGAACACTAGAACGTTCATGTCAATGGGACTTTCCACCAGATAAATATATCAGTTTGATTTTCTTTATTACATGAATTTCTTAATTGCAAGATGAACAGATCCAGAAGTTGAAAGGATGTACTGTACTTTACGATAAAATATGAGAATAAATGATTAAAAGCATAAACCAAATTATCGGTATCCGCACGAGGATAATTTATTTATACTGGTACAGCAAAACTGATACAGATACATGGATACAGATGGATACTTCCCTGAAGCCACATTCAGTCTCACATTCTATCCCTTTCATCATAAGGATTTCTGCATTCCTTGCTGGCGAACATTATCCGATTTGGTAGTGCGAAATAGATTCGTGTACATTTTATTTACTAATTCTTTTTAATTAATCTTTTTCCGTTTTTTCCCAATCCTCTTTTTTTCTCAAACCTCCTTTTTTTCTCTCTGTCAAAAAATCATCGCTAAACCTATTGCAAAGGTTTTGCTTGCTATCCAAGATAAAAATCTCCTTCATCCAAAACCTAATTAAAAACTTAGATATTATGGAGGCGTTACATTATCTATAACTGAAAGTCTACTTCTTTATTCTCTATCTCAATAAAATTATATATTTGTGAAAGGGACAGACGACTATGGCAAAGTCGTAGTGTCACAGTCTTCTCCAGAAGAGCTAAAAACAAAAATCTTAGAAGAAACAGAAGCCCGTAAATATACAGAAACGAAAACGAATGAAAGCAACGCAATGTACACAAATAAAAATAAAAAAATCCGAAAAAAGAAACCAAGCTACTGTCAAATATGTAAGAAACAAGAACACAACACTCAAAATTGTCGATTCCGTAATAATCGCAATAATCAAGAACGGTCAAACGCTGCACAAAACATATGCTTAGCAACAGACCCAAATAACAGTACAAATATATGGTGTATTGACAGTGGATGCACATCGCATATGAGCAATAATCAGAATGATATTTCCTCCCTAAAAAAATATAATGGAACACTGAAATTAGCAGCCGATGATAGCACTACAAAAATTGAAGGACGAGGAAATGCTCAAATTAAAGTTGATGATAAGAATATAAAAATTTTGCACATTATATGTGCAAAATTTAACTACAAACTTATTGTCAGTTTCAAAAATAACGGAAAAAGGAAAATCCGTATTATTCAAAGAACACTTTGCTACTGTCAAAGATATAAAAACGAATAGAATTGAACTTAATGCAAAAAAAAAAAGATATGATCATAGACAAATAATAAAAATGAAAAAGACTTCAACAATAAAGAAGAAACTACATTTAATGCTGAAATTGATGAATGGCATAGAAAACTTTGTCACATCAATGAAATGAGTTTAAAACAAGCTTTAAAAGATGAAGCAATGAATGGACTCAAGTTTGATATGAACCAAAAACTAAATGAATGCGAAGTATGCATAAAGGGAAAGATGAGCCGACTACCCTTTCCTAAAAACAATGGTGATCCAAGAACAACCAAACGTCCAGAAATAGTACACTCAGACGTTTGTGGTCCAATTAATGTAGAATCCGTTAGCGGAGGAAGATATTTCGTTACATTTATCGACGAGTACTCCAGATACTCAAGAGTATATATCATACGAAATAAAAACGAAGTTTTTGAAAAGTTTCAACAATATAAAGAAGAAATGGAGAGATATACTGGAAATAAAATAAAATTCTTACAATCTGACAACGGTACAGAATATATTAATAAAGAATTTGATCGATATTTAAAACAATGCGGAATTAATAGAAGACTAAGCTGTGCGTACACACCACAGCAAAACGGTACAGCTGAAAGAAAAAGCCTTCAAGAAAGGGCCCGATGCCTATTACTTGATGGAAATATGCCTGAAAAATATTGGGCAGAAGCTGTCTCTACCGCAAATTATCTACTCAACCGAACACCATCAAAAGTCATCGGAAATAAAACTCCATTTGAAATTTGGGTTGGAAGAAAACCATCCGTACAACACTTACATATATTTGGATCAAAAGCTTTCGCATTGAAGAAAAACAAGAAACAAAAGAGAAAGTTTGCATCAAAAGCAACCGAAGGAATATTTTTAGGTTATGCAGAGAATAGCAAAGCTTACAGAATATTGATACCTGAAACTAAACATGTTATTGTAAGCAAAGATGTCAAAATAATGAAAACATTATACTACGAAAACAAAGAGACAGTTCTTAAACAAGAAGATCAAAAAAAAAATTTGATCGATATTCTTTACACCAATAAAAATGAGAAGCCGATTGAAATAAATGAACAAAACCAAGACGGTGAAGCATACTGTGAGTCTATGACTGATCTTGAAGGACACGAACTGCAAAATGAACTGCAAGAAAATGAAAATTCTGAACATTTTCTCGATGATATAACAGAAACAGAGATAATAAATAATAATGAAAACGTCATTACCAGTTCTGATAAAATTGAAATAACAGAACCTGAAAGAAACCAAAACGATGATATTTCAATAAATGAAAGACCCCACAGATCCAGGCAACCGCCATTTTGGACAAAAGATTATTTATGCACCGTATGCATGGGTAAAGAAGACAACTCAGAATGGAAAGACGCAATAATTTCTGAGATAACAGCACACTTAAAAATGAAACCTGGTCCATAGTCAAGAAACCACCTTGTCGGAATGTCATTGACAGCAAGATGATTCTTAAAGATAAATTAGGACCAGATGGCAATATTGAACGCAAAAAGGCTCGACTAGTAGCCCGAGGTTTTTCGCAGATACCTGGTGTAGACTATCAAGGAGTGTTCGCACCTGTAACTCGACTAAGCTCAATAAGACTGTTAGTGTCTTTAGCTGTCCAGAAGGACATGCATTTAAATCAAATAGATAAATGCACTACTTTCTTGAACGGAGATATCGAAGAAGAAATCTTCATGAAAAAGCCTATCAATTTGGAAAATTACCTTCAAGACATTACAAAAATTACAAATGACTCGGACATTAAACAAAAAGCAAGTAAAATGCTAAATGATTTGAACCAATACAAAGAAAACTCAGTTTGAAAATTGAATAAAGCGATATATGGATTAAAATAATCTGGAAGGCAATGGTATAAAAAAATTGATTCCGAATTAAAAACCATTGGATTTATTCCCACAAATGTTGATCCATGTATGTACACATATGCGAAAGGCGGAGAGGAAATCATTATTAGCATATATGTGGATGACATTATAATTGCTTGCAAATCGCAAAAGAAAATAGAAGAAGAGAGAAGTCAAGAATTTACTCATAAAGAGATTCCAAATGCGTGACTTAGGTGAAAAAATGAATTATTGCCTCGGAATAACATTTGAGAGAGATGAAAATCGAATAATATTAAGACAATGAAAATATATTGAGACAATATTGGAAAAGTTTGGGTGAGATTGCAAACCCGCATCCACTCCTATGGAGATAGGACTTAAGTTGGAAAAGGGACCAAGTCGTGTTAAAGAAAAGGATGTGCCTTATCAAAACCTCATAGGCTCTCTCATGTATTTAGCAGTTGCCACAAGCCCTGATATAATGTTTGCTGTAAGTCACCTAAGCCAGTTTAACAACTGCTATACATCGGAACATTACAAAGCAGCAAAAAGAGTTCTAAGATATTTACAAGGATCCAAGGACTTGGGACTGACTTTCATAAAAGGAAATATGAAGCTAGAAGGAACAGCTGACGCAGATTGGGCATCATGTTATATTGACCGTCGTTCAGTGACAGGCTACATATTTACCCATGGTGGAACACCAATAAGTTGGGAAGATAAGAAGCAAAGAACCGTAGCACTGAGTACAGCTGAAGCGGAGTATATGACCCTAACGGAAGCATCGAAAGAAGCAATATACCAAAAGTATCTTTAATTGAGCTGAATATTGAAACAGGAATAATCGACATCTACAACGATAATCAAGCAGCTCAAAAGCTTGTCAAAAACCCAATCATCTGCACTAAGTCAAAACATATCAGCATAAGTGAACATTTCATAAGAGATGCAATGAGAGATGGACACGTCGATGTGAAATACCGCCCAACGGAAAACATGGAAGCGGACCTTATGACAAAAGCGTTGCCTGCCCCAAAGCTTGACAGACTGAGAGCCATACTAAACATCTCGTGAGGCGGAGTGTTGAATAAACTTTTTAATTACGAAACATAGTCAGCGTATTTTATCGCTAACACTGGCCACAAAACAACTCTGAGGGCCCTGCAAAGATGCACTACGCTAACTAACGTTTCTATTCGATTCGTTTTTAAACCAATCGCGACACTGGAAGATGATGTGATACGAAAAGTCACGTGGTCTACCAGTGACGAGATTGGTTTAAAAACGAATCGAATAGAAACGTTAGTTAGCGTAGTGCATCTTTGCAGGGCCCTCTGTTACACGGACGTTGAATTTTCTCTGTCAATTCTTATTCTATGTGTCAACAACAAAATAAATATACCAAATATTATTTACGCTATCAACAATATTCAACTAGATAACCAGTCCCATACAAATTCAAATCTAAATTCTGTCCGCGTGAATCTATACGTCAGTTGCATTTGTTCACTAACGAACCGAGACAAACGTTTTAAAACAGTTTTAAGTTCAACCTAATAACAACCATGGTACTTAGTAATAAAGTTACAAATCTTCAAAATTTGATCTCATACCTACGACTATTCGTCTCATATCATGAACACCCAATAAATGACATCTGCTACTTACAAACGAAAAAACGTATGTTAAATAAAATCTATGGTATAATCAATCTTATCGTGCAAAAATTAAATTACTTTTGCCCGTTTTTGCCCTGCGAGTTACATCGTTTTTTATTTATTCACTTTGCTTCTTCGAATTTGACTAGCAGAGGTATGGAGTCGCATTGAATTTAAAATTAATGTAACTAGGTACGTAAAAGTTTTGTTGTTACGTAAGAATTTATGTTCAACTATAGCTAAGAATCACCCAGGGGTCAAGTACTTATACAAAATCAAAATCGGTCAAGCTGTTTTGGAGAAGAACAACGCACACCAGAATTATACTAATTTTTTTTAACGTAATATTCCGGTAGATAGTTCTCGAACACGAAAAGAAACTGGGCAAAAGCATGTCAGATCATGCGCAGTGTAGGGATCCGTCGCCGTTACTCCGTTAACACAGTGTTGTTTAGTAAAAAAAATACTTATACCCTTGCTTTACATATACTGGACCGTTTTTTTATATTTATTCCATAATTGATTTTAGTCCGCGGTATAAATATCTATATGTACACAGAATTTCGATTTTGTAACTTTGATAGTTTCTGAAGAAAAGTGGTGTGACTTACAAACAGACAGACAAACGGACATAGCAGAACTATAAGGGTTCCTAGTTTGACTTCAGAACTCTAAAAAGGCCGCTGACGGAAAACGCTCGCTGTTCTTGTAACAAAATACCTAGCTACCAGGGCCTCTATTCAACACTAAAACCAAATCATCTTGGACCGTATTGTCAACGTGTTGATAGCTCTCATTTACTTTCAGTAATGGCAGCTGAGTTGAAAGCAATACCATAACAGGTCAAATACAATTTGGATTTTACTGCCTAGAAATAGAGGCGTAGTAGTGGTACAATAATAAAAAACCACTCCATGCATCTAATGTTCCGTTAACAAGTTTGCGCGTATATTGGCCGACCCTGGCCAAACATTCTTAGCTGAGGTTTCAATATTGTTATTTTGTTGGAATTATGGCATTAATTGTTAGTGTAAAGTTTGAAAATAAAATATTCTACATGTTTATATTTTTGATACACTTTGTTTTCGATAATTATTTTTGCAACATTGTGGCATTTTGATGCGTGTTGACATTGGCTGTCTGTCAACAGAACTAATTGAAATTACGCCGCAAGTGAGTCGTTAGTATCCAAGAAGAATTTTTTGCGCTGACCTGTTATCTAGTTGGTAATTGTTGATCGAAGCCTTTCTCTCTCTCTTTTACTGTTTAGTTGCCCATTTACTATTTTCGCATTTAAGGCTCCCACAGATTATCAGTTTGCCAGGTAGTTCCAACATGGCTCTGGCCGCCTGAAAGTTCGTGTTCCAACACAATGAACTGTCAAACTTAATGTGGCCGTTGACCTGTTAGTCTGAGGGACGCTTTAGTTTTAATATTGTAGGTATTTCTTTAAAAACCTATTTGAGGGCATTCGATTAATTTGGGTGATTACAAATATCAAAGTTTTATTCTCCGTTTATTACATAGAATCTTGATTCAAGGATTTTTAAAAATTCAATGTACGAAATGTTATAAAGAGGCAAAATAAATTGTTCCAATTTGTTGTTATAGTAAATGCGACGCCATGATAATGCGCTAAGAATGAACATAAAGCATAGAAACCGGACTATAAGACGTACTTTGCGTCAGCTATCTTTCTCTACTTTTCAGATTACGTATTACATGAGAAAAAATGAAACAAATACTAGGCTGTTTTTTCTTCTTTAACTGTCATTGTCACAAGGTTTTTAGACGTCAAATTTGAATGGACCTCTAAATGTCATTCCCACAATCACCCAAAGATGAAGGAAAACACTAGATCCCGTGTAGCCAACTGTCAAGCGTACCACCTTTCTCTTCTGTGTACAACACAGTTTTGTAGCCAATTTTTATTGGTCAATACCCGACATGTGAACCCTACTAAATTAAGACGAATGGGATAGAACATGGAATTAGTAAGTACTTACGTACATCTGGAAGGTGCACTACACCGATAACGCGAGCCGAAAGAAACTTACTAAAACTTAGTGCGTCCCTTTCTAGTAAAGGTGACCATATTTTAATTGGTTCCCCTTGTTTACGCATAATCATAAACTGTCCGAAAGTATGATTTAAAAGTTCCCAACTTGATAACGAGGTACAAAATTACAATCCGGCATGCAGTCTTGAAGTAACATGCAAGATATTAATGACTAGCTTTCCGCCCGCGACTTCGTCTGCGGAGAGTCAGAACTTATGTTAAAAGCTGCATAGTTTATATCACCTTCAAAGAGTTTTTTTTTTATGAAAAAAAGTCCAGAACGTGAATTTTAAGTAAGCGGTTCACAAACACCCTTCATTTTTGATTCTAAAACAACAAAATTGCCATACAAAATAAATTCACTGCCCCTTGTTCACCATTAGGACGTTTTTTTTTAATCAACCCTAGATTTAATAGATTGATAATTTAGTCATCTCATCTATTTGCTAAATTTCTATACAAACAATTAACCCACTTAGCAGAAGATTTTCGAAAAACACCAAAGTTGGATATGTTATTTATGTTACAGTATTATATCTTGTAGGTATATACGTTTGAGGGTGCAGACTCGTGGTCACCCCAGTTTGTCACCCCAGTGCCTTTCGACGGAGCCCTGCCTATGGCAGGGCTCCTATTTCTGAGCGATTTGCCCTTCGGGCATCTTAAGATACCTAACGAACCTAACCTAACTACTTTTGCGGAATAAAAATTATTTCTGACGAATAACCGACTAAAGCGAATAGCACTGGGGTGACAAACTGGTGTGACCACGAGTCATCCGCTACGTTTGAAAGTAACTTTATTTCCATACAAACTTTACAGTCACTATCAGTAGTCTTAGATCCCATGTTTTTCCCTGTAGTTTTTTTTATTGATGATGGGTTTGTTCTTGATTATTTGTTTCTTTAAGGGGCAAGTGTTTAAAAAACACTGAAGCTTGCACTTTTTTTAATGCTAACATTCATGTAACTGGAAATGTACCAACTCAAATACCTACAAACTTTCACCCCGCTTTTCACACCGTTAAGGGCTTATTTTAAAACCTGATTTTATATTTAATTAATTTTGTTGTTGATACGGACTTTCATGTATCTAACTTGCCCAGTCATAATTCTTATGTATAGGTGAACAGTAACCTTAATACCAATAATGTCCACATTTCTCACATCAAAAATTATTATTTCATGTACATACTGATTCCTTTACACTTCCAGAAAATTTAAAAACATCTTAATTTGATCCTTAGTTGATCCACGATGTTCCAAACTCAGCGATGTAAATCAGGGGAAACCATTGTCAAATCACAACACAATGTAGGTACTTATTAATCATAATAATGCAAAATCATAACGTTTTTCTTAATAGAATATTCAGAATTTCAGATCTAAAATCTATCAACAAATAATGATGACATTAGGTCAACAAAAGGTATACCCACCTACCCAAAGAAAAGAGTTTTCTACCTTATTGGGACTATGAAAATTATTTTCGTTTCATGCAGTATTTTAAATAGCTTTTGCCCGCGACTGTGTCCGCGTAGAAATCGTTTATCGCTTTACAGACCCACCGTACCACTAAACCGTACCACTGGTGTTACTATAACCAATTATTTCTATTAAAATCGAATTTAACAGAGTCGACGGAGCTCTGCTGTCGCAGAGCTCCTATTTCTGGGTAGTTTGGCCCTCCGGGCCTGCTGAAGAACTAACAAAACCTAAACCTACCTCATATTTATGATACTAATTTTGGTCAGGGGTACGGTTTAGTGGTATCGGGATAAAAATTGTCCTATGTGTCATACCTAAGTCATAAAAAGTCGATCCGTGATAAGGAATATCTGGGTGTCAAACTTCATACAAATCCGTTCAAGTGTTTTTGCGTGATTGAAACACAAACATCCACGGAAATGTTCACATTTATTAGTGAGATTAGTGAGATCACTAAAATTTTATTATTATAGGATGCTAAACTTGGAATTAAGTGTCTAACTCCCCTCAGGTGAAATTATTGTGTAAAGTAAAGATTAGATTAAATGAAATGAAGGAAGTTGCGATAATACCTTAAGAAATCGCCCATGGTGACTTTTTTTAGCGATGAATGAATAAATCGCGACGATGCTGTATTGCGCTATTAGCGATACACAAGCGTCGTTACACTAGTGCAAAGGTTACGACCGCGACAGCATCGCGACTGTATCGCGGCCGTTTTGCAACTGTATGGCGATTGCATCGCTATAAAAAGATGCTATGAGTCATCTTCCTAAGGGAGGTCAACATTAAGATTTTCAATTGAAACTGTTAAAAAATTTTACTGTCGTCGGTGTACATGCCTGAGATAGCTGTTCTCCACGTGTCGAGCGTGTATTTGATATAGGCTTCACAGCGTCGTTTTATGGACTCTATGACGTGGCCGAGATCGGTCGTTAGTCCCAATTTTTCAAAAACTTCCAGCTGCAGCCAAGTTAACGTCGCCCAGCATTGTTGGTACTAGTCTCTGGGTTTGATGAAAAATGGACCAGTATTCTATGTTATGAAACCCTCAGTTCTTCTGGTCACAGGCAAATCTATCACTTGAGCGCTACTCGGAACTCTGCAATTCGGGAACCGCATCTGTACAAAGTTAAAGCTCTGTTTCCATTTTTTTGAGCTTCACCATAAGCTAAAATCATATCACTCAATTGTCGAGCACTAAAATTAGATGAACGCGCCATTTTAGACTTTTGTAACTAGCTTCCAGCCCTATGTCATTTGTAGTACACAGTAGGACAGTAGGTATCCTTTATTTACTACATGATGGGTTTTCTGAATGCAGTGCTAGTCCTCATATCTAAACTGTTTTGATAATAAAGAAGTAGGTACAATACAACTTCGTCTATGGCCATCTGATATCACATAGAGGTAGTAAAACATAGAGAGAGTGTAAAAACGTCTAATAGAATAGTACTCTTCGCACCAGTTACAAATGCCCTTCGTTAAAAAGAGTCGTCTGTATATGACCGCTTTCGATTGGATTTCAAAAGCGTACCACTTTTTAGGTGTGTTCGTGTGTGTCACTCTGCATTAGTGTGCGTAAGTTTGCAGTCAGTGATGTGCAGTTTATCGATATATTAGGTGTAACCATAATTAAAAGGCAAAGGATAAGCCTATTTTCAATAATAAATGTGATTGATTACCAATTGAAAAGTGGCCTTATTTCGAAAAAGTAAACTGAGAAATTAACTTTTTTGTCGTGTAATAAAACTAAAGACAGTTTCTACAGTTTTTATTTAAAAATAAAACGTTTATCTTTAATAATGATGAATAAGCCTTGTAATTGTAAGACAGTAATTGGAAGACAGTCTGTGACCCTTTTTTGATGCCGGATTGCATTGCAACTTCTGAAACAACGACGAACCATTTCCGTCAGAGCATCTCCAACCATTCCTGTTCAAGGTTAATTTGTTTGGGTTGCGTATGAATGGATGTGATTACTGAATATATATAGTTTCTTATTAAAATCCGAGCGATACTGCAAATCTGAAACAATACAATTAATTAATATCACATATAGTAGGCTCTTTTACCGATCGATAGATATGTACGTAAAGTCAAGGAAATTGATTCCTTGACCATTTTGGACTATGTCAAAGTGACACTGTAAATAAAATCATAAGAAGTCTCTTACGTTTTGATTGATTATGACACTACGACATAGCCCAAAATGATCTAGGAATCAATTTCCTTTACAGTACGTAAAAAATACATATTAAATTAAAATACCGATGTTAAAATAAAGAACGATCCAAATATCTACAATAAGTATTTTACGCCTATGTCTATAAAAGGCACACGCCTGTGCCATTAAACGTTGTAAGTTTCGACATTTAAAACATCGGCCTTTTAACTGTTCGGCATCGCTATTTTAACCCAAAATGTATTCACTTTTTGATATGTAAACACATACTCATGGATATAATTTACTCATTTACTCTATGAAAATATCGAAAGTTTACTTATCGATATTAATTTTGGAAGCACTATTGTTTACTTCCGAAAGAAAATCAAAAAATGAGTTAAAATTGCACATTTACTGCACATAGTGCCTTTGTATTAATTACAAGACGTAATACTATGATAATGTTCCTAGTTATACTTGCAAAATGGCCGGATTATGGCCGAAAATCAACAGTTTTATTCTAAAACATCACTCACCTTAAAGCTTATATTTAGTGGATCATTTTCTTTATTTCGCATTCGAGATTTACACCCACGAAATACACACGCCATTCCACTGAACCTATACTTAAATACTTCACTGATAACCTGTCGAAGAAATATATTTTCGGAGAATTATTTTAAAATTCTGACGGATGGGCGCACAGATCGCAAACAACAACAGTAATCCGACTAAATTAAGTGACACTTTTTCTTAGGTCTTTATCCAACTAGCCGCTTATTCTATCCCATTCGACTTAATTTAGTAGGGTTCACATGTCGGGTATTGACCAATAAAAATTGACTACAAAACTGTGTTGTACACAGAAGAAAAAGGTGGTACGCTTGACAGTTGGCTACACGGGATCTAGTGTTTTCCTTCATCTTTGTGATATCACGATTTATTATGAAATTGTCACAACTCTTCTGACAGTTACAGTTCTTTGTTGATAAATACCGCATAAAATCTGAAAAATTAATATGTTATGTGTAAATGCAGCATTATTCAATAATAAAACCAAGCCCGTAAAAATATCATGTCCATAATGTGTGAATAATGTATGTGTGAGATAGATGAACTGGATACCTAGTAAAGATAAGTAAGTAGTATGAGTGCATTCACATTGATCGTTATACGTTATAATCAATAATAATACTAAATAAAACGTATGTTTTTAAAGAACAGTTCTAATTTTTCACGATAAATGCCACAATTACACTAGTTTGGCTGCCGATATAAGAAAGGTCTGAAAAAATTGTGCATTATACATTGCTGCTCGATGGGACCTTTAAAAATTAATTGCGCTCTATGTATTAGAGTTATTAACAAAATTCCACATTTACATAACCTGTGGAGCTATAACCTACGTCTAATTAAAATGTTTGCCCGTATTCCGCTTACACACTGTATATTTCAGTCATCACTTCCATTCATACGCAACCCAAACAAATTAACCTTGATGCTCAAACAGGAATGGTTGGAGATGCTCTGACAGAAATGGTTCGTCGTTGTTTCAGAAAGTTGCAAAGCAATCCGGCATCAAAAAAGGGTCACAAACTGTCTTCCAATTACTGTCTTACAATTACAAGGCTTATTCATCATTATTCAAGATAAACGTTTTATTTTTAAATAAAAACTGTAAAAACTGTCTTTAGTTTTATTACATGACAAAAAAGTTAATTTCTCAGTTTACTTTTTCCAAATAACGCCACTTTTCAATTGGTAATCAATCACAATTATTATTGAAAATAGGCTTATCCTTTGCCTTTTAATTATGGTTAAACCTAATATATCGAGAAACGCCACATCACTGACTGCAAACTTACGCACACTAATGCAGAGTGACACACAAGAACACACCTAAAAAGTGGTATGCTTTTGAAATCCAATCGAAAGCGGTCATATATAGACGACTCTTTTTAACGAAGGGCATTTGTAACAGGTGCGAAGAGTACTATTCTATTAGCCGTTTTACACTATGTTTTACTACCTCTATGCAATCACCCGAACCTCCAATACTATGAAATCAAAAAGTCTGTATTGCGAATAGAGTACATTTTGCCAGGGTGACTTTTTCTTTTAGTAGTTCAGTGTAGTTATTTGTGAATTTGTGTTCCGATCAAGGTTCCGATAAATAAATAAAATTCTGGAGAATGTCAACAAAAATTATGTGTTGGTTAGTTTAGCCTGAATATTTACAGCCATTGCAACCTGCAATCAATGGCTTGTGTGTAGGAAGGCTGCAATTCGCACTCGGGGCGGAAGAAAAACTCTGCCTTGGGATTGTCTTTTTATAAGCAAGTTTCTATTTGCCTTTAGTCATAGGTAAGATTTTATGTATAATTGGTAATATACTGTTACGCAATCCATCCAGTTCATTTAATATCGAAATCTAAGCCCTAATAGTAACATTTTCCCGGTTGTAAATAAGCAATCGAAGTTTTAACAGTGATGTAAAATTATATCGATATTTTCAGATTTCCAAAAGATGAAAACTTAATTGGAGACTGGATTCGGCGAATACTATGAAATCAAAAAGTCTGTATTGCGAATAGAGTACATTTTGCCAGGGTGACTTTTTCTTTTAGTAGTTCAGTGTAGTTATTTGTGAATTTGTGTTCCGATCAAGGTTCCGATAAATAAATAAAATTCTGGAGAATGTCAACAAAAATTATGTGTTTTTTAGTTTAGCCTGAATATTTACAGCCATTGCAACCTGCAATCAATGGCTTCGAGACAGAGAAAATCGGATACCTAAAAGATGCATAGTCTCTGCTTCAAGCATTTTCATACGGTTTTTTTTGCCAAGCGTGCAAGGAAGAGGACGTCATATATTTTGTTTTAGGAGCCACGATTAGGTCTTCTATTCAGAAGTGCCGCTGAAAAAACACGTGGACCGGACAACAACTCTAGTAGAGAGTTACTCTACCAACTCAACTTACCTTTGACCAAAACGATGAGAGACCTGTTTATAATTTAGCAATTTGTTGTTATCTTAAACATGTAAATAAAACATTGATGAATTATTGAACATATTCTTTATTTAAAATATCATTGATTTGCTGTTGACAAAAAACTTGAAATCTCACTTAAGCGTAACACACCTAATTACCTAATTAAAGCGCAATGTTTTAGGGCCGATTTTAATCTGATAAATTTTAGCTCGCCCGCTCGCTTTTCATTCATATGACAAAATATTCTAGAAAAAGTATATTTTGGGACACTATTTTATTGCAGACTGTGCTTTACCATGTCATATTTTGCTTATCAATACCAAACTTACGCTAATGCAATATTCTTAACGTAGACCCACCGAGATATTCAACGTTTAGACGTTTTATAAAGCTACAAGTAACAATTTTACAGGTCTAAACTGGCAACACTGCTCAAACGGCTGGTCGTCATTGGTCGAGTTTGTGTTAAATGGAAACTTGTAACCTGTAAATTGTAATTTGTAGCTTTATAAAAATCGTTCCTTTGTTCATTAGGACATCCATATTATTGTCGATTCAGCAACATCACTAACGTTGACGGATAGGACTCCGATCAAATTCGAAACTTGTGACAACATGATAGTTAACGAAATAATTCCTATAAGCACATCTTTTTCTAACTCATTATACATACATACATACATAATCTCACGCCGTCGTTCCCAGAGTGGGGTAGGCAGAGCTACAGAATTACAAACATCTCTAAAAACTTGTTGATAATTCTATAACCACAATTTGCACAATTAGGCTAAGATGTTTGACGCGAAAAAACAAAAATGGTTTTTTTTTTTTAATGTTATCATTTATGTGACCACCACTGTATATAGTCACGTAACTTTATGCCTATAAGAATAAAGATGTGTTGCGATATAAATTTGACACTTTGGATGCTATCTCTTTGATGCTAACTGTAAAGATTAACTCTTTTACAACTTTACTATAGTTACTATAGTGTTCGCTCCGTGAAAAGTTTTGCAGTGAGTGCGGTGAAAAAGGACATCTTTAGAGCGTGCACTAGAAATAAGGCTTATAAAGTGAAGAATGTAAGTTTAGTGGAAACTACAAGTTTGAAGACAATGGTGCTGAAATAGAAAAAGAGCGACAGTGTATCAGAAACTGAAATAATTTTCATTTTTTATTTAAGTGAAAAAAAAACCAGCTGCTATATTGCAAATAGCTATTAATGGTAAAGTTACAATTACTTTAGCTGATAAACAACAATATTATCCAGATTTATAAATTAAACAGCGTAATGTGATATTCATTAACTTTGACCAGTCAACCTCAACACCATTAGGTGTTATTGAGGATTTAAATATAAGTTATCAATCTGTTAATGTGAACCACCAAAGATTGTTTGTGGTAAAAGATGGTTTGCCAAAAATTAAAGGCAAAGATTGGCTCTCTTTGTTGCAATTATGTCCACTAAAGTTTGAGCAGAAGGTATGTCAAAGTGTTACCAAAGATAAATTGATTGAAATTTTAAAAAGTGAATTTTCCATCTTGTTTGAACCAGGTATGGGGGATTTTAAGGGGAACCAATACATTTATCCATCGAACCAGTAAAGCCAAAATTAATGCCAGTCAGAACTTCCTTAAATGATAAAGTTTTAAACAAGAAATAAAAATATTGGTTACAAATAAGTGGATTGAGCCAGTGGAGTATTCAGAGATGTCATGCTCCCTGGACACCCCACTGTCTGTTTTGTAATGTTTTAAAGCATAACCCTAATGTACACAATATGTACCGAATTTGTACATACTTAAAAATAAATGTACCTCAATAGATGGAGAGTACAAATTATATGAGTTCGGGGTAACATTTTGTAAATCTTAATTCTATCCTAAACATTGTCCACATTCCAGCAGTTGGTTGGCATGTCGTTTCCACTGAAGACCATCCACTTCTTCCATATAAATTACCCCTGGTACTACATTTATTTTTCCTAATGAACAACTCTTTTTTTTTCTGAAATCTTTTACCATCACATCACCTTTTCTCTCCCTTAAAATGTTTTATAATGATCTTTACTAGGTATTTAATGTTATTATAACTTGCTCTACATGTATTTCATTATGTACTGGGTTTAGCCTAAGTTATGAGAAACGACATCTCAACTCTCTCCCCAACATAAAGTTTGCTGGACTTTGGCCTGTGGTTTTGTGGACACTATTATAGCTCTTGCAATTCACGATGGCGAGTGGGCTTTATTAGTGGTTGAACGTGTACATGCACATTGCGGTAGTGTGCGTGTCTGACAGAGCGATCAGTCGCGAGCGCGCCGTCGCTCGAGTCACTTGCATATTGTTTCCACGACGCTAACTGCCACGAAGCACCGTAAGCATGTCTAATCTCCGG
The DNA here is from genome assembly GCA_946894065.1 of Acleris literana. NCBI lineage: Eukaryota > Metazoa > Arthropoda > Insecta > Lepidoptera > Tortricidae > Acleris > Acleris literana. The sequence continues at coordinate 37,779,007 of OX335668.1, read as the reverse complement.
AAAAAACAAAGTTATTCATAGCGGTATAAAGTATTTTTATTATGACATACGCTAAAATAAAAATAGTAAATTTATTTAGAACTGGTCTCTTTCTGACAAGTATATAAGTGCGAGAGTGACGGATGTTTTATCCACGTTTAGTCGCGCAATAAACACGGCCATAATAAGCCCTCTGAAATAAAGACAAAACCTACAGGTAGGTTTTAATTTACATAAAATTGTACGTAATTTTAGGAGAGAAAATACGGAGACATTACAAATGTCATCTCCGCGACAAGATAGAGTTACAACAATTTCTAAGAAGATGCAACCAAGAAGGTCGCTACTACATGCATGACTAAATAGTTCGCATATCACGGCAAAAACAAATAGTTGTTTTAGATGTTTTATCTTAATTTATATTGTTTGTAGGGAAGAGCAATGGTCGCCAAAGCTTTTACTTTCTCCGTGAAGAATATAATTTTCTCTTTATTTTTTATGCTTACCATACCCACTTCACGCACACTTTGACACGTATACAGATGTGTTTACCACGAGTAAAGCCCACTCGCCATCGTAAATTGCAAGAGCTATACCTATAATCAATAGGAACAAATTACAAGCATATTCTAGTTTTTTCACTCTACTATTTAAATCGCATGTGATTTGAGTCATTAGTTTCTGGCAATGTTTTTCCATATACATATACGAGTATGTTATCTATAAGTATACAATAATATCTATACCATTTAATTTTAGTGTAATTAATCTTTGGAATGACCCAGGACCTATACTTACACCAAAAGGTAAGTATTATGTATTTGTATTTGGGGTTGCTGGCGAGATGCTATGGAGGTACATTTAAAACAAAGTGCGTACTAAATGAGTACATATTGGGTACAACAGCGTTATGTTTTAATAGGGGTTGACAATATGATAACAGGTCAAATACGATATGGTTTTTACCGCAGAGAATACCGGCCCAGTTTTTGAGAAATAATATGGCTTCAATTAAAGCGTGGCAGCGTCAAACTCCGCCCCCCCTCCCTTCCCCCAACAAATGCACGGTAGCTCTGGATGGCTCCCGATCTAAATTCATTCTAGACCACCTAAGGATTGACTGGTGCCAAGTTTCAGCGCATAATCAAAAAGTGCAAGGTTCCCATACAACGGATCGCACTATGCAACCAGCGACAGATATATTTATTAAACTACATGTTATTGAAAACTACTTAAGTGTAGCTTTAATGCGGTTACCTCACGCACAAGCTTCACCACAGTTTGGCCTGCGCAAGCTTCTCGCACGAAAAAACTGAACACTGCGTGTGCTAGTACACGGCACAGTTAAGTACGCGCAAGACACATTCTTGTCGAAATCGTTGTCGTGGAAACAATGTTTCCCAATGAACGACGAGCGAGCCCAGACTGTGGCTTCTTAAGTGCATGGACACCTTAACGTCTATAATGCTGTGAACACGTGAGCCCGCTTTCGTAAGAAACAACCTAGATGGCGTTGTTCACTGAGGCAGTTCGATTATTGTTTGCTACAACTATTTGATAGTATTAGAATCGATAATTTCGCCAGTTCACCAGAAGAAAATCGACTTTTTCCATGTTGGTTATAATAACAATTTCTTAACACGTTCGGTGCCGGTGACACAACGTCTGTGATCAAAAAATTCTGACTCCTATGCCTTTTTCTCGACAAATTTCCAAATTTTTTTTTCAATTAAATGTACAATACAGTTATGTTATTGAAATATTAATCGAATTGCGCTTTGGTTTTAAAATCAGTAAGTTTTTAGATTTCATAAAAGTTACCATTATACAATGCCGATGACACAAATCTTTGTCATTTTTCGACACAAACCGGTGGTTCTCAAAATTTGCATTAAGACTTTAAATACTATGCACTCCTCCACTGCCTTATGGAAATAGTCAACACCTTTACCAATTTTTATACAATGGCAAGCTAAGACGCGAAGTAGCGTATTTTATATTATGTACATATTATTATACATATATTACCATTCAGATTCCAGCTTCGACTACACGATAGAAAGACGACTGACGCCGCAAAATAAAAATAAACGCATTTTAATATTTTACCTATAAACTATGCCCGTGACACAAATACGTGACCACGATAATTTCACCCGGCATAGCTTAGGGCTCAGTGAATCACTGCCGGCGCCGAACATGTTAAATTCAATGTTTGGGGTTGATGGCGAGATGCTCCACGGCAACCCCTAATTTAGATAATTTGTACTCTCGATATATGGAGGTACATTTAAAACAAAGTGCGTACTAATTGAGGACATATTGGGTACAACAGCTTTATGTTTTAATAAATAACAAATTCTTAAATTAATCTTTGGGGTTGCTGGGGAGATGCTCCACAGCAACCACAAACTCATATAATTTGTACTCTCGATCTATTGAGGTAAGTATGTAAAAATTCGGTACATATTGTATATATTAGGGTTATGCTTTATAAAACATTATAAAACAGACAGTGGGGTGCCCAGGGAGCATTAGCCTTTGGTCATTATACGGGCTGCTGGTGTCACGTACAGCAATATTATAGATTTAATTGATAGATGCTGAGTTGTTTGTAATGATAAATCGCTGAGTCTCAAAATAATTACTTTTATTGATTAAGTTGCTTAAAGATAATTAAAATGTATTAATAAGGTAATTTGCTGAATGCGCGAATATGCGGAATATGAACAGTACAATCATTACCGCCCGTACCACAAACTACACACACCCGCTTCTCTCAGCTAATAGAGAATGTCAGCCAGTTTAGATTTTTGGCTTACCGTATTATTCATTAAAAACTAAAAATAGCTGTAAAAAAATCATTTCGATACGTCAAATAGTTTTCGAGATATTAAATTTTAAACTTCGTATGCGGCGCTCGAAACCCGGCGGCTAGCGCTCACGGATGATGACGTCATCGCTTAGCAGCGGTACGCGCCTTTATATGAAAAATAAAGTTTATAGGGCTTTAACTTTTTAACCGTTATAAGTAGCCTGTTGAATTTTTCACAGAACATGTGTTATTGTAAAATCTATCGTTTAAAATTGTACAATGAACAATAAATCAAATCCCAAGAGGGGTCCCCATACAAGAAACATGAAAATAAATCATTTTTTTTAGCATTTTTATACGGATTGTATTTTTATAATGGCTTCTTATTTTGATGCTATTTTAAGCTTAAATTGTAGTCAAATTTTCATAGTTTCCGACTAAATAGCAATCTCAAGTAAAACTGCTACAAATTATGACAAAACTGATTTTATCAACACGATGTTTTAGGCGGTCACCCATCCTGTTATAGACTACGCTTGTACTTGCTTAACTTTGTAAGTCGTAATATTTTTACGAATTCGTTTTGATTTTACTATGGCAGCTATGTTTATCTATTATTTTGTATTACATAACTAACTGTCTGTCACTGACCGGCTTTTCTATTTGTAATGTTTGTCGAAAAAGTTGGTTAAATAAAATTAGAATAATAATCAAGCACTTTAAATTTTGGGATAGTGGCAATAATGCCTAGACCTAGCAAAGCGAGAGTGTTGTAGGTATGTAGGTAGGTACGTCTATCGACTTGGTAGCGCCCGCGCGCGAAATTTGAAATCGATGAAATGAATACACGAAGTATCAGAACTACTGCTAGGTCAATCAAAAATTCATGTTCACTCTTTTATACAGTAGCGATATTAATTCTTAATTAACACGAAATTTGTAAAGAAAGGCCTACCACCAAAGTTAAGCAACCACCGCTTACCTAAACATCGATCGTGTTGATTTAAACTAGGCACTTTTTAACATATTTGTAAGAGTTTTACTACAGTTCACTGTTTGGTCGTAAACTATATATGTTTGTATGGAGTTTTGATTAATGTGACACCGAAATAAAAAGCTATTATACAAATACAACCAAAGTTAAGCAACTACACGCGTAGTCTAAAACAGGATGGGTGACAGCTTAAAATATCGTGTTGATAAAATCAGTTTTGTCACATATTTGTTGCAGTTTTACTTGACACTGCTATTTAGTCGTAAACTACAAAAATTAGACTACAATTTAAGCTCAAAATAGCATCAAAATAAGAAGCTATTATAAAAATACAATCCGTACAAAAATGCTAAAAAAAATGATTTATTTTCATGTTTCTTGTATGGGGACCCCTCTTGGAATTTGATTTATTGTTCATTGTATAATTTTAAACGATAGATTTTATAATAACACGTATTCTGTGAAAAATTCAACAAGCTACTTATAACGGTTAAAAAGTTATAGCCCTGTAAACTTACTTTTTCACATAAGGGCGCGTACCGCTGTTAAGCGATAACGTCACCCCAGCAAGATGGCCCCCGTGCGCTTTAATATTATTGACCCAAATTTTAAACGTTCATAGAATCAAATCTTCTGAGTCTTTTTGAATAAAATAAAAAGTAGTATGTTTGTTTATTTATAAACTTTACTGCTACAAAGTTTCAAGCGATTTGGCGTACCCACTGACATTCTTCATTAAACAACACTTACCGGAGATGACACCATTAATTTTCCAGTCAGATTATGAGACTGCAGCCATGAATGCGTTTGTATCTGTCTGTATATATCCAACTGCCGATATCAGGGGATGCTTTTTTCAATTCGCACAGCCCTGTCGGCGAAAGGCAAAGAAACTGAAAATTCATGACAATTGACAACAATTCATATCTGCTAAAGTAGTAAAATAAAATATCGTTTGTAGATTTTATACTGCTGATTACAGTAAAAATATTTTTGGATTTTTTTATGCAGTAGTTTTTTTATATTTAGGAAAAACAGTAAAAAAAGTTTTATTGTGAATCTTAGGAATACACTTATAGTGCCCTTAGTCCATTTATTACCATAGGAATTGAAAAAAATATACAACAGTCATGTCCATTTTTCATCTGTCTACCGGATTACTTGATTCTAACGACACGCTTTTGATTCTCGTAATACTATTGTTTTGATATACGCTATTTAAAATGAAAGTTACTAACGGATTTGTAAAAGCGGATAGCCGCAATCTGCCCAAAGTCGACGAACTCATGTTGTTACAGTTGTTATGGTTGACAAGTGACATGACATGACAGTGAGTTCTGTTTCTCTGTTGAAAGTTACTTTTTTATTTTATATCATGCTAAGATCACGACATAAGTATTCCTAACTTTTGTATATACGGTCTTTTTAATGACTATTTCTTTAATAAATTATTAACGACGAATTTAAGTTAAATAAAGAAAAAGCAAGAAACACGGGTAGTCTAATTTTTAACCAGCTATTATAAACGCGAAAAAACAAGTGTTTTTTTTTTTGAAATGTTGTCAATTGTCAATGATCAACATATTTTTATCATTATTTACAGCGTTCGTTGGCATATCGTCACATATACCTGAAGCGTTTTTATCACTAAAATTTGAAGTGAAAGAACAAGTCTACGCATAATGTGGTGAAAAGATGCAGTGCTATGTTAAGTATCAGACTACGACGGCTAAAAGGTTAAAATTAAAAGTAATGCAAAGCGAAGCAAACAAAGAATTTAATCGAATGATAATATTTATATAGTTTGTCTTCGTGACACATGCAAACAATTTAAAAATTAACAATTTCTGATTTCCAGCGATGAATTAGGATCGATGGTGCTTGTGATCGAGCTGCGTGCAGCGCCGACGCCGGCGTCTAGTCGAGGCCGTTCCTCCGGCGCGGGAAGAGCTTTTGTTCGGCAGCGTGCACCTGCTGCGCTTCGCCCGCCGCCTGCTCGGCCGCCGCCGCGCCCTGCGCGCCCGCCGCGCCCCCACTCTCCGCCACCTCCTGGACCCCAAGGCACACCTGCCGACATATTATTATTTACTTACTGTCATTTAGGTTAAAAGATAAATCGTCCACTTGATGAAATTACCATTCTCAGGTTGTGAATTCAGACAAATTGTTTTTGTGCTTAACCCATATATGCCCAGTAGGTCGTTTTCGACCCATTAAAAAAAACACCCCTCCCTCCTCACAACTAGGGCATGCACCCGGTTCTACCCGGTTCTGAAATACCCTGGTATACCCGGTTCCTTTAAGGTATGCGTAGAACCGGTTCCAAAAGCAATAAACCCGGTTCCCCCGGTTCTCAAAAATAAGTAAGTGGTTTAATTTCTCAGAATTTCTTTCGCTAAAACTTTCATAGGATGTATTAGTAGGTAATTAATTAGGTTCTTGCGAGCTGGGGCACGTTTTATAAAGCTACAAGTTACAATATTACAGGTTAGGTAGGTATTGTACCTGCGTTCCTGGGTTTCTTGTTCCGTTCCTTTCGACTATCTTGCGGGCGCGGTTCACATGTCGGTTGGACCGACTAACTTTAGAGACGTATAATTCTTGATTTTTTGAAGCTGTACGGTGTATTGGTTTTCCATGGCTCTTGCGTACCTTTTTCCTTTGAATGATTGCTATTCTTTTTAACGATATTACTTTTGTAGCCGAAAATATTCACTTTTTATTTATATTTGACAGTGTTTGTTATTTTCGTTGTCTAGACAACGGGCAGAGACGATATCTTAGGTTTATACTGAAACATGGTGTTAAAACTATGGTTTTGCCATGGAATTAATATCTGGCATGTATAACTTTGAAATTTTATGAATTTAGAATTTGTAAATTAAAAAGCTAGATCACCAGGGTATATAAACGGTGGCTCGGACTAGAGCGATCAGTTCTCCCTCAGCCTCTAAAGTGGAAACTTGAAACTCTGAAGATAGGGTCAAGTCGGACCCCTAGAAGCCTCTATCTTCCTCATACTAAAAGTCGACTTTGAGTGTGGCCAAGTCGGGCCCTACGCTTCAAGAATCCTTCATCTACGAGGTTCCTGCTTTCCTCGGGGACCGCTACTCTCTCTGACGGGTCCCACCTCGGGCCCACCTACCTTCATGTACCACCAGGGCCGCTGCCTCTAGCGCCCCGCATTACAGCGCCAGCGGTGTTCCTGGTCCGACGACTCCGGGACGCGTACTAAATGAAGTCCCGGAGGAACTACCTTCACCCTCACCACCAAATCTTTAACTTTACCCTGGTGATATTAGGGATTTGTGTTATTTTTTTTAATTTGTGTAATAATTATTTTATCTGTTTGAAGAAAGCCTTTAAGTGTTAAATAAATACCCAGACCCTGATTTACTATTGCTGTCCTTTTCTCTCTAATCTACCTCTCTTTTTCTCTGATCTTTCATTAACGTCTGGTACCTGGTCTTCCGAATTATCGGAAGACCACGTAACACGATAAGGTCTAAACTGGCAACACTGCTCAAATGGCTGGTCGTCATTGTTCGAGGTTGTGTCAAGTGGAAACTTGTAACCTGTAAATTGTAATTTGTAGCTTTATAAAACAGGCCCCTGACATCGTCGCATGCACTCGTCGTTTGAATGGCATGGCGGTATGGCGTAGCGTCGCGTCGCTCGCCTCGCCGGCCCCTCCCCCGCCCCGCAGGCGCATACTGTGCGTGAACTTCGTGTAAGTACTCTAAATACATATGCAATCGCCTACGCAGCTCATTAAGTGACCACAGTTTAGATGTTATTATTTATTGAAGGGCTTATTAACAAAAAAAGATATTTTGAAGAAAACTAACTGATAAAACTGAATGAGTGAGAACATAATATAAAAATACAGCCAGGGCCCGGGAATAAGAAAAGCAGATTATTTTTTATTTAATTTATATTTTCTCATTAAGTACATCATTTTCAAAAACTTAGTTGATTTTTGTATTGTTTATTTTTTTAGATTTTATTAACGTTTTGATTTTGATTGATGGTGAAGACTCAAAAGAGGGTGTGAGTTTCGAATACCAATAAATATTTAATAAATAAATAAATAAATAAAGGCAATTTCCTTCTTAGATAATTAATATCGTTCAGTAAGACGGATTTGTTGTTGTGTTCTTTTACTTTTGTGATATTACTAACGAAGTAAAAGTAGATATTATTAAGTAAGCAAATAAATAATGTTGATTACATAATTTTAAACTTTTTCATTACATATTCCTCATAATAGTGTTTTATTCTCTTAATTTCTCTATAATTTATTTTAATCACAAGAAAGTTCCAATTTTATCACCCAGACCAGGGGGAACCGGTTCCCCCGGTTCTATATGCATTCAAGAACCGGGTATCAAAAAACTGGAACCGGGACCGGTTCTGCATGCCCTACTCACAACCCATATCTTCAATTAGAGACTCATCAGTACCCTTTGCGACCAAAAATAGTTCTGGGTATAAATGGGTTAAAAGCGCAAATAGATCGAGAGCCAGCCGCTCGAAGTCCCGCCGTACCGTGTTACCGGATACAATAAATAGCCCAGTCTCTAACGACGTCATAGATCGCAAACGCGCATGTAACTACGATTTTTTTATATGTTGTTAGGTCCATTGAGAGTAGTTAACACCCAAGTTTGCAACCCTGAAAACCCTGTGCTACCCCCATGGTGCTCGAAAAGCTGCGAAATTTTGGCACTTGTTTCAGTTTTTTCGAAAATATTACCCTAAGGATACGTTTTTCAAGAATCTTCGTTTTACTTTAACAAAGATAACTAAAGGGCATTGGGTAAATTTGTATGAAGAATATTGTCTTTTTTTTTTCAGCGGCCACGGATGATTTTTACATAGTTATTTAGAGGACTTCAATTACACATAGATATATATAATTTATGGCGTTAAATAATATCGGAGCGGAGATTTTAAAGATTTAAGTATTCAGTTTTTAGTACAAAAGTACGCCCAAGTATGAATATTTAAATATCTCGGCTCCGATGCACTTAAGAGTATTACATTATATAACAAAATATGTTTATTTTTAATAATTATATAATAATTTACCACTTTTACGAATGGCCGCTCACCTTGAAAATGTATGAATTTTACAAATGACAACACTTTTACCCAAACCCCTTTGCTACAATTTGAGCGTAACCTGAGCTCACTATGTCCATTGGTTGCGGAGATACAGCAAGTCGAAGATGGGCTATGTGCACAGAGCTCGCTCCTCAAACCCTGCTTAAAATGGTGACTTGCAAATGCAAAAAGAGGTTGCTTAGGGACGTGAACTTGCAGACAGGCTGGGCTCAAGTACTCTATCCTATGTTCCTTTTGCCACGGGTGAAATTGCAACAACGCCATCCCTATCGTCCTGCACGAGGAGGACGAGGATGTGGACGACCCAACACCATGAGCCGGCCCGCCTCCACTCCAGAAAACATTATCCCTCTTCCCCCACTTCTCCCCACTGATCTAGACTGGATGAGACCTGAGGGCTCAGACAAGATGCACTACGCTAACTAACGTTTCTATTCGATTCGTTTTTAAACCAATCGCGTCACTGGAAGATGACGTGATACGAAAAGTCACGTGACCACAAAGTTCCCCAGATATCGATTTTGGAAGCAATCAGTCGAATAACTAAAAAGTTCAAGATGGCGGCAACTTTTTCTAATTCTGTCAACGGATTCACACAGATCCCCAGATTTCAATTTCGGAAGTAAAGATAAAAAGTTAAAGATTGAAATCCGAAATTGAAATCTGGGGATCTGTGTGATATCCGACCGCGAATACGCTGACAATATAAAAAAAAGTAGCCGCCGTCTAACTTTTTAGTTATTCGACTGATTGCTTCCAAAATCGATATCTGGGGATCTGTGTGGTCTCTGACAACGAATCCGTTGAGAGAATGTGAAAAAGTAGCCGCCATCTTGAACTTTTTAGTTATTCGACTGATTGCTTCCAAAATCGATATCTGGGGATCTGTGGGGTCTCCGATAACGAATCCGTTGACAGAATTAGAAAAAGTAGCCGCCATCTTGAACTTTTTAGTTATTCGACTGATTGCTTCCAAAATCGATATCTGGGGATCTGTATGGTCTCCGACAACGAATCCGGTGACAGAATTAGAAAAAGTAACCGCCATGATGAACTTTTTAGTTATTCGTCTGATTGCTTCCAAAATCGATATCTGGGGAACTTTGTGGTCTCCAAGAACAAACCCGCTGCCAGAATAAAAAAAAATAGCCGCCATCTTGAACTTTTTAGTTATTCGACTGATTGCTTCCAATATCCATATGTGGGGATCTGTGTGGTCTCCGACAGGGAATCCGTTGACAGAATGGGAAAAGTTGCCGCCATTCTTTCTTCTTGAGAATCTTTCAACTGATTCGTTGTTGGAGACCACACAGATTCCCAGATATCGATTTTGGAAGCAATCAGTCAAATTACTAAATAGTTCAAGATGGCGGCTACTTTTTCTAATTCTGTGAACGGACTCGTTGTCGGAGACCACTCAGATCCCCAGATATCGATTTTGGAAACAATCTGTCGAATAACTAAAAAGTTCAAAATGGTGGCTACTTTTACACAATCTGTCAACGGATTCGTTGTCGGAGACCAAACAGACCCCCAGATATCGATTCTGGAAACAATCAGTCGAATAACTAAAAAGTTCAAGATGGCGGCTACTTTTTCTCAATTTGTCAACGGATTCGTTGTTGGAGACCACACAGATCCCCAGATATCGATTTTGGAAACAATCAGTCGAATAACTAAAGAAAGAAGAAAGAATATAAAATGCAAAGGAAACCATTTGCAAACCAAGGATCGAACCTGGAACCGCTAGCTTCATAGGCAGGGTCACTACCGACTAGGCTACGACGCCGTCAAATAAAATAATTGCAAATGTATTAGGTACTACCATTCTTGTAAGCGACAGCAAAATGAAATAATAAAACAATATTATATTAATTGTAACGATTCATATTATCAAAGAATTTACTCGACTTTTTGGGGGAAATTTCATGTTGTAGGCAACACTGAACTTTTCATATCAGGTGTGCTCGCCATCTTTGTCTAACCTAACCTAAGCTCAAATAATTTGTACATTTGCAGTGTTTTAATTTCGCTAATGGTTTGGTAAGAACGTCGGCGATCATATCGTGCGTAGGTATGAACTTGACATGAAGATCGTGGTGTGCAAGTGCGTCTCGAATGAAATGCTGCTTGATGTCTATATGTTTAGTGCGAGCGTGATATGTGTTGTTGTGTGCAAGTTTGATGGATGAATGATGGGATGAGTGACTGCGAGTACTTTCGAGATGAGAGTCTTTAAGTACTTATATGGCCTCCTTACAGACTTCTGCAAGAGCCATATACGCTGCCTCTGTTGTCGAGTGTGCAACTGTGCGCTGCTTTCGCGCTTCCCAAGAGACAGGTCCACCGCTCATCATGAAGACGTATCCTGTAAAGGATCTTCGGTCGATGACACTGTTGCCGAAGTCCACGTCAGCGTATCCCGTAGGGAATGGTTGGCCTTTGTGACATTGGAGTTTCAGTCCCTTGGTACCATTCAGGTACCTAAGAACTCCTTTCGCCGCCTTCCAGTGTACCCCCCCGTAATGTGTTGCGAATTGGGACAGGTATGAAACGGTATGGGCGATATCGGGCCTCGTTCCAATGGCAATATACATTAGAAAGCCGATGAGTTCTCTGTAGGGAACTTCAATTTCATCTTCCTCTTTGGGTAAGGATAATTTAAGGCCAGGTTCCATAGGAGTTGTGCCTGATATGGCATCAGTCATATTATATTGTTTCATGAGTTTTTCAATATAATGCGTTTGATCTAGAATTACACAACCTTGAGTTTGGGTAAATCTCATACCTAGAAAATCTTGCACAGGACCAAGATACTTGATAGTAAAATATGCTATTTCTCAAACATGCAATGGAATGTTGGCGTTATGTTAGTTTTTTAGGCCTCAAAGTATCACGTTGCGGGCGGAACACCTCGAGAGAACTGTAAAGGAATTTCATACAAAATTGAAGGCCTAGGCCGGGAAGTAGGTTTTTTTTTAATTTTCATGTATACATGGCGGCTGTGTTTATGAACAGGCTAAATAGCTGTTTTTTTAAAATATACTAAGTCGTGCATCCAACCAAAGCGTTTCCATAAAGGCACTAGGTACCAGGAGGGCAGAACTTATTAGTGGTGCGTAGCGCAACTTAGATCGCAGGCAATGTATCAACGGGGCTGCGCGCCGCGGGGCGCACCCGACACAGCGCGGATGACTGAGCACTTTAGGTTACTTTTAATGTTTATGCACTCCTAGTACGTATTTGACGTTGTAATTTCTGTTTTAATTTTTTATTGGATTATTTATATGTTTGAGAAAAACACTATACAAACCGCGGCGTGAAGTGGGGTTGCCGGCCGAGTTCATATAGACAATTTGATATTTTGGCAACTAGTAGGCCATTTTATGGAATATTCTGAAAAAAATATCTAGGTGTCACAACCATATAAAAATAATATATATTTTTTATTTGGTCTTTATTTTCTTTTTTTTTGCTATGATAACTAGTATTTGTTTTTTGGGAGGCGATGCAAATCTATGAAAAGAAATTGAATACATTCCGATACATCAAAAAAAAACATAAATCATCATTCTTCACTATAAGAGGTACTCACAAAATAAACCCGAGCCCATTTGATTTGGGCCGACTTACTATGCAAACCCGAATATGGCCTTTCGGGAATCATTGTTCCCTGCACATCTCATTAATAAATTTCATTCTACGCTCGGGAACGGTAGCGGTCGAACGCGCGCGCATCACTTGCAGTGCGCGCACACCGTACTTAACCTACACTTACTAATTTGCTGGTTTTGCCACGCGATTAAATAATTATGTCTAATTGCGCTAAGTGTCGCGGCGATGTTAGTGATGGAGTAAAGTGCCCACAGTGTCAGGGCTTATACCACTACGAATGTGCCGCAGTGAGAGAAGTTGCATTCCGAAGGTAGGATGCTGACAAAAAGAATGGATGGCGGTGCTCTCAATGCCGGACCCCTTTGGCATCTGAAGAGATATCCCTAGCTACTATTCTTCAGGAGCTACGAGATACCCGCACTGATCTCAAAACGGGCATTGCGCAGGTGAAAGATGACGTGCAAGTTATCAACGATAAAATGGCCTCGTTTGACCAGCGGTTAAAAAACGTAGAATCTCTTAAATCAGAACACGACAACCTCTGCGAGCATGTGCAAGAGATGTCTGCAACTATTTCTAGACTTCGCATTCAGCTTTCGGTAAAGGAGCAGCAAGATCGCCTTAATAATTTAGAATTCTCGGGAGTCCCGATGCAGAATAGCGAGAATCTTCATAACATCCTACTCGTACATACCATCTGTACCAAAGTTGGTTTTACATTGCTGCCTGGAAATATAGATATTATTCACCTTTTGTTTATTATTCAATTTGTTTTTGAAAATCGTGACATTACGGATAGAAATGAAATTTGCAATTTATTTGTATTATTCCTATTTTAACTCTGTTTTTGCTAGCCCTTCTCTTCCTACCATTCCCAGTCCAAGTTTCGCTAGTGAAAACCAGTGTTATCCTCTTAATATAAACTCGATAAAAATTAACTCTGATATTGTTTTCCAACATCTCAAGTCATTAAATGTAAATAAAGGTGCTGGATGTGATGGTATTCATCCACTTCTTATCTACAAATGTGCTGAAGAGCTAACTACTCCTATAAATTACCTTTTTTATCAGTCATTACTTTCCGGCCTCTTCCCGGAACGCTGGAAACAGGCTTTAATTGCGCCTATCCCAAAAAATAACAGGAAGGATGACATAACGCAGTATAGATCTCAAAGCTCTGTATTTTTGGTAAGATACTGGAAAAAATTGTAACTAATGAACTCTCATTCTGCATTCGGAACTTTGTTTCACCGAACCAACATGGGTTTTTCAGAGGCCGCTCAGTCGAGACTAATCTCGTTACTTTTACAGACTTTCTCTTTCAGGCTTTAAACGACAAATATCAGATCGATGTTGTATACTCTGACTTCTCCAAGGCCTTCGACAAGATTAGTCATCACATCTTGTTGGAGAAGCTCTGGGCCGCCGGTATTCATGGGGATTTATTTACATGGGTCAAATCGTACATCACAAACCGCTCTCAGGCAGTTTCAATAGGGGGATTTAGGTCGAATTATCTTCACATACCTTTGGGGGTGCCCCAGGGATCACATTTAGGGCCGGTGCTCTTTACGTTATATATCAACGATATTAGAAACTCCATAAAAAACAGCCATCATTTGCTTTACGCTGATGATGCAAAATTTATTTCTTCCATTGATAATTGTCATGAGTTACAAGCTGATATTGATTCCATGGCCGATTTCTGTTCAACAAACCAGCTTTTTTTGAATTGTGACAAGTGTTTCGTAATTACGTTCACTCGTAAATATAACCCAATTATCCATAACTATGATCATAGCATAAGCAGGATTGACAAAATTCGTGACCTGGGGGTGACCTCTAGATAGTATGCTTACTTTTAATCCACATATTGATTTAACTGTCCATAGGGCCTAAAAACAACTGGGTTTTATTCTCAGAGTGTGTAGGCCTTTTCACAGAGAAATAACATATAATATTTTATACTATAGTCTTGTAAGATCAATATTGGATTTTCGATGCATAGTCTGGAGTCCTTATTACAAATGTCACATCAATAGGATCGAAGTACAGAGGAAATCGAGATACACAATCAGCACGAAAAAATGGCAAGTCAAAACTAATGCCGAATCGACTTGGGCCGTAGTTTTGCTATTAGTCTTGTTCCGACCACAGACAGTGACAGTTGTCAATCATGACAAAATGTGTGGTGAAAAACTGCAAAAATAATAGCAAAAAAACAAATAAAAAGGATGGAATGTCTTATTTTACGTAAGTTCTATTTATTTATAAACAGTTTCTAGCTAAAATTATAATATTTTCATGATTTTTAGGAATTTATTTTGTGCACACAATTTATGACTTACCAAGAAACAAAAATATTATGGAGTAGCTATTACTTTTTTAAATTTTAATATTTTTATTTTTAAATTAAAGCTTTCCACGAAATCCGAAGATCCGAAGAAATCCGAGATAGAGGTGATCAACTATTCAAAGCAAATAAGTCGTCTGTTGTGTGCTTGACCCATTTTCGTACCATTTTCGTTATGTAAAGAAAATATAGTGCTATTTTTCAAGGCGTGCACATTTGGGGGCAGTATCTAATAAAACAGCAAAACACACTTGCGCTTCTGAATTTGGCTGGCAGAAAGAAAACGACACCTGGTTGCCTCTTTGGGATCATAGGGCCATGGCTGCTCAAGCGTACAAATAAGACTCTTTCTTTAAATTTTCGCCGCTTATTTATTGATGTAATAGTAAATCCCACCTTTGTAATTTGTCACCCATGACCCCTGATTTTTGAAGAAAGTTGTTTTAAGAGAATGTGAAATAACTATATTTTTCCGTGGCTATTTGAAGGATGAAAATGATTTCGATTTCACCCTATATATGTATCCGAATATGAATCGACACATCAAAATGATTAATTGCCATATTTAAGCTCTTTTTCGTAGGTACTATGGCACCGAACACCGCCATACGTATAATATTTTTTTTTACATTATTAATGTGTGCCAAGTTATTTAATGTTACTATTTTTGTAATCTACATTTAAAGGGCTTTTCGTTGAGTATTTTTGTTTACCATCTTCCATTTGAAAATCTGAGAATATTAGGGTTTGTTTATATTTTTTACCACTTGGAGTACACAATTGTAGGTTTTTTTTTTTCTATGAAAACACAAAAATGAGATAGCCAATGAATTGGCCGTCTTTGATTTATCCGAAAAGGACACCGAACTTGACTTTCTACCCCAATTACATCCACTAGATATATTTTTCCAAACGCCGGGAGTTCTATATTTTAACCCCCCCAGTCGCGGAGTCAAGGTTGGCTAACGGGCTTTTTCAGCTCGGTTTCACCTGTATAATAACCATGCCAAGTGGCATTACTCGACCCAAAATTGTAACACTTTTGCTCAATAGGACCCCAGCTAGAGTAAATTACTCGTCGCTAGATGGCAGCTAAGTGAAAAAACGTGCATTTTTCAACCTTGAAAACTTAACATAAATCTTAATTTTGTGCTACTATCAAAACTGTTACGGCGTTTTGAGTTATGAAGAGGTTGTTTTTGTAGTAGTTAATAGAGCGTAGGTAACCGTAAGATGAATATGTTTAAAAGTGGCGACACCGGGTCTTGTAAGAAGTGGGCCGCCACTACCAGCGCCATCATTTTCCTTTTCTTCAATACTTGGTAAAAAAAAGGAAATTTTGTGTCACTATATATAGGCCCGCCCGCAGGAGCGGGCGGGCCTATTGCCTAACGCACTCGCAATCGTAATCGGTTTCAATATGACAGTCCGAGGGCGAGTCTGCATACAAAATGAAAACAATTGTTCCACTTTGAAGTCGATTGGCCATTGCGACTGCGTTAGGCAATAGGCCAGCCGGTCTATAATGAAAATGATGAAAGAAGAACTTGATATAAGTACAGAACATGACGAGAAACGAATAAGACGAGCCATCTGACATACAATAATTTACTGACTGACTATTGAAAATTCAAAAAAATCAAAATTCAAAATTTGATAAAGACTCTTTCGCTATGAGACCGGATACCGACAACTATAGGGAAAATTATCAATTTTCGAGTCAACATCCCACATGGCGGTAACCTTGTGGACCAAGTAAAGTTACTTGTCCTTCTCGGCCTTCACAAGGTGTTCTCTCTTTATGCGGGATGGTGACGCACAGTGGGTTGAAAATCGGCTCCCATAGACATGGGAATTGAAGTTTTCAAATGTATGTAGGTTTTTTGCTTGAAATGGTCTTGAAATGGTCATTGTCATGCTAATGTAGTCCGGCGGCGCTGACTTTTGAGGTTTCAAAAATACTAAAGCTTTTTGTTTTTGGCATTACAGTTTCCGGATCATTTTCTGAACCTAATACATTAATTTGTGTCATCCTAGGTGCTTGCTTAGGTAGAAATTAAGATAATTGTCTTTTCGATAAGCATTGGACAAAAAAAATATTCGATATGAAAATTTTACTTTCATGATAATAACGAAGTAGTAACCGAAGTACATGGGCATTTTGTGTCATCTCTGTCCACGGGAATCATGATTTTTAACCAGTACCTATCACGTCGCCCGACTAGCTCTAAAATAATATTACAATAGGTTAAATATGTGTTAAGCATTTCAGATTACTGAAATCTCTTGTTCAAAAAAATGTGTGCCGAATTCATCCACGGCATTTATAGATTTCCGGTCTGAGTGGAGAGCCTCGGGGGAGGCCTATGTCCAGCAGTGGACGTCTTTCGGCTGACATGATGATGATGATGATTTATAGATTTTTTATATTTTTTTATTAACACCCTGTAAAAGATACAAAAGAAAATGCAAGTAATTAGAGTTTACGTCTTTATGATTATTATGGTGTAACAAAAAAAAAAACCAGCACGCGAAGTAAAGGGCGTAAGCGGGGAAGAGCTCGGTCGCGGGCGGCGGGGCACACCTACCGGCCGGCCGACCAGCCAAACGCGCGAGTGTTGTTAGCTTACATTCGGTGCAAGTTGCGACAATTGCGTGCATTAATTCGATTTCCAAAGTTAGTTATGAAGCTGTGAACGACTAAAATGGAGGTTGAAAACAATAAATGTGTTATATGTGGTCTCATACTGGATACTTCGCGTTAATACAGTGATCGTTAAACAAAACGGATTATTAAAGTTTATAGAATCAAACATTGCAAGGGATAACGGAAAAGCAGACTGTTTTAAGGACCGTGCTGAAATAAAACTACATAAACCTGCCCAAAATTCCCAAATGTATTTAAGCGGAAAAGAAAAGGAGAAAGAAAGAGTAGGTACAGAATTTGCACGTCATTATTTTTATCTAAGTAAGTAACGCCGCCCCAGCAGAATAAAGCCGCAAAGTTCTATTACCTGTTTTTTTATGTTAATGCATTTTAGTGATCTTCGTGAATACATCACCTCAATTTGTTCCAGATTTTGTTTCAGTTGTTTGCAACGTTATTAAAAAAAGACTTTTTTATAAAAAAAACTGAAAAAACTGGAAATGATCTGTTACTTAACACAATTGATAAAATTTATTGTGTAACGTGAGCTACTGTCGTTTTGAAATTAATCAAAATACTAGTTTTGATGGCAAAACCTGTTACGGTTTTATTCTGGTGCAAGTTTTAATACAAACATTACCTAGACAGTATGATACGATAACAATTCTTTACATTTTCTTTTCATTTAAATTGTTATTCTAAAGACCATCGCCAAACCGTTTTGTTTTTGTTACATTAGGTAAGTGAATGTTATATGTCTTTTTATCAGATGGACTTGCGTATTATGATTTGTGGTAAACAGTTCATTGATTCGTGAGTTGCAAAAAGTATTTTCACTAAGTGCACGGACAAGATGGATTTTAATTATGTCTTATGGGCTTGAAGAGCAAGATGAGATTAATTCTCTAATCAATAATAAATTTGCAGCATGTTTAATCTAATATGGAAGGAGAGTAGAACAAGATATGTTGCTAACTTATTGTTTATTTTCTTTCTTGCGTCATAAAGGGTACTAATTCAATGATTAATACAGAATGACCAACTAATAACTCTAACTTAACAGTAGGTAGTAATTGAATAACTAGGAAAAAAATGATTATCGTGTTGAATTGTGAATTTCCATCTCTAGGTAGTTTTTGTCTTAATTACTTATATCGTTGGCATAAACACAAATAGGTTTATAGTAGCTTGGGACTTTCATTTTACTTAGTAGTTAGTCTACTTATCGCTATTCTATTTATAATCATCGCTCTTTTAGACATAGGTATTGTCATAAGAATTACGTATTTGTAGTTAAAATGGAGTTAATCGCGTAAAAAACTACTATTAATTATCACCTCGACGTTTAAATAATCGTGCAACATTTGCGGTAACAAGAAGACTGATAAAGCGTGCATCAATGTCTGCGGGTGCTGCAAGTTTTCTTAGTACCCGCTCCTGGTCTTATTTTTGTTAATTCAAAGTCACAGTCACATGGCACACAACAACCCAACATCTGATTACTTTTCCGACGATATAATTTCGAGGCTTGCATTTGCTGATTACTAGATTCAGTGTGATTTGAACTATATGAATATTTAAAAATATCGGGTCCGATGCACGTATTCTATCATAATTTAGCACTTTTATGAATGGCTGCTCACCTTGAAAATGTTTCACCTTGGACTTTTACAAATGACAACACTTTTACCCAAACCCCTTTATTGCATATCGACGCCCCCGGACAATAAGTCGGCAATCGCAAAAAGTAAATTTTACAGGAAAAAATATTTACTGATTTTGTTCAATATCTTTACAACCAGAGGGAGTACTAAAGACATTGATATATCAAACGAAAGCTATTTTTTTAAAGAATATAATTTATACAATTATACTTTATAATACGCATTCAGTATTAAGCAATGAGAGAAAATGCATTTTACAGATAATGAGTTAAAATTTATTCCCAGTAATAGTGACTTACTGGATTATTGTGGTAAATATTATAAAAGTGTTGATTTGTAACTGCATAACATGGACATTTATAACAATATTTTTTGTTTGAAGGGCTAAACGTAATATGTCATTACTAAGGTTTTTATAGTAATTTAAACGCAGGCAAAATAACGGCATTGTATGATAGCTTTGTTGTTCTCGGGAATGTAAAACCAACATATTCAAGTAAACGTGCAATACTGAATGACATCGAAATAATAAAATAACATAGTGTAAAAGAAAACTATCATAAGTACTAAGTATAATAAAATTTAATAATTAAAATAATCGAAAATAATAATAATAATTATTATTAGCCTTTATTTGCTGTAATTATAATTATTTACATGTCATTATCACTATTAAAGTTATGATTAGTCAATTTTATGTTATGCTTGTCATTAATAAAGGATATAAATTGTTAGTTATTCTCTCTTTTTTCATTCTTTCTGGAACTTGTCATATATGAATATTTATGTCTTTCCTTCCCTTTTTTCTTTAGTTAGCGCGCCCCTTGGATGAAGGCCTCCTCCAGTCTTCTCCATTCTTTCCTGTCTCTTGTCCTACTCCATGCTCGTCCTATTAATGCGTCTAAATTATTGCTCCATCGCAATTTGGCCTTCCTTTGGATCTCTTGCCATCTCTGGGGACCAGTCTGTTACTTTTTTTGACCAGAGAGTGGATATGACCAGCCCATTTCCATTTAAGTTTGCGTATTTTAACTGTTACATCTCGCACCCTAATTTGATTTCTAATATGGATATTTCTTATTTTATATATTCGTTTCTTATGTAATATGCTCCTATCCATATTATGTTGACATATCTACCTCAAGTTTAAGTTCATTTTTCTTTGTTAGGGCCCAGGTTGTGCTTTTCATAATTTCTTTTAAGGCCCAATATTTATTACAGGATTTTTTTATTATTCTTTATATTATTTTGGACATATCTTCCTGCAAACATATTAATTCCCCTAGGTATATTTAGTCTCCTATGTAATCTTTTGTGAAATTTCTGACATTTATAGGCGGTTTGTTGCTGTTCGTTAGTATTTTAGTTTTTGATACATTCATGGTTAACCCCAGTTTCCTACTCTCTGTTGCCAGATTGTTAAGCATTACTTCAAGGGTATTTGGATCTTCTGCAAATAAAAACACTATCATCGGCAAATTTTAAGTTGATCATCGATTCACTTTCAATTTTTATACCTTTTCCATTCCAGTTTATGTTGCAGAACATGCTTTCCAATGCAGCATTAAACAATGATGGGGAAAGAAAGCCTTGTTTTACTCCTCTTGTAAGTTTAAATTCTCTCCCTTCTTTTTCCAGCTTGATTTTGGCTGCGTTGGTGTTAATATATCGCCTTGATGATACGGTTTTTTTTTTCCCTTGTTCCCCGTACTAGCAAAGCTTGATGTATGCCATTGTGTTCTAAGCTTTCAAACGCCTTGGTATAGTCAATAAAGGCTATGTATATTTTCTTCCCGTATTCATTATATTTCTCTATAATTTGGTTGAGTGTGTGTATAATATTATGATCTATGGTTGAGAAGCCGTGTCGAAAGCCAGCTTATTCTATGGATTGACTAGAATCCAGGGATTTCTCTATCCTTTTTAAAAATTATCTTCGAGAATACTTTGAAAATGTTTGATGTTAAGCTAATAGGTCTGTAGTTGTTTATGCTACCTATGTCTCCCTTTTTATGCAGAAGTGTAATAACTGCAATATGGAAGTGGAACCCTCTGTAAAGGAGACAGATATTTATTTATACCTGGATAGCTGAGACACTGGGTAAGTCCCTGCAGTTATCCAGGTTTCACTCTATCGGTCTGTCTCATTTACAGAGGGTTCCAGGTGAGAATAGATGTTATTTCAGTTAGACAAGCGCGATTATTAAATTAAATAACATATTTTTAAATATTTGATAGTTATAATTTTTAACAATAATCAAAAAAGGTAGGTACTTAATAAACAAAAATAATCAAGTAGGTACGTTTCTTATAAACAGTTCAAAAATGCATACAGAATGCGTCAATCAAAAAAATCTGTCATAATAGTTTTGGTCATACTGCTTCGCGTCTAGTTTTTTTTACTAAATTTACTTCCAAAGTTATTTCGTCATCATCTTCATTTTCCAATGAAAACGAGAAGACATGAACAACTTCTTCGCGTGTCTTTCCACTTTCATATAAGGATATTAACTTTAGTTTTTATCATTACAAGCCTTCGTTTCTGCATTTTTCAAATAAATATCCGTACGATAGCAAAACTAAACTGAAACTGGAGGTCATTTGAGCGTTTCTCTTTTTTTTTGCCACTAGTTTTCAAAATTGACAAAAAACCGAAATACCAATAATCATATAGTTTATGAACGAAATTCGATAGAATATTTCATAAAGTTTTAGATTTTGTGCAAGTGACCGCTTTTTAATAGGTTTAAATGATGAAAAATCGCAAAATATCGAGGGTAAGGAGAATATTGGTTCTTATTGTGTTACTTTTTCTTTGATTAATATCATAAAAAGGTGCACAATTTATCCCTTAATGTTGGTGTGTTATAAAAAAATACTATAAAAGTAATGTAATCGTGTGAAAATATTCTATCAAATTATAAATTATCTTTGAAAATTTGGTACAGATTCTTTTTCTGTGTTACCTTGACCTAAAATTGCCCTTATAGTTTTGTTTCTATGTAAAGTAAGCATATCTGAATAAGTTTTTGTATATTGTATTACGATTGCGTTTTCATGTGTTTTATTAGTAGCCCAATTATTTCTTTTTATATAATATAAATGAAATAAAACGAAAATAACGACGGTAAAAATGTTGGGACAGTAACAAAGAAAACCATTGGTAACAAAGGAAGAAATGTAAGGGTATGTGTATAATGAACCTCAATAGTAAGTTTTATACAATTATTTTATGAAGAGGTGAAATTGATGAAATAAAACAACGTTTTTTCCATATATTTTGTATTATAGTTTTTTCTTTTTCTGTCATTTCACTTATTTTTTTATATTTTTATTTTGACTTCATCCTTTCAAGATTTCTTTTCTTTTGTTCTTCAAGCTTTTCTGGATTATTTATTTTTAACCGTTCTCTGTAGCGTCGCATCTTTTCAGCCCCAGAAATCTTAGTAGGTTGCTCTGACATTTTTTTAGCCCTGTACAACAATGAAAACTAGCCTTTATTATTTTCCTCTTAGTGTAACTTAGCTTTCCTTTGATATGTTACCACGCAAAAGTAACACGAAAAGAAGTTACAAAACACGTGTTCAATGTTTTAAAAAAAAAAAACCCGGGCTTGTTTTATGGAAAATGTTCTATGACTTTATATCAAACTGTTCGTAATAATATTAACTATCCTAATAAGTAACCAAATATAAGTAAATTATTTAACCTACCTCGTAAAATCACAAGTACACAATAGGAAATATATTGGTCACAACACCTACGCACGTGCTCTCTTCAGTTTTTCTGAATGACAACTAACCGCAACACCATGGCCGCGTGGGAAGTGACATTTGTTTGTGTTGCCCATCGCAAATAATAAGTCTTGGTAGTTTTTAGTTTAATATAAGCTAGTAAAATGGGGAACACAATAGGAAATTACTTTCGGAACATTTCCTGGGACAAGAGTTAAAAATTAAATTCTACCATATTTACTGGTGTTAACTCATAAAAGTAGATGAAAAATGAATCTTAATACTACTAAGCATAGATTAAAATTCAAAAGTTCATATAGGTTTATTGACCATCATGAAGATATTCCAATTTTAAGTTATGGATTTTACGATGGGACAGTCGTTTTTTCATACTTAAAAAAAGTAGAGGTTTCGTTTTTTAATAAATTTTAAATAAATGCCAAGCTTTTTATGTATTGTAAAATCATTTTTAGTGTGCAAATAAAATGAAGAATAAGTAAAAAATACAAACTCCTTTACTTATATACATTAAGTATTTCATTTTTAAATGCAAAGTCATGGGACACTGCAAAATGTCCTAGTGGCAAAAAAAAAAAGAAACGCTCATTTAGGCACAATTAACTAAGTGCGGAATTTGGGGGTCAACTAAGGATTAATAAACAAAACTGAAATTTATCTGCAAAAATGTCCAAGTTAGACAGGTACCTAATAAATTGACATTATCTCAGTTACAGAGGTTAAAAGAAAACATTGTAGCAAAGTATTCTTTAAAATATAGTCTCAGTAAAAGAGGTAAAATTCTCTCACCGTCTCAATTCAGTGCTAGAGTGTCAGGACCTCAACATGAGTTCCAGCTATGGAGGTTTCACATTTATCCTGTTCCCACTTAACCAAGTTGTACTGTATCTGGATATCTGAGACACTGGGTAAGTAGAATACCTCTTTAAGTGAGACAAATTTGCAGGTCCTAGTTATCCAGATTTCACCATTTGTAGCCATAGTTTCAGCATATTTTAAAACTTTGCATTTTGTCGGTTCCATAGCACCTAATAATTAATTTATTTACACGTTTTGGTAGGTAACACACTGAATAGATTCACAGGTAAGAAACTATGTTTTATTTTGTCACTGACACGTAAACACAAACACAATTTTTTTTAACCAGACGCACCAATCAATAATTACACGTCACTTTCGGTCAACAGAAATTTGCAACTGTTTATAAATGTAAACAAACATTACGCGTTGCCGGTGCGAGAACAGACACGTGAAGGGGCGCGGCATGTATCTATTACTTTCTAATGTTTAATCAAAGACAGAGATAAACGTACCTTATGATGGCTGAGCGGCAAAAAGACAGACGATATATTGGGTTCGTGACATGATCTGATTTGGTATTAAATAGTACACGCAAGTAACTGTTACGAATATTTACGAACGAATTATTTCCCTCTAAAACTTTGTTAGTAGCTATTGCCGTTTTAAGTTTATTAAATTAAATACGGTATTATCGTTTACCAAAAACTTCATAAAAATATTAACGCCAATAAACTGGTTATCGCATCGTACCAAATATCAAAATAATAAATATATTTGTATTGATCTGTAGCGACACTTTTCTAGTAACATTTTGAATTTGCAGTTTCCCTACAATAAACACGTCATTCTTAATATCTTCTTTAATTGCATTAAAAAAAATCTGAAAAAAATATATATGATGTATTCTGACCCGCTGATTCCGAATTTTGCATAACAATAAAATGTCCATAATATCACATTGCCGACTTATTGTTCGGGGGCGTCGATATAGAATTTCGGTTCAAAATCTTGCAGATACATTTCCCAGAGTTCTATAGTCTCACCGAACCCTGCCTTTACAAGCGTATACGCATTTTCCAATTGCAAATATTAAATAGTTTTAAACATTTACCCTTTTGAAAGTGAGTGCGAGTTTTCTCCCACAAGCGGCTGTAGCACACAGTTAACTTGTATATAATCTGTGACACAGTGTTGGGTGAAGAGAAATGACTCGAAATTGGATGCAAGGGCACATTAGGCTTGTGTATCATCAGTAAGCCATAGATTTTGCTGCATGGCTGCATGATCTTGGGCCGGTGTAGGTGATCACAATCGTCGGTATTAAATAAATTGTCAAAGTCCCTTACAACTGCCATCACATGACGTGTTACTCTGGCGGTAGGGTCATAAGATACGAGATTGTAAATAACGTCTTCCAGCAGTGCTAGTGCAGTGCCCTCGACGTTATAGGAAGTTCTAAATTGTTGAGTGGTGATAACAGAAGAAGAGCATTAAAAATATTATTCGCGGAAAGATTGCCGCATAGTTAGAGGGTGTGGAGGTACAATGTGTTATAGAAATAATAAAAGTAATTAGGTTAATTTACCTGCATAAATTATTAAAGTATACAAAATAACAATAACTTAAATTTAATAATAATTAAAGAGAAAAATGGAAAATGGCTAATTATTTTACAAAAATAATTATTTAATTTAATTATTTTTTATTTGTAAGTACAAGTTTTGTTTAAACTTGGTAATTTAATGTAAAATAAGTATGATTTTATGTATGCAAAAATCTTTATTAGTTTTAAATAGTTAGAGCCATTTTAAGTATGATAATTTTACCATTGACTTTTTCGTGATTATTAATTTTAACCAGTTAATCACCCTCTCTCATGTACCGTAACATATTGTTACAAAAATAACCAAGGTACATACTCCGGGATAAACATTCAATCAAACATTACTTTTTCTGTAATATTTGAAATGGACGTGAATAAAACAGTAATCGTATACTACTATTACAATTGTTCGAGAAAAAGCAAAGTGAACATAAAAGTAACAGTACAATACCAATTTAATGAAACGGCAAAAGTTAAAGTTAAGTTAGTTAGCGAATAAAACCTCAAAATGACATTCCGTACCTAAATGGTAAAAAAGGAACCCTTATGGTGAGATTTTATACAACTTTGAAAAAAAAAACGCTTTCGAATGGTATTAAAATCAATAATATATTGTTTATAGTCAAAAAGCTATTGAGCATTTCTGCTTTTAAATTTTTCCTTGTAAAGTTACTTTTTGCGTTTGCGGCTTTAGTCTGCGGGGACGGCGCAAGATTCAATACTCAATATGATACTAGTGGAGAGCCGTAAGGCGTAAAATTTTTATAAAAACACATTTCAAAAGTTTATAATTATAAAGGATAATTGACTGGCCCTGGATTCGGTGGTATAAATCTTACGGCGCTCCACTATAGGTATTAACGCTTCGCATAGAAGAAACCGTACCGCACGAACGTATGTGCGTGGGTGTGAACCCCCGCACGCCCGGTGCCATTTTTTTGTATTTTATTCATTTATTCGTGCATGAAAATGACACAAATTTACAATGTCGATTTTTCATGCATTTATGATATTGAATATGTGAACTCTAATGATTGTACTATTTTTTTTAAGCTTTTGTAGCTAGGGAAAACAAAATAATTAAAAATCTTAAAATTGCGTGGTCTATTTATGCACAAATTTATTTAATGGGCATATTTAGGTGATCTGAGATAGAAAATATTTATTTAATCAATTGTATTTTTTTTTTGCACTCTTTTTACATACTGTGGGTTATGTCAGTTTGCACTGGACGAAGATGACACAAACTGGGTTTGCACACTCCGCAGGCTATCCTAGATATTATACCATAATATTTTTAAACTTTAAATTATATTAGCAGTTTTCTTTTGACTTTAAAAAATCAGCCACAAATTGTCGAATTTCTGAAAATGCAAGTGACAGAAGTGACACAAAACGCAATAATAAGCTTTATAGGTTCGACTATATCCACAGGCAAGAAATAAGCAACTTTAGCATTTTTGAAAGTTATGACTCCAAATAGCCCAGCGCTATCGGTCTAATGTATGATTTTGAGACAATATGGCAGAGAAACAGAGGAGTCATTTTTTTTTTTCGAAATGTGAAATATGGAATGTGATATCTCTGGAACCGCAAGGTTGGCCGTTATATCCTCGCAGATGCTTATAGTACAAATTATTTGTGATTTTTTGGCGTACTTTATAATTTGGCTACAGCTGCGTTTTTTTTTAAAAAACTTCGAAAGTTTTTAATTTTATTTTTCACTTATGATGACTTTTTTCAACGATAATAGACGAAAATTCGAATTGTGTTTATAAAATTTGCTCGAATTAAAAATGAAATGGTCAAAACAAACCATTAGTCAGTTTATTTAAATATTGAAAATCATCTCATGTTATTTTACACGACAATAAAAAAAATATTGTTTATTCATTCTCTAAAAAGTACATTTTTAACATTGGTGGGTGTCCCTTTTTAAGTAAATAAATACCTGTGCTAAGGGAACACCGCTCTTCCCTATGCGTTAATGTATTATGTACATTGGTAAGTTGCAGGGGTGATTAATTTACCTACTTATTCTAATTTACAAGTTGGTGAGAATACAAAAATAGTATAATTACAAAAGCAAGAGAAACAACTGCAGATACAATTACAAGTTTTCCTTAATTGTTGAGTTGCATTTGTGTGCGAGTGTGTGTGCGAGTGTGTGCGTGTGCGTGTGCGTGTGCGTGTGCGTGTGTGTGTGCGAGTGTGTGCGTGTGCGTGTGCGAGTGCGAGTGCGAGTGCGTGTGCGTGCGTGCGTGCGTGCGTGCGTCATTATTCTGTATAATTAAATAGTTATAAAGAATTATGACAAGACCGAATTAAAGCTCGTTTAAATAAGTAATTATTAACGCTAACAAAATAAGTAGTACTTTCCCAATCTCAAATTCTTAATACATACATACATACATCCACTCACGCCTTCATTCCCGGAGTGGTCTAGGCAGCTAGAGCTACAATTACCAACAATTCTAAAAACTTGTTAATTCTGTAACCACATTTTGCACAATCCTATCTCTATGGAAGGCGATTTTCAGCCCACTGTGATGACGTGGACGAGTACTGCCCGACGTTGAGATTGATCCGTTAACATGACATCACAGGCTTTTGGGTGACCATAATCATGTCCGAGATGACAGATCGATCCCAATATAGCGCTACATGTCCATTTTTGACATTCGAAACTGACGCCGCCGGTGCGGCCCGTTAGTACGGCACTTAGGATTTGAAAAAACTCGTATTAAACAATAAGTCGCAATAGTACCGAAAGACAAGAATTATATATTCAGTCCCGTGATAAGATGCGGTTTTTATTAAATGCTTGGTCAAAACTTACTGCCTCTGGTGTAGCTGTTACTTCTTTTGCAGCGCCAAGCGTCTGGTCTACAGCTGCTTGCATTTCCGGAGCCTGCTTGATTGGCTCCGATTCCAGCACTGGTCCAGCCTGAAGAAACCTCACAACTTTTATAATTGAAATTGAACTGAAACATTAATAGTGGGAGCAATCAGCGATAAATTTAGGGATTATTCGGCTATTTCTATTATTAGATAATACTGTGGGGCTCTTAGATTTGAACCTAATTCACTATACTATTATCTTGTTTACTACATTGCAATAAAATCTAATTTTATTGTATTCTCGCCATTCTCAGAATAATTTTGAATGTTAAATTCTCGTAAAGAAGAAATGATTGATTGGTGGACAGAACGTAGGTTATATAGGTTGTGGCGGGCTCTTTTCCGCAACGACGACTAAAATCTGCGCCTATATTGCGTGGAAATGGACGGAACGTAACATTTCTTATTTTGTTGCTTTGTACACCAACGGACTATAATAAATGTTACGTGGACAGAACGTAACATTTCTTATAGTCCGTCAGTCTACAAAACAAGTTTGTATGAATTAATCAAACAACACATCAAATGATTTAGTGAGTATTGCCAAGAAACCGACTCGGATGAGCAGCATTCGGGAAGCACCGCGGCACCTTTTCGTCCAAATTACCGCAGTGTTTGAAGTCAAAAGTCTTTGACCAGTGTAGTTGCCAGTTATGACTTACGGATCTGAGACGTGGGCGCTTACAATGGGCCTTATAAGGAAGCTCAAAGTCACTCAGAGGGCTATGCTCGGGGTTTCTCTGCATCATAGAATCAGAAATTATGATATCCGCAGTAGAACTAAGGTTACCGACATAGCCCAAAGAATAGCCAAACTTAAGTGGCAGTGGGCGGGGCATATTGCTCGCAGGACTGATGGCCGATGAGGTCAGAAGGTTCTTGAGTGGCGTCCGCGGACCGGCAGACGAGCTGTAGGTAGGCCTCCAACAAAATGGAGTGATGACCTTGTAAAGATCGCGGGAACGCGGTGGATGCGAAAAGCACAAGACTGGTCTGAGTGGAGAGCCTTGGGGGAGCCCTATGTCCAGCAGTGGACGTCTTTCGGCTGACATGATGATGACTAACTTTTAGAAAGTTCTACATAATCATCTCAGCCGTTATCGATAGCAACGCTACAAATACATATAAAACTGCAGAGTTATATAGTCTGGAGTCAATACACCAATATTTCTGGCTAAAAAACCACGAAAATCTAAACAAAAGTGGAGATGCTGTAACTTTTTAGATAGTTCTACATAGCACCTCTGCCGTTATCGATAGCAACGCTACAAATAAGTATAAAACTGCAGAGTTCTTTGGTCTAGAGTCGATACAGCAATAGTTCTGGCTAAAAAACCACGAAAATCTAGACATATGATATACTGTAACTTTTTAGAAAGTTCTACATAGCATCTCAGCCGTTATCGATAGCAACGCTACAAATACGTAAAAAACTGCACGGTTCTATAGTCTGGACTCTATACAGCAATAGTTCTGGCTATAAAACCACGAAAATCTAGAAAAAAGTGGAGATGCTGTAACTTTTTAGATAGTTCTGCATAGCATCTCAGCGGTTTTCAATAGCAACCCTACAAATACGTATTAAATTGCACAGTTCCATGGTCTAGAGTCGATACAGCGATAGGTCTAGCTAAAAAACCACGAAAATATAGATATATGTTGAGATGATGGAGCGTTTAAGATAGTTAATGACTTTTTAGAAAGTTCTACATAGCATCTCAGCTGTTATCGATACCAACGCTACAAATGCGTATAAAACTGCAAAAAACCACGAAAATCTAGATATATTATGTTGAGATGCTGTAGCTTTTAAGATAGTTCTGCATAGCATCTCAGCGGTTTTCAATAGCAACCCTACAAATACATTCATACATTCGCACATACATTCGCAATTTTCCTATGTTACTTTGAACACTCAAACTTCTTATAGGTTTTCCTGTAATCTTCTTATAGGTGAAGAACTATTTTCCATATTTTTCCAAAATTTTAGGCCCAGCAGTTTCGGAGATAAGGGGGGATGGTCAATTTTCACTTATTTTCTTAAAAACTTAAAAACTGTTTATATTAAAATTATATAAATAACATTTTTGAGATGCTCACAACAGGCCCTTTCATTTGACAAGTCACACTAAGTTTTGCAAAACTTTTTGAAGTGATAACTTCTTTACGGAAGGTAAACCATTTCGTTACGTAACGCGCGTTACTAGACAGCCTGTCTGGCTTCCCTTTCTCTCACGCATACGGCAGCGATAGTACTAATTTTTAAACAATTTCTAAATACAAAAAGATACTGGAATCGGACGGGATTTGAAGCGCGGCACCATGGCGTCATAGACCTACCCCTCAGCCGCTAGCTAGGCCAATCGTAAGTTACAGGTATGGACGAAAATGGTAAACGGTAGGGTAGGGAGGGTCATGTTGAGCAGGCGGGTAAGTTGGGCAAAAGAAATATCTCCAAAACTAAACACGCGACGCTGGAACATCAAATGGCGGAAAGTGAGATCTGGGTGAGGGAAACAGATTCCGCTATTAACTATATATAAAATAGCGAACTGTGGTATTTTTCTTCCAAAATTGTAAGAACAGATGTCTCAGGTATCAGATGAGCCTTAGTACTTAGTAAATTTAAGTGGCTATTGTAAGGTCTGTTCATCCTTAGTTGTCTTATCATGTAAACAAACACTTCTCGAAGACACTGTCACACTTTTCTCTCGGATTACACAATAACCATCACTTAAAATGTTGTTGTAGTAAACGCAGCTATCAACGACCCATCGAAAATCTGCAGGTATTACCGACCCATTAGCTTAATTCGAAATTTTAACGTTTCTGCAACTATTTTTGTCATTGTAATAGAAAAATACACGCGTTTGTTCATTAAGCATCGAATAATCTTACATTAGTGTACATGGCAGTTCGAAAAGGAGGTAAAATACATCAGTTTCTGTGCGGCCGGCGTAAACGCAGGTCTTGTCGTACTGACCCTTGTTCCTGCAGGTAAGTATCTAACTTTTCTGCTTAAGACATTTAATACATATAAATGATGCTTACAATTATCATGTAGTATGAAATGTATTCGTTTACTTATAAATTCTCGATTTAGTAATGCGTTTTATTGAATAAACGTCACTTTATATCATAAAACTTTAAATGAAAATAGGGCGGTAATAGCTTCTTCCAATTTAGTAGCTGCAGCCATCACCGACCCATAAGTCGGTAATGGCCGCCACGTAGGTTTTCGTTTATGTATCTTTTCTGTTGAAAATTGCCAATTATACATGTATTTGAATAAACTATTTTAATTAAAAACAATCAGCCTTTGTACAAATCCATTAACGATATACAATAATTGGTCTAGTTTTCTTGTTTTGGGGTTGTAAACTTGCGAAAAATGACTACATTATTCGTAGATCGATATAGGTTAGAGACAATAATTAATTACCATATTTTAATTAAACTGTGTGTTTATAGTTCAATGTTATCTTACTTTAATCAATCAAGGTTTCTTTTACAGTCAGGAAACCCCCGATTATAAATATTACGTTCTTTTATGAGTCGGTAATACATTTTACTATTATGCCTACATTTTCTATCACCGACCCATGTGGGTCGGTAATAGCGACAATGAGCAGCTATTAGCGATTCTACACAAATTTATTAAACTTATTTGACGTTATTTCTATTTATACAGGGTTTTCAATAAAATTGAAAATCTAAATGTCTCATGCCTAGACCGATCCGAAACACCCCCATGTATGTTCAGCGATTTTCATTCGTTTCAATATTTTTCACCATTTCAATTTGTATCATTCTCTTACAATCGGTAATACCTGCATAAAAATCGTTAATAGCTTCACAGCCGTTACTATGGATCGGTAATAGAAACAATCGACTTGCCCACTTTATTAATTATTTTTCGCCATAAAATACTTTATTTTGAAGCATTTATCATCATAAATATAAACCCAATATACAATATTACCATATAAAAATTACATAAGTACTGTGAAGACTACCAATATTCTTAATAAGTATGATAAATTTCAAAATTGCCTTAGGAGGGTCGTTAATAGCTGCATTTACCTTACTTAAAGAAACTCACGAAGTATTTAAATCAACCAAGTAACCACTGAAAAATATCATTTCTAATAAGATTATCTTCAATAATCGTAGGAACGAATGAATAACCAGAAAAATATCTGACATTGCAATATCTACATTGTCCACGCATCGTATTGATGGGAAACGGCAACTTATCGATATGGATAAATGTGGCCTGTATGGTGTTCAACCTTTGTCTTTTCCCCTAGAGGAAAGAATAATAAATAATAAAAACTAAGTTGAATCTAGAAATGTCATTCGTTTCGCTACTTCGCTTGATGTCGTACGTAACGGGTGCTCTTTTTGTGATACTGAAAATGTTGTGGTCGCCGACTTCAGTTGGACTAACCTATTAGGTGCCTACAATTTTAAAGAAGTTATTATTAGCGTTTTTGAAGGCGGTTTTTTGTTTTTTAAATCATTTATTATATTTTATACTTTTTAGTGATCATAATACGCTGTTACGTAGTCCCACTTCTTAGTTGAAATGAAACTAAGTTATTTCAAGCGCGCCGCAAGCAACGCCGCGGAAAAGTCATAGTCATATTTCAATAACCTCCTTTTTTGAAGTCGGTTAACAAGTAAATATTCTTCGTTGTAGTCGCTCAACTATCTTAATCGAGATATCTTATCGCCACCCTTGAAATCGGTACCGTTAAGGAGTTCCGTCGGCCATCTGTGGTCTTCATCATCAGTTCCACTTCACCAAATGATACTTTCTGAATGCAAATGCTAGACTTGTTACTAAAAATACTAAAATCGCTATATGTTTGCCTACAATATTTGAGGAGTTTCCTCAATTCCTCACGGATCCTCTCATCAGATTCAGATTTGGTGACAATGGGACCACCTCGAAAGTATACTCTATCAAACCAAAAAAAAAAACCTCCTCCTTTTTTGAAGTCTGTTAAAAATGAAGATCTTTTCATTGCGAACACGGTGATATAGGGTTGACTG
This sequence comes from Acleris literana, assembly GCA_946894065.1. Lineage (NCBI taxonomy): Eukaryota > Metazoa > Arthropoda > Insecta > Lepidoptera > Tortricidae > Acleris > Acleris literana. Next base: position 37,745,698 of record OX335668.1, on the reverse strand, counting down.
CGAAAAATCAGTCTCCATTCCGGTTGTCGAGTTTAAAAAAATCGAAACATTGCTCCGAATGAATACGTGCGACAGAAAGATCCCAGCGAAAAATTCAGTGCGATAGACTAGAGGACACAGCATTGCAGCTGCGTGTAGCTCAGATAGTGATAGACTCGTAAATGATGCGCATTATTTTGGAGCAAGTGGCAATAGATTTTATTTTTTTGAAATTTAAAGTAACGTTATCTTGCAAAGTACGAAAAATTCAAAAAAATATTACACGATTCATTCTTGACAATTGGATTGTTCGTCTCATTCCCGTGGCGTCTTTTATTTTAATAATTTTTAACCTAGTTACAACAAAATATAAAATTTTAATTATAAGCATATTTATGAAATAGGCATAACTTTCGGTCAATTTGGTACAGAAATATACCACTTTAAAAAAAATCTGCCAGGGAAATGATAAAAAACGACAAGGGAATGATAAAATTGGCAAAGGAAATAAAAACGACAAGGGAATGAGTTTAAATAGTATTGAGATCAGATGTGCTATTAAATAAAATAAAAGTTTAACAAACTTACAGTCTGTTGGTAGCATTAATTGGTAATTTTTCTTTATCATCTAATAGTTTATTACAGTTATTTTAATTTATATTTACATTTACACGTTGCATATGCTACAGAATTTGAGAGCACGGTTTTATTTTTAAGAGCTGTTATATTACTGCACCTACCATATATTCTGACATAAGAATAAATAAGAGCTAGGTAAAAGCGAATCTCCTTCACCCAGGTCCTGGGTTAAAATCCCGGTAAGGGCAGATATTAGTGTGATGAGACTGATGAGTTACGAATATTTGTTCCCGAGTCATGGATGTTTTCTATGTATTTAAGTACATATATATTTCTCTATATAAGTATTTATATGGTTGTCCCCATAGTACAGTCAACAGCATAAATAAGTGATCATTTATGTACCTTGTCGCTCTCAATCGTTCCACAATTTTGTATGACATTTCAAACATGACGTTAAAGTGACAAGGTACATAAATGATCACTTATGCTGTTGACTGTACAAGCCTAGAGCTTAGTTTGGGACTAGGTCAATTGGTAAGACATCGTCCCCTGATAAGGTACATAAATGATCACTTATGCTGTTGACTGTACAAGCCTAGAGCTTAGTTTGGGACTAGGTCAATTGGTAAGACATCGTCCCCTGATATTTATAGGTACATAAATACCAGGGGACGATGTCTCACCATTGAGTTGTTATTTTTATACTTTTCTTTAAATTCCACATTTTGACACTTCCAAATATTATTATATTTTGACATTTTATGACTAGCATTTTTGAGCTATATTTATTGTTTTTTTTTTACTTTTATTATTTTGTTTCATTGTTATTGTTACTTTTTCACTTTGACATTTGATTTTTACAAATAGCAGCTGCAATGCTGCGTCCTCTTCTATCGCACTGGATTTTTCGCTGTAATCTCTCTGTCGCACGTATTCATTCGCAGCAATATTTTGTTTTTTAAAACTCGACAACCGGAGTCGAGACTGATTTTTCGCAGTCAACCCTATATCACCGTGTTCGCAATGAAATGATCTTCATTTTGGTATAATTTGTATTCAATAAACAGACCGGTGCAAATTATTAGTAATAATAATAAATGATTCTTTATTTAGGTATCAACCCATCAAATATTTAACTAATCTTATTTAAAATGTAACATGCAGACATTTAATTTTTCATTTATAATTTATAATAATAATTTGTATGCACTCCGCTCCCAAGATAATATTAATTAAAATTCGTGCACGCCTTAACAATACTGTTGGCCGACCTGCACAGCCTCGTACCAAATGACCATCGTCTTTTCCGCAACACGGCGAAGAAGTCATCCACTCTGTTCACGGCAAACATGCCGGACGCGCTACACCGCCACGGCAGCCGCAGCATCGCTCGGAACGCGTTGTTGTACTGTACTCGGAGTCTGTCAAAAGATCGCTTAGTGTACTGATACCACAGCTGGCTAGTGTAGAACGCCTGACAGTACGCCCCGAACAGCGTTACCTTGACTTGGAACCGACTTCGACTTCCTGTTTATACCTGCCTACCCAATAGTTATGACGGGGAAAAAATAGTCAACCTAACGTTTGCATATTCTATAGGCTTCATACTTACTATTAGTATGTAATTTGTATAATAAACAAGCCGGTGCAATTTTCAAAAAAAGGTCATTTATACATTTTTAATTAGTCATATACTGGACTGAATTTTTTCAGCCTACTCGCCATATATTGCCTAACATGTTAAATCAATTATATAAAATGCTAAACTGATTGTTGATATATCAACGCACAGCCCAAACGGCTGGACCTAGAGACTCGAAATTTTGCACAAAGATACCTTATATAGTGTAGAGATCCACTAAGGAAGGATTTTTGGAAATTCCACCCCTAAGGGGGTAAAATAGGGAAAAAACATTTGTGTGAAAGTCCGTCAATTTTGAAGTTAGACGGTTCAAATTTTGCGTTTAGGTTTTAAAATTATTCTATTATATACTATTACTAATCTTATTATTCTATATTAGTAATTATTTAAGATTAGTAATAGTATATAATTAGGGATCGGAAATTCGGATGCTTTTATTGTTTTGTTTTTGTTATTGTATTGATGTTAAGTAGTATGGAGGCGGACTCAATTTAATTTTGCTAATAAATTTCCCGGAATACCGGAAATTAGGATACATTATACACATACGTATTTAAAGTATTTAAATAACATATTTTAGTTGTTTCTTTTTACAAAATATGTTGTTTGTTTAACTAACAGTTACACTATTCTTTAACATCAAACCAAATTAAATCTGTTAAGTTACATTTTATTCTTATGAAAACGAATGGTACTAACGTTAGTAGTTTTGTAAAGTCACCAAATTAAAACAAGTATAAATAGTCGTACAAAATTAAACTGCTTACCAACGTGTAGGTATGTTAAGAAAATTGCTGAAAATAGTCATAACCTAAATATTTTGACAGTTATCACTATTTCCTGATGTTTTATACAATCCCGGACTCCCGGAACTCAAATAATTAAAATAATATTTTTAAGAAGTCGACTCCATTACTTACTGAGTTTTTTCCGAAAATTTGCTAATTGTAGGTATAAAAGCATCCGAATTTCCGATCCCTATATATAATAGATTTTTTTTTTTTGACAAAATTGTGAAATTGATTAATGTGACACCCAGTGTGACAACATGGGACAGGCTTTGTACTTTCAGTTTTGTTAGTCTATATCAAAAGTAGCGGTGTCAGATTGTCGTTGACAGCGTTGACATATCCAGATTTTAACTTTTTTTCCCTCCGTTTACAATACTTATTCTTCGGCTATTATTTAATATTAGGGCGGTTATTATGATCACTTAAAAAAATACAATAAAATACCTACATATACTATTGCCGTAGAATGACAATACATACTAATATTATAAATGTGAAAGTAATTCTGTCTGTCGTCTGTCTGTTTGTTACGCTTTCACGGATTAACCGCGGAACCGAATTAGATTAAATTTATACTTATTATCTCGGAAATCAACCCTAAGGGTAATGGTAGTTTGTATGAGAATTCGGTCATTTATGTTTTGGAGTTCGGCCATTTATAATTATAGATACATTAAAATTAGTATTAAGACTCATAATATAATATATGTAATATTGAACTTTGATGGATATTTTAAGAGCAACCAAACTATCATGGGAGGGATGGTGCTTTGAGACGGTGAATTTCGACAGATTCTCATCTACCGGTGATAGCTAGGGGCCCACCAGTGGATAAAATAAATGCATTTCGACATCTACGATATGGGTATATATATTAAAAAATATGTCACTAAAAATATGCCAGGAACTACGAGTACACAATGATACACAGTCGGCGCAATATATGCGGCAGCTCTATTAAAAATTGGCGAAGATCATATGGCGAGAGATAACTATCGATTTGAATAGAATCATTAAACCGCGAAATCTGTAATACTAATATTGTACAAAACACAGATGATCTAAAAAATAACGTGTACCCCGATGTAAAAAACAATATAAAGAATAGAGAATGTTTGTGCGAGAGGGCAATATTAGCAGCGACAAATGAAATTGTCGGGCGGATATATCAAAAATACGTCTCATATAGAAGACGATTTTTATAGAATTACTTAAAACTTTTAATTTACTTAACTGCGATTAACGAATTCTACGAGGACGAAGTCGCGGGCAAAAGCTAGTTTGATATAAAATAGATTTTATCGAATAAACGGCCCGGTGCAAATCTTCTCCTATTCGGATCTCCTAACAATAGAACTATGTAGTTTCATGCGTATTTGTAGCGGTTCTATCGAAAATGGCTGTGATGCTACGTAGAACTATAAACATACTAAAAGGCCCCACCCCTGGGAGGTGAGCCCTGGGGGGGGGCCAAAGAAGGTCTCGTTTTTTTTGTTTTTTGTTTATATCTTGAAAACGATGCGTTACAGGAAATGTTATTGTATTGCATTATTAACACGTTCACAGTCCCCATACAAAATGTTTCGATTTCCTCGTACGTCCAAGAAAATTACTTCCATCGTACGTCCATGCTCCACGTATGGGTCACCTAAGAAAGACCAGGTACGCACTTGGATTAGTATAATATATATGTTAGAATGCTGCTGTCTATCCAACTAAAAATATTAATAGATAAATCAGAATTGTCTTTAAATTATAAACCGTATAAACAAAACCATAATTATACTGATTTGGGTGCGTACCTGGTCGGCTATAGTGACCCATGTGCGGGGCACGGACTCGTGGAGATAGTTCGTCGTGACCCATGTATGGGGCACTGGACTGTGAACGTGTTAAACCTGATAAAATTCTCTACAACTTTGATTCTATACATTTTTTACCTATTTTCAATCGTTGTCTAGATATGAGCTCCGAAAAACGGTCGATTTTCAAAAAAGTGTTTTTATCTAGGATATTACTGCACGTCCACCTTGCACTTGGACTATGGGCTGAAACTTGGCATAGTTGACTCTTAGGTGGTCTTGAGTAGATTCAGACCGGGAGCCATCGAGAGCCACTGCGTATTTAGTGGGGGGAGGGGGAGGAAGTTCTGCGCTGCTGCGCTTTAATTGAAGCAACATTTCTCTAAAACTATACATATTAGGGCATGCAATATATCATTTTCGGATAAATTATGGACGAGGTATCTATTTTTCGAACATAAAAAATGCACATTTTTTTTTAGAAAAGACTAAAAACCACCCAGGGAGCATGTGTATTCGATGGATATACCAACTCTGTAAACAGCACAAAGACAACTGAACTTGAGCGTAGTTATCGACTTAACCAGTCTTCCGATATAAATTTCAATTTAGAAAACGATCGATCCGATATGTCAAGCATGAACATTTTATCTCAAACAGCCACAATAAAAGCAACCTGATTGCCATTCTCCGATCTCAACTTAATGGAGAGAAAGAAATGTATGACAAAAAACGTGAGGTCAAAATAGCTGGTCTGATAGTACATCCGTTGTATGGGAACCTTGCACCGTATTCGTCACGGGTCCCAAATTGCATGATGCGCTTCCCCGCGGAGCTCCTAGCGAAAAGTACTTCATAACATAAAAAAGCTAAAAACTCTACTGGTAGGCATGGCGTGCTACTCAGTGGACGAATTTCTAAACGCAGCTTAAGTGACTGAAGAGACTGATGCTTTCTTAAAATTATTATTTTAGTAAATTGTATCACATAATTTGTAATAATTAAACTGTAACTATGTTAACGTGATATTGAACTTTTTTGTAATTATATAAATGTCAGTATAATGTAATATGACCTGTAAATGCTTAAATTTACGAATAAATGAATTGAATTGAATTGAATTGAATTGAATTAGCGTGACGAATAGAAACAAAATTTATTAACGTTTTATTTATTTCAGAGGTGTGACCAAATAGCACTTATTTCGCATGACGAGTGCTTCCCTAATCGATACAGACAGACATACAAGTTAAATAAAAGCTTGTAAAAGAAATACAGAACGTTTGTTTACTAACAAGCGCCATCTACCCTCTTTATCTCCCAATCCTATTCTTTTAATTATTATCAGTGGCAATACGGAGATAGGGGGAAATTTACCAGGGTCTTAATAGGCTAGTGTCCTAAAAAATCGTAATTAGTCCGTCATTTACATTTTCAAAAAATATTAAACACCCATTTTTTCTTTTTTCAATTAAACAAAAACTGTCGAAGAACTTCGTCTTCGTCAGTATCAATATTTTTTGATAATTTTACCGACGGACTAATTAGAATTATTTATTTTACTTATGACACACCCCTATTGCAATATATTGAGCGATGTGATGTAGGTACAATAATTACATTGTAGGAAGAATAACGCCCGACTACAGTTTTCTACAAAATTACCAGCAAGATGTAAAATATATAGCCCAATTAAGATAATCTTGCAAAAATACGGAAATTTGTATTAACCAGCCGCTTCCCCTAACAAAAAGTCGATCATCTAAATACCTGTTTGCAGCGATGCATACACTGGCAATGGGGTCGCACCATAGGCTCGGCTGCCGCTCCCTCCCCGATGTACGTATTGTTCCGTTTGCTCTGAAAACACACAAAACAAGACGCGTTAACTGAAACCAATGCATAATACACTCAGCGGCATGGAATGCAACCCAATATTTTATTAGAGGAATAACAACGTGTATTTTTTATCTTTGCTATTATTTACTATTTAGTGATAAAACCCAGCTACCTTGATTGTCTATTGTTCTTTATTTGTGCGAAGACCGAAAAAAAAACATTTAAAAAATAACAATTGTAGGTATTGCCATCCCTAGCTCTTACCGCTGCTTAGCATTAAGCATAACCCTAATGTACACAATATATACCGAATTTGTACATACTTAAAAAGAAATGTACCTTAATAGATCGAGTGTACAAATTATATGAGTTTGGGGTTGCTGTGGAGAATGTCCCCAGCAACCCCTAAGATCAATTTAAGAATTTGTCATTTATTAAAACATAACGCTGTTGTACCCAATATATACTGAATTAGTACGCACTTTTTTTTAATGTACCACCATAGATCGAGAATAAAAATGTTCTGAATTTAGGTTTGCTGTGGAGAATCTCCCCAGCAACCCCAAACATTGAATTTAAGACATTATTATTTATTAAAACATTACGCTGTTGTACGCAATATGTACTGAAATAGTACACACTTTTTTTTAAATGCACCTCCATAGATCGAGAGTACAAATGAACAGAAACACTTTCGCATTTGATTCTGATTTGCAAGCGTATGCTGTACTTTATAAAGAGAATAAAGCTTTTGCTCAACATGTCGACAGAATAAAATCGACTTTTTCCATGTTGGTTATAATAACAATTTCTTAAATTTAATGTTTGGGGTTGCTGGCGAGATGCTCCACGGCAACCCCTAGTTTAGATCATTTGTACTCTCGATCTATGGAGGTACATTTAAAATAAAGTGCGTACTAATTCAGTACATATTGGGTACAACAGCGTTATGTTTTAATAAATAACAAATTCTTAAATTAATCTTATGTGGAGCATCTCCCCAGCAACCCCAAACTCATATAATTTGTACACTCGATCTATTGAGGTACATTTCTTTTTAAGTATGTACAAATTCGGTACATATTGTGTACATTAGGGTTATGCTATAAAACATTACAAAACCGACAGTGGGATGTCCAGGCACCATGACATGCATTTTCCGTGATTTTGTTTCAATGGTTGTCTAATGATTGGTAGAACAACGTTTTATCTATTTGCCATTGGCATAATTTCAGTTTGTCTAAAATCACTTGTCATAAACATTCACTTCGCCTTATAATCGTTTAATATAATATTATTTTTCATAAACCCTCAAACTATATAATTTTGGTTTGTATAATTTTTGAAGTGCATAATATCAGTTTGTATAATACTCTTATTGCCTAATAATCATTTGACCAAATAATATTTTTTAAATAATCATTCATTTGATATAATTTTGTTTTGCTTTTTATTCATAGTGCATAATATCAGTATAAATAATTCTCAGATACTCATATCGCCTATTATTGACTATTAGGCAATATTTTATATTTGATTATTCAGTGGAATTTAAAAAATGAGGCTCAATGTATGTAGTTACCGTATGTTACACAAAGTAAAATTATTAGCTGAGCCCATGGATACGATGTACATACAGTAACAAATAACATATCACGTTTAAAGTTGGCGGCAATTCTTGTCGAAATGTTCATAAAAAAAAATGCGTTATGTTTAGGGACAGTTTCGACATAAAAATATTTAGCCAATAATTATATTGCATATTGGGTGTTTGGCTGATCTTGCCTTTTTTTTCTTAGGTGGCACGAGGTTATAATAAATAGTTTTTTTTTACTTGCAGCATATATTTGTAAGCAGTAATTAACGCCATCTAGTTGTATAGTTTCGCAACAATACCGATTACAGTATAACCCTACTCGTTAAAGTTGTCCACTAGTCGTACGGCATAGTTATAATAAATCCAAACCTCGTTCATTCAGTCGCATTACTTACATTGTAATTATTTCTTTTAATTAGTAGGTAGATTAAAAACCATAATTCATCATTCATTCCGTATAGACACAATTTATTTTAAAAAAAAACACATATGTATATACCTAATTCAATCTAAAAATGAATCAACGGGGCAGATATTAAAATCAGTGGGCTCTCGCCAGAACTCTCGCTCGAGGGACCCACCCTACACTCGCACGCGAGCGAGTGTGCCAGCCTCCGCACGCTCGCTCCGCGGGCCCTCCTCGCGAGCTTCTGGCTCCGCATTTTGCAAAAACACTCTAGGGGCAGGGTAGACAAGACCACGTAGATTTGGGGTGCCCTGAATTCGGATTTTAAAAAGTATTCGACCTAACTTGCATGATAGTTGAAATAAAATATCGGTTTATATATAACCCATGAAATAAAAAATATTAGACTATGGATCTAAGAAACTAACTTAAAAACAAAATATTCGAATCCAAGAATATCGAATGTCTATGAAAAAGGGATCACTCTTATTTATCTGCATTTAATTTGACGACATGATCGTTAGATATACGAATATTAGACTAAATAATAATATTGCAGAACGTCAATTAGGCTAAATGAATTTCGATCAAATGATCAGTATAATCATTTAGATTAAATATAAGTTATACTAAACGACAGTTAGGTAACTTATTCATTAGGTATAAGAATATTAGACTATACAAAAATGGTGCAAGAAGTCTATTAGACTTAACGTGGTTAGATCAACAAATCATTCAACTAAATAAAAAATATGAAAAGTGTTGTTAGACAAATGGTTAAATATTCTAAACGATATTAGGCAAACCGAAAATAGCTGAAAAGTTGTTATATCAACCAAGGGAATACCTGTTTCAATCGGAAAACTGTTCTTTTACTCCGTCGTTTTACTCCTGTAAAAAAACCATATCGACGCTGGAAAGGATAATTGAGTAACGTCCATTTAAATGATGACAGTTGTAACGTAATTTTTAAATTACTTTATCAAATATTGTAAGGTAATGAGATCCAAATTTGGAACTTCTTCCAAAATTAACAGCTGTCATCGCTGTCATCTACTACCACAGGTAATGCTGGTCATTGCCTACGAGTTTTGAACGCATAATAGAGGACTTATGATATAAGTGTAGATAAAAATAATTTCACCGCTCTCATGCCAAGCTAGCAAGTCCCTGCATTTTTTATTCTAGCTTTCTGCTGGGCATCTGTTAATCCGTGTTTTTTGTTTTTTGTAGGCCTTCAATCCAAGATCATGTCGTAATATACGACTTATTAATCGTCGGGATATTTTTATATCTTTAGCGAGTTTACTTGCATCTTGGGCTGGATGATGATGGATACTGAGGCGGAGACGAGCAGAGCGGAGCGGAGCTGTGCCAATATTAACCAATAAAAAAGATAAAAAAAGATAAAACATGTTTATTCAGTAAGTAGGCCGCACGGGCACTTTTACACGTCAAAAATCTACCAGCGCTTCGCAAGAGACCACTGCTGAGAAGAAACGCCGCAAGAAACTCAGTCAGTCGTTTTTTAAATATTACTTATACAATTATAAAACTTAAAATATATATATCATGCGTAGTTGAGTAGGAAAATGTGTCAAAACTCAGTATGTTCAGATGATCTCATAAATAGTAATAATAATAATTATATATATATATATCTATTATATAAAATGCTAAGCTGATTGTTGATATATCAACGCACAGCCCAGACCACTGGACCTAGAGACTTGAAATTTTGCACATAGATACCTTATATAGTGTAGAGATCCACTAAGGAAGGATTTTTGGAAATTCCACCCCTAAGGGGGTAAAATAGGGGAAAAACGTTTGTATGAAAGTCCGTCAGTTTTGAAGTTAGACGCTTCAAATTTTGCGTTTAGGTTGGCGATTGAATTTCAACTTATACGTGTCTCAGCGTTTATGATAATTTCAACCCCGAAGGGATGAAAAGGGGTAAAACGGATTGTTAATATATCAACGCACAGCCCAAACCTTAGGACCTAGAGACTTGACCTTTTGCACATAGATACCTTATATAGTGTAAAGATCCACTAAGGAAGGATTTTTGGAAATTCCACCCCTAAGGGGATGAAAATTTGTATGAAAGTCCGTCAGTTTTAGTTTAAGTTAGGCTATTCAAATTTTGTGTTTAGGTTGAAAATTGAAAATTATTTTATACGTGTTTCAGCGTTTTTGATAATTTCATCCCTGAAGGGATGGAAAGGGGTAAAACTGACTGACTGATCGATCAACGCACAGCCTAAACCGCTGGACCTAGGGACTTGAAATTTGAAGGGAATATTCCTTGGGTACCCCACGGGTACACTAAGAAAGGATTTTTGGAAATTCATCCCCTAAAGGGTTCAAGTTGGGGGTAGAAATTTGTACAGGAGATAAGTAATTTTTAAAATAAGCAGTTTGGAAATTGGTATTTAGGCTACTGATAATAAATAAAAAATACTTCTTTCAGCGATTTAGAAAAAACTACCCCTAAGGGGGGTAAAAGGGAGTTTTAGTTTGTTCCTCCTTCACGCTGCAATGGCGCTGGATGGATTTGGATGAAATTTAGAATGGAGATAGCTTATACCCTGGATTAACACATAGGAAAATCCTATTCCGGAAAATTTAAAGTTTCCCGAGGGAATAACGACAATATCTTTGTGTTTTTTGAAAAAGTCATCATGGGTGTCGTTTTCTTAGGTTGCGTTAACGCAGATTTCGAAAATGATATCAAATTTGGGATTCAAAATGGCCGCCATGATGTTTATTGAAAAAGTCGTCATTGGTATCATTTTCTTACATTTTGGGGACGCAGATTATGAAAATGATGTCAAATTTAGAATTCAAGCTGGCGGCAATGATATTTTTTGTTAAAGTTGTCACGGGTAACATTTTCTTTGTTTTTGGGGTCGCAAATAATTACTAATATAGAATAATATTAGTAATTATTTGACAAAATTGCGCAATTGAATAATTTATTTCTCCTATGGCTTTTGCCATCCAGTGTGACAACATGAGACAGGCTTTGTACCTACATTCAGTTTTGTTAGTCTATATCAAAAGGAGCGGTGTCAGATTGAAGTTGTCAGCGTTGACATATCCAGATTTTAACATTTTTTTCCGCTATTTTCAATACTATTCACGGCGTATTAATTCTACGGCTGTTATTTAATATTAGGGCGGTTATTATGATCACTTGAAAATAATTACTGACAGGCATTTCATTTTTTCGGCGAATTGGTCGGTTATTTAATTCTAAAATGTCATTTCAAACAATACTCAAGGGGTAAAAAAACTACACATCGATAGGTGTACATAATATTGCTGTACAAAGAAAATCCATACTAACATTATAAACGGGAAAGTAATTATGTCTGTCGTCTGTCTGTTTGTTATGCATTCAAGGATAAACTGCGGAACTGAATTAGATTAAATTTGTATCTCAAAAATCACCCCTAAGGGGGCGAGATTTGGGATGGTAGTTTGTATGACAATTTGGTTATTTATGTTAATTTTTTTAGTTGGAAACGTGGTAATTGGTGTTTAAGCTACTGTTTAAGACTGTTTAACATAAAAAAAAAACTTTCATTGATTTCCGTAAAACTCCCCCTCAGGCGATAAATGGGGAGTAGAAATTTGTATGGAAGATATCGAAATGGCTACATTAGGAAATTGATATTTAGGCTACTGTTTATAAATAAAATATAAAAGGGGGTTTTAGTTAGTTACTCCTTAACGCTACAACGGCTAGATGGATTAGGATGAAATTTAAAATGGAGGTAGCACCCTGGATTAACACAGAAAAATCCCATCCCGGAAAATTTGAAAGTTCCCGAGGGAATAACGACAATGATTGGTGTTTTTTGAAAAAGTCATCATGGGTGTCGTTTTCTTAGGTTGCGTTGACGCAGATTTCGAAAATGATATCAAATTTGGAATTCAAAATGGCCGTCATGATGTTTATTGAAAAAGTCGTCATTGGTATCATTTTCTTACATTTTGTGGACGCAGATTATGAAAATTATGTCAAATTTAGTATTCAAGATGAAGGCCATAATCTTTTTTAAAAAGTGGACATAATTGTCATTTTCTTAGATTTTGAGGACGCAGATTTCGAAAATGATGTGAAAGTATAGGTAGAAATTCAAAATGGCAATTCAATTATTTCTGTCGTCTGTCTGTTTGTTACGCTTTCGCGGATTAACCGCAGAACCGAATGAGATTAATGGGCATTGGGTAAATTTGTTTGAAGAATATAATTGTCTTTGTTTTTTCAGCGGCCACTGATGATGTTTGGGAGTTCCGCCATTTATAATGATAGATACCTACATTATAATTAGTATTAAGACTCATAATATAATATATGTAATATTGAACTATGATGGATATTTTAAGAGCAACCAAACTATCATGGGGGGGATGGTGCTTTGAGACGGCGAATTTAGACAGATTCTCATCTACCGGTGATAACTAGGGGCACACCAGCGGATAAAATAAATGCATTTCGGCATCTACGATATGAGTATATATATAAAAAATTAACCTCACTACAAATATGCCAGGAACTACGAGTACACCATGATACACAGTCGGGGCAATATATCCGGCAGCTCTACTAAAAATGGTCGAAGATCGTATGGCGAGAGATAGTAACGATTTGAATACATTAAACCGCGAATTCTGTAATATTGTACAAAACACAGATGATCTAAAAAATAGCGTGTACCCCGATCTAAAAAACAATATAAAGAATAGAGAATGTTTGTGCGAGAGGGCGATATTAGTACCGACAAACGAAATTGTCGGGCGGATAAATATAAAAATATGTCTCATGTAGAAGGCGATGTTGTGGAGTATCTATTGGTAGACAATGTCATAGACACAGAGCAAGTCACGTCCTACCCTTAGAGTTCCTGAACTCTTTCGAGGTATCGGGAGAGCCCTCCCGTAAGAGTGAATGGTTAAAGTTGGTGTCCCGGTAAATTTCGATCTCAATATTGTTTGAAAGATCATTCTTGCCAGGGAGGACGTCAAACTATAGAATTACTTAAAACTATTAATTTACTTAACTGCGATAAACGAGTTCTACGCGGACGAAGTCGCGGGCAAAAGCTAGTATTATATAAAGTGCAAAACAACCACATAGTTTTGATACATTCTCCTACAGAAACCGTGTCTCCCCTAGTCAATAATTATACCTCCAATGTATACATATTTTTCTGACTAAGCTATTACTAAGTTATTTAGGTGTTTAATTTAGGCCAAGCATTTTTATCTGTTAGATAGTTCTCGACCCTATAGTAAGCTTTCGACATACCTAGAAGGCGCATGCAGTCACGTCGAGCGCGCCTTGCGCACGTTAGTTTAGATTCTCTGGTTAACATTGGCACAGCTCCGCTCCACGCCGCTTATCTCCACCTCAGTGGAACCGCAGCCTTAGGCAAAATCCAGCCCAAAATGCAAGTAAACTCGCTAAAGATATAAAAATATCCCGACTATCAATAACCTCATGCACCATTTTAAATATATTTTTGACGCGAAAATATGGATTTTGACCAGGTTTAGGCCTGATTCGTAAAGATCCCGTTACTTTAAACGCTTAATGGTCCGCGATATGAACCTTACATTGATATCTAAATGTTTTAGCTTCTTAGATATCTCGCACGGTCAGAATGTTTGCTTGTATAAATTTACAACGAGCTGGCTTTTCGCATCCATTGTTGAAAACAATATAAAAACAAAAGATACCAAGCTGACGTCTAAAAATCAATAAATTCTCAATGAAAAACAAAATGTGAAAAAAAATCGTTATTATATTTAAGTAAATAAAATGCCGATACAAAACTAGGACACTTAATCTGTCCAACCCTGTATAAAATGGATTACACATGAAGACAATGATTAAGTGTATAAATAAATAATACGACTATAATATGCTCAACCTTCAAAAGTACGCGAATATGGAGTTATAATGGTTGTAATGGTTATACTTATTGATTGGTTTATAAGAGTGACGGAATGAATAGGACTTTAATATCCTTACTTAACCGTGGTACCATCAGATAGTACGATTACAATTGATGGTTCTAAGGTTTTTTGAAGGATTGTATCATTAATGGTACAACCGAAGTATTTTATTGCCGTGGTATGGTTGCATAGGTGCCTATTGAAATGCAATTATCTTAATACGGGAAATATTTCAAGAGGTTATAATCTGTACTTCGTTAGTATAAGTGTTAGTAACGTGTTAGTGGACTTTTTCATTCCCACTAATTCTGTACACAGAACTACTCAACAGCACTAGTGGGAATAAGGGGAAAATGGCCTGAATGGCTTCGAGAAACGGATGGTAGTAGCCCTGTTTTTGTATTGCTCGACTTGGCTAGATCATTATGTTTTCTGTATTTTTATGAAGTTAGCCCAGTCTATAACAACACAAAAAAGGCAAACATCGCAAACCCGCATGTAACTACGATTTCCTTATATGTTTTTAGGTCTGTTGTGAGTATTTAACATCCAAGTTTGCAGCCCGGAAAACCCTGTGCTACTCCATGGTGCTCGGAAAACGGCGAATTTTGGCACTTGTTTCAGTTTTTTCGAAAAGGAAGTATTTTCCAAGTATCTTTGTTTATACTTTAATAAATATAACTAAATTTGCTACAACTTGAGCGTAATTTGAGCACATTGTGTTTATTGATTGAGGAGGAACAGCAAGTCAAAGATGGGCAATTTTCTTCAAAAAGTGAAAATGTGTTGGTAGGGTTATTTCGAAGATACATACCGGCTGGAATAATGCTCCTAGGTAAAAGTCATGTCAAAAGAATTTGTAGAGAATTAAATTAGCCTCAATTTAATATGTCATGCTCCCTGGACACCCCACTGTCGGTTTTGTAATGTTTTAAAGCATAACATAATGTACACAATATGTACCGAATTTGTACATACTTAAAAAAAAATGTACCACAATAGATCGAGAGAACAAATTATATGAGATTGGGGTTGCTGTGGAGCATCTCCCCAGCAACCCCAAAGATTAATTTAAGAATTTGTTATTTATTAAAACATAACGCTGTTATACCCAATATGTACTCAATTAGTACGCACTTTATTCTAAATGTACCTCCATAGATCGATAGTACAAATTATCTAAACTAGGGGTTGCCGTGGAGCATCTCGCCAGCAATAGTTGCAGTTCTACACCACATAAAAAGGGCAAATACTCGTACGGCTTTTTCTGAACCAAAGATTTCCTTTGGTAGGATTAATCTTTGGGTTCCTAAGATGTTTTTAAGAAGTGGAGCCACGCAGATTTTTCATGCAGGTAGGGGGGGAGGGATTTCCGCCCGGCGATGTCTAAGTTTAAGTTTAAGTTTAAGTACTAAGACAAGTTTGGTATCATTTTTAACTAAATCAAATATGTACAATTCAATTCTGGAATAAAAATTGCATCAATCTATACTAAAAACACAAGAAATTTCAAAAAGAGTTAAAAAAACAAATATTCTTTCACTTTTTTTTTGCACTGTGGCGGAACAGACATCGCGTCAGTGAATGCAGTTCGTAAGGATTTGTTTACAAAAAACAAATCACTACAAAATATACCCCCTACAAGAGACGCTCTGAAGATGCATTCGCTAAGGGCAGCTCATCCAGCTGTTCACGTGTGGGGACAGATATTGAAGGGCAATGGCAGCCCATATGGACAACCCAGCCCAGTATCTGGGATGCGGCGCGAGAGCTTGTCAAATGTGGATGCAAGAACAGCTGCAGGGGCCGTTGTTCTTGTAGGCGAGAGGGAATACCATGCACACTGTTGTGCAAAACTTGTAATGGCAACTGCGACAATTCCAGGTAACTTTTTACTTAAATATATTTTGCTTCTTGTTTGTTTGCTTGTTTGTTTCTTAAGCTCAGGCATTACATCTAGAAGGTTTACTTAAGCGAAGGTGGATTTGTCACTTGAATCTAGTTCCTTCAATAAGGCTAAGCTGTTCTTGCCCGGAATTTAGATTGAAAATTATGTATGATTTACGTTAATTGTTTAATTTTATTGCAGTGTAATTGACCGCGAAGCCCTAATCGAAGATGAGGCTGAATTGGATCAAAAGGCATTTGGCGAAGCAAATGAGTGAACATCTGGACCACTTTATATACACATAATCTCACGCCTTCGTTCCCAGAGTGGGGTAGGCAGAGCTACAGAATTACAAACATCTCTAAAAACTTGTTGATAATTCTATAACCACAATTTGCACAATTAGGCTAAGATGTTTACCAGCGTATTAGTGACAGGTTGCAAGCCCATCGCCTAGCAGTACTACAAGCCTTTATTCCCTTAGTCGTCTCTTACGACATCCACGGGAAGACATGGAGTGGCACTATTCTAACTCGGCAACCACACGAGGATGAACACCTGGACCACTTTAAACTTTTGTGTATACCTTTGTTAATAATTTATGGCGTAGTTAATTCATTTCATATTATTAAGTTAAATTGTCTTTGATATTATGGCACGAATTGGCCTAAAACGGAATGCATAACCATTACTTATATTTTTTACATCTTTATCATGTTTGCGAACCCATTCCTATCATTTTCGGATCGCAAAATAACATTTTAAGTAGAATTTTTCGATTTCAATTTTTAGCACCGTCAAAAGTTTTTTTTGTGCTACATCCATACCAAACATTTTAATTTGACATTATATATATTTTGTAGTTAACGAATAATAGGGCTTTCTAAAGCATCCCTTTTTTTTTCAACATTCATAATTTTTTACTAGTTATGGCATTTTTCCTTGTGAAATAGAAAATTACAAAAACAAGTTTTCTTTTATTTTATATGTTTTTACTTCGGAACGGTGTCAATATGATACCATAATAGGATTCGGCATCCCCAATTTATACGAAAACGATACCAAACTTGGCCTAGTAGCTTAACCGATGTAGATATTAAGATAAAGTTGACACTCCCCCCCTCAAAAATTTACATCAAAAATCTTGGTGGCTCCACTTCTAAAATCCATCCTTGGGTCCTAAAGACCAATCCTGCCAAAGGAAATATTTGGTTCACGAAACGCCGTATTTCATCAGCTACAACGCGGCTACAACACCAAACATTGAATTTAAGAAATTGTTATTATAACCAACATGGAAAAAGTCGATTTTATTCTGTCGACATGTTGAGCAAAAGCTTTATTCTCTTTATAAAGTACAGCATACGCTTGCAAATCAGAATCAAATGCGAAAGTGTTTCTGTTCATTTGTACTCTCGATCTATGGAGGTGCATTTAAAAAAAAGTGTGTACTAATTCAGTACATATTGCGTACCACAGCGTAATCTTTTAATAAATAATAATGTCTTAAATTCAATGTTTGGGGTTGCTGGGGAGATTCTCCACAGCAACCCTAAATTCAGATCATTTGTATTCTCGATCTATGGTGGTACATTAAAAAAAAGTACGTACTAATTCAGTACATATTGGGTACAATAGCGTTATATTTTAATAAATGACAAATTCTTAAATTAATCTTAGGGTTTGCTGCGGAGATGCTCCACAGCAACCCCAAACTCATAATTTGTACCTACTCTCGATCTATTGAGGTAGGTACATTTATTTTTAAGTATGTACAAATTCGGTACATATTGTGTACATTAGGGTTATGCTTTAAAACATTACAAAACAAACAGTGGGATGTCCAGGGAGCATGACATAATTTAATACCAAAATGGTGCCCTAAGCCTCATAGTTTCATAACGTCATCAATCTTTTTTTTTCGTAATCGAGTAAATAGTAACAACCCTAGCCTTAGGCAAACTTGTCGCATGTATGTTCTAAGAAACACTTTGCAACATTACCCATCGTCGTATTAGCTTTAAATCATTACATTTACAAGTAAAAGTACGTGAAGTAACAAATAGACCATTATTACTTACCATATGAACACTCCCCAAGAAGCTATCTTATGTATTTTCAGACTTATAATAAAAGTTTTGGAGACACCGAAAAATCACATCGCCGTTTTGCAAGCTTTGACAGCGATTGCGTTTATCAGTATTGCCATATACAGGGCGTCCCAAGACTATGGGACATGAAGGGAAAGTACCTACCTTAAATATCGTAGATAGGATATTTTACTGAAAGAAGACTATGTTATTTTTAAAAGTTAGTAATACTGCATTCAAAGATGTTCTAAAAATTATTTGCTTCGTCTGGGAATCGAACCGACTTAAATGTGAAAAAAAAATCACCTGTATTTTTATGATGCCAATCGAAAGAATGAACAAAAAATAATAATTCTTCTTAAGTAACATAGTATCTTAAAAGAAAGGAACAATATTTCGCCGAATATTTGGAATTGTCGTTTCCGGAAACCTACACTGGCCATTGCTTCCGGAGGTCATCTGCCACCCTTCTCGCCGACTTTGGGGCAAATTAAAAAGACACGGAGGATGGAAATCCGACCGAGTGGCCGAAGGCTATATAGACGATTCTGTTGAAAATAGGAGTAAAATCACGAGTCAGATTAATAATAACATCAAATTAAATTCTCTCAATAGTCCGGAGCCTTCCACCTCTCGCCACCAACCCATACATGCAAACCCACAACCATACATCGTGGCCTCGTGGCATTTAGGTAGCATTTGACGTTTCTGACAGACTAGTGATGTAACCGTATTTTTACGAGTAGGTACGAGTGATGGTCTAAGATCCTAATAAGAGACGATTTGCACCGGGCTGTTTATTCGATAAAAACTATTTTATATCAAATTGAATATGGTAAGTAATATATGGTGAATAGGTTGACTGAAAAAATTCAGTCCAGTAAATAATTAATTAAAAATTTAAGAACGTTTTTTTTTTAAATTGCAGCGGCTTGTTTATTTGATAAATTACATACCAATCGAAAGTATGAAGCCTATAGAATATGCAAACATTAGGTTGACTATTGCTTTCTCGTCATAACTATTGGGTAGACAGGTACAAATACGAAGTCGGCACTAATAAATTGCACCGGTCTGTTTATTGAATAAAATTTAAAACCAAAATGAAGATCATTTAATAGCGAACACGGTGGTATAGGGTTGACTGCGAAAAATCAGTCATATGAAGCAGCGCGGCTTGGATCTGCATGCCGATTTAATATGTCTGAATCGACAGCACTTGTTGCACTGGATTGTTGGCAGACGATAAAGCTCGACTGGTATTGAAGCATTAAAGCAAAACACTTTCTCTGGGAGTATCTGACCCAGAAAAGTTAGTGCTACAGATTGAGTAGGGGTCCAGGATGTCTTTTCTTCTACCTACTACTGTTTTTCTGTTAAGTCTGCGAGCCTTGATAACTTTGCAGTCTGTCACAGAGCATTCAATTGAACCAACTAGTTAGTTCCTCCATAGTCCAGTCAGTTGGGATATTTCTAACTAAGCCCATCCTAGTGATGCTGAAAGTGGGAACTGAATTTGCCGAGTTAGCGTCAATAAACTCCACAGTAACACGATTACGACCGTTTGCTTTAATACCGTCTTTTTTAATGCCGCGGACAAAGTTCTTGTGTAATAATTGTGCGAACTTAAGAATACGAATGGAGGAACCAGAAGCTGGGTCCTCAATTGTTTTTGAAACCTGAACGACATAAGGAGCTTTGTCTGTAGGGCTATATTTAGGTTTGGAGCCCGGAGCAAACTCGGGCACGGTGAATGTGTGTTGAACGGAAGCAGAGGCTGGCATGCCTGTGGCACGTTTGTTAATATTATAGTCCGAAACAACATTATTCCGCTTTCGTGAACCAGACAAGAGAGCACTCTGGGTATTGTCAATTGACATTTCACCACTATCCTCTGAACTACCGCCCCCATCAGGGGGCTCCTTATCGCTCATCTCAAACAACACAAAACTTACAAACACTCACCTGGTTAACCACAACCACCACCAACTACAAAACCAACACAATATCTAAAGAAATCCAAAGATATTTACTATGAATTACAAGAAGCACAAAATTCCGCACGTGTAACAGACAACGCCGTCAACCGAGCAATCCTACCATAACATTAACTGCCGCACTCAGAGACGTCAATTAAATTTAATGCTTGATTAAAGTTACTGCTGTCACTCTCTGCGGTATAGCAATAGAATAATGTCGGAACCCAATATTCAAACCGCGGATAGATAGGCTTACTTCGGATTGAAATTTGACACATTTTGTATGGGCAAATGTCAAATTTTAACCCGTAGTAAGGCTTATCTATCCGCGGTTTGAATATAGGGTTTGGCCGTAAGACAACATGTCACTAAACAAGCATTAGCATTGACGTCTCTGAGTGTGGCAGTAAGTAACATAAAGTGTCGAAATAATGTCCAGCTACTTTTGGACTTCTTCATAGAATTTTGGTGATCATGGACTATTGGATTATTTCATCGAGATTTAGTGTCCAGCTACTTTTGGACTTCTTCATAGAATTTTGGGGTGCAGACTCGTAGTCACCCCAGTTTGTCACCCCAGTGCCTTTCGACGGAGCCCTGCCTATGGCAGGGCTCCTATTTCTGAGCGACTTGCCCTTCGGGCATCTCAAGATACCTAACGAACCTAACCTACCTACTTTTGCGGAATAAAAATTATTTCTGACGAATAACCGACTAAAGCGAATAGCACTGGGGTGACAAACTGGTGTGACCAAGAGTCATCCGCTGAATTTTGGTGATCAGGGACTATTGGATTATTTCATCGAGTTTTAGTGTCCAGCTACTTTTGGACTTCTTCATAGAATTTTGGTGATCAGGGACTATTGGATTATTTCATCGAGTTTTAGTGTCCAGCTACTTTTGGACTTCTTCATAGAATTTTGGTGATCAGGGACTATTGGATTATTTCATCGAGATTTAGTGACCAGCTACTTTTGGACTTCTTCATAGAATTTTGGTGATCAGGGACTATTGGATTATTTCATCGAGTTTTAGTGTCCAGCTACTTTTGGACTTCTTCATAGAATTTTGGTGATCAGGGACTATTGGATTATTTCATCGAGTTTTAGTGTCCAGCTACTTTTGGACTTCTTCATAGAATTTTGGCGATCAGGGACTATTGGATTATTTCATCGAGTTTTAGTGTCCAGCTACTTTTGGACTTCGTCATAGAATTTTGGTGATCAGGGACTATTGGATTATTTCATCGAGTTTTAGTGTCCAGCTACTTTTGGCGTTGGTAGTGTTTAGCGACTTTTGTAATTTCTTGACGAACAAGGAGTTTTGAACATACTTTTCTATATTAACATATAAAGAGTTCTAGTGTACAGTTAATTTTGTAGGTTTATTTTGTTTTGCGACTTATGTCTTCGACTGTACATATAAAACGCCCAATACTCAGAAACAAAAAATACCTACTCGCACTCATCACACGAATATTTGTCCTTACCGAGAATCGAACTCAGGACCGCTAGCTTCGTAAGCAAGGTCACTACTTACTTAGTCACTACCAACTACCTAGGCCATCCACGTCGTCACATGTTACCTGTCACGTCACACTCAATAACTTAAATTACCTACTTAATACGTATTTATTTTACCTGGGTATACTATAGGCAGGCCGGTACGAAATACCTTTTATTAAATCTGCATATAGTTGTACCTACCTAAGGTGGGTTTAGACATCCGTATACAGAACAATATTTAAGCGTTTTCGGCAGCGACATTGTGGCTCGATAGCTAAGTACGCGCGCTAAAACAAAACGTAACCGAACGCAATGACGCCGCGGCCCCGACTAAGTTCCCTTGAAATTTCTTGAGATCTCGTTTCGTATTGGTTCGCCCCGCCACAGGCCCCGCCCACAGCCGCAAGCCGCGCGATGTACCTTTGTTTGAAGACGATCTACTGTTCTCTATACGAGGGGTGCCTTTTAAGTTCTGTCGTTTGAAAAAACTAAAGACAATTTAAGTGTTAAATGGTATTTATTGTTTTTCAAAGTAATCACCGTGATATGTAATACACTTTTTCATTCGATCGAACCAGTTTTCGAAACACTTATTCCATTCCGAAGTCGGGGTCTCCAAAATGGCCGTTTTGTATGCCTCAACCGCTTCTTCAGGCGTCCGGTACCGTTGACCACGAAGTGGTTGCTTGATTTTTGGAAAAGTGAAGAAGTCATTAGGGCTTAAGTCTGGACTGTACGGTGGGTGATCCAAATTTTCGACGTTTTGTTCTTTTAAAAACGCAATTGTCTGCCGGGCGGCGTGCGAGCTAGCATTATCGTGGTGCAGTACTATACGACGTCTTGGGTTATTTTTTCGGAACTCGCCGATAACTTCTGGTAAACAAACAGTGGTATACCAGTCAGCATTAACTGTTTTACGATCTTCGGGCACGATGGTCGCAACGTGGCCACTTTTCGCTACAAACGTGGCGACCATTTTTTTCGAAGTGCTCCGTGAGCATATTACTTTGGTCGGTTTTGGCTCATCTTGAAACACCCAAACAGTCGACTGCTGTTTAGAATCCGGATCGTAGGCATAAATCCAAGATTCGTCACCACTGATAATGTCATAAACGTGTTTAGAGTCTCCTCGGTTGAATTGCCGCAGAGTTTTGCGGCACCATCTAACGCGAGCCGTTTTTTGGTCTTCACTAAGTAAATGTGGTATCCAGCGTGAGATCAATTTTTTTACACCTAAGTAATCATGCAATATATTTTGAACACTGGTCCCTGAAATGCTTAATGAAGCTTCTATCTCGCGGTATGTCGCATGGCGATCTTCGACGATCAGTTGCCGTACAGCATCAATGTTTTCCTGGGTTACAGCTGTTTTTGGTCGGCCTTCACGATGCCTATCACTAAGACTAGAGCAACAAAGTTGAAATTCCAAATACCAACGTTCCACAGTCCGGATGCATGGTGCTTCATTTTTAAAAACCGTAGTCAGCTCTTCAAAGCACTGAAGACGCGTTAAACCCCTTTTAAAGTTGTAAAATATTATCGCACGTAAATTTTCCTTCGAAATCTCCATTTTCACAACCGACTTGTCAACTTTGAACCGACGCTGTACTAAAACGAATCGGCCGATCTCGAGACATTCTTTTGTTTTTGAATTCTAAATTCAAATATTTTAAGATGATACTAGTTTTTTTTTTAATAATCACGGGAGTTTTGCAAACGACAGAACTTAAAAGGCAGCCCTCGTACTGTGAGGTAGTTAAGGGCGAAGCGCGGCTATAGGCCAAGCGTTTCGATAATACAGATTAACGTTGCGCGTAATTTCAATCTGCCAAAAGTATTAATTTAAATAATATAGTGTAAAGGACAATTTTAATCTACATTAAATGCCCAAGGTAACTAACATATTTATCTGGATTTTGGAAAAATAAATACTGAATTGGAAAAAATAGCTTCGCGTTGTATAGTGACATATTGTAATGAGAATTCATACTATACAACGCAGTGGAAAGCGAACGCGCACGTGCACGTCACGCAAGCGATGTGGCTGGGCCTTAAGGGTTAAGCTTTGAGATCCTATTATATCTGTTTAACCTTTTCGCCGCCATTGACTTGATTTAAAGTCAGAACATTTAGTGCCCCACACGCCATGACTTTATCAATTCGAGAATTACTGGTAAGGTTGAAATTAGCTGTGATTTTCACCTGTCATTGGCGTGTCAGGACGACATTTGTATCAAGTCAATGGCGCCGAAAACTTCGATCAACAATATTCGACTAGATAACCAGTCCCATACAAAATGAAACCTAAATTCTGTCCGCGTGAATCTATACGTCAGTTGCATTTGTTCATTAACGAACCGAGACAAACATTTTAAAACAGTTTTAAGTTCAGCCTAATAACAACCATGGTACTTAGTAATAAAGTTACAAATCTTCAAAATTTGATCTCATACCTAAGACAATTCGTCTCATGACATGAACACGTCAATAAATGACATCTGCTACTTACAAACGAAAAAACTTATGTTAAATAAAATCTATGGTATAGGTAATCAATCTTATCGTGAAAAAATTAAATTACTTTTGCCCGTTGTAACCCTGCGAGTTTTTTTTTTTTTTTTTTTTTTAATGGCTTTGGTATCTTTTAGTCAATTACAAAGTTAAGGAAACTATAAGTAGGACTCAAACAATACGGAATTTGGAATAGGAAAGAAAGGATTAGGTTTTACATAAAAAACATATATACAAAATTACAAATATCATATTTTAATATTATACATCTCTATAAAATTTGTTAGTATTTTATATACATCATAACAATTATAATACAATAAACAGTGAATGGAAGTAGGTAAAGGAATGGAAATGGATTGGAGTTGGGCAAAAAACTCAGTATGATCATACAATATACAGGAGAAAAAAACATGGTTCGCATCCCCATAATTCCCGCAAGAACACAAAGGTTCAGCGACAATACCAAACTTAAATAAATGCGATGGGGTGCAAACATGACCCAGACGTAATCTGCATAAAATTGAAGTTGAAACGGGTGTGCTCGAGTCCCCGTATTTAGGTGTGTGTCCGGGATGAAATCATACACGCATTGTCTGTACAGAACTTCTGTTTATTCACTCTTTACACAGAATGTTTGTGCACCAGTTTACAATTACTAAACTAGAGAAAACAATAACTATTACAAAACCCGATCGTCCACCATTAGCCTTCGCCATCGACAAATCTCGCCGGGCGCTGTCTGTGTCGGCGCGGGCGGCCGGCGGAACAGTTTACTAATTGGCCCACAGATGGCGCCACTAGTCCTTCAGGAGGAAGTTCCCGCGTTACATCCTCCCCCTCCAAGCTACATGAACGTCCCGTATGTGGCTTGGCCCTTGCAGTATTCACTTTTGGTGGGCGACCGCGAGGTCGTCGAGACTGAATAGGTAAGGCATTTTCGCCCTGTCTGCTAACGAAAGGAGTTAAGAATGACGTATGAAACTTACCTACGCTAACACCACTATCCACATGTGACACCTCGAATGTTGTGGGTGAGACCTGTTTCTTAATAGAGTATGGCCCATCCCTTTTTGGCATAAATTTCTTTGTAATACCCTTACTGGCGTTGCTCAAGGATGAATTTACTACCAGTACGAGATCGCCTATTTTGTAGTCGGGTGCCGGACGAAGCTTTTCGTCAGCGCTTCTTTTTGCTTTGTCTTGAGCGAATTCTACCCTCTCGCGAATAAGACTCATTTTATCAATAAAATCTCTCAAAAAGGGTGTGCATTGAGGCACAAAATTTTCTTTCTCTAAAATAGATTTTATATCCGTTCGGCTCTCGAAAGGGGTCCTCATCTCCCTACAAAACATTAAGTACGCCGGAGTACGACCAGTCGAAGAGCAAACTGCGCTATTCAGTGAGAATCTTATTTGAGGCAAGTACCTAGGCCATGATGTGTGTTCGTGCTTGACTAAAATCGACAGCTGAGTTTTTATATCTCTGTTTTTTCTTTCCACGGGATTACCTTGTGGATGAAACAAAGGAGTGAGATTCTGTTCGATTCCAAGCACAAACATACATTGTTGCATAGCTGCAGCAACTAATTGGACACCGTTATCTGAGATAATACGACGAGGAAACCCATACCTTAAAAAATATTCGTTGATCAGGATTAGTGCACACGTCTCAGCAGTTGCCTCGAGGAGAGGGTACAGCTCTACCCACCGGGTAGCAGCATCTTCTATGACCAGGACCCATGTTTCACCTTTGTCACCTTTCGGTAGTGGACCGAATAAGTCAACGGAGAGAACCTCACCTCGCTGCTGTAAGACGGGAGTTTGCAGAAGACCAGCCGGTTTCTGATTCGAAATCTTATATTTCTGGCATTCAGCACAATTCTTCAGGTACTCAGTTACTAATTTACGCATACCTGTAAAATAGTATCTATTTCTGATACGAGCTAACGTCCTTTCGATGCCTTGATGGCCCGCAGTAGGAACGTCGTGAAATTCTTCAAGAATTTTGCTTACCATGGACGGTGGGACTACAAGTTGAGGATCATCAGAGTCGGAGTCAGGATCCAAGCGATAGAGTACTCCTTGCGACATGACATATCCGCGCTCGAGCCATCGGTTAGCAGCTAACAGGTCAGTATTTTCTAAATCATCAATAATCTTTTTTGTTTCAGGATCCTGCAGCTGAGCTTCGCGGAGGCCGGTTGGACTATAGCGAGGTAAGTCGACTGTCATAGAGCAAACTTCACACTTACCATCAATACACTCGTCGCAGCTGGAACGACTCAACATGTCTGCTAAAACGTTTAATTTACCTGGAGTGTACTCGTATCTAATATCAAAGGCTTGTAACTTCATAGCCCATCGAATTAGGCGTCCAGTAGGAGACTTAAGAGTGAGAAGCCAACGCAGGGGCTGGTGATCACTCTTTACTATAATAGTATGACCTTCAACATATCCTCTAAACTTTTCAACCGCCCAGACCACTGCTAAAGCTTCTCGCTCAGTGGTCGTATAGTTTCTTTCAGCTGGCGTTAGTAGTCTGCTTGCGTAGATGATGGGTCTTTCATCGTAAGCTTCGCCTTGCATGAGTACGGCACCTAAAGCATAATTACTTGCGTCTGTTCGAATCACAAAAGGTTTACTATAGTCGGCTTGAATAAGTACAGGTGCAGTTGTCAATTTCTCCTTGAGGTTGTTGAATGAGTCACGCTGTTCATCCGTCCACGTCCATGCTACATCTTTACGAGTTAGTTTGGTCAAGGGTTGAGCAATTTGAGCAAAATTAGGTATAAACTTACGGAACCAGGAGCATGTTTGGATAAATGACTTCAGGTTTTTCACGTTGATAGGCTCCTTCATCTGCATAATGGCATCAAGCTTCGAAGGATCTGCTTTAATACCATCTGGAGCGACCACGTGACCAAGGTAAGTAACACTCTCTCGTGCAAATGAGCATTTATCCCTATTGGCCTTCAGACCGAACAACCGAAGCCTGTCAAATACCTTCTGCAGGTCCTCCAGGTGCTTCTCGAAGGATTCGGATAGTATGCAGAGGTCGTCTAGGTAGCAAAGTAAGGTGACATCTTTGAGGGTATTACCTGAACGAAACCGGTCCATAAGACGTTGAAAGGTCGCCGGTGCGTTTTTCAACCCGAACGGCATGCGCGTGAACCTGTAGGTCCCAAAGTGCGTGACGAAAGCAGTCTTGTCACGGTCCTGCGGCGCAACACTTACTTGCCAATAACCTGATTTTAAGTCTAAAGTAGATATAAAACAGTTTTGCTTCGTTGCCTGAAGTAACTCGTCTATAACAGGAATGGGATAAGAATCAGTTTTGGTCACATTATTCAGTTTGCGGTAGTCAACACAAAACCTGACACCATTACCTTTTTTAGGAACTAAAATGGCGGGAGCAGTCCAGGCAGACTCACATTCTTCAATTACCCCTTCGCTAAGCATTTTGTCGAGCTCCTGTCTCATGATCTCCTTCTTAGCGGGAGTGAGACGATACGGCGGAGAAGATACTGGCGGGTGGTTACCTGTGTTGATGTGGTGCTCTGCAAAGGTGGTCGGAGCTCCCCCTGGCTTAAAGATGTCCTCGTTAGAATAAAGCAAACCTGCCAGTTTATTACGTTGAGAAGATTCCAGCATAATACCTTCGTCGCTGCGGAGTATGTCGGCTGATGAACATGTGACATTGCTACTCGGCGATTCAAACTCTATAGGATACCGCGAAAGTTCCTCAGAGAAATGCCACTTGGCAGTTGCAAAATCCATCGAAATGCCAGCTTTAACTAGGAAATCAATACCTAGTAAGGTGTCATTACCTGACGCGTCTGGAAACACAACAAACTCAAGTGACACGGTCTTATGCTTTACAACAACATCCAGTGTTGTTGTGAGCACCTTCATATTCTGTACAGATCCATCTGCTAACCTAATGGACATAAAAGATTCTAAAAATCTTTGATTGCGTTTCTTTAATAAATCATACAACGAGCAACCTACTACGGACCGTTTCGCGGCTGTATCTATTAGAGCTCTGCCCTTTATGCCCAAAATAGTTACACCCAAAATAGGTCGCTGTTGTTGTACCACTGGGTTCGAGGGTGAGTGCAAATCGGCAGACGCGAAATCAAAATCTAACGAAGAGAGAGAACTGACTGTGTTGATACTAGGATTCGACGTAATCCGGCTGTTAATAGACGCAGTAACGTTATCGTCAGCGTCCGAACAGGTTACCTTAACATCACGTGAAACATCCTTATTCTCAGTCAAATTAGTATTAAATTCACTCCCCCTTAAGTCAGCATCGTCACCAGAAGAATTTGCGAAAGTGTCACATGTAGACAATGAATGCTCACCCGAAACATAATTACTACCTACCGTTAGTGGTACTGCAGAGGCCAAAAACATTTTATACGGTTGAGACCCTACCAGCTTAACGCTAATTTCTTGATTGTTTTCTGATCCTATCAGTTTAACAAACACATCACAATTAAGTTCTTGCCCTACCGGCTTAACGCAAGTATCACGATAAGGCAGTGGCACTACCGGCTTAACGCACATTTCGTGGTTCGGTAGTGACACTACCGAGGTCACGCGCAAATCATAGAAAGCTGTAGGTAAAACATTTGTAAACTGATTAGGCAAAAACAACACTTGATTGCATGCTATGAATTTTTCGAACGTAAAACAATTCGGGAATAACCGATTTAAACATCGATAGGTTATAATCGGATTTCGTTTCGCTGTCGTCTTTGAATGGTTTGAATTTACGACCGACATTAGATGAAACACTAGACTTACAAGCATACAAAATCTGATCATGCCTATTATTAATAGCGGCGGCCTCACACTCAAAGTGAACATTACAACAATTGTCGTCAAAACAAACAGCTGACCGGGGTGCGGCGGTCGAGGTCATTGAACCTGAATTTACGTTACAGATTGGTTCTATAACTATCGCGGAAAACTGCGAATTGCACTTAGAACAATTTGATCGAATTACACCCTTCTCCCCGCACCCGTAGCAATAAATATGGTTACCGTTATAGTTAACAAAATTATTATTATTGTCGTCAATCGTATTACCACTGTTATCATTATTTCTATTTTTAAGTTTAGCACAATTGTCTTTTAAATGGTTAGGCCTTTTACAATAAGAACAGAACATACGTTTCTTCCTGTTGAGATCCGCGTTGCTCGTACTCGCGCCAGCCGGGGTCGTCGGCGGCGGCGGCGGCGGTGCGTTTGTTATCGAGCGGCACGCGTTTGATGTCGAGCGGCGCGCGGGACCGGCGGCGGGCGGCTTCCCTGCGCTTGAGCGAGACACTCCTGTTACCTCTAATGCGTCTTCGATGGAATGAGCTTTGCTGAGAAGCTCGTCAAAAGACTGGAACTCTTCCCGACGAAGGCGCTCCCGGATCCGATGATGTAGTAAGCCGTACACCATATCCAGCCGCGCTTTCTCTGTGATGTCCTCGACAGGAAGTCGGGCGAGTATTGCTCGAGTTCGAGCCACGAACTTATCGGTATTCTCGTCGATCTGCTGCTCGTTATCGAATAAATCGCGATATAACCGGTGGGGCGGTCGACGGTCTCCGAAGGCTCGTCGCAGTCGATCCAGGGCCTCCGTCCAAGACGTCGTAGTACCTTTGATGCCTTGCCACCAGGTAGCGGCAGAATGAGTGAGCAATATCGACAGTCCTCTGATTGCGTTCTCTTCGGACACACGGCAGCAATCTTTGTAGGCCTCCACTGCGTCGATGAATCCTTCTAAACTTTCTTCGGTGCGGCCGCTGTAGGTGGCCTGGCACTTCGAAAAGTTGCCGGACGCGACAGGGGCGGGGGCAGCGACGGTGACGTTGACGGGCTCGCCCGAAGCCGGGGTCGAAGACCGAACTTCGTGCAGCAACCGCTGGAACATGTCGGCGTTTGACTGCTGAATTGTTTGCAGTAAGGTGGATAGGTTATCCATCGTCACGGTCACATTTCCAGGGCGTTCACCATCATCCACATTAGAATTATGTTCTGCGTCGTCGCCGTCGTCGGCGTCTTCGTTTGATGTCGACGCTCGCGGTTCATCTGGCGTACGCGGTGTGCGACCAGAACGAGTCATTGTGTAGGTATTGTTAACACGTAAAACACTCGAAAAAGGTAAAAAAAATGTTTATAACAGTCAAAGTAATGCACAGTTCACGATATTTCGTTTTCACAACACGTGTTTTTTTTTTTTCACTTTAAGACACACGGAAAGGGCGCCATGAAACGGGTGTGCTCGAGTCCCCGTATTTAGGTGTGTGTCCGGGATGAAATCATACACGCATTGTCTGTACAGAACTTCTGTTTATTCACTCTTTACACAGAATGTTTGTGCACCAGTTTACAATTACTAAACTAGAGAAAACAATAACTATTACAAAACCCGATCGTCCACCATTAGCCTTCGCCATCGACAAATCTCGCCGGGCGCTGTCTGTGTCGGCGCGGGCGGCCGGCGGAACAGTTTACTAATTGGCCCACAGATGGCGCCACTAGTCCTTCAGGAGGAAGTTCCCGCGTTACAAAGTAGATTTTTTAGAAAAATGCATTTTACTAAACCACGGTTTACGTGGAATGGACTCTTGCACCAGCCGGTAATATTTACCTTTGGTGCTATTGACCCAAAGTCCCACGCTTCAAAGAGCATACGAGTATTAGCCAAATCCTGACTATAATTTAGATAAGGAAAGATATCACCGTCGCGCACAGCTTCTTTCGCTAACTGGTCAGCTTTCTCATTACCCGAAATACCCACATGACTAGGGATCCACGCAAAAACAACGCTACAACCCCTCAACGCACACTGGTGTAAACAATCTCTGATATCGAAAATTATTTGAGCTTGTTTATGATTCCTAAAGGGAAATTTTGCTAAGGATTGAAGGGAACTTAGAGAGTCGCAAAAAATTACAGCTTTTGGGATTTTCATGAGAAGAACATATTGAATAGCTTTAAAAAGTCCATAGCATTCAACTGTGTAAACAGAAGACTCTGGAGGGAACTTGATTTTTTGAATAATTGGAAATTGTGAATGGTAAATCCTAACGCCTACACAACTAGGTTCAGATTGTTTAGAAGCATCCGTAAGAATGTGATGCCAATCAGACCATTCATTGTCAATGATATTATTAAATGTTGCATTTGGATGACAATCATTTTTAAATAATCCTATATAAAGCTTTATGTTCGGTTCTACGACTAAAGTATTATAACTGTATTGATAAAGAGGTAACGAAGAACTTTGATGTGTAGGTGTATCTATACTCAAATATTTTTTTAAGCTTTTGACTAAGCATTGCGCATCTTTATGAATCCAATATCTAGAAGAATCTACTTCATCAGCAAGCCTTCTTATTTTCGGGAGCAGTGGATTACCTTTTAATTGTATACTCCGGAAAAAAAACCTGTCACTCAAAAACTGTTGCCTTAAGAATATAGGCGGTTCACAGCATTCTATTTGTAAACAGTTGATTGGACTAGATTTCATCGCGCCAGTAATGAGCCTGAGCGCTTTGGACTGAACGCCATCAATCTTTTTGGCTGCAGTCACATTACCTGGATATAACAAGAACATCCCATAATCTATGACACTCCTTATCAGGGCATTATAAAGAAGTCTCATTGTAAAGGGATGAGCACCCCACCAGACGCCAGAAATACATCGCAAAATATTTAAATTACGTTCACACCTTAATAAAACATGCTCAAAATGAGGTTGACCAGTAAATTTTGAATCCAATATCACACCCCAAGAAATTTGACCTGATCTTTGACTGGCAAAACCGAATCACTATAAAAAACATTAACTGTTGGCGTACTCCGTTTTCTGGAAAACAAAACAACAGAACTTTTTGATGGAGACAAATCAAGCCCATTTGTATCTAGCCAAGTCATCGCTGTGGATAACGACTCGGTAATGTCGTCTATGCACCGCCCTGGGACATAAAGGAGTAAATCATCAGCGTATTGAAGGACAGAGGCATATATATTTACAAAGGGTTCTAAATCAAACGTATATACATTGTACAAAAAAGGGCTTAAGACTGAGCATTGTGGCAAGCCTTTCCAGACAGTTCTACAAATAAAAGAGTTACCACTAGGCTCTAGAGTATAATTGATATATCGTTCGCGTAGAACATTTACAATAAAATTAACCAACAAACTGGGGACCTTAAGCTGTTGTAATTTCTTGTTGAGAATAAAAATATTAACATTATCATATGCCGCATTAATGTCTAAAAAGGCAGCTACCAAAGACTCATTTTTAGAAAAAGCCAATCGAATGTCTGTGGTAATAAGACCAAGGTTGTCAAAAGTGCATTTACCTTTACGGAAACCAAACTGGGTGCCTGATAATAGATTATTATGTTCTAGGAACCATTCTAAACGGTTCTTAACAAGATGTTCAGCTATTTTAGACATTACAGACGCTAAAGCTTTTGTTCTATAGGAGGATGGGTCAGAACTAAGTCTATTTGGTTTCAATAGCAATATCAAAGTTTGTGTTCTCCAAGATCTGGGTACATATCCCGTGAACATAACTTTGTTAATTACAGAAAGGTAATAATTAAGACCATTAATATCAAGCTTTGACAGGAACGAATATGGAATACCATCCTCACCCGGGGCAGAATCTTTAACAGATAAAAGTACACCTTTTAACTCATACATAGTAAACGGTGAGTTTAGGTCCATTTCATCGTGGTTATCGTTTATTTCAGGTGCCAGAACTAAGGATTTGACTACAAATTCCTCTGGTGCGGATGGAGGGGCTAAACGAACCATAATTTGTTCTGCCAGAACATCAGGGATTTTACTTTGTTGATTATTGTTAAAAGCAGATCTAAATTTTCTTATATTTTCCCATACAATGGAAGCATTAACATTAGGACAAAGTGATAAACAAAAACTGCGCCAGCCTTCAAATTTCTTTTTCCGGAGGAGCTCTTTTGTGGACTTAGCTACTTGAAGGTAATTTTCAAAGTTGTCATCTGACATGTTTGAACAGTACTGTTTCTCTGCCTGTTTTCGTTGTTTTATGGCAACAGTACATTCTTCATCCCACCATGGCGAAGTTGGTAACACCCCAGGGCCACAGTTTTTTAATGGAAAAATTTCATTTGCTACTTCTACCATAATATGAGCTAATAATTCACAACACTCTGATACATTTTCGTCTGTTACTTCAGGCAGATCCTGCACTTTCAGTTCTACCTTACTCCTATATGTAATCCAATTGACATTTGCTAATTTATATTTCAGACGCGGATGCCTCAACTGTTTTAAAGGTTTTTTAAAAGGGAAAGTAATAAGCAGAGGGAAATGGTCACTACCATACGTAGAGTTCATAGAGAAGATGCAAGATCTGGTGTACAAACGGACAAGTCAAGAGCACTAGGTGTTCGTGCAAGGCGTGTTGGCAAACCAGTGTTCAGAATACATAAATTATGGTTGTTAAATAATTCTAATAATTGTTCACCATAATAAGTAGTAGTAGAACAACCCCAAAGCTGATGGTGAGAGTTAAAATCTCCTAAACAAATATATGGTTTTGGAAGAAAATTGAAAAGTTGGTCAATTTCACTGAAAATATCATTACTTGGACGAGCAAAATATACAGACACATAACATACTTTATTTACAACCACAGCAATGACAGACAATTCACTGCTGTGAGAAGGGAGAGACAAGGGAGTTGATGTAAAGGAATTTTTTATGAGTATGGCAACTCCACCATACCCATCATTCCTGTCTTCCCTGAAGCAGGAATAGCCAGGAACTTTAAAAATGGATTCCTTTTTCAACCACGTCTCTTGGAGACAGATGAGAAAAGGATCATTTTTATTTATAATATGTATTAATTCATGTTTTTTACTATTTATACTGAGACAATTCCATTGAATTGCTTTGGCTTTGTTGGCCATTGTTACTATAGTTAGATAGTTGATAAAGTGCATCTATCACTGCTGCAACGTTGGACGGTGAAATGGTATTGGACTGTGATAATAACTGTATAAGAGCTTTGATAATGTCTTCAATTTTAATTTCATTTTCATCTGTATTATGATTTCTTTGGATATTTTGTTTTGTTGAAGGAAGAGATGGTTCCCTTACTATTTCTGAGAGGGCAAAGCGATCATAGCCTTTAGAGACCTTAGGTCGGTCATTCTCCAGAATTGTGTTCCCAGTCTAATTAACACCGCCCTTTTTTTCCACTTGGTTTTTGATAAAATGTATGCAAAATGTAGTAACATATCGACCATTCAAACTTTAATATTTATTGGGCACTTAATTATTATTAGCGGTTAATTAACTAGAAGGGTTTTAATATTTGCGTGACGCGCGAATTAGAAAAGCGATGCGTTAATTAGGTTTACTTGCTTGCGAATTAAAAAAACTACGTGTTTATTAGATAAATGTTCATGCCAAATATATTTTTTTTAGGAAATAAGACAAAAACTGTCAGACTGTCTATTAATTTTATCATATTTATTATATTGCAACGTTGAAACTATTAGGAACATAAAATATCCATCACGATATACATACATAATAAGCTAACTAATATTTCACTGAAATAATCGTTCTAATATAATCAACAATGAAAACGATAAAAAAAATCAGAATTAATAACTTTATATTATACCTTAGGTATTATGAACAAACGATAACAAATAAATTGCCGTATCCGCTAAAGAAAAAATAATACTTCTTCCTCCTACTTTTTACATTCCCTATCTATCTTTAAAAAAAGTAATTTAAAATTTAAAAACCCGATGAACTAAAAGGATATAAATAAACTAGTTAATTTTATTGAATCTAAGGACACCTCATAATTCATAATGCTAAAATCCGTCGAGCCGTTTAAGCTTTACATACATAAGTTATGTAACATAACATAAAGACATTCAACTTTAAGTATGTAGTTTAATTATTGCGGGTGGTTTTAATACATAATTTATACAAATACGAAGAATGATGCCGGGTCCCTAGGATTTTCCTTACATGATTAGAATTACAGTTGTCACTTATTGTCAAATTGCAACTTTTTAATGCGGTCAGCAAAATTTTCATGTTTTCCAAGAGAAATATGCTAGGAAAAGTAAAATAACCTCTAAAAAACATATTGTCCAAACACTTAAGCACACAGATACGATCATAAGGATGATTTTAAGGTTAGGGCCCCTCTAATAACACCAGTTTGACATAATATATGTCATTCTAATCATGCCATCATTCTTCCGGGAATTACATTTTTGTAAAAAAAATATTCCTGTCAATTAATTTAAACTGGTTTAGCTTAAGCGAGGAATTAGAAATAAAATACTTTTATGTACCAAAAACCTTTTTTACTACTCTTAAACTAATTAACGCATTCATTTTTGGCCCGTGAATTAGACGTGTGTATTAGGGATTCTTGATAAAAAAAATATAACTTCTTTTAGGTACATGTGATAAACTACATAATCCGGTAACTGTTAAATACTGAGGTTCTTAATGTATACAATAATTTACAGAGCTATAGAGTTATTGGCTGATTTTAAAAACGTGAACGCGTTAATTAGAATTTACGAGAACCAAAACATGCGAATTAGATACTTACATTTGTAGTGTGCGATCCACACAACATTAACACGTCTTTCTCTCAAGAGGGTCTTGACATGAGTGTCTGCTCACGCAAAATGCATTACAGACGTCTGTCTATTTCTTCAATGGCCTTGCACGGACAAGAATGAAAGCGGCGCGTGAATTAGTACACGTATCGGGACAAAGTTTCTTTATTTTATATCTTAGTGATATATTACTAAATAAATTTGGTATTTTTTTTTGTAATTTGGATATCTTATCTTTCATTAAATAAAAATACTTTCATTCATCTTTCCTCTTGTATATGATCGGGGAAAATAGTTATATTAGTGATTTCGGAAGTGGGACGCGCGGTGTTAATTAGGAGAATGGGGTATTGATATTTTTTTTCTCCTAGAAAGGTATTGAATATTTACTTGAAAATTCATGTACACCTCAATACGAGTACCTTCTAGGAACAAAAAATATAAATTATACCAAATTCAATAGTTTTATATTTTTTAAGCCCGAGGACATACAGAAATGGCTGTCTGGAGAATGACCGAGGTGGTGATTTGGGCTTTAAAAACACTGTTTTCTTGTATGAATGAGGTGGTGTACTTAATGATGATGTGGAATATGTAGTTTGTGAGGGATGGGTAGCTGTAATGTGCGACTTTGAGGATGGTGGTGTTTGGAGTAAGGCATCGGCGTATGACAAGCTTGACACAGGTGGATGTAACTTAACTGCCTCCATATAAGAAATGCAGCTTTTGCTCATTGTTTCTTTTATTGCCTTTTGTCTACCAAACTCCAAACATTTTTTACTATTAGCCTGATGACAACCTTTACATAAAATGCAACAGTAATCCTCCTCCTCGACATTACAGCCATCACCAGAATGGCCTTGACCGCATTTGAAGCACCTTGGTGTTGATCGGCATTGGTTTTTCACATGTCCGTACCTGCAGCAGTTATAGCAGCATTGCACAGTGGGAAAAATGTACAATTCAACTGGCAATGCCGTATAACACATGTACACGCGTGTAGGTAATACCTGTCCATCAAAAGTAACAACAATTGTGCCTATGTTTTCGAATTGAACAGCATTGTTAATAAACACTTTTCTTTTTAATCGCCTCATTTTAATTATTGGCCCGCATCCGATTGGTACGTTGATACTGGCCAACACTTCGTCATCTGACCAGTCTGTAGGCACCCCCTGTACGGTTCACATTCCGCACATTCGCGCATTCAGCAATTTACCTTCGATTGCGTAAATTACTTACTGCGCTTCAGTTCACGTTTGGCATTCAATCGTGTACATTCATTTCAATTATCTTTAAGCATCTTTATCAATAAAGGTGATTATTTTGAGACTCAGTGATTTATCATTACAAACAACTCAGCATCTATCAATTCAATCTTTAATATTGCTGTACGTGACACTAGCAGCCCGTACATCAAAGTGGTCCTTCGAGCCATAAAGTTAAGTGTTTCAGTGTAACCTGGAAGCGGTAGCGATCGGTTTGGCTGGCCTCCCACAAGCGGGTCCCACCAGCCAGATTGAGAAGGCGCATAAACCGCAATAAGGTCATAGAAGCACTTACTTTAGCATTTACCAGCAAACATTATCAACAGCATACACTAAGAATTATCAACAGCAAATAGCAAAATAACAGCAGCAAACAGCGTTTCATCAGAATCAACAATTAATATCAAACAACCGACATCAATTAAAGCAAAAAACATGGACGCAGTTCAAATACTTTTGGACACCCAATCGCAACTGATGGAAGCAATCAACAAGTTTCTTGTTAATTTCAAGAAAGATGGAGCAGAACGCAAGACTCCGGAGTTAATTCCAAGAAGGTTACAGGTTTTGGAACAATATTGGAGTGATTTTAAAGCCAATCGTCAAGAGCTTAGTGAGTGGACAGATATACAACATAAATACTTTATCGACAATCACTTTGAAGCCACTGAGCGGTTTTATCAAAGCACGAAACAATATGTATCGAGCTTTTTACATCAGGAGCAAAAGCCAGGAAAATCAGTACCAGCAATAGCAGCATCCAAACAAGAAGGACTACCTTCTTCTCAGGATAAAGTCAAACCAGGTACATCTTCAGACTCGGATGCCATCCGACATGAAGGAGGTGCATCTATCACCCTCGATGTACAAGAAACAAATACGCGAGGATCTTCCAGCAGAACAGAAGAAATGTTACGTAAGCAAGCTAGCAACTTCAAAGCATTTGTCAGAACCGCAACCAATATAAACCTGGAGGAAACTAAAGAAAAATGGGAGTTTGAGGACGCCCTTAAAGCACTGCAAGCTCGGTGGACAGCTATCGATAACTTACACTGGGAAATTGATAGCGAGTTAGGAAGTAATAACATAACATACGAAATGAACTATAACACCTACGAGTTGCAGTACAACAAGATCAAAAAAGATATCAACACCCAAATATGGTCAGTATCGCATAGAGATAAATCAACGCCTAAGATGGAAATTCCAACATTTAGTGGCACCTATCACCATTGGACATCATTTAAGGACTTGTTTACCGAAGCAATCCATTCGAACCCATCAATTCCGAATGGACAAAAAATGCAATTCCTAAAAAGCAAAGTTAAAGGCGAAGCAGAGAAACTAATCCAGCATCTACTTATTAGTTCCGATAATTATCCAACGTGTTGGGATATACTTAACCACAGGTACAACAATAAGAAGATGATTTTTTCGTCTCATCTGAACATTATGCTTAACCTACCTAGCACACAGCGACATTCATCAGCATCGATAAAGACAATCCATGATACCACATACGAATGTCTTCACGCAATCAAAAATCTAGGAGTGGACACTGCAACGTGGGATCCTATACTAGTCCACCTACTTTCTCAAAAATTGGATACTGAAACTCACAACGATTACGTGGAATCGTTAAAAGCACCACGGGATTTACCTAGCCTCGAGGAATTTCTTGAATTTTTAGAAAACAAATTTACATCATTGGAGTCATCACGTCGCAAACCTGATACGCCAAAAACATATCAGAATCAGCCACAGCAACAAGAATCATCAAACAACAAGAAATTTCATTCGTACAAAGCATTCGGCACCAAACAGAACATAAAGTTTAAATCATATTTAAACAATTCATCTACAAAAACAGCAAATAATTATAATGAATATAAGTGTCCACATTGTCAAGGTGAACATAAATTATTTGCTTGCAAACATTTTCTGGAATTACATTCTGACGCAAGGCGGCAAATCATAACAAGAAGTAACATATGCAAGAATTGCTTATTTGATCATAAAGGCAAAGAATGTTTTTCACTTAAACGATGCCGCGTATGTAATGGAAACCACAACACGTTACTACACGATGATTATGGAAACATGACGCCGCCGCCGTGCACTTCGGGTTACAAAGGCAATGTCGCCGAAAACAAAAAGCCTAGCAACAATAGCACTCACGTATCACAAGAAGATTTGTCCGAAATACTTCTAGCAACAGCAATAATCAAGGTCCAATCTCTGATAAGCAGTGGACCAATCTCTGATAAATTTGCGAGCACTTATTGATCAAGGCTCGCAAACATCACTAATAACAGAAAGAGCAGCACAGCTGTTAAGATTACCTCGCAAGCGATGCAAGGGAGTTATATTCGGAGTTGGTGCAAAGGAAAACAGTTGCAAAGGAGTTCTCAACATCGAGTGTACTGCATTACAAAATGAGCATTCTTTTAACACCGATGTTTATATCATGCGGAACCTTATCAACAACTTGCCCAACCAAACGTTCCAAAAACCATCATGGCAGTTTTTGGAGAGCATTCAACTTGCCGATCCAGATTTCTATGTCAGTCGTCCAGTCGATATCTTACTAGGAGCAGACATTTATTCAAACATTATACAAGAAGGTATCATCAGGCACGATAAAACACAATCAATCGCGCAACAGACACGTTTGGGTTGGATTTTATGTGGCAACGTTCCAACTTTACAATGTAACGTTGTTATTAACAATGTGGACGAGATTCACAAATTCTGGTCAGTGGAAGATATATCAGACACATCAATTATGTCACAAGAAGATCTCGACTGTGTACAGTATTACCAAAGCACAACAACTCGTAACGAAGAAGGCCGATACGTTGTGAATCTACCTCTGAAGACTGGGTTTGAAGAAAAATTGGGGGCCTCAAAACCCATGGCAGTAGCTCAGTTTCGGCAGCTCGAGCGAAAATTCAACAGGAAACAAAATTTGGCAAAAGCATACAAAGCATTTATGGAGGAGTATAAGTCACTTAATCACATGGCCGAGTGTACAAGCATAAAGAAACCCGATTATTTCTTACCACATCATGGCGTGGAACACGCTGAGTCGACTACGTCAGCATTACGAGTTGTTTTTAACGGTTCAGCAAAATCATCATCAGGCTTCGCATTAAATGATCTTATGCACCGCGGGCCAAATTTACAGCAAGACTTAATGAGCCTTATCATGCGGTGGAGGCAATATCAATACGCTTTCACCGCAGATATCGAAAAAATGTTTAGGCAGATACTCATTAGTCCTGACCATCAACAATATCAAAAAATCATATGGCGAGCCACAACTGAAGATCCTATGCGCGAACATCAACTTACTACTGTCACGTACGGAACGAAGGCTGCTCCATTCTTAGCAATGATGACCTTAAAGCAGTTGGCCATCGATGAAGGTCATAAATACGCAGAAAGCAGAGCAGCTAAAGCATTACAAGAAGAATTCTATATGGATGACCTTGTCAGTGGAAGTTTTACATTAGCATCAGCAAAACAACTACAAACCGACTTAGTGGACTTACTGCAATCGAGCGGTTTCAATTTGCGCAAGTGGTCATCTAACAAGATCGAACTTCTAGAAGAAGTCAACAAAGCACAAACAAAACAAGAAATATTCGATTTTAAGCAATTGGAATCAACAAAGACTCTTGGACTAAAATGGCATCCACAAGAAGATGAGTTTACATTTGAACTAAGAATCAACACAAAGGCGATAGCAAGAACACACACTAAGAGGACGCTACTTTCGGATATCTCTAAAATATTTGATCCCCTTGGCTGGCTCTCGCCCTTAACAACCAAGCTAAAACTTTTATTCAAAAAAGTGTGGCTCTCCAATATACAATGGGATGACCAGCTTCCAAGTGACATCAGTACAGAATGGGACAAGATTCAAGCAGACCTACAATATATCAATTCTTTTAAAATACCGAGATGGTATCAATGCAGCGAAAGTGATAACATTGAATTACACGGCTTCTGTGATTCGTCAATCAAATCATTTGCCTGTGTAGTTTATTGCAAGATTGGCACCATAATAACTCTAGTAGCTGCAAAAACAAGATTAGTCCCAGATAATAAAAATCTTTCCCTCCCCAAATTGGAACTAAGCGGAGCATATTTATTATCAAAATTAATGTTCAAAATACAGCAAGCGTTACTCGGCCATCAACTCAAGCTCTTTGGGTGGTCTGATTCAACAGCAGTACTAGGATGGATTCAAGGAGACTGCGGTAGATGGAAACCATTTGTGGACAACCGAGTCAAACAGATCATAGAAGTCATCTCGTCAAGCAACTGGCGTTATGTGAAATCAGCAGAGAACCCAGCTGACTGTGCCAGTCGAGGAATATCAGGAGAACAATTAAAACAGCATCCATTATGGTGGCACGGTCCGAATTTTCTATCAACTTTCAATGATAAACTAGACACAGAACGACCTTGTTACGTCACAGATCAAGAAGTTCGAAAAACTAAACAAAGCTACGTCACATTACGTAACAGCTGTGATGACATCATACAAAACATATTAAGCGAATTCAGCAAAATGAATCGCGCAGTGCGAGTACTCTCGTGGGTACTACGCGCGATAACACGACACCGCATAAAAACTGATTACATGACTGTCACGGAGTTGGAAAAAGCAAAACTGAAAATAATTAAATACGTTCAAGAAGTGGAATTTAAAGAGGAAATTAACAAGCTAAAGTCACAGAAACAATTAAATAATAAGAGCAAAATTTTGGAACTAAATCCTTATCTCGACAAAGATGGCCTTTTAATAGTTGGAGGTCGACTCAAGCATGCTAACATAAGTGAAAACATGAAACATCCTTTTATTATTCCGCATCAAAGCCGGTTAACAGAACTTATCATTGACCACGCCCACGAAACAATGTTGCACGGCGGCGCCCGCCTTACTTTATCAGAAGTTCGGAAAAGATTCTGGATAATAGGTGGTAACAGAGCAGTAAAAAAGCAGTTACAGCTCTGCATGAAATGCAAAAAGATTAAAGCTAAGCAGCAGCAGCAACTTATGGGAGACCTACCAGAATCGAGAATTAACCCTACCCGACCGTTTTATCACACTGGTGTTGATTTTACTGGATATGTAGATATCAAACTCAACAAAGGTCGGGAGAGAAGACCACAAAAGGGTACATCGCCGTGTTTGTGTGCATGGCAACCAAGGCAGTGCACCTCGAGCTGGTGTCTGACTTGAGCAGTTCAGCATTTATAGCCGCTTTGAAGAGGATGGCTTCTCGGCGTGGAACGCCGAGCAACATGTATAGTGATAACGGCACAAACTTTGTCGGCGCTAACAAAGCATTAAAGCAAGAATTATCAGAACTTCAACAAATTTTCACAAACGACCTCTTCACTGACATCAATGACATGGGAATCCAATGGCACTTCAATGCCCCAGCCTGGCCCAGTGCAAGTGGGCTTTGGGAATCGGGAGTGAAAGCACTCAAACATCACTTGCGACGTGTCATTGGCGAGCAAAAACTCACCTACGAAGAGTTTTATACCCTACTGACACAAATAGAAGGCTGCATGAATAGTCGCCCTCTTTGTGCATTGACAGAAGATCCAGAGGACTTAGACTACCTTACACCGTCTCATTTCCTCAGCAACGGACCCGTCTTGACTATTCTAGACTCAGAACGGGATGAACGAACACGGTGGTACAGAATACAGAAAATACACCAAGATCTGTGGAAGCGCTGGCAATCAGAGTATCTATGTCAGCTATCAGCACGAAGCAAATGGAAACAAGAACAAACCAATCTTAAAATTAACGACATTGTCCTTATACATGAACCTAACCTTCCGTCCGGAAAATGGGCTCTGGGCAGAGTAACAGATCTTCATCCCGGGGCAGACGGTCTCGTTCGAGTCGTAACGTTAAAAACAAAAAACGGCTATATTAAACGCCCCATATCGAAATTGGCATTACTAACAACAAATACACAGTTGAATACAGCATATACATCAGCAATAAAACCTAGCAAAAAAGAAGCAAAACCTAAACAGCAAGAAGACGAAAAAACAGAAATTAAACCTATGGAAAGAGGCCGGTCAAAGAAAACAAACTTCTCATCGATATTTATATCACTAATTTTCTTCATGACCTTGGTCTCATCATCACATTGTCTCTTTAACATGACAAAATTAAGCAAAGCACTGTATTTAGACCAAATATCAAGCATGCAAGTTGTACGCGATGAGTGGAAACTCGTTGTGTATTATGATATGAGTCCATATTGGGAATCTTCAGAAACATTTGACAAATATCTCAAG
Organism: Acleris literana; assembly: GCA_946894065.1. Taxonomy (NCBI): domain Eukaryota; kingdom Metazoa; phylum Arthropoda; class Insecta; order Lepidoptera; family Tortricidae; genus Acleris; species Acleris literana. The sequence continues at coordinate 37,701,853 of OX335668.1, read as the reverse complement.
AAACTAAATCATATATGTGATAGAACAGATACAAATATGTATTGCAACATCGTATCAACACAACTACGTCACAGCCACAGCGAACTGCACTACTACGATAACATGTTACTGAGTCAGCGTTTCGAACCTCAAGTAAGGCGACGCCGCGGGCTTGTTGACGGCGTTGGATACGTCGCTAACAGCCTATTTGGAGTATTAGATCAAAGATTCGCCGAAAAATACCAAAAAGACATCAAGCTGATTAGAGAAAATCAAAATCATTTGTCTCAGCTATGGAAGAACCAAACTTCGGTCGTGGAAGCAGAATACAACTTGCTGAAACGAACAGAGGAGACAATTAACAAGCAGCATAAAGTCATAAATCAACACTTAAACAGTTTATCGAACGCTACAAATACTCTCAACAAAGAAGTTCAAGGTGTAGAAGTTATGAACGAACTCATATTAATAACAATAATCGCAAATAATATACTCACGAAGTTAAAATCTATTCAAGACTCATTATTAGACACCATAACTGACATTCATCATGGAATGTTTAACCGCCACCTGTTATCACCGCAGCAGCTTCAAAATGAACTTAACATAATCTCGGGACAGTTATCACGAGATGTATCGTTGCCAATCGATAATATTCAGACTGAAATGGCCAAAATTTATCACGTACTAAAAGTCAAGGCAAGAGTGACACAGCAGTATATGATTTTTGAAATCAAAATTCCATTAGTAAGCAGAGAAGGCTTTGATTTATACAGAATCATAACAATTCCGCATCAAATCGGAAACACGACGATTAGTGTTATTCCTATATCTGACTATGTCGCGATCAACCTACGTAAAGATACCTACGTAACAATGACAGAAACCGACGTACAACATTGTTTGCAGTATGACGAATCTATACATCTCTGTCATACGCAAAAACCAATTCTTCATTTCAAGTCAGATGAAAGTTTTTGTATCAAAGACCAGATAACAAATAAGTGTCAAACAAGCATCGCCGCGTGCCGCAATAGTTGGACAGAACTAAATCAAATGAATTCATATCTTTATTATTGTTGCGACAAATGTACGCTACGAATCATATGCGAGGATCGCGTTACCGCTGAACAGACAGAAAGGGCTGGGGTTATTGCGCTCGGGCCGAGCTGCGTCATCAAAGGCGAAGACTTTACAGTCTACTCACATAAAAATCAGCAAAGTGAGATGAAGCCAATATCACATCTTTACACTCCAGAGATTCCTCTGATCAATCATATTATCAACGTCTCCGTGCCATTAAATGTCTTCAAAGCAAGCGACAATAGAGCTACCCTGGAACAAATCAAAACTGAAATACAACAGATGAAGACAGAGACTGCCCTCAATGAAGGCATGTCGACTGACGACGTACATCAATACTCAGTTATTTATATAATACTAGCGGGAGCTGTAACAGCAATTTGCATTACCATTTGGCGTCGTTGGTACAAACGAAATAATGACAGCATCAACCTTAACTCGAGACCGGCGGAACAGCAATCAACCCGCATTACCATTCAGGCCCCCCAGGCTTATCCGAGAGACCTGGGTCACTCTTCGCAGCAGGAAGCATCTACAGAAATGAAGGCCCTTTCGAGTATTCTTAAAACGACGAAGCAAAATAAGGCTACCTCGCCTGTTTTTAATAAAGCCCTGTTTCATGAAACAGAGATCAACGAACATAGAGTATAAGTTTGAAATGTATTTACTTAATCTAAGAATTTAATTTTGTATCATTCTCATCTCTCTTTTCTCTCGCGCGGGAGCATGTACGGTTCACATTCCGCACATTCGCGCATTCAGCAATTTACCTTCGATTGCGTAAATTACTTACTGCGCTTCAGTTCACGTTTAGCATTCAATCGTGTACATTCATTTTAATTATCTTTAAGCATCTTTATCAATAAAGGTGATTATTTTGAGACTCAGTGATTTATCATTACAAACAACTCAGCATCTATAAATTCAATCTTTAATATTGCTGTACGTGACACTAGCAGCCCGTACACCCCCTTAATAACCCCCATACGAGTTACATTGCAAGTTGGAATAAATGCTTTATAATTCTCTTTTTGTAAATTAACATTTGATAAAAATGCATTGGCATCTAGAAAATTCGTAAACGCTAAACTAAGCCGATTGCGACCAATACGTTTAAGGCTACCATTCACAATTCCCCTAATATCATTTCGCTTTAAGAATCTTCCAAACGTTACTGGATGAAGGGTTGTACCGTCATTAGTGCTTAATGTTTCTCTTTGTATATGCACAACATACGGCGATGCATCTGAAGGCTGATACTGAGCTCGGCCAACAGGCACGCGGGTTATTTCATTATTGTTAGAAGTGTTAGAAGCTTGATTAGTAAAATCACCAAGCACCGGCACCTGCGTCTTGCGAGACGAGGGGACCGAAACAGATTCGTGAGACTCCTTAATTGAAATATTGCAATGGCAATCCCTGTCTTTAGGCCCTTTTCCGTCCTTCCGCTTTCTTTTATTGCATGAACCACAAACCGAGCGGGGAGCCGCGCGTTTGCGTTTCACAGTCAAATCCGTGTTATCTGTATCAGTGTCCATAGATGATTCGAGAGCATTAATTAAAACATCTAAAGATGATACTTGTTTAGAATCACTACTAATACTATTAGTATCTGGAGGAACGGGTCCCCCACCGGGGTCAGGCGGATCGCCCATAATAAAAATTAAATAAACTTACCCAATATTTACAGCAAAATATACACTAATATTAAAATATACAACTAAATCTACTATAAATACAAATTATTCTACTATATAACACCAATCCTTTCAATAATACTTAATTTTAAAATATTAGATTGAAAAACCACGACCGCTTTGAAAGAGTTACCCGCTCTTTTTTACACCCTGCGAGTTACATCGTTTTTTATCTATTCACTATGCTTCTTCGAATTTGACTAGCAGAGGTATGGAGTCGCATTGAATTTAAAATTAATGTAAATAGGTACGTAAAAGTTTTGTTGTTTAGTTAAGATGTTCAACTATAGCTAAGAATCATCCAGGTGACAAGTAGGTACTTATACAAAAAAAAAGGTCATCAAAATTGGTTAAGCCGTTTTGGAGAAGAACAACGCACATCAGAATTATGGTTTACTAATGTTTCGACGAAAATTCTTAACTCCCCCAACTACGTATTCCCATATTTTTATTTGGGCAAATTTTTATTTCCCAACTCAACGTTTCGCACTGACATCATTTCCCAACTAATGATTTGATAAATTATTGTTAGACAATTACCTGGGATTCTTTTAAGATGTCAATTATGTTTTCGTCAAATGTATTGATTGGCATACCTTAATTTAAAAAAAACCCATAACCTACCTATCTCTGGGAGCAGTTTCATTTTTAGGGTCATAAAAAAAAATGTTATTTGCCTTAGCAAATCATTTGCTACACAATTCTTTACCTCATAAAATTTGACTTGAATTTGAATTTGAAATAAAAAAATTACGAGGTAAAATTATTCCAAGGATTGGTTTGCCAAATAAAACTTCGGCGAAAAGTTGCTTGCCAATTGAAATTTAACGAAACATAATTCGGCAAAAAGGCAGTAACACCCAGAATTATCTATACATATAATAAAGTTGTAGAAGGGAAAAAATCTGTACATTCGAGATAAAAAAATAAAAATACTATAGGGGCCCTCAGAATCAACAGCAGAACACGTTTCTACAATTTTTAGACTTGGTGTCTGTTTGTCTGTTTGTCTGTTTAATTTTGTTTCTCCTCGCATCAATTGAAAACCACTGAACCAATTTCAATGTGGTTTTCACTAAAAGGTTTCAATAAACGGTGACCAGGTTCATATGTATTAAAAAAATAAGATATGATAACAAAAGGGGGGGAAAAGAGGGGTCAAAGTTAGTATGGAAAAAAGTTACCGGATTGAGCTGGTCATTTGAAACTTTGTATACCTATTTACTCTTCGTAACAAATTAAGCTATACCTATTTCAGGATTTCTCGATTAAAGTTAAAACAGTTAAGAAATTATCAAATAAGTCCAATTATAGGTAATTCTTTAAAACCCTATTCGGGGTCCGTCAATTAATATACGTGACTACAAATATGAAAGTTTTATTCTCCGTTTATTACACAAAAACTAAATTCAAGGATTTTTAAAATTTCAAGGTACAAAACGTCATAAAGAGGCAAAATAAATTATTCCAATTTGTTGTTGTAACAAATATGACGCCATGTTATTTGACATCATACATAAGGAGAACCATATCCCTCCCATAACTGGAGCGATCAAGACAAAAAAGTACGCGATCATAGATTAAAGTCACCTTTCTCTCTCTCTCTTTTACTGTTTAGTTGAACATTTACTATTTTCGCATTTAAGGCTCCCACAGATTGTCAGGCCGCGTTGGATGGGCGGCCGCCTGACAATTCGTGTTCTAATACGGTGAACTGTCAAGCTAAAAGTAGCCGTTGACCTGTTAGACTGTGGGATGCTTTAGTTTTAACATGGTCCATAAATCACAAACAAGATTTCAAAAAATCTAGGTATATATGAGGGCCGTCGATTAATTTGGGTGATTTCAAATATCAAAGTTTTATCATCCGTTTACTTGACAAAATAAATTGTTCCAAGTTTTTGTTGTAATAAATGCGACGCCATGATAATGCGACATTTAAGAATAGGACAACCATATCTCTGCCATAACTGGAGCGATCAAGACAAAAAAGCCCTCGATCATAGATTAACGTTGAAGCGACATTGTGATTGAAACTAACGGTGTCACGTTATTGTTAGAAACCATTGTTTTAACGCTTAATAACGAGAGTTAAAGTTCAAATCTATAACGAAGACAATATTTGGACAACCAATCTCCTATTTTAACTTAGCTTTGATTTTGCAATTTTAGTGTTCTAAACGACTTTGGACTAACATATTTATTATACATTATATTAATTAGACGAATGTTGACATCATAGAAAACATATTGGTAAATAGGTATCCGAATGATTGTTCGGTAGATTTTTATATTGTAAACTGTTGGTAAGACCGAATTTCATAACGTATAAAATTTCGTTTAGTATAATGGTCAAATCGTATAAAATGTTGTGTAGCATAATGGGAGTGAGCGCAGCAAGCGAGCAACATGGGTCAGGGCAGAAGCGACTAGGATAGGTTAGGTTGTTAGGTTTTTTTTTATATAAGCCGGGAACTTCTTCCTGCCTTATTTTCATGCTTATGCTGTTTAAAATGTTTATTCCAAAATATTAATCTGCTTAATAAGTTTATGCGTTTAATTATTTATTCGTTACGAACATTCGACTCATGAATTTTATGCATTAAGATTATTCGATCAACAAATATGATGCGTAATGATTTCTGCGAAACAATACTATAGCGTATGCGTACTTATGCTTAAAGTTATTATGCCTTATGCAATTATTCCGAAAAACATTATACAAACGAAGGGGACCCCAATTTAGATCATTACTAATTCACTCCTTTGGGATCCGCAGCATTAAAGTAAAAAGAGAAACTTTATAATTTCACATCTATAGCGTATGTCACAAATACCTAATTTAATTGGGTATTAGTTGTTTATCAATCAGATTTTGAAACAAAAAAATAAATTCGTTAGAAGTAGTAAAAAAAACAGTACCTACTGCATAAACTAACCCTAATAACGCAAACATTTTTGTATTAATGTATTTATTTCAGGATCATAGAGTTCCATAAATTGTTAGTAACATTAAATATTATTATATATTAGTAATTAGCGGACTTGTTACTAAAAATACTAAAATCGCTGTATGTAGCTATGCCTATGATATTTGAGGATTTCCCTCAATTCCTCACGGATCCCCTCATCAGATTCAGATTTAGACTCATGATTGGTGACAATGGGATTACCTCGGAAGTATACTCTATCAAACCAAAAAATATTTTTTTAACTCTGACAACTCTGTAAAAAGTTCAAACAGAGAAACTTATTTTTTTAAGTCGGTTAAATAACTAAAACCTCCTTAGTGTAACAAATACTTTTATGAAAACCACATCAAAATCGGTTCAGCCAAACGCGAGATAATCGCGAACATACATACATACAGGATAAATTGAGATGAGAACCTCCTTTTTTTTGAAGTCGGTTAAAAATAGTCGCAGTTGCATATAGATAGCTATACAAACTACAATTATGTTCACTTGTTTCACTAATGAACAGACGTCGGAATAGGTAGTGCTTATTAACGTAAACTTGACTCACGTTCATTCATGCGTGAGTGAGATGGGAATACGTTATTGAATGAAGATGCAACAAGTTTAGGTTAATAAGCACTACCTATTCCGACCTCTGCTAATGAATGATGGACAGATACGAAAAACACGAGCATAAGAAAGATTTTTAGTTTTGTTTGTGTCAAACGCATACTGAAAAATACTTGGGAAGTTATTTATTGTGGTGTTAAAATAAATAAACTTTCGTATTTTTGGGATAAGAAATAACAAACGCTTTAATTAAATGTTGTTCCATTGAATATCTATACCGGGAGTGACCGCGACGACACAAGTCGGCGCAAACGTCTTCGTATAGCACCATCTAGCGGATCTAATGAATATCACGTAGCAAGTTCATTAGCTAATGATGGCCGTTCAGTATACCGCAAAAAAATGCCATTCTTAGTTTCTAAAATAAAGCCTTAAATTTATGTAAAGAATGATGTTTGCATTTAAATTAAGGTATATCTGATTAATAAAAGCTTAACTTTTCCTTCATTAACGGAAATGAAGAAAATAATATTCCTGATGATACCGGTGGTGCCATCTAGTACAAATTATAAGCACGAACTATAATTTGTACGTGTTATGCCCCCATGGTAAAAGCATGTCAGATCATGTGTAGGGTTCCGTCGCCGTTACTACATACACAAATAACTATTTCGCAGAACAACAAGTGACATCACACAGTGTTGTTTAGTAAAAAAAATACTTATACAAGGGTATAAGGTATTCCCATAGCATAGCATGTACCTAAAGCAAGGGCTTTACATATACCGGACGGTTTTTTATATTTATTCCATAATTTATCTTAGTCCGCGGTATAAATATCTATATGTACAGTCACGAACTCAAATTTGGGACCCACCATAGGTCCAAAGTCATTCTGACATTCTACAACAATAAGGTTGAGTCTCCTATAAGTTACAAATGATTTGGCATCTCTAATGACATTGACGACTTCAAGCCTATTTTTCTTGAAATGGGTCACAAATTAATGATCGTGATAGTACACAGAATTTCGATTTTCGCAGTGTGGACATAAATATGTAGAAATTTTGCCTTCGGTTGACAAGTTTCGATAACCTTGACCTTCGTGCGTCATAAATAAGCATCGGAGCTTTCATAGCACGGTATGATGCTAGCGAGCCAGAGTCGACATTAACAATAAAATTCAACTCGTAGGTATTCATACTCATACTCATTCATTTAAATAATTCGTGATTTTGTAACTTTGATAGTTTCTGAGGAAAAGTGGTGTGACTTACAATCAGACATAAAAACCGACATAGCGGAACTATAAGGGTTCCTAGTTTGACTTCGGAACTCTAAAAAGGCCGCTGACAGAAAACACTCGCTGTTCTGGTAACAAAATACCTACCTACCAGGGCCTCTGCAAATGCAAGGGATATAAACGTGATACAAACTGAAAGCAAGGTATTATTGCCTTAAAAATTAATGTTTATTATTCCGCTGAGCTATAATTAACGGAAAAGTAAATCCCGTGTTCGGCATCTTCCCTATCTATTAAGCAAAGATGAGAAAAGCGACTTAAGCGACGGATCAACTTAGCAATACATCTCTAAAATATCTCTCTTTTTGTCGTTAGATTTCGCCCTTTTCTTTACATAACAAACAGAAAGAGCTCACTTTAAAAGACAGATACTTTTATCCGATGATTATAAAATCAAGCTTTAATAGTCGTTTATATTTTTTGAGATTATTATGACAACTATTGTGTAACATTTAAGTAGGTAGGTAGATTTAGTCAGTCTACTAAAGCCTTTATTTGTGGTATATACGTCTGTGGTACGAAAATGGGTCAAGCACACAAAAGACGACTTATTTGCCTTGAATAGTTGATCACCTCTATCTCGTGCTAATATTGCGACCCATTTTGCACGTCGTAGAGGATTTCGTGGAAAGCTTTAATTTAAAAATAAAAAATATTAAAATTTAAAAAAGTAATAGCTACTCCATAATATTTTTGTTCCTTGGTAAGTCATAATTTGTGTGCAAAAAATAAATTCCTAAAAATCATGAAAACATTATAATTTTAGCTAGAAACTGTTTAAAAATAAATAGAACTTACGTAAAATAAGACATTCCATCCTTTTTATTTGTTTTTTTGCTATTATTTTTGCAGTTTTTCACCACACATTTTGTCATGATTGACAACTGTCACTGTCTGTGGTCGGAACAAGACTAATAGCAAAACTACGGCCCAAGTCGATTCGGCATTAGTTTTGACTTGCCATTTTTTCGTGCTGATTGTGTATCTAGTATATACTAAATCAATGGATAACCCTAAACAAGTGGAATAAGTATGTCCTTTTTTTACTTTTAGTCGCTATCATTTTCATCTTTAAGGTTGAATAATATTGCTTATTGACTTCTTGATCAAAATCATCTACTGCCGACAGATCAGATCGGACAGGTACGTAAATTTTCTTATTCGGAGAGGGAAATTTTTTTGTTGCTTTGAATTTGTCACTCTTACTTACTCTCAGTCATAATTTTATAAATAGTCGAGAGAGAAACACCTGTAGCTTTGTCAACTAATTGGGCAGCAGCGCAAGGTGAATTTAAATTTTTCATTAAGTAATTCGAGTTCAAAACATTTTTATGACAGTTAAGATACCACCTACCACTACCTACCTATGTTCCGCGATCTGGATCTCAATAACCATAACGCCTTTACATCTCTTTTTTGGATATATTAAATTTGATCATATTTGCTCGAGTCTGGCAAACGTGAAAACAAGATTAGAAATAAAACCCTTGATAGTTTTATTTTCCAAACTTGACACCTTTTTTGCATGTTTTTGGTTGTATCTTCGAAACCCTAAAATCTAACGATGATTTTCGATTCAATAGTTGAGTATATGTAACTTTTTAATCTTGGCAAACCATTTTTTCAATAATTGTTGTGGCTTTAAAGTAAACAGCAATTAATTTCATTTGACACTGATATCAAGGCGCGCGCCAACTATCTCCATCTCACATTCTTCGCGCGGAAGAACATAAAGCCATCCCTTTTCATTCTTGTGGGGACGTGGCACCATAGGTGCCTCTTAAAAAATATTTGTTTACTTTGACTCTCAATCGGACCAAAATTACTGCTACTTACTGCTATAATTTCTGCAAACTGTGTAACTTACAGTTGTACATGCCCAGTCAAAATAATTCTGTAAATTGCGAGAATACAATAAAATACGACGTATAAAAAAGCGTAAAGTATTTAGAATTTGACACTGACATTATTATTGTACTTAATTTTTAATATATAACAAACTCTTTTTATGCTGATGGTATGAGAAGTAGAGGAAATTTAAATATAGAATGCCTGTAAACACATATTACCACTACATATGCAATTCCACGCTCTCGATAATTCATCTATACAATTTTTTCTCGTCATTTAACTTAAGCGAACTACATAAGAAAACTACAATTAATAATTAATTCAATTTGTTTTCTTACAACTACCACAGAATAAGTAATAGTACAAGTAACTGCCGGCCCTGCGAAGTGGGCGGAGTCAGTAAAGCTCATCACGGGTGAAATAATACAGGCTCTCGCGGAGCAGATTTAAGATGCATTTTGCCTCGTTAGGAGCGCCCCACTATCGATCGTAGAAATGTAACCAAGGTCACTTCCGTGCCGTGCACTTGTATTATTATATTATCGTTAACGCGTTCTGAGTAGCATTAAATTCGCATTTTTGCTATCAAAGGGAGTCGCTTCTGTACTTGTACTATTACTTATTCTGTGGTTCAACCAAGGATATTGTTTGTAATATATCGGGAGCTAAGTTATATAATTTCCAAAAGTCAATGCCTAAAATAAAGTTTTCGTTTATGGATGGTATAACATGAGTAGTTATTATATGAATTTGGTTTTTGAAATTTAATAATAAATAAAATAAATATCAGGGGACAATGTCACACCAATTGACCTAATCCCAAACTAAGCTCGAGGCTTGTATTATGGGTACTAGATAACGGTTTATAGGTAATTGAATTGTTCCTATAGAATGAATGGGATGTCCATTGGCTACTGAACCAGAAATAGTCATGATTTAAGGCTCCGGAACATAATGACCACCTTCCTAAAATGAACACTTCCTAAAATGTCTATTAGCCATAATGACCATGTTTTAAAATTACCACATTTCACATTGACCACATCGTATAATGACTACTCCCTAAATGACCACTATTCAAGAAGACTTACTTTTCACATTTACTACGTACTTCTCAAAAGGACCACTTCCCATAATTAGCCTAAGCAACGAAGACCAAAAACTGCCCTCAGGGGAAAAAACTCGTGTATAAGCGAATTTTGGCATAGTTGTAGGGAATGAATGGTGTTTTAAACCACATACTGAAAGTACTGATGGGTGGGGGTGGAACTAACGGGTGGAGGGGGGTGTAAATTGCCCTTTTTTAGTTTTTCGAGAATAACTCGTAAACGGTTGCAAAAAATGTTTCATTACATAATTAATCTACATAAAATTATCTACAAAAAAGATTCAATACCTACACGTTTTTGTGAGAGTGCATCCGGTGCGCTTCACTCTAAATTTTATATCTGCGTACATCTAGCAACTATATCAAGTTTGGTGTCTTTTTCTTATAATGCGAGGACGGGGAATTCATTTCGGGAACAAACATTTTTACACAACCATACAAAAAAAAATGAGGAAGTCAAAAATTAAAAAAAAACTTTACACTTTTTATTCAAAAATCCTCTCTTGACATAAAACTATGGTTATTTTCTCTAGAAAGAAAATCCTAGTAAATAACCCAGTTAACCTGCTATATTTAAAAAAATAACTTGTGATACATTTTTGTGTAACAACTGTGTTGAAAAAAAAATTGTGCCGCGTGGCGGTCCGCGCTGTAGTAAGTACACGCAGTCAGATTTAGTATTTAGTACTTTAAAACTTTATTCGACATACACAAGTAAGTATAGGCAGTAATAATAACATTAAATAAGGGAAAATACAAATTAAAATTATGATTTATAACTAAATATGGGATTATCCTATGCTATAGGTAGAACTTTTACTTTACAAGCGACAAGTCTACATTGTAAGAACTCGAGTCATATTTACGGATCTCTGAGCAAGACTTCAGAGTCTTTTTAGTCTTGAGTGATTGAGTTGAAATCGATGTCTGAGGATCCGTGGGAACTACAAATGCGAACACGTAATCAGATTTTAAAAAATTGGCCGCCATTTTGGACTTTTTTGTTACTGGTTCGATTGTCTTGAGAATCGATATCTGAGGGCCCGTTGGGACTACAAATGCGGACCCGTAATCAGATTTAAAAAAGTGGCCGCTATTTTGAACTTTTTGAAGTGATACTGGCCTCGTTTGGACACATGCTAGTGCTGTCTACATGATGCCAGTAAATTTAAGCCAGTCAGGTACCATTGCAGTGACAGTAACAACACGTGAGTGAAAAAATAAAAATCCAGTCCGGTAGTAAGATGAACTGCATTCGTAAAAGTAACACAATACGACTGAAACAATTACTTGGGGAACTATGTCAATTTGTGTTAGACGAATTACTAGAAGATGTATTAGAAAAACGTGTATGGACACCACATATTTTTTGTAGTGCTGAATCTCGTATAAATTTATCTTTATAAGATGGAATGGTAGCATTCCATAGACATTCCTTCTCTCGGTACAATTGTACAAACTTTAAATAAACCTCGTTAGTAAGTTTAGGCATCTTGTAGAAGAAAATACGTAATAAACAAAAGCACATGGTCACTGCGCACTAGCCGAACGCATACTAGCTTCGCCGGCCACATGAAGCTAGTAAACAAGCCAGGGGTGTGATTCTCTCAACAAGCTAAGGTGGTCGAACGCTCGAGTGAAGGTCCAAGCGGCGAGTTTAAGTAGTCCCGACAGAGCGAACAAAACACGTTTTAGCGCGTGTATGCTCAATTAGGCAGCCTTATACGTCCGACACATCGTTCGCCCGAACTTTATCACGGTATTCAGTCGCCAGGATAGTAAAATCAGTGTTGGGGGGACGCTACTAGCTTAAAAATAGAACTCCATCCTATTAAAAACTGTCCTGGCTTGTAAACTAGCTTACTAGCTTAGAAATGAAGACAGTTTTGTCTACACGAAGCCAGAAGTACTAGCTTGCTATCTTACTAACACTAGCTTGCTATCCTAGCTTGAAAAACCAGCCTCGTGTAGCCCGGGCATAAGTTGACAGACGTAACCTTCTCTAGTAATTTTAATTCCAAACGTTGTATTCCCCGTCGCATTTTTCCCTACTCGTGTATATCATCATTCTCAAAAGTTGACAGACATTACCTTCTCTAGCAGATTTTTATCCTAAACGTTTATTTTACAAGAAGCAATTAGCATTAGTCGCGCTTTTTCTGAACGCATTATTTAATTCGATTCATTTACACACGCATATATTATATAAAGCATCCGCTCTTTGTCCACTAAAATACTAGGTCTGTAACACTGTGGAGTTTTCGAAAATTATGAGGAATTTCCCATAATACTATTTGGTTATAGAGTCTTTCGTAATTGGATAGCGAGTGTGTGCGTGTATAGCGTCACGGGGTAAGTGTTTACGTGATTTAATTAAGTATTAGTGTCCACCACAGTAAGAAATGATTCCCCCAAGCTCTTACTTATTTTAATTTTACTTGTTCCCAGTATACGGAAACGCCCTTAATTGGAGGGCAATGATGCTAATAATTGCACTCATTATTTTTATAAAATAACGGGCTACTCGGCGTTAATAACCAATACAATATGCAGCTTTCGTCACAGTCTGTAACGCCACCGTAGTCGAGCGGCGCGGACCATGGACTAGAGTTCGTGAAGTCGAGGGTTCGCTTCCTGGTCATAAGTGGGATCTTTGTGTTTTTAATTTTAGTGTTAGTTTTGACAAATCCAAATAGATGAATTCTGGTTTTGCCTTTTAAAATAGTGCCGGTGCAGCGTGCAGAATTTTAGTCAGAGCTGGGTTCTGACTAAAATTCTGCCCCCGCTAGTACTCCTTACAAACTCAAGTCTTTTTTAAGTGGCTAGGTACGTTATCAGTCGATTTACCATCATTGGGTTCCATTTTCTTTGGATAATATTGGTTCCCTACTTATTGCTAAACAAAAGGATGCTTAGTGGATGCCTACTATTGGAACTATTATTATTTATTTATTTTAATGGCCTCTACAAGTTATTGGAACTAAATAGAAATAATGTCATGACATGATAATAATTGACTCGTCACTGTGTAACAGAATATCAATTATTTTTAAGTACCGCTCAAGGGATTAATACCTGTTTGTAATATATTATACATAAAGTGATAATAGGTATGCAAACAATTAATGTCAAGACTGAAATAAAGTAATATAATACTAGACTAAGGGCCGGTTTTATAAAGGCCCGTAAGTAAATATGTCAGATCAAATTTTAGTAACTTCATACAAGTTTTGACATTCCTGACCGAAATTTTATCTAACGGATCTTTATAAAACCCAGCCTAAGTAAGCTTTATATAATGCTAGACTAAGGGCGCGTACACATAGAACGTCCGTTTTTACAGGATCCGTTTTAACGGATCTTTTCACCTTGTAATCTTCTTTTTTACTGGATCCAGAATATTGTTTTGGGTGTCAACTCGCTCATACAACTACATACGCCATCAAATAACGGACTTGTAAAACGGATCGCTATGTGTACGCGCCCTAAGTAGTATTATAAGAATATGTTAAAAAAAGACGGACTGCTCAGTTTCTTGCGCCGTTTCTTCTTAGCAGTGAGTGCTGTCCTCTTGGGAAGCGCTAGTAGATTTTTAACGTATAAAAGTGCCCGTGTGGCCTCTTTACTGAATAAATGCCTTTTATTTTTTATCTTTTTTTACTTTTAGTGGACAAAGAGCGGATGTTAATATATGCTTGTGAAAAATGAATAAAATGCGTTCAGAAAAAGCGCGGCTAATGTTAATTGCTTCTTGTGAAAATACGTTTGGAATAAAGATCTACTAGAGAAGGTTACGTCTGTCCACTTATGCGAATGATGAAATACGCGAGTGAAAACAAATGCAAGTGGGGAAAAATGCGACTGGAAATTTTGCTACGAGTTTGGGAAACTGATCTAGGCACTCGCGTTAAAGCGGGTTTAAGCGGGGTCACCGGGGGGCGGGGCAACGCCACTTAGGACCATATTAATAAACTAATCTCAACTCTTATGGTCGTCTCGAGATGCGTCAAAAATGACAGTGTTCTATGGTTTGACGTTTACTTTGACATAGAGTCTGTCTAATGAAAGCTGAACCTGGACTTTTCTTGGCTGACGAGTCTGGCAACACTATTTAATATGTCGTTTGGACTTTGTTGTTGTTAGACACTTGTCAATTCGAGATCTAAATTGATAAAAATACGGAGTAATCATGCCGTCGACGATAAGAGGCGGTGTCCGGGAGATTCTGTATACTATTATACAGAAGTACAAAGAAAAACAAGAAGAAAGAAAAGCATTATTGATGCAAAAAATTAATTGTTTAGTTACGGTGACCAAATTTATAGGTTAGTACGGCTTTAGTACGGCATGTTCATTTTGATACTTCTTATTTCTCTATGTGCAATCCTAAGTTTAATTTACCTTTTTCTGTCTATTATACGATGAGATTAAGAAATTAAACGAAATTAAATTCGTTTCAGAAAACCTGGACGTGCACGTTGACAAAAGTGTGCTGGAAAACGTAAAGCAGCTGAAAGAGGTTGAGGAAACTGAGTTAGCCTGCCAGACTCAGACGAAATATTTGGAAGAAGTATCTTCAATGACCGGTAATTACTAAAATTATCATTGTCTTTCCCTATAATAGGTGTAGGTACCTATTGTCTGTCCCTATATCATGTTGAATCTCTTAGCATTCACAATTTTATTAAATTAATTTAATAGACAGATGATTAATGTAACTGACACTCATAGTTTCAATAAAACAATAAGGAGGTGTTTAGTTAAAAGATATCAAACATATTATTTGATATGTATTTTCTGTGTGCGGAGCAAACAGCATTTTTGTTGTTTATGAACCAAATGTACACTGTACAGTCGATTTCATAAATATGTGTACACTTTAGTACCTTATCTATTTATTTAATGTCATTTTTGATCGGCCAGATATAAAAGATGTTCGGGTTATATGAGTCTTCCTTGTTCTTAAACCGTTGCGATTAGAACCTCACCGATGCAATTTCATTTCACCTAAACCCAAATGTTTTTAGGGCTGTCGGACTGTACAATGGGGCTGTACTGCGCAACCACACAATGTATTTCTAAATGGTGTTCTGTTTATTTAACACTTTCTTTCTTCTTACAGATATCAGTGTTTCATCTTTAAAAAGAATAAGTAATGAGGGAAAATTAAACAACGGTGTCTTTAGTACTCCCGGAAAAAAGCGACCTCACAAGGCCACGGTGTCTAATTTGGATAGCTTTGACATCCAAGCTATCCGAAATAAAATAAATGAATTTTATATTGTAAAAAAACAAGTGCCTACACTCAGATGCTTATTGGCAGAGTTGAGAGAAAGCATCGGTTTTACCGGATGCCTTGAGACTTTACGCCGAATACTAATGGCAAATGGATACGAATTTAAACAAAATACTGAACAACGTTCGATACTTATTGAGCGTTTTGACATAGCAGCTTGGCGACACCGCTACCTAAGGACTATTGCATCAAAACGTGCTGAAGGTAAAAAAATAATATACCTGGATGAGACTTACGTTCACCAGAACTACAAAACAAAAAAGTCGTGGCAGGGGCCTTCCACCCAAGGTGTAGTTGGCAATATCTCAGCTGGAAAACGATTTATTATTGTTCACGCTGGATCAGAAGATGGTTTTGTGCCTAATGCTTTATTAACGTTTAGCACAAAATCAATCAAAGCAGACTATCACCATGACATGAACGCCACAAATTTCAATAAGTGGTTACGTGAGAAGCTTATTCCCAACTTGAGTGAACCAAGTGTCATTGTCATGGACAATGAATAATTGTATTTTATGATTGGAAAAAATGATCTGCTGGAGTTTCTTGCGGCGCTTCTTCTCCAAGATATAATTGTCGTTAGATAGAGGTGTAAGGGTGATGAGAATAATGTTACCTCTAATTACTTTATTAAAAAGGTTGAATATAATATTCCTCATCATCATTGTTTTATTATGCTGTGTGCGACACAGACGAAAACCTCTCGTATCAATGAAATCTATCAACAGCACGACTAGCACAAGTTGCTCGTGACTTGTTTGTCGCTCGGATCTCCCTTACTATCTAGTCTGTTACGATAGAGACGCACAGAGCGACAAGCGAGAAAATACAACTTGTGCTACACGTGCAGATCACTATATTTTCATGTCAAATATATTTCGAAAAACCAAATGTGCTCCAGTCACTGTCATCGTATTTTACCTAAAGTGCTTTTCATCAAAATATAGCGCTCGTAATAATATATATGAAAATATAGTACGCGTTTCCTCTTCCTTTGTGCCCACCAAAATAAATAAAATAATAAAAGTATCAATATCGTTTATTCCTTCATTGATCGGTAATACCATATCAAGATTTTTTGAATTTGCCGCTTTTTCCCAGGTTCAGCTTTCATTAGACAGACTCTATCTTCTGACCGGCACATCTCGGCCAAGATGAGTCTAAGGGCCATATTACCCTTAGACTTAAAAAATAAAACAAAACGGGGTAATAAAGGATTTTCATACGATATTACTTTATTAGGGTAGTAATTATATGGGCTTGTCCTTTGGAAAAGTAAAAAGTACCCTAAGCGGTCTATTCCCATCTCTGTCCCCACCCTTTAGTCCCCAGCGAGGAGAAGTTGGAGAACACCCATTAGTCACCACCGGGGACAACTGGGAGGAAATCATTCTCATTTGTTACCAACACTTTTGCATTTATGATCCTACCTGTTAAGTGAAAATAAATGAAGTGCCCAAGTGAAGTGCATTAAAAATAAAAGAGTGTTCACTATAAAAACATTTCAAAAAATGTTCAGACTTCAGTTTCAAAACAATTGCAATAAACGACAGGAATGCTGCTAAAAACTTAATACAATTTTTTAGACGAATGCATTATGATTGAAATTACTTACAGTAGATATGAAACCGTACTAGCTGAAATTTCTTCATAATTATTATTATCTCTATCTCTTACCATTTCAACAAAATTAGGATCTGTGTAGTTATTCAGTTCACTGGCCATTGGCATAGCTTCAGATAACTTTCCTTGCCCCATGGTGGCATTATTCACAGCTTGAGCAGCACTTATCAAGTTGCTGCTCGCAGAGTCGCCCTGATGCCCCTCAGGAACAGCGTTAGCAGTAAAACCTAGCTTGGCTTCTAATTGTTCTATTCTGCTTTGCAATACGGCAATAGGGTCCATTATTTAAATTAATGAAATCAAATTACTTGAGAAAGGTACAAAAATATTGAAATAAAAACCGTGACCTGGTCAGTGCATTCGTAAGTAAAATAAAATGAATACCGAAGCCCAAAATTACAAATTGGAATGTTTTGACATCGACATTTATCTTTTTTCCAGCCTGAGCCTAGTTTTGCATAGGCTGCCAGTATTGAAGAATAGGTATGTCAAGCAAGGGCCCAGATACCCGATAAAAAAAAAGCCTGACCAGAAAAATAAAAAACCTAGAAAACACAGAATAAGAACTAGCATAGAAGGAGTTATATAATAAAAAACAATAAAACAATAGCTGTCAACGGGAAATTGAATAGGTACGTCATGTGTCCAAAGTGGCCTGCGAACCAAATTCTTGACTGTGCCTTATGCAAGTAAGACCTCAACTTATAATTTTCATACTTATGCGACATGTATTTTTGCCTGCGATCTTGTCTGTGTAGACTTAGTTCATCGCGTTTCATCCCTTGATATATAATATGATAACCTTCCCCTCTGCCTAGCATTTGTGGACTACGAGAAAGCCTTCGATTCGATCGAGACCTGGGCTGTACTGCAATCTCTCCAGCGGTGCCAAATCGACTATTAGCGAAGCAACGAAGACCAAAAACTGCCCTCAGGGGAAAAACTCGTGTATAAGCGAATTTTGGCATACTTGTAGAGAATGTTGTTTGAAACCACATACTAAAAGTACTGATGGGTGGGGGTGGAGCTAACGGGTGGAGGGGGTTGTAAAGTTCCCTTTTTTAGTTTTTCGTAAATAATTTCGTAAGTAATTTTTGTAGAGAATTTAATGTAGATTAATTATGTACTGCATCATTTTTTGCTATGGGCTACCGTTTACGAGCTATTTACAAAAAACTAAAAAAGGGACCTTTACACCCCCCTCCACCCGTTAGCTCCACCGCCACCCACCAGCCCACCCTAAAACTATGCCAAAACTCGGTTATACACGAGTTTTTTCCACTGATTTGTCTTCGTTGCTTAGGCTATATAGGAGTAGGGTGAAATTGGGGATTCTGGATCACTTCGCCTTCGCTTTGCTCGGCTACGTGCTGCATAATCCCCAATTCAACATTACTTATCTTAAAGTTCACCTTTTATATTTTATTACGAAACTGCTGCCCTTACCGGAGAGTCAGACGTCTCGATCAAAGACTCAAATCACAATGCAGATGAATCGCCTCGCCAGATGAACTTATATAGGTTCCACGGCATGCATCGATTCAATGCAATTTGGCTGGAGTACACACTACTTGTAATATTTTTTATTGATCATCAATCTTAGCTGTGTTACTTTACTTATCTTTGCGTCCGCACATACCCGACAACGTGCAGTTGCCAATAATGCCAGCCTAAGTATCTTTTATTTTCAGACGATCTTTTGTGAATAGCGTTATAATTTATATGTGTAATATTGATTTTTCAATGCATAAATAAATTATACTTATCTATTAATATATTTGCACTTACGGTGCTATGCTACTGGACAGCAATACTGAGAAAACATAAACTTTCTAAGTTCGATACTTTAATGCCGCAAATCAGAATATATATTCATCCTACCTAGTGATGCGGATCAAAGGTAAAAAAATATGATTTTTGCTTTACGAGTCCCTGCTCGATTTGGCCAACCGTTTGGCTCAGTGATTACACTGTTTGATTACGAACCCGCGGTTGCCGACTCGATTCCGGCTAGAGTCAAATATACAAATATGGATCCAGAGGCTCTGCATGATCGCTCGAGTATTCATGAATTGTTTAAGATACCTACAAGATTCAGGCATTCCTGTTATGTTAAAATTTAAAGCAAGTTTCTAAATGAAAGATGCATCGACTAAATAAATTGTATGTTTGACTTCCATAATTTAAATAGTTTTAATTTATTGTTTTGTAGGATAATCTGAGACATAAGCCATGTACACGAATTTTCAGCGCTGCCCTTTCACATAGCATTTACTTAATGGCTATTTGCATGGTATAAATAAATAAATTTATTTCTTGCAATTTTTTGTGTTTTTGCCTTGAAATTAAATTTGCTCTATTAAAAATTTGGTGTAACTGACATGATTTTAATTTTCATTATTTGATATTCTTACTTGTCTGTGTTAAAGCAAAATTAGGGTTTAGACTTTAGAAGTTTAAGCATTATATTATGTAGCCTTTCTGCTACATTATTACTCTTAAAAAAATTATGATATATTTTGAAGTTAGTTAGTAAATTACACATTTTTAAAATACCAAGACTCAAATTAATATGGTTTAACAATTTGGTTAAAACTAATACCAGTATAAAGAGATACCCCGAATAATGTAGGTCCTGCTAAATTGGTTCTCCTATATACTTTTCTATTGATCACCAATCTTAGCTGACTTCTCTAACAATACATCCAGAAGCGCAAGTACATACGCCTTCCTTTTACGATTGTTGTCTCAAATTGCAGGCGCCGAGCTCGCGAATCTGAGACCGCACCAAAAATGGGGCAGTAGGGAATGTATGCATACTGAAGATTTATGGCTTAAACTATTATTATCAAAAGTCTTCTTTATACGCTGATGTCGTAAAGGTGATATTTGACTAAATATTTTTCTAATATGTTTTTTTAAGTTCTATTCTCTGACGAATGTGTCTGATGGATGCAGCTTTAGAAATCGCGCCTATATATTGACATGATCTGCTCCCAATCACATTATAATCATCACCTGGGCCCTCTAGTACACTACTAAATAAGGAGTTCGCGAGGTTTGTGTTGATAAGTGCAGTTAAAGTGTCGTGTCGTGCCTTCAGGAAAATCAAGAAATCAAGTATGTAAGTGCAAACTTAATTTATTTTACTTATCTAAACTTTACGATGACTGTTTATTGCCAAACCCTTATAAATACCATCCTACTTTTAAATCGGAAAAGAGTGCCCAGACATGCATAATTATTACTTAGTTATTTTTTGATTTCAAATTGCCTCATGGAGTGCTCGCAAACCTTGTACGATGTCTAAGCCTTTTCATACCGAAATAGACCTCATTAGGACCTATAGATCTTTTTTTTTGACTTTTCTACTAGACACTTAAATTAATATGTAACGTTTTTTTCTTTTATTAATTATTTCAGGGCATCCAACAATCCCTTCTTTGCGGACGTGGAGAGTAGCGTCCCGCAAACCCCACTCGAGCCAGTTGTAATTAAAAAAAGAGCTCAGAGCAAGCCGAGAACCTCGAAGTCGACCACTAGCGGCAAGGGCAGAAAAACCACCGCGCCAATTCAACCAAGCGTGACGCCGCAGCCGACCGCCCACGACCTCTTCGGCTCCGAATCAGAGTCAGAGAGCGAGGCACCTGCGAATTTGCAGCCGATTGCCTCAACTTCCACAGCGGCTAAGAGAAAACGTAAATACAACATCTTCCCCGATTCTGAGGTAATTTATTTTTTTGAATTATTCACATTCTCTGCGTTAATTGTGAAGCTTTAAAAGCTTGAAGAAATCCAGGTTTTTGAAATATGTTTAATTACATATAGTAGTTGATCGGAGATATAATTATTGATTACGTATACATAAATATGCATTACGAAATTATATCTCACAGCATTAAGTAATCATTTTATAAAACCCCTTTCAGGTCGAATAGTTATCTATGGATATTAGTCATTCTAAATATGTTTTTTTTATAGGATGAGCAAGAGCGTGGACCGTTGCTGGCGCCTGTGAGGGCTTCGGCATTGAAGAGCTTCCTGTCGCGACGCGCTGGCTCCGGTTACACGCTGCAGAGCGACCCCACTCGCCGCGGAGACTACTACATAGAATTGCGCGTTTATAACAGCCGCGAAGTTGAGTCGCTGCTCTCCGATCGCTGGAAACGTTCGCTCGTCACATACACATGTGCGGTTGACGAACATACTGTAGTTTGGCAAAATCTACACAAATTAATTGACTCAGCAAAAGACGAATTCAAAACAATTCAGCCAATATTGTACCCAAACAACATCTATTGACATGCTGCCAATAAGTTTCGATAAGTTTTATATACTACCCTCTCTATAACTGTCCCCCCCCCCTTAAAGTTAAATTTGTCATTTTTGCATGTGTTTATTCCAGACTTATAAATGCCAAAAATCCAAATTTCAAATACTGAATACCGAAATACTGAATACTGAAATAAGAAATCAGACATGCATATTTTTTTTATTTATAATAACATTTAATTTTGTATGTGTCCTTTTCAGTGTTATAATATAAATGTCAAAAATCTTAAAGTCAGATACTGAATACTGAATTTCCAAATCAAAACTATTAGACGTGCATCATTTTCCTTGTTTAATATTAAATTAAATTTAACAATTTTGTATGTGTTCTTTCCAGCCCTATAAATGTCAAAAATCCAAAAGTCAAATACTGAATACCAAAAATACTGAATACTGAAATACTAAATCAGAACTATTAGACGTGCATCATTTTCTTTGTTTTATATTCAATTTAATTTGCCAATTTTGTATGTGTGTTTTTTTTCCAGCATTATAAATGCCAAAAAAACCAAAAAGTCAAATACTGAATACCAAAAATACTGAATACTGAATTATTAAATCAGAACTATTAGCTGCGAATATTGTTTTGTTTCTTTGAGTTAAGTATTCATTCAGTTTTCAATTTAAAAAACAATTTAATAATATTTGTATGTTTTTTTTTTTCTTTCAACAGGTATTATAAATGCCAAAAATCCGAAAAGTTAAATACTGAATCAGAAATATAATAAACCAATAAGCAATTAAGACCAAGTAAACCAAGCCCAGTCCAGTATTTGAAATTACGTTGAACTCCAAGTATTAAATATGGTTTTCTGCGCCGATTGTCGAGTACATGTCTCCCGATTATCATCACATAAGAAAACTAGCACACATAAGTCTAACTGCTTACTTGGGACAGAATTTGATAATGTACAGTTAATAGCAAATGCATTTAAGAGTCGGATAGTTAGTTATAGGTTGAATGCCCAGTCCAGCTATCTCACACCTGAATTATTTCTCTTTGAAATATCCTTAACTGCTTGCAATCTTATAGAAAAAATGTTAAATAAACATACAGCATTAAAAATTAATTTAGAACTTTTTATAAATTATATATTGCCTAAAAATAATCATACATCTTTGAAATCTTTTAATACAAAGTATATTGCAGTATTTCAAAGTTCTGACATATTAAAACTGTTCCAAGAACTAGCAAATATTCTCGTTACTAAGTGTTCCGAATTTGAACTCTCCGAATCAGGATGGTCTATCGAGTCGATTAGTCATTTAGAACTTAATATCGCTAAATACAACCCTTTGAGAGCAGGCTCCTACATCCCTCTTCCAAAAAAAGTTCAAAACATAAAAGCTTGTCTTAATATACAAAATAATGACGAGTATTGCTTTCTTTGGAGTATAATTGCCCAAGTCTATCCTGCCAAACATAATCCAAACAGGATGACATCATATTCTCACTATTCTAATCTGTTTAATATTTCAGATATGTCATTCCCACCTACTTTTAAAGATATTAAATGGTTTGAAAAACAGAATCCTCACGTGAGCGTCAATATTTATGGTTTGGAAAGAAACAACACTGTCACAGGTCCTTTATACAAAACGTTGCAGCGCAAAAAAAATCATGTTAACCTGCTGATGTTGAGTAAAGATGGAAAAAAACATTTTTGTTTAATTAAGAACTTTGCAAAGCTTTTACGACCGCAGCTCTCAAAACATAAAGCTAAAATTCACCTGTGTGATGAATGTTTTATGTATTTTGATACATGTGAGAAATTATTCAACCATAATTGTGCAAGGTCTCAAACCATTCTTCCTGATAATAATACAAAACTTTGTTTTTCGAATTTTGAAAGAACTCAAAGAATACCTATAGTAATTTATGGTGACTTTGAATGTTTGCTTCGAGAGTATTCCGATAAAAATAATTGTTCACTAACAGAAAATATTCAGATTCACGAAGCTACATGTTTTGCTTATTTTATTTGCTGTAAATCCAATCCAGAGTTGAACGACTTTGTATCATATCGGGGTCCAAATTGTTCTCAAAAGTTTGTAGAATCAATATCTAAGGACGTGCACAGATTATATGAAATATTAGCTATAGAAAGAGAGATGGCTCCATTATCTGTAGAAGAAAAAAATTCATTTGATAATGCTACATGCTGTCATATTTGCAAGAACAGTTTTAGTCCAAAGGATAAAATTGTTATGGATCATGATCATTTTACTGGAAAATACAGAGGGGCAGCTCATAATTCTTGTAACCTCAATTGTTATAAATGCCCTTTTATTCCAATAATATTTCACAATCTTTCTGGCTACGATTGTCATTTATTTATAAATGAATTATCTAATATTTGCGGGCGAATTAATCTCATACCAAAAAATAAAGAAAAATACATTTCTTTTACAAAATTTGTACCCCTGGATGCCCAAAATGTAGCACAGTTAAAATTTATCGATTCTTTTAACTTTCTTAGCTCGAGTTTAGCCGATATAGTAGAAACACTTGATCCAATAGACTTTGCCAATTTAAGAACTTTTTTTAATGATGAGAAATCATTCGATTTGGCCCGTAGAAAAGGTGTTTACTGCTACGATTACGTTGATTGTTGGGAACGATATGATGAAACTAAATTACCTGATAGAGGCCATTTTTTTAATAACCTTACATCTGAATATATTTCTACGGAAGATTATAATCAAGCTATGGCTGTATGGGATACATTTGAAATGAAAAATTTAGGCGAGTACACAGATTTTTACTTGAAATGTGATGTGTTATTGCTATGCGATGTTTTTGAAAAGTTTAGGAGTATGAGTTTAAATTTTTATAATCTCGATCCTTGTTATTATGTTTCGTCACCCTCTTTAAGTTGGGATGCCATGTTGTTATACACGGGAGTTAAATTAGATTTAATATCAGACATAGAAATATACCAAATGTTAGAGAAAGGCATAAGAGGAGGCCTCGCGCAGTGTTCTTTGCGCTATGCTAAAGCGAATAATAAATATTTAGCCAATTACGATCCTGAAGCGCCAGATACATTTTTAGCATACTTAGATTGCGTAAATTTATACGGGCACGCTATGATGCAAATGCTACCTATGGGAAACTTTAGGTTTTTGAGCGATACTGAAACTTCTAATTTTGACGTCAATAATGTATCCCGCCGCAATGATATTGGTTTCATTCTTGAAGTGGACTTGCACTATCCTCCTCAAATACATAATGCACACTCCGATTTACCTTTCGCAGCAGAAAAGTTAAAAGTTCCCATTCCATTAGGGAAAGCTACAAAATTAATTGCAAATATTTATGATAAATATAAATATGTGATTCATTATGTGCATTTACAAGAATGCCTAAAACATGGTTTAGTCCTACTGAAAATTCATAGAATACTAAGTTTTGATCAAGGATCATTTTTAAAGCCCTATATAGAACTAAATACTTCACTAAGGCAGCAAGCAAAGTCAACCTTTGAAAAAGACTTATTTAAAAAACAAAACAATTCCATTTTTGGTAAGACTATAGAAAATAAGAGAAAACAAGTTGATGTGAAACTTGTTAACGTCTGGAAAGATAATTATAATAAGACAAATAAATTGTGTGGTGCTGAAAAATACATAAGTGCCCCAAATTTCAAGAATTTTTCTATTTTGTCCGAAAATTTAGCTGTAGTGCAATTAGAGCCTACTAAAGTTATTTTAGATAGACCGATATACCTTGGTTTCACTATACTTGAACTTGCTAAAAGTCATCTATATAGATTTCATTATTCCGTCATGAAACGTATGTATGGACTCAATATACGACTATGTTATACAGATACCGATAGCCTTTTGTATTTTGTACATACAAATGACTTTTACCAAGATATGAAAAATCATATTCAATACTTCGATACCAGTAATTTTGATTCACCCAATATTTATGGTTTACCGAGAATGAATATGCAAATACCTGGATATTTCAAAGATGAGATGAGTGGGGATGTTATATCTGAATTTGTAGGGCTGAGAGCTAAATTGTATTGTATAAAGTCTAACAAGTCCTCAATAAAAAAAGCTAAAGGAGTAAGGAAACCGGTAACGAAACGACTTGATATTGAAAAATATAAAAATGTTTTAAACTTTAATGAATGTTTAAGAGATGACATGTATGTAATTCGTTCTCAAAGTCATAAACTGTATACTCAGAAAATGAATAAACTTGTATTAAATGCTAATGATGACAAACGCCAACTTCTGGCAGATTGCTATTCTACTTTGCCTTGGGGTTATAAAAGCTCTCTGTTTTAATCTATAATATCAGTTTAAATTATATTTAAGTTTGAGTTATAATTAGGTATATTTAAAATAATCTGTTAGCCAGTAAGTTTTAAGACCATTTATAATAAATTTTTGTATACTTTCATTTAAAACGAAATATAACAACTTATTTTACAAAATGACGTTTTATTTTATTTTGCAATTTTTTACACAACCTTAATGTTGAGAGTGAAAAAAAAAAACAAACAATTCGATTCAAATTCTTTTATTAGCTGTTCGCATTTATTAACAGGGGTGAACAACTTATGATCTAATCACTTCACTTAACCTTTTCACTATCTTGTCAATTATTTCTTCAGTCGCATTAAGTAGTTCATCACTTGTATCCGCCACGACATATTGAGCCGAAATTTCATCGGATTCACTGGAGGTATCTAAGTTTGATATGCTTATCTTAATTAATCGCTTCCCTGTTTTCAATTTCTTTATAACATGAGAACTTAGACGAATGCCGGCAACTTTGGTTTTTCTTTTCACTGTCTTTTGTTTGGCTTTTTTTTCTAAAACTTTCGAAGCATCTTGTCCAGGAATATCTTTGCTGGGATTTAGTAGCATATCCTGATACTTTAGGTAACTATCCATGTCTTGGGAGTAACCAAAGAAAGGATCCTTAGATTGCGAGTAAAATAGTGGAGGAGAATTGCTGGTTTCTCTTTCGGGGTGAATAGATTGAGAACTTGACATCTGCAACAAAAAAAAAACAAAAAGATAAAAAAAAAGCATTTAAAAAAAAAAGATAAATTAAATAAGAAAACACCCAGTTTGTAAAATACTCACCATTTTTTTTTTTCAACGAGTGGAATTCGCGATGAGAGTGAAGTTATATTGTGACTTTGTGCTTACATGAAGATCTTCGACGAAATGAATTTATTGAAAATAAATCATCAAACTTTATACTTTCAACGTCGTTCATACATATTAAGATTGAAATGATATAAGCGCCGCGAGGGGGTTGAAACAGTTTTAACGTTTCTTGCCTAAATTTTAAATTATCTTTATCCCTGACCACCGTTTAGTTCTAAACACTCTTTGATATTTAAAATACTTTAAATATAATGAGCAAACATGATCTCCTTATATGACATGAAAAAAACTACTTGCTCATTACTTTGCTTAGCTGTGTTTATAAACATTCTGTTCATACACGTGTACATACACATACATGTCCATATATTTTTTAGCATGTCTTAACTTGCTGTATTACTATGTACCTATTCCGACCCATCCAACCTATGAAAAAAACATTTCATTATAATAAACTTGCCTTTTTCTAGTTCATAAAACTTATCTATATATAGATATATCTTGAAAACTATATAACTGAAAAGAAAACAAATAAATACATAGTATACATAATGAAGTTAATCAAGCAACGCGTATCTAAAAATTAAAAAAAAAAAACCTAAAATATTGAAGTATGTGCGCCTACAGACACCCCAATCTCTCTCCGAGAATTTATTGATTGGTTTACTCTCGCAACAAAAATAATAAACATACGATTGAAACTATTTCTATAAAATTCTAGTAAATTACTAGTTAGAAAGCAAAATGAAGCTC
Source organism: Acleris literana (assembly GCA_946894065.1). Taxonomy (NCBI): domain Eukaryota; kingdom Metazoa; phylum Arthropoda; class Insecta; order Lepidoptera; family Tortricidae; genus Acleris; species Acleris literana. The sequence goes on along the minus strand of OX335668.1, from coordinate 37,674,162 downwards.
ATAAAACAGCCCATGTCAATAGAAATCAGCAAAATAAGTGCTGAGCCTCAATCTAATAATATTAATCATAGCGCACTTTTACCTAACTCTATTCGATGTATAATATGCGGGCCATCGAATTGTGGAAAAACAAATATCATGTTAAGTTTATTACTTCACGAAAATGGGTTAAAATTTCGAAATGTCTATATTTACTCCAAGACTACTTTTCAACCTAAATATAGGTTTTTAGAGGAAGTCCTCAAAAGAATTCCCGAAATTAAACTGAAAAAGAGGTAATCCCTCCTAATGAGGCAATGGACAGATCAATTTTTATTTTTGATGACGTAGCTTGCGAAAATCAGAGTAATATTCGTAATTACTTTTCCATGGGAAGGCATAAAGGAATAGACTGTTTTTATCTAACACAGACGTACCTAAAGTGCCAAAGCAATTAATACGAGACAATGTCAATTTTTTGATAATTTTTAAACAAGATGATATCAATTTAAAACATATATATCGTGAGCATGTAAATTCTGACATCAGTTGGGAAAAATTCAAATTGCTTGCCGCAAATATATGGAAAGATTCACATGCATGTCTGATAATTAACAAAGATTGTAAATTAAATAATGGTCGATATAGAAAATCATTCGATGTTTTTGTAAATTTTGAATAAATATCAATGTGACCTAAAATTAATTCACTTCACGTATAACAATAATATACATCGGAGGTGTTTTAAGACTGCATTATTTATTTCACCATGGAGGCAGACATAAAAACACAATTAATTGAATCTGTAAAGAATATCAAAAATAAGTTAAAAAAAATGCGTCAAGAGGAGGATGATTTAGAATTAAGAAATAAGAAAATTTTGAAACCAATAACCGATCCGTTAGAAACCATGATGTTTCTTCAGAGTTCCCCTAAAAAAATAACATCTTATAATGAAAATGAATGCTTTATGAAAAATATATTATCAAATGATGCAAACTTGGATATTATAAAAAAGGATAAAATAAATATTTCCAATATACCCGAAATAAAAACTCCCACTAAAATGGAAAATAATGTGGCAAGACTAAGAAGCCCTCGAGGCGATGATTCTTATTTGCAAGTTCCAAATAAACCGTTTAATGTTGCCTTTGGAGTGAGACGCGATGGTGAAACGCTTTTGATAGGAAATTCACCTGTGACACTTAAATCTTATGCGGAGAATTCACCTAATAAAATATCTACGATTAACGTAAATGATAAAAACTATGAATTAACACCTGGTTTAAAGGAGCTTTTATTTGAAAGTAAACCGAATTGTAGCATAATAAATGAAAAGGATAAAATAACATACAAGGATATTTTGGTACACACGAGTGTCCATAAGAGAGGATTTAGCCCTCAAGGTCAGATACAAGGTAATTCAGGAATGAAATACTGTGAAATTATTAAACCATTATTTCAAGAATCGAGCAGGGAAAAACAGGGCGGTAATCTGCCGTCTTTAAAAAAATATTATTCAAATACGGATTTTGTATATTGGGACGATCCTAATGAGTTGATTGAGCGATTAAAAATTTTAATTGCTTCTAAAGATGCAGGCAACACTAACCATGATAATGAAATAATTTCGATCATAGAAGAACTAAAAGAAGCAGGTATCATTAAGGAATAAAAAGACCTCAGAACCGGCTCTTGCCTCAGTCTTACTGTGTTGGTTGAACATGAATGTAGATAAGTTCGGTCACTATGTATTAAAAAAGCAAAAAATGAGTAAATATAATGAACCTCCTCTGGCTTTCATAAATGTTGCCGATTGGTTCGATGCAAAAAACAAGATAATTAAACATATTGGAAACCCTGTTGATCCAGAGGACTGTGTCACAAAAAAGTATGTTGACAATACTGCAGATATTATGCTAAATAAAATTAAATCAATTCATCAAGCGTTAACCCAGCTAGAGACGGAAGTAAATAGCCTACAGCAAAGTATTGAATCAGTTTCATTTAAAAACAAATACATGAAATGAGTAAAGAAGTCGTGGTAAACGAAATACATAAGCAAGCGCGGAAAAACTTTCCACGAAGGCATGTAGTAATGAAAGATATAGATGATTTGTGGCAAGCCGATCTTATTGATATGCAATCTGTTTCAAACGAAAATTTAAACTATAAGTATATTTTAGCCATTATTGATACGTTTTCTAAGTATGCGTGGGTATATCCATTAAAAAAAAAGAATAAGGAATACATCACTGAAGCTTTTTGTGATTTATTACAATCAAATCGGACCCCCAAAAACTTACAAACTGATTTAGGAACTGAATTCTATAATAAAAAATTAAAGTCATTACTTAACTTACATAAAATAAACCATTACTCAACATACTCTACAAAAAAAGCTTCTATAGTAGAAAGATTCATGACTCTCAAGAATAAATTGTACAAGCAATTTAGTTTACAAGGAAACTATAAGTGGATAGGCGACACACTTTCGAAGGTAATGAATGTATATAATAATACTATACATAGAACAATAGGTCTTAAACCAAGTGAAGTCTGTGAAAATAATAAAAATGCAGTATTTCAGAAATATAAAAACCTGTTTTTTAAAAAGTGTTCAACAAGGGAAAAAAATAAATTTTCAGTCGGAGATGCCGTTCGTATAAGCAAATATAAAGGAACATTTGAAAAAGGATATACTCCAAATTGGTCTACTGAAATATTTACGATTACAAAAGTACAAAATACAAACCCAATAACATTTACCATAGAAGATGCTAGACATAGACCAATCTTAGGATCATTTTATGCTCAAGAATTGCAGAAACCTAAATATAAGAACATTTATCTTGTAGAAAAAATCTTAAGGAAAAGTGGTCGTAAATTATATGTAAAATGGTTAGGTTTATCTTCACAAGAAAATTGTTGGATTGATAAATCAGAAATCTTATAAGCGGCGGACATCATAGCTTAATCGCATTTAAACTCTGCACTTGAAACAAGACAGAGTATTTCGTCGTATAGAAAAAGACCTTACTTATTTTATTTTTATTTTATTAAAAATTAAAAAAATAATAATGGTAGGATCAAAACCTAGACCAAATGGAAAGAACAAAAGAAAAATATCGTTCACTCCTTCACGCAAAACCACGTCTGGGGCTGGTTTTAAAAACACATTTAAAAACATTGTTTCCCTCACGAAAAAACATATTAAAAAGTTAAAACCTACATGTAAAAAAGCGGCTATAGAGTTAGCAGTTGCTGTTGCACGAGAATTGGCGTCGGATTCAGAAACTTCAGTAAACATTCCCCGGATGATACCTGTGCCAAAAGTTGGAGGAGTCTTGCCCCTAATACCAATTTTTGCCGGATTGTCTGCTGCAGGTGGTTTAGCAGGAGGTGCAGCTGGTATTGCTAGAGCGGTAGAAGCTATTAAATCTGCTAAACAACGTTTTCAAGAACTCAAGAGGCACAATAGAAAAATGGAGGAGTTAAGTTTAGGAAGAGGGCTGTGTCTCAAAGAGCACAAGAGTGGTTTAGGAATTTATTTTAAAAATAAAAAAAACTAATGCAGAGGCTACCTAAACGAGCGTTAACTAATATCGACATACTCAAATATTGCAAGGAAATTCCACATTTTAGAGGGGTGTACATGCGAGATCAGCTACCAAAACATCCATTAAAAAATGAATGCGGAATTATTAACCTTGATAGTTCCCAGAATTCTGGCACTCATTGGGTAGCCTATGCGAAATTAAACAATTACATCGAATATTTCGACAGTTATGGTAATTTAAAACCACCAGAAGAATTTTTAAGATATGTTGGCTTAAATATTTTTTATAATTACGCTAATAAACAAAAAACTCATCCCTACATTTGCGGGCACTTGTGTATAGACTTTTTAAACTCATTTTGGGATCTCCATAAATAGCTTACGCTTTCTAAAATCAATTTAGTCCATAGCGATGTCTATTACATTCACAATCACCGGAAATGAATCCATTCTTCGATCAGAATTAAATACTCCTTTAATATTAGAAGACAATTACGAGTGCGGCCTACTGTATTTTTCAACATTTAATTCAATTCCTAATATTACTAGCAGTAACAATGTATTTGCTTGCGGTGAACAGCGTATTAAAATTCCTTGTGGGGCATATGACTTATCTAATTTATATGAATATTTAAAAAGTAATGTGAAAAAATGTGAGTTAAAAATCGTGCCTAACAACAATACTTCTAAATGTTCTATTTTCTGTAGCGAGCCAATTCATTTTAACGTAAAAAATAGTGTAGGCACATTATTGGGGTTCTCAGAGAGTGTGTTAGATCCCAATAAATGGCATGAGTCAGTCAACCCTGTATGCATTATTGCAGCATCTGTGATACGGATCGAATGTGACCTCGTTCAGGGTTCCTACACGAACGGTTTGCCTACACATATACTTCATGAATTCGTGCTAAACAGCCCACCCGGACATCAAGTAATTGAAGTACCTAAAAATATAATATATTTTCATCTAAAGAAGAAACATATTTCATCAATTACAGTAAAAATATTAGATTTACAAGGAAATCTAATTAATTTTAGTAACGAAAACATTAATATAAGTTTTCACTTACGGAAATCAAAATGATAATTTTTAATGATGATCTCTGTAACAAAATACAGCGACAAAGTTATTGTAACCCCACTATCAAGCACCGCGTCAAACGAGCTAGACGTAAACAGGTTGCAGCAATAACAAAGAGTAATAAAGAGTTTCTTCGCGCTCTTGGATTAAAAATATGAACATCCTCCAAATAACCGATGATCCGCAATTCGATAACTCAATTGAAAGTTATGAAACCCATACTTATAACCCGTACAATAACAGCTTCAATGAAAATGATGAAATACGAATACCTATCCATCAACAAGATATTTACGTTTTACCCTCTGCTAGCGCATTATATATAGAAGGGTTTTTTTCTGTAACAGCTAAAGACGCTGTTAGTGGTAAAAGTAAGGAAAAGAAAATTAAGTTAACAAATAATGCAATATCCTTTCTTTTTCAAGACATAAGATATGAGATGAATGGGGTTGAAATAGATCGAATTAGAAATGTTGGAATAACGACAACGATGAAATCTTTAGTCTCTATGAATAGTGGAGAAAGTAAAGCTGCTGCGATGTGGGGGTGGCATGTTGATGGGTTTGATAACCATGATGGCAGATTTTGCATTCTCTTGCCACTTAATAAATTATTGGGTTTTGCGGAGGATTTTAAAAAAATAGTCATTAATTGTAAACATGAGCTAATACTAAACAGAAGTAGTACAAATTTGAACAGCGTTGTTAGCGAAATAGATGATTCAGTAGACATTACCATAAAGAAAGTGCAATGGCGCATGCCACATATCAAAGTTTCAGACCAGCAAAGGCTTGCTTTGTTAAAACATTTGGAAAAAGACAAACCTATGCAAATTGCTTTTAGGAATTGGGATCTTTATGAATATCCGTTATTACCAAAGACTACCAAACATTCTTGGTCTATTAAGACCACTTCTCAACTAGAAAAGCCTCGATATGTAATTTTTGGTTTACAAACTAATAGAAAAAATAACGAACTGAAAGATAATGCCGTATTTGATCACTGTAATCTTAAAAATGTGACATTATTTTTAAATTCTCATTATTATCCGTATGATGCTCTTAATTTGAAATTTAATGAAAACCAATACAGTATATTATACGATATGTATGCGAAATTTCGTCAGTCGTTTTATAACCTTCCTGTAGATCCGCTGCTTGATCTTATACAATTTAAGGAAAAGGCTCCATTATTTGTAATTGATTGTTCAAGACAAAATGAGCATTTGAAAACTGGGCCAGTTGACGTTCGTTTAGAGATCGAAACTTCGACCGATATTCCAGATAATACAAGTGCTTACTGTTTAATAATTAACGATCGGCTGGTGGAGTACAGACCTTTGAGTAATATTGTTCGAAAGTTAACATGAAATCAATAGCAATAGTTGATGTTCAAGGATTTAAAAGAGACAATAATGCATTTATTGTAAAAGAAATTGCAATTGCCGCCAATGATCAAATACAACACCTTCTTGTTCTACCACCTTGCCCATTATACAATCTCTCTAGAACAGAGCGCAAACAAGTATGGTGGATACAGAAAAACAGAAAAATAAACTGGAGTGATGGATTCATCCCCTATGAACGTTTTTTAATGCATATCCAAGACTTTTTGATCGATAAGACGATTTATTGTAAGGGGGTGGAAAAAGTAACTTGGATTAAAAATATTTTAGATCATAATGATGTTATCAACTTAGAAAGTATGAACTGTCCTAAATTGTTCACTTTATATGAAGATTATAGATTATCGACAGATGTATTTAACTGTATATATCATCCAACTGTATGTGCGCTTAGAAATGTAACTAGCTTAAGAAAGTGGTGTTTAAATAAAAATATATTATAAATTATTGTCTTTTATTCATGGTATAAATAATAATAGCCCTTATTTTTTAAATCAAAAAATAGTAACCCGACGTTATTAAACAACGTTGACTACCACTAATGACAATATTATTAAAATTTAATTGTGCTATAATGACGAAGAAAGTAACTTTTAGTGATAATGTTACATATTTTTTGGTGCCTGTTCGTGAAGATAGTCGAAGGGGAACGTGGAAATTGATGCAGATCGATTTCAGATGCGTGTATCAATCAGCTTTTGAAAAACAGTTTGCTTTGTTCCTAAAAAAAAACGAAAAAGTGTTTTTAACAAACTCACTGAAAATGTAAGTAATTGCATAGACTTTGTAATGCAATAGTTGATTAACTAAATACGTTAATCATTCAGAAAACGGTTTGATAGAAATTCTATCGCGGGGAAGAAAATTTAACCTTTCTTTACAATATTGTGAATTTTACGCCAGTCAAGCAAAGTCGTGGGGCAAGAACCGACAGCTATGTTGAGGTATTTTAAATCAAAAAGCAGGAGGATTAATCTTCTGTCTGTCTATCTATTTAACTCAGTTATGTCGCGAATCAAATAAACCAACAACCGACAGCTAGCTTGAGACATTTCGAAAACCCACATAGGGTTTAACTATCTGCTGATTGTACGGTCTGCAGACAGTGAGGGTCTTATTCGGATTACTCTACCTATTGTTTATAAATATTCAAATAAAAAACGGTGTCAAGCATCATGTACCCATTTATCATAATGTAAATCAATTTGTTAGTAATGTTGAATTGGGGATTTTGCAGCACGTAGCCGAGCAAAGCGAAGGCGAAGTGATCCAGAATCCCCAATTTCACCCTACTTATAGGTACATCGAATGCTGAAGTGTTTGTACAAAAACGCCACCATGTCCGTCCGACTACAGCACCAGGACTCGAGGCCGATTCCACTGTAGCGGGGAGTCAGACAAAGAGATGTCATATCCCCAAAACTGTTCACCACCGCACTGGAAGATGTCTTCAAGGTTCTGGACTGGAAAGTGAACGGAGAAATGTTAACGGCGGTTACGTACATCAGACACCTTCGGTTTGCCGATAATATAGTGGTTATGGCTGAGACCATGGAGGACCTCAGTGTTATGCTCGATGACCTCAGTGGAGCCTCCGATCAAGTTGGTTCGAAAGTGAACATGGAAAAGACGAAGGTCATGTCGAATGCCCGTGTCGTGCCAACTCCCGTATTGATCGGACACTCTACACTCGAATTTTTTGACGAATATGTATACCTGGGACAAACTGTCCGGTAAGGTAGGTCCAGATTCGAGAAAGAGGTCACTCGTCGAATCCGACTCAGATGGGCAGCGTTCGGGAAGCTCCGAACTATCCCTATACCAAAGTGCACCAGTTTATGAAAACGATAACCATACTTTCGCATTTGTAGTATACTAGCTGTTGCCGCGACTCCATCCGCGCAGAAAAATAAAACAGCCTAGGATAATATAGCATTCTAATGTTGAAACAATTTTGAATCCGGTCCAGTAGTTTTGAGTTTATTAGTTACAAACATACAAAAATACAAATCTTTCCTCTTTATAAGATTAGTGTAGAAGCAACGATCCAGTATGCATATACATACCTCTATAGATAGAGTTAGGGAAATAAAAAATGCCGCGCGTAGTACAGTCGAGTTCATAAATATGTATACAATAGTACCTTGTCACTTTAATCACTGTGATAATTCGTATATGGCAGTTTGAACATGACATTAAATAGAAAAGGTACTAAAGTGCATACATATTTATGAACTCGACTGTACATAATAATATGACTTATGATTTCTACTGTTGTCACCTCATTGCAGAGTTATCGTGGGATGACTCGTGAGCACCAAGAAAGGATTTTCCGAAAATCGACCCCCAACGGGAAGAAATAGGGGGAATAGCGGGAAACTAATTCTACGCGTACGAATTCGCGGCGTCCTCTATCTATCTATCTCTATCTATCTATATCTATCTATATCTATCTATATCTATATATATATATATACAATTTATATACATATAGTGGTGGTCACATAATTAGGGACACTTGTTTTTTTCCGATACAATTGCCTACAAATATGACTTTTCAATTTTGACCACCATTCAAAAAGTTCTAAACTAATTTAATATTTGGTTACACTTATTGTTCATTAATGAACAAAGGTATGTACAATTCATCTCTGTTGAAAACGGATCTTTCATTTTATAAGGATTTGAAAAAATAAATACCTCGCGTTCATACAAAGTTGTAAAACTTTGTATGGACGGGTCAGCACTAAGTTTTTAAATCCCTATAAAATATTAGGTTCGTTTTTAACAGCAGTTCATTGTACATAAATTTAAACCTTAGTTAATGATCTAAAGTAAATTGTATTTAGCAATAAAATTGGTCAAGAACTTTTTGAATGGTGGTCACAATTTAAAAGTCATATTTGTAGGCAATTGTATGGGAAAAAAACAAGTGTCCCTAATTATGTGACCACCACTGTATAAAAGGCAAACCTGACTCACTGACTTATATAAGTCAGGTATATCAACGCACAGCCAAAACTACTGTACCTAGAAATTTGGAATTCGGTACAGAGGTTCTTTTCATGATGTAAGTGAGCACTAAGAAAGGATTTTTAGAATTAGGATTTTCTTCAAATTTTGTGTTTTGGTTGGCGATTGAATTTTAATTTATACGTGTCTCAGCGTTATTGATAATTTCACCTCCGAAGGGATGAAAAGGGGTAATAAGTAGTGACTGACTAATCGATCGACGCATAGCCTAAATAATGGAAATTTTGTACGTACAGTCAACAGCATAAATAAGTGATCATTTATGTACCTTGTCGCTTTCAATCGTTTCACATTTTTGTATGACATTTCAAACACGACGTTAAAGTGACAAGGTACATAAATGATCACTTATTTATGCTGTTGACTGTACCATATACAGTGTAGTGATCCACTAAGGAAGGATGTTTGGAAATTCTACCCCTACGGGGGTAAAATAGGGGGTGAAATTTTGTATGAAAGTCCGTCAGTTTTGAAGTTAGACTCTTCAAATTTTGTGTTTAGGTTGGCGGTTGCAAATTAGGTGTCATTTTCTTAGATTTTGGGGACGCAGATTTCGAAAATGATGTCAAATTATAATTAAAAATTCAAGATATGATATTTTTTGAAAAATTTGTCATGGGTACATTTTTTTAGTATTTCGGGACGCAAAATTTGAAAATGACATCGAATTTTGACAAATAATCTATACATATAAAAGAAAGTCGTGTTAGTTACATTATTTATAACACGAGAACGGCTGAACGGATTTGGTTGAAAATTGGTGGTGAGGTAGCTTAGAACCAGGAGAAGGACATACTCATAGGATACTTTTTATCCCGTTACAACAGATTTTATCAAATTACTAAAAACAGATGATCACCATCGATTTGTTATTGGGTTACCATGGTTACGTTCAATATGGAAACCAACAAAATGGCGTTTCATTTAATAACTAACGCCTATTTATGCGTGTTTTCTGGACTTGTCAAAGCGTTTGACATGGTTGTGTACGATATTCTGAGGGATAAGTTGGAAAGAACCGGTATACCAAAAGAGTGCGTGGCACTACTAAAATATTGGTACAACAACCAGGTCAACCGGGTGAGATGGGCAGGGGAGGAATCGGAGGAGTGGGGTAAGACAGGGTGGGCTATCATCCCCAATCCTGTTCAACCTTTATGTTAACGAGTTGATTGAGGGTCTCCGCAGTGAGCATGTCGGTTGTCATATATGTGAGACGTGTTTCAATAACATAAGATATGCGGACGACATGGTCCTGCTGGGACCGTCGATTGACTCGTTGAAGCAACTTGTTAAACTGTGTAAGGGGTACGCTCGAAGGCATCGTCTTAAATATAATGCTACCAAGAGCGAAGTGCTCATATTTAAGGCACGAAAATATAACAGCACCACTCTGCCTAGGATCATGCTGGGGGACGTACCTACTCCTTAAAATAGTGGACAAGGTTAAGTATTTAGGTCATACACTAAATGTTAACCTAAATGATGACATGGACATTGAGAGAGAGAGGAGAGCGATGGCAGTGCTTGGTAATATGATCGCCCGCAGGTTTGCAAGCTGTAATGAGCAAGTCAAGTTGACGCTTTTTAAAGCATACTGCAAAACGTTTTATACGTGCAGCCTGTGGGCGTCATTTTCACAAAGGGCATATAGCACATTGCGTGTGCAATACAATACTCGTAACATCCTTAGAATGCTGCTGGGGCTACCGAGGCACTGCAGCGCATCCGGCATGTTCGCTGAGGCGCGCACGGATGACTTCTTTGCCATTAGGCGTAAAAGAATAGCCTCATTACTTAAACGAGTGCCCGGTAGTGGCAACAGCATGCTAATGCCTTGATCACACGTACCGAGCAAACGGGCGAGACAGTGCTCTCGGCCGAGTACTCGGTGCATATAAACATAGCACCGAGTGCTCGGCGAGTGCTCGGGCGAGCGAAGCGGCGAGACAGTAGTTCGGCTCCTGTTCTATCTACTAGGCCGAGTATGGCCGAGTGTCTACCCTCCCGCTTCTCCGCACTGTCTCGCTCGCTCACTCGGCAGGTCTGAACGTGCACTGTCTCGCCACTTGGCCGTCACTTACCTCAATAGAACTGAACTGACTGTCCTAATTTCAAAACATGGGTGAACAGTTACTCGCTTACATCACTGTCTCGGCCGAGAAACATTTTACTTTCTCGCCCGTTTGCTCGGTACGTGTGATCAAGGCATAAGGATGTTGGCAGAGCATTTCGACTGCCCGCTCACTAAATACTGGGTCGATGCTGTTATTGGAAGGGCCAAGTAGGGCAATTCACAATGCGTGGCTTGCCCCTTCTAGTAATAAAGTTGTTCTTTTTTGTTTCTTTTCTCCGTTTTGTGTTGTCTTGTATTACTAACATAGTCTTTAAGTTTAAGTAAATGTAACTAATTTAAATATGGATTGTGAGGTCCGAAATAAATAATTTTTTTTATTTTTTTTTTATTTTTTTTAATGGTCGTAAGTTGGTGGGGAGGTAGCTTAGAACCAGGAGAAGGACATAGGATACTTTTTATCCCGTTACAATTTTATCAAATTACTAAAACCAGATGATTACCATCGATTTGTTATTTGGGCGGATTTCTGGAACGTTGTACACCGTAAAATAGCGTGTCCTTCGACTTCTAACTCGTTTACCACAGAGGCATCGATTTATAACGTCATATATTTGGTACCTATCGATTAAGCAACTAATAACCTGTTGACTATCGTTATTAAAAATAAGTATAAACCTAAACCGACTGAAAAATCTGGTAAAAATAAAATATTGGGAGCGAAATTTCAAGTGTCCACACCCCTTACGCAAAGTTTGAAGTGAAATTTTATATAGTTGTCCCACTCTTAGATACCTTCTGGTTTGATTTTGTACAAAGTCATATATTCAAAATATTGAAACCAACCGAATGACAAGACATTTAGAGCTCAAAACACTAAAAAACTTACAAATTTTGCAAGTCTTAAAATATGTTCGTGAAGAAATTCCGCAACACGTCACGACGATTATATTCAAGATTCAATGTGAAAACTACCAAAGTTAGATTTTAATTTGATAAATGGCATCATTATTGACCCTAAACAGCCGTTAAAATTTGTTTTGATAGATTAGTTTAAGCAAAACATTGGAGTGAAATACAAGTCCGTCACGTTGCCAAAATATTACTTCCACAACGAACGGGCGTTTTAGAAGGTAATATTACTGTTTAGCGTTATGTTTTTGTAGTTATATTTTTATAAACTATTAATAATTTAAGTAGTAGTATCAGTTTACAATAATAATCAGTAATTTACAAGTAATTTTAATTTGAATAACAACAGGTAGACATACGTCACATCCATTACGTGACGTGATGTATAAGGGATAACAAAATGTGACGTAATGGAATTCAAAGGCAGTATGCACATGATTTAAAGTTCCCATTTTTATTTTATTAACCTACCTACGTTTTTCATGTATGTTCATCAAAATTTGTCAAATATATTGTTAAAATATGATGGTCTATCATTAAATTTCGTTTCCTACCTCAAAATGTTATGTAATTTATTTATGTATTTAAAAATTGTGGGAGCTCTAATAATTTTTATATATATTGAAAACTAAGCCTTATAATTCCTTTACGTCACGTTTCTTTCCATTACTGTGACGTGTCCTACGTTAACTGTGTTATTTAAATGTAAATAATTCCAATATACTAAAGTATTATGCACTATTAGGGTTTTTATAAAAAGGACAAAAGGTATTCTGATAAATTGTTGTTATACATATTTAGTTGCACGCCGTATAAAACCTAAGAAATATAATGTTGTGAGCCGATGGGGACAAAAAAGTGACGTAATCGTACATTATGAACGATATTGCATTGACTAGGTAGGTTCGTTGTTATTTGATACTTTTAATTGAAGCTGATTGTATTCAATATTCATTTAATAAATGCTTTATCTTCGTTATTGTTCGTCTTCAATATTAAATAACTACTTAAATTCGTGACGTAATGGAACTTTTTTTTATCCAAATACAACTTTGACTTCAAATTACAGACAAACTAATCATTTTTCAGGTAAAAAGGTACTATTTTATTACATAGTAATAAATAATCAATCAAATAAAACACAGTTTTAGTAGAAATACAAATTTCGCAAATTGTGGAACTCCATTACGTAACGAACAACGTTCCAGAAATCCGCCCATTTGGTTACCATGGTTACGTACAATATCCAATGGATACCAACAAAATGGCGTTTCATTTAATGGTCGAGTACCTACCTGTCGACGAATCGACCGGATTGATTTCATTTCCTCAGAATTTCTGTAACTTCTTTCTATATCTTATATATACAGGGTGTTAGGTAATGAGTGGATAATCCTTGAATTATGGATAGAGGGCACTTAGGACGTTATAAACAGAGGTCGGAATAGGTAGTGCTTATTAACCTAAACTTGACTCATGTTCATTCATGCGTGAGTGAGATGGGAATACGTTATTGAATGAAGATGCAACAAGTTTAGGTTAATAAGCACTACCTATTCCGACCTCTGGTTATAAAAAAGCTAAAGTAGGTTAGGTTAAAAGTCGCACAGTTTTCGAGATATTTGGACTTTTAGGTTTTTTTCGAAAATGAACACCCTTGTTCAATGTTTTGATCATAGGCATTCTTAGCAAATTTTTTCCAAATTTTATTTTTTCTCATTATTCTTGAATACTTATGTTATCAGATTGGCATCACTTTTAAGGAAAAAATCGCAATGCGTTTTCAATCGTATATTGGAAAATACACTAACGTCTAGTTGCCCATTACCTTAAAAACATGCCAATTTATTGACAATTTAAAAATAGTAATTACCTTTTGACTTTGAAATTAAAATGCCAAAATAATAAAAAATATACTCGCCCACCCACATTTTTCCTGATTTACTTTTTGTATCCCTGGCGTAGAATTCAAAACTTTTTGTATCAAAATGACATTACTGGTCACTAATTTAAATGCCAATTATTCCAAATTTTAAAAATATGCCGACTGCTTTCGGTGTTTTTTTCGAATTAGACATTGAATTTCGCTATTATTGCGTAATGAATGGTGAATTGTGTGTTTAGATTGTTGTGTTGATTTTTTTTTGTTTAATATTTATTGGAACACAATTAAATACACACCGATAGAATATGCTCGAATACCAGATTTTTCCTTGAACCCATAGCGCCTTCATGAAGGCAGTTTTTGGCCAGGGTGTGGATTGCACCCTTTTCATTTCCAACGTGTGAAGATCCTATTGCCTAGAACTCTCTCTTCACTGTACGCGTTATGGATTCGAGGAAAAATCCGGTAATCGGGATGGCGTCTGTTTGGGTAGCGTTCAGCGTACAAAATTGCAGCAGCACTAGCGTTGCCTTGGCACTCACCATAAATTTAATGCATTTGAGCATATTCTATCGGTGTGTATTGTGTTCGAATAATTATTAAACAAAAAAAAATCAACACAAAAATCTAAATACACAATTCACCATTAATTACGCAATAATAGCGAAATTCAAAATCGAATTCGAAAAAAAAAGCAAACAGCAGTCAGCATATTTTTTAAATTTGGAGTAAGTGGCATTTAAAGTAGAGGCCAGTAATGTCATTTTTGCAACAAAAAGTTTCGATGGTAGGAGATCCGAATAGGAGACGATTTGTACCGGGCTTTTTATTCGATAAAAAGTATTTTATATCAAATTTAATATGGTAAGTAATATATGGTGAATAGGTTGACTGAAAAATTTTAGTCCGGTATATTATTAAATAAAAATTTAAGAAGGATTTTTTTTAAGTTCAAATTTTAACTGGATTATTTTTAACTATATATTATACAGCTAATATTGAAATAGTTTTTTATAGAGTAAATTATATTTGTCGAAATGTTAATTATGGATGATTAATTCGAACCCTTCATGCAAATGGGGCATCTTTTTTTTTATTTGTGTATATTTACATATTGGACGAGGTATTTATTATGAATCTTTTAATTTAAAATATACATGAATAGCTGGAGTAATTCTTTTAATTTATTAATAGGAACAGCATTTATAGGATATGTTTTACCTTGAGGACAAATATCATTTTGAGGAGCAACAGTAATTACTAACCTCTTATCAGCAATTCCTTATATATTAGTAAATTGAATTTGAGGGGGATTTGCAGTAGATAATGAAACTTTAACTCGATTTTATACATTTCATTTTCTACTACCTTTTATTTTAGCAATAATAACTAAAATCCATCTTCTTTTTTTACACCAAACCGGATATAATAATCCATTGGGAATCAATAGCAATTTAGATAAAATTCCTTTTCATCCTTTTTTTTCATTTAAAGATTTAGTGGGATTCTTAATTATATTATTTAGTTTAATTATACTTATAAGATGAGTTTCTATTCGTAGTGGTTTGGACACAGTTAATTAAAACACAACTGAGTTTCTCTGTTAGAAAAGAAACGACATTTAATGTTAATAATCACAATGTTGATTCCTAAACCACAATTATGTTATTTCTTCTAGGCTTTCTTCTTTATATTAAACCTTTAGTTTCTTTTAGGCTTTCTTCTTTCTATTCACCAAAATCAGTTTCAATAAATTGCTTTCTCATGACAGTTCTTACAGGTTATAATTATTCACCATAGATTATAAAATAAATATCCATCCGCGTATGTCGCGATGACACTTGAACTTGATGCGCGGGAATATTTAAACCAAAGAAAATTATATTTTTCTTTACATCTCCCCCTCCCAGAGAAGATACAACAATACTACGATCACACATCCTCTGCATGGTCTTCAAGCGCAGGGGCAGGAGTTAGTTTTGAAATGTGGAAAAAGTTTGACTCTGACTTCCTATGGCCAGTGTTTATCTTAAAAATCGAGTTTGATATTTTTTCTATAATTTTATAGCGTCTGAGTCTCAATTCTTCGAGCTTTTTCCTATTCAGTTTGTTTCCATTATCCACAAAAACGCTATCACCAACTTTGAAGTCTACACGTCTTCGATTTTTATCATAAATCGTCTTGTTGTATTCATGCGATTTGATTGTATTTTTTAAAGCTGTTTTCCTGTCTTGGATTAAATCATACTCAGTCTTTTTAAGTTTCAGCTCATTTGGCAGAATTGTAACATCTGTACCGTTAAGAAGATACTTTGGAGCATATCCAGTGACAGTGTGCTCTGTTTCGTTATAGTTTTTTACACAGTTTTGTGCTATAGTTGTCCATGCTAGTTTAGTGTCGTTTTCATTTATCTTGCATCTTATTTTATTGACTAACGTTTGATTTAGCCTTTCGTTTAATCCATTTGAGAAGGGCGAGTCCACAGCAGTACTTAAATATTATTGGAATATTCTTTTCATCCAAAAATCCTTTGAAGCCTCTAGAATTGATACCTGGGTATTGGTCTGAGAGAATCATGCCAATGTCGTTAGTTTCCGCACAGTTTCTCACTAGTTTTATGAAATCATTTGCATTTTGTGTACTTGACGTCAAAATGTAAGCGTACCTTGTGAAATGATCTGATAGCAGATGTTTGTTGACCTTGATCCCCCAAATCCTCCAATTGTATCAATGGAACATATCTCAAAAGGTTTCGTGGCGGGACCTAAGTGGGACATCCATCCATATTTGCTTTGTCCTCTTGATTTGTTCTTTATACATACTATACAACTTTCACAGACTCTTTTTATGTTTTTTGTCATGTTTTCTGCTGTGTACCACGTGCTGATCATTTTTTGCATTTGTTTAATTCCTATGTGACCCAGGTCTGCATGTACATTTTTGATGAACTGTATACTAAATTTCTGTGATAAGATTATTTTTTGTTTTTGTTTTACTTGCTTGTAATAAACATTGTTTTTTTTTATTAATTTGTCTTTTCTGCACTGTATCTCTTCATTTTTTATTTGGTCTGTTAAGATATCTTCTAGTGTTATTATGTTGACTATTTTTAATTGTTCATCCAGGTTTTCATTTGCTTCTAGGACTGGGTTCCTACTTAGGCAATCCGCCTCAATGTTGTATCTTCCTGGAGAATATTTAATTTGGAAATCATACTGTGATAGGTAGTATGTTAGATCTCCCAGTTCTTCATCTGTTCTTGACTTTATATTCATATTCTCCAAGGGCTTGTGATCTGAAAAGACAGTAAATTTCCTACCTATCCACAGGTGCTGCCAATACTTCACACATTCTTTAATTGCCAGGCATTCTAGATATACAGCTTTTTTTCTTTTTTGTACTTCATTTAATTTTTTTGAGAAGTATGCCACTGGTTTCTCTTCATTGTTCTCTTGTGGCTGTTTTAGGACTGCTCCTACTCCTAGAATACTGGCATCTGTGTATATGTGGATAGGCAAGTTCGGATCAAAAATGGTCAATATTGGATGAGAGCATAATATTTGTTTCATTTCATCAAATGACTCTTGGCATGCCTTAGTCCAGTTAAAGGTTTGTCCTTTTCTTAAAAGGTTATGTAATGGTTCCAATTTTATTGCTATTTTTGGCACATACTTATGATAAAAAATTATTTTTCCTAAAAATTGTCTCACATTTTTCTTCGTTTTTGGAGTAGGAAAGTTTTTTATTGATATTAAGTTGTCTTTCAGCGGTCTTACTGAATTATTCTGTATTATGTGACCCAAGTACTTAACTGAGTCGGCTGCGAACATACATTTAGAGAATTTGAGTCTTAAACCTTCACTTTTAATTGCTTGAAATAGCTGTTCCAGATGTCTGACATGATCTGAGAATGATTTTGAGAATAATAATATGTCATCAATGTAACATACTGTGAAATCTCCAAGCTTGTGTTTCCGTATTATATTACACATTATTCTCTGAAATATGGCCGGTGAGGTCTTCAAGCCAAATGGCAAGCAAGTCCATTGAAAATGGCCCTCTTGGGTGACGAATGCAGTTTTGTGTCTGTCTGTGACACGCAGAGGTATTGACCAAAATGCTGAGTTCAGGTCCAGTGTCGAGAAAAACTTGCAATCTCTAGTTTTTACTATTAGGTCCTCAATAAGAGGGAATGGTTGTGATTGAGGCACAACGATTTTATTTAGGTCTCGAAAATCTATGCACAATCTTGACTTTTTATTCTCATCTCTTTTATAAGCTAAAGTAACTGGAGCTGCAAACGGACTATATGACTCTTCTATAATCTTCTGTTTTAATAGTTGTCCAATTTGTAATTCAATCTCCTTTTTGTCTTCAATTGTGCAACGATATGGCCTTTTACTGCAATATTTCTCTATTGACAGATCAATGTGTGCTTCATAATCCTTTACCGTTCCGATGTCATATTTGTCCTTTGCAAATACAGATTTATTATTCAATATTAAATCATCAATCACTTCCTGTTGTTGATAGTCTAGATGATTTACCCAAATGTTGAAGTCTTCTTCGCTGAAGTTCTCATTGAAGTTTATTAAATTATCAGATTTTATTTCCTTAGAAATGTCAATATCTGACTTATTTGTTTCCTTAGAAACTACCTCACTTCTTTGTATAGGAACTTTCTGAGAGATTTCTAAGTCCTCATTTTGAACTAAGAAAAACTCTTTTATACAAACTAATCCGATCAAAAAATCGTAATCGAAGTTTTCTTTGTCTATTACAAACATTCATTTTTTTCTCCACATCAAAAATGGTTATATCGAGTGCTATTATGCCATTTGCCTTTTTAACGCCATTAATTGTTTTTAAATTAGTATTGCTAGAGTAACCTGATTCTTTATTGTCTATCTTCAGTAACCTTGAATTTATCAATGACACATTGGAGCCAGAGTCATAGATTCCAAATACTTCAACATTTTTATTCAATACTAATTTTACTTTAATTAATGGCGGCACTATTAGTTTTTTGGGTCTTCACACTGCAGTTGACATTCCAATTCCGAATTGTTAATGTGCTTTATTTGTTTATTATTTCTTTCTTTTCCACTATTTATTTTGGTTTTGAACCAACAGGAATCTTCCGGATGATAGCGCACACCTTTTTGTAGATTTTCACAAATACTACACTTTTCTTTTATTTGCTTAGTATCATCTCTTTTTTTTATAAATTTCTTCTTCCCAACCAAATGTTCTAACTTGCCAAGTTCATTAAATAAGTCTTTTGTTCGTACAATTTCCTCTTTGTTGATTCTATCCGTTATAAAATCTGGTAAGCCGGCAGCAATTATATCAATTAGGGTCCCTTGATCTATTGTTTTTCTTACTTCCAATAGAAGTTTTTCTTTTTTAATAGCATATTCTAATAAAGATCCTGATTGATACTTGAAAAACAAAGCATACTTGCTTGTAGTCCAACCTTTGTTAGCGTAGGTTTGCAAAAAGTTTGATTTCCACTCGGACCACTCCGATTGTAAACTATGCTTGATCATCATCGAAGAGTACCAATCAGCGCAGGATTTTTCAAGAAATAATCTGAAAATTTCAATTTTTTCTTCCTTTTTTACTATATCAAACCTTGCACACTCTTTTTCAAATGTTTCCATCCAGTTATATGCGCTTATATTTTTCCCATCAAATTTTTCAATCACAAATCTGTCTGCTAACTTCTTTACACTTTGTTTTTCTTTGTTTTGTTGACTTTGAATTAATTTTTCCAAAATTTCCACCAAAGGATCTTCCAAACTCTTTTTACTGCCATTTGCTGTCTGTTCTTGGGTAATTTCCTCAAGGAATTGGTCCTGAAAAATCATGTTTTCATCCTCATCACAGTATGATTGTATTAGAGCTTCCGTCATTTTTATCCATACACTTCTGCTTTGATGTCTTTTCTACAATGTATTTTTCACTGTAGCGTAAGCTTTAGAGGTATGTACATCTTTGTGATACTGTGATACTGCTTGATATTCCTCCGGAATCAGGAAAACTTTGTCATCTTGTGTGGCAATTGAGGTTATGGCAATATAGTTAGACTTTCCGTCTACTGTCGAGTTTACTTGAAACGTAAATTTTAACTTTTCCATTTTCTGACAATAAATGTCGTTTTATAAGATGAGTTTCTATTCGTAGTGGTTTGGACACAGTTAATTAAAACACAACTGAGTTTCTCTGTTAGAAAAGAAACGACATTTAATGTTAATAATCACAATGTTGATTCCTAAACCACAATTATGTTATTTCTTCTAGGCTTTCTTCTTT
The DNA here is from genome assembly GCA_946894065.1 of Acleris literana. NCBI lineage: Eukaryota > Metazoa > Arthropoda > Insecta > Lepidoptera > Tortricidae > Acleris > Acleris literana. The sequence continues at coordinate 37,653,918 of OX335668.1, read as the reverse complement.
AACCAAAATCAGTTTCAATAAATTGCTTTCTCATGACAGTTCTTACAGGTTATAATTATTCACCATAGATTATAAAATAAATATCCATCCGCCTATGTCGCGATGACACTTGAACTTGATGCGCGGGAATATTTAAACCAAAGAAAATTATATTTTTCTTTACATACTTACTATTACAAACCCTAATTTATTAGCAGATCCTGATAATTTTATACCTGCTAATCCTCTAGTTACTTCTGTTCATATTCAACCAGAACGATATTTTTTATTTGCATATGCAATTTTACGATCAATTCCTAATAAATTAGGAGGAGTTATTGCTTTAGTAATATCTATTTTAATTTTAATTATTTTACCAATAACTTTTAGTAAAAAAAATCAAGGAATTCAATTTTATCCATTAAATCAATTTTATTTTATTTTGAATTATAGTAACAACAGTAATTTTACCAACTTGAATTGGAGCACGACCAGTAGAAGAACCTTATATTATTACCGGTCAATTACTTACAGTTATATATTTTTCGTATTTTATTATTAATCCTTTATGAAATAAATTCTGAGATAATATTATTTTAAACCATTAATTTAATTAATGAGCTTGTAATAAGCATTTGTTTTGAAAACTTAAGAAAGAGTATATCAATTCTATTAATTTATACTAAAAAAAAATTTTAATATATTTTTTTTTACCCCAATTATTTTATTAAAAAAATTAAAGAAAAAGGTAAACATCTTTTTCAAGCTAAATATATAAATTTATCATAACGATAACGAGGTAATGTTCCTCGCACTCAAATAAATAGAAAGGAAATAAAGACAAATTTTAAATAAAAAATAAACTTAAACTATAACCCCCTAAATATATTAAAACAAATAAAATTGTTATGAATAAAATTATAGAATATTCAGCAAAAAAAATTAACGCAAATCCTCCTCTTCTATATTCAATATTAAATCCAGATACCAATTCTCTCTCCCCCTCAGCAAAATCAAAGGGAGTTCGATTAGTTTCTGCTAATCTAGAAGATAATCAACAGAAACTTAAATGAAATAAAAATCAAACTATAGTTTGATAATCTCTAAATTTAATTTAATTAAACCCTATAGTTATAATAATAACAGATATTATAATTAAAGCTAAACTAACTTCATAAGAAATAGTTTGAGCAACTGCTCGTAAACCCCCTAATAAAGAATAATTAGAGTTAGAAGATCAACCTGATACTATTAAAGTATAGACCCCTAATCTAGTAACAACAACAAAAAAACAATATTAAAACGAATAAAATTTAAAAAATAACGTATAACTATTCAAATTAATAAAGATAAAAAAAATCCAAAAATAGAAGAAAAATAATAAGCAAAATAATTAGAAAATATAGGATAAGTTTATTCCTTAGTAAATAACTTAATAGCATCTCTAAATGGTTGAAGAATTCCTATAAATCCTAATTTATTAGGACCCTTACGAATTTGAATATAACCTAAAACTTTTCGTTCTAATAAAGTTAAAAATGCAACTCCAATTAATACACCTAATATTAAAACTCCAATTAAAATTACAATATAATCATTATTAAACATATACTACCTATATAATTAAACTTATACATTTATGATTTCTAAAACCATTACACTTCTCTGCCAAAATGTATATATATATATATATATATATATATATATATATATAAAATTATATATAATTATATATTATAATATATAAATTTAAATATATAATTAATAAAATTCAATTAATTAAAATTATTTTAAAAATTTGATCCTTTCGTACTAAAATATTTTATATTTTAAAAGATAGAAACCAATTTTTATTAATTTATTTGAACTAAAAAAACATTACGCTGTTATCCCTAAAGTAATTTAATCTTATAATCAAAAAAAATTGGTTTCATTTATTTATGTTTATATATTAAAAAAAGTTATTTCTATTTTTCTATCACCCCAATAAAATATAAATAATAATTTTAATTTTAAATTTATAAAAAAAAATATATAAAACTCTATAGGGTCTTCTTGTCTTTTAAAATTATTTAAACTTTTTTATTAAAGAAATAAATTCCAAATATAAAAATGAGACAGTCTGTATTTCATCCAATCTTTCATACAAGTCACCAATTAAGAAAATAATGATTATGCTACCTTTGTTTAGTCAAACCTTTGGTGGTGGTAGTGGTGGTGGTAGTGGTGGTGGTGGTGGTGGTGGTGGTGGTGGTGATGATGGTGATGGTGGTGTTGGTGGTGATGGTGGTGATGGTGGTGATGGCGGTGATGGTGGTGATGGTGGTGATGGTGATGATGGTGGTGATGGTGGTGATGGTGGTGATGGTGGTGATGGTGGTGATGGTGGTGATGGTGATGATGGTGGTGATGGTGGTGATGGTGGTGATGATGGTGATGGTGATGATGGTGATGATGTTGATGGTGATGATGGTGATGATGGTGGTGATGGTGGTGATGATGATGGTAATGATGAAGGAGGTGATCATCATCATCATCACCATCATCGCCATCGTCACCATCGTCACAATCATCACCACCATCATCACCATCATCACCATCACCACCATCACCACCATCACCACCATCACCACCATCATCACCATCACCACCATCACCACCATCACCACCATCACCACCATCATCACCATCACCACCATCACCACCATCACCACCATCACCACCATCACCACCATCACCACCAACACCATCATCACCATCATCACCACCACCACCACCACCACCACCACCACCACTACCACCACCACCAACACCACCACCACCACCACCACCGTCAACACCATCACCACCATCACCACCATTACCACCATCACCACCAACACCTCCATCACCACCATCACCACCATCACCACCATCACCACTATCATCACCATCATCACCATCATCACCATCATCATCACCATCATCACCATCATCACCACCAACACCATCATCACCATCACCATCATCACCATCATCACCATCATCACCATCATCACCATCATCATCACCATCATCACCACCACCACCATCATCACCATCACCATCATCACCATCACCATCATCAACCAATTTGAAATTGTTCAAAAGCTGCAAGCCAAAGGCGCCGCCCGGCAACAACGCCGCGTTCGGTGTAGGTACATGGTGACAAGTCGACAACCAAAGCAGCGGCGCGAGCATCGAGCCGCCGACGAGACCTGACCTTGTTGCACAAAACGGCAACGTAGCTGGAACCTTTATTAGGAACCGGTATTTTAAGGTACAAATACCGGTATTCTCTCGAACCTAAATGAAAAATACCTTTAAATACCGGTAAAGTACCGGTATTTTTGGAACCGGTTCCAAGCCCTGGCCGTGGCCGGCCGCGCCGAGCTGCCGCTCCACCAATGCCTAAAGGCGATGTTGGTGCGGAAAAGCAGAGCGCGGTTGGCACGAATGATCCCGCTGCGTCAGTGTCCGCGGAGACGTCTTCTGCATAGACGCCAGCGTCTAGCGGAACACCCCGTGGGGCCTTCCGTGCCGCCGCTCCGCGCCATGCAAGCCTGCACGTCTTTAACCTCAGCAAGGACACCTCCGTAGATGACGTCCTCCAACATGCCCAGTCCGTTATGAACGTTAAAAACGCACAATGTGAGCAGCTAGTAGTTACTAGGGGACACTATTCGTCGTTCCGGCTTGACGTGCCGGCTGACCAGGCTAACCTGGTAAGGAACACCAAGCATTGACCCGACGGTGTATCAATAAGGCACTTCAATTTTGTTACTCCAAAAAACTCGACAAGTCCCGTAGCAAAGTTAAGACCACGCTAACCTCTGCCTTTAAGATTATCCATCAAAACGTTCGCTCCATATGTGGTAAAACTGCGTTGCTAGACTTGGTTTTGAGTTCTGAAAACCCGGATGTCCTGGCCTGCAGCGAGACCTGGTGCAAGCAATCTGAGATTGAGCGAGTTAGGTTATGTGGGTACGAGCTGGCAAATAGCTACTGCGGCACGCGCATCGCACACGGCGGCGTCGCGCTATTCACACGGGCTGATATTCAATATCGCCAGCGAAACGACTTGCAAAGCCTGGCCGTTCAATTTCATTTTGAATTTTCTGCCATTGATATAAGTCAATCGAATTTAATTATTGTTGTTATTTATCGAACCGGGAATGGTGATTTTGACATTTATTTAAAAAATCTTGAAATACTGTTAGGTAAGCTGACAGATGAAAACAAAAGATATACTTTAGTCGGCGACCAAAATGTAGATTTTCTTTCCGAAAATAGTTTACGACGACGGGTTGACGAAATTTTAAAAAGTTTTGAATGTAAAAATTGCATTAATTTTCGGACTCGTGTGTCCGCGCACAGCTCGAGCTCCATAGACTGCGGAGTTGTTCCCTGCGGCCGTGGTGACGTCACAGCGGCGCCTCTGGACACCCTCGTGAGCGACTACAACGCTCAGCTGTTCACGTTAGCCATGCAACCACCCAGCCGTGCCAAACAAAACACTTTCATTCAAAAGAGATTATTTAAAGATGAATTTATATTTGCATTTGGTACTGACATTAATAATTATGATTGGAATTTCATTTATAATAATTCAATTGACATTAATGATAGATTTACCGAATTATTTAATATACTGACTCATTACATTGAAATACATTTTCCAATTAAAAATATATTATTAAAAAAGAAAAAACATCTACCATGGATGACAAACACACTGTCAAAATATATTCTCAATAATAATGATCAGTGATCCGAATAGGTAGAGTATATTTACCTAAAGTTCGCAAAAGGACATAATATAGAGTGGTTATAACCGGGTGAAATATTAATTTATTTTTATTGAATTCCGGATTTCCGGTATTTTTAATGCTAAATATATATAATATTTACTCACGGGACGAGATATTTTATGTTAGTTTGTGATGAAAGGGGCCTGTAACTTATTTCTTTTAAGTATCTAATTAATAGGTGGTGTATATTTACCTAAACTTCGTAGAACAGAGACATAAACTGGAGACTTCCTTACGACTACATACTAGTTCCAAAAAAAAACCGGAAATCCGGAATTAAATAAAAATAAAATAATATTTCACCCGGTTGTAACCACTCTATATTATGTCCTTTTGCAAACTTTAGGTAAATATATTCTACCTATTCCGATCACTGATAATGATTGAACAGATATTAAACGTCAATACCCCGACAATCCTGTATTGACTGACTCCATCTCTCGATATTGTTGTCTTATTAAATCGGGAACGTTATCTGCACGTCAAAACTATACCGAGAGGCGTATTATCGACAGCACAAACCCATCCAAAGAAATGTGGCGAGTAGTCAGCGAAGAGGTATCCACAAAGCCAGGGAATCATAATATTATATGTTTAAATGATACAAATGGTAACCAAATACAACGTAGCCAAATCCCTGAACACCTCAACCAGCATTTTCTTACGGTCGCGTCGAAGTTAGTGGTGCAAATGGATAAACGTAGTAGTATGCGTTACCTCGAGAGTTTCCTACAGGACGCCGATGTTCCTGACTTCGAGCTGCCCGCGGTCTCGCTCGCAGACCTAGACCGCGCGCTGCGCTCCATAATGGGTGCGCGCGCCACGCTCGACGTGTACGACATGTCCTTGGACTTACTCATGTGTCTGGCCGGTCATGTCGGGTTTATTGGTCGAACTTATAAACTCCAAGTTCACAACCGGAGTGTATCCCGACGTACTGAAAAGCACACGGGTATGTCCAGTTTATAAGGGAAAGGGAGAAAAGTGTTCTGTGGATAATTATAGACCCATAACTATAGTGCCCAATATTTCAAAAATTATTGAATCGATTTTGTCAAACATGCGGCACCTGGAGACAAATGACTTACTGACTGACAAACAATATGCATACAGGCGCAACAGGTCCCCTACTGCGGCAGCCCGTGAAATCTACGACTGTATTGCTACAGCTCTAGATGACAAGTACAGGGTGGCAGGGATATTTTGCGACTTGTCAAAAGCATTTGACATTATTAACAACGATTTACTTCTAGACAAAATTCAAAAATACGGTATAAGAAACAATAGTTATAAATTGTTTAAATCATTCTTAAGCGGCAGAAGGCAGACCGTTCAGGTTAAAATAGACGGAAAAAAACTTGAAGTCGATAGCAGAGAACGTAGAAGTTGGAATTCCGCAGGGATCGGCGCTAGGGAATACCTTATTTTCAATCTTCATTAACGACCTCCCATCCTCTGTCGCCGAAGGTCTGACGGTGCTGTTCGCCGATGACACCACGGTGGTCGTGAGCGCGTGCACGTACAAGCAGCTCGAGCAGAGAATAGCTAGCGTGTGCGCGCACCTTCACAGTTAGTTCTCTGCGAATGGCCTCGTCCTCAACGTCGCGAAGTCCAGCGTGATGCTATTCACAGCCGGAAACACCACAGCCATCCCGCCGCTCCAGAGCCCAATACCGCATTGTGCGTCATGTGCTTTTCTCGGGTTTACATTAGATGCTAAACTAAATTGGAAAAACCACGTGTCTAATCTGTGTGGAAAACTTGGTAGTGCAGTATTTGCACTACGCAAACTCAAACCAATAGTTTCTGATGATGCACTGCTTTAAGTATATTTTGCTTATTTTCATTCCATCTTGTCGTATGGTATAATTCTATGGGGTAATTCCACGGACTCTAAACACGTTCTCACCTTGCAGAAGAGAGCTCTTCGTACACTGGCAGGGTTAAAACCGAGACACTCGTGTAGGGAACTGTTCAAAAAATATGGTATAATGACGCACTATTCACAGTATGTTTTTGATATCATTATGTACACTCATAACAACATTAATAAATTCAAACGTGTCAACATGCCCGGAAGGGTCACCCGCCAAACGGGCCGCCTCCAGCGTGTGCCGCGGCGGTTGGCGCTGCTCGACAAAAACCCGCGCGTAATAGGGCCCGCTTTCTATGAGCGTCTACCCGCAGACATTAAAAATGAATCTTCGGGCGATTAGATATACGAGGGTCATGCCAAAAGAAATTAGATACTCCATGCTCATTTGTTTGATACTGGCCAGTTATACACCATAGTGAAGGCTGATTATATAGCTATAAATTTAAAAATGGAATACTCCGGAAATCTGCGTAATTATTTTTTAAATATTTTTTTTCTGATTGAATCTGACGGGAATTTGCGGTTGCAATGGAACTTAGTCGACGAGATTTTCGTGTTATGATATATTATGACTTTAAAAAAGGTTTAAAGCCCCAAGAATGTTTTGAACTTTTAACCACGACTTTTGGTGAGTCTGCTTGTTCTCGTGCAACTGTTTTTAACTGGTTTGCTGAATTCAAAAGAGGGCGGGTGAGCTTTGAAGATGAGGCGAAGTCGGGGCGACCGCCAACCGCAGTTATTCAAGAAAATGTGCAAGCCGTGGAAAAAAATATCCGTGAGAACCGACGAATTACATACGTAGAGCTTGAACGAGATCTAGGCATTGGATCAGCAGCACTGCAAACCATAATTCATGGACAACTGTCCCTCCATAAGCGTTGTTCGAGATGGGTGCCGCATAAACTCAACGATTTGCAGAAAGAACGCCGCGTGGATTGGTGTAAATTTATGATAAATAAATTCGACGCTGGTGAGAAGAAAACTGTGTATGATATACTGACAGGTGACGAAACATGGCTGTATAACTACGATCCCGAAACAAAGCGGCAGTCAACGGTATGGTGCTTCTAAGATGAACCGACTCCAACAAAATGTCGCCGAGCACGAAGCACACAGAAACAAATGGTTGCCTCATTTTTCTGCAAGACAGGGCATATTGCGACTGTGGTGCTAGAGGATCAAAGAACTGTCAACTCAGAATGGTATGTGATAGTTTGTGCTCCACAAGTGTTGTCAGCTTGGTGTGACAAGCGGCCAAAGTCAGGAACCCAGCACCTGCTCTGGCACCACGACAACGCCGCCCCGCACACTTCTGCCCGAACACTCGACTATTTTAGTTCGAAAAATGTCACTATACTCCCTCACCCGCCATATTCTCCTGACCTGGCACCCTGTGACTTTTACCTGTTTCCGAAAATTAAAGAAAAATTAAAAGGAAGGCGATTTGAAACCAAAGAAGATGCCCTGGCTGCCTATAATTATGAAATTTCTGAGGTACCCAAAGAAGAATGGTCATTGACATTTTCCAAGTGGTTTAGCCGAATGAAAAAGTGTATACGTGCTCACGGTGAATACTTCGAAAAATAAATAGCAATAATAAAGAATAAACTTTGTAGTTTTTGAATATCTAATTTCTGTTGGCATGGCCCTCGTATTGACTAGAGATGGGCCGACCAGTCGGGAAAGCCGGCTAGCAAGCTATATTTATTTTGTTTTTCTGCTGTTTTTATTTTGTTTTATTATTATTATTACTTTTGTATACATTGACATTATTTGATTTTTACTTTTTATTTTATTTTTTTACACTGACGATCTTATTGTGAATTCATTATAACTATGCGACATATAATAATGCAATTTCCAATATGAAATAAATGACTACTACTACTACTTAGTACTTAGAGGCTTTCTTCACACAGAATAAAATAATTAATACACACAAATAAAAATAAAAAACGATTCCCTAATGTCACCAGGGTAAAGTTAAAGATTTGGTGGTGAGGGTGAAGGTAGTTCCTCCGGGACTTCCTTTAGTTCGCGTCCTGGAGTCGTCGGACCAGGAACACCGCTGGCGCTGTAATGTGGGGCGCTAGAGGCAGGGACCCTGGTGTTACACGAAGGTAGGTGGGCCCGAGGTGGGACCCGTAAGAGAGAGTAGCGGTCCCCAAGGAAAGCAGGAACCTCATAGATGGAGGAGGATTCTTGAGGCGTAGGGCCCGACTTGGCCACACTCAAAGTCGACTATTAGTATGAGAAAGATAGAGGCTTCTAGGGGTCCGACTTGACCCTAACTTCAGAGTTTCAAGTTTCCACTTTTGAGGCTGAAGAAGAACTGATCGCTCTAGTCCGAGCCACCGTTTATATACCCTGGTGACCTAGCTTTTTAATTTACAAATTCTAAATTCATAAAATTTCAAATTTAAACATGCCAGATATTAATTCCATGGTAAAACCATCGTTTTAACTCCATGGTCCATTATAAACCTAAGATAACAATATTGTCAAATGAAGAAAAACACAAAAAGTGCATAATTTCAGCTACAAAAATAATAGTTGATGAAAATAGTAGCAATCAATGAAAAAGAAAAAGGTACACAAGAGCCATGGAAACCCAATACATCAAATACTTCAAAAAATCAAGAAATATACGTCTCAAAAGTAAGTCGCTACAAGCGACATATGAACCGCGCCCGCAAGATAATCAGATATGCGCAATAATCAAGAGGAACGGGACAACAAAACCAGGAACGCAGGAACAATATTACATTTTAAAAACGATTAACATTTCATTTCTAATTAATAATTAAAAATATTTTTGCTACAACAAATTTATTAATTAATTAACTTTTTTAAATTCGAGAAAAAATTATTCTAAACTAATTATTAATAGACTCTGATACACAAGATACAATAAATGAAATTTAATTTTATAAAACTTTCTTTTCAAATATTTAAAAATTCTTCCACAATACTAAATAAATAAATTTAAAAAAAAACTTTATAAAATACTTCAGTCCCCCAAAATATTTTATTTAAAATTATTTTTATTAATTTTTTCTTTATACTAATTTTTACCCCAATATTCAAATTAAGTAATTTATTTACTATCTTTTCAATGTAAGTGAAATGCTTAATATTCAAGCTCTAATTTGTTCTTTCTAGAAACACTTTCCAGTACCTCTACTTTGTTACCACTTATTTCAATTTATTAATGAAAGCGACGGGCAATATGTACATATTTTAATTTTTAATCATTTTAACAAATTAAATAAAATTACATTGAAATCCACTTTCAATTAAAATCTTCAATTTTATATTCATTTACATAAATTTATTGTAATCCATTATATTCTTAATTATAATCTGCATCTTGATCTGATTTAATTTTAAATTTAATTTTTTTATATATTATTTTTATTTAAAAATATTTTTATAATAACGATATACAAAATCCTAAATTGCGTAAAATTATTCGTGGATTATCAATTATTAAACAGATTCCTCTAAATGAACTAAAATACCGCCAAATTATTGAAGTTTCAATAAAAAAAAACTATTTTAGCATTTTTGATTTTTTTTTTTAATAATAGGGTATCTAATCCTAGTTAATAATAAAATGTATTAATTCATATTTAAAAAATATTTTTTTATTTAATTAAAATTTCACTTAATAATTTGATATTTAAATTATTATAGTTATATTTAATATATACATATACCCACAAAATGGCAAAATTCGGTTTATAGCAAAAATGCATTGCATTATTCGATTACTATTAGTATCTAAAACAAAAAAAAAACAAATTCTTAGTTTAAACCAGTTTTTAGAAACGTAAACTGTGGTATGTTTCAAATGGCTCCGACGTTTTATATCGTAAGTACCTTGGCGACAAAGTACGCGGGACGGCGCGGGGAGCGCCGCGCGCGCTTACGCATCGCATGTGTCAGTTGCGACCGTCTACGCGGGGCGCCGGGTGTGTTCATGTTTTAGTTGGGTATTATCAAAATTTGTGGTTTAGATGCCCCATACGAAACGTAATATGAACAAAAAGTCTGTTTATGCTAATAAAGTACCAAATGCTTCGTCGAGAACGAAATTATTATGCGAAAAAGCCATAGCCCAGAAACGAAAAACAGTTGTAATTCAAACGATGACGCGGTGGGAGGAGAAAGTCGTAGAAATGACACTGCATCGGATATATCTACGAAATCAGGAAAGTGCATTCAGATTTCTATTTTTTTATTCTATATTTATTCAATTGTAGGTTCCAGCGTACAATATGGTAACTATTACTAACGGTCATTTACGTTGGAGCCTATCATCTAAAAGCTATTGTATGTATGACTTACGATTATTTACGATGGGTTTTTTGTAAAAAAAACATGTGGTACAATTACTTACGATAGTATACTTCGGATAGTGATTAGTTTTATTTGTTGTAAGTCTTACTTGCTATAGTTTACTCCGGATGAGAAATAAACATACGATATTATACCGTTTACCATTTACAAATTTTGCCTTCATTTTTATTTTTCTTACAGAATCCCCACTTCCATTTGGACCTGATAACTGGTCAATGCATAGCTACCAAATTGGAAAATTGTATTCAGCGAAAGTGACAAGGAAATCAGTGACGATCCTCAAGACAAGGATGATGAGGCTTTGCTTTACAACGCACCGCATGCGCAAGAGCATGTTATTATGTTCTAATGATACTAACTTGGCGCAAAGTAAGCTTATTGGTTTTATTAGCATCGGTGATTTGGGTATGATTTTGGGTTATTAGAGGCACGATTTTTTCTTTAAGTACACCTCTATATTGAAACCCCCTTTCTAATGAAAGTTGAGTAACCACGGTGGTATAGCTATACAATGTTTTGTCCTTATCTGTCATTGTGACATTTTAATTTGACAGATAAGTACAAAACATTGTACAACTATACCACCGTTACTCAACGTTTACTAGTAAGGGGAGTGTTTAGCCTTTTATCGCATTGCGCTACGATACCTCTAATAGTGGCATGCTCGTAACCAGGCCGTTACTAGTAACAATTTGCTACTCAATGCTAAGAAAATTAATTATATTAGGTTTGCTTTGCCTAATGTTAGACCGGTAAAATCTAGAGGTATAGGTAGGAATATTTCTAAATGGTTGGAAATAGTAGATAAGGCGCTTTTCTTAGGGATAACTATAGACAAAAACTTGCAATGGAGTGGAGTATTGCAGTACCACCAGGTAAATTAAGTTCGGCGGCTTATGCTGTTAGTAAAATCAGGCAACTCATCAATGTTGAGACAGCTCGCTTTTTATGTTATTTTCATAGTGTTATGTCGTATGGTATTCTGGTTTGGGAAAAGCTGTTGAATGTATTTCAATTTATTTTTATAGAAAATAAATCAGATGCACTCCGTTTTATTCAAATCGGTTGTCTATTTCGAAAGCAAACATTGATGATTTCTAATTTCAATTTATGGCCTTCACTCCTGTTAGAATGTATTTTGCCAATGTCCAGTTACTTATAGACACTCCCATGGACTTATTAGAGAAATAAGTCCATGGATATCACATGCGAAGACAATCGTTCGGTAAAAGAGTATTTTCTCTAGTGGACTAAACAGAAGCACATGAGGTTAGCTCCACGCGCTTCTGTTAACTCCAAATGATGATTTATTAAGTTCATGCAGTAACAGGGTTGTGATTCTCTCAACAAGCAAAGGTGATCGTTCGCTCGAGTGAAGGTCCAAGCGGCGAGTTTAAGTAGTCCCGACAGAGCGAACAAAACACATTTTAGCGCGTGTATTCAATTTGGCAGCATGAAGCGGACCACTGCCACAGAAAGTAAATATCATTCTTACGAATTAGAGACCCTAGCTGTAGTTAATGCGGTGAAGCACTTCCATCATTACTTGCAGGGACATAATTTCACTGTTGTAACTGATTGCAACTCCGTTAAAGCCTCACGTAATAAAGTAGTTTTGACACCCCGAGTACACAGATGGTGGTCTTTCCTACAGGCGTATGACTTTCAGATAATGTACAGAGAAGGCAAACTAATGAATCACGTAGACTTTCTTTCTAGAAACCTTCCTCCTCAATCAGCGAATACCCCAACTAGTAAAATTGATCAAAAGCGCGTCAATATCACAGCTCTGTCTAGCAATTGGCTTTTAGCCGAACAACTGCGTGATCCCGAAATGGAGTCAATAGTCTCAAAACTTAAAAGTGATTCTCTACCCCCCGATGTTGCACAAACTTATGAATTACGTTCTGGATTATTATATCGCAAAATCCAACGCAATGGTCAGTCTCGTTGTTTACCCATTGTTCCCAGAGCTTAGAGATGGTCTGTCATAAACAGTAACATTCATCTCATTTAAAAATAGCGGTTAGTTTTGTTTTTACAAGGCTTAGAGTAAAAAGTGTACGAAGCCACCCCATCTTCCCTTAAGTCCTAACGCTTAACAGTGTTTATCGCCAAATTAGATTAATGTACAAATTACCTAAGACTCATTTATTTTGTATAGAATTGTTTAGAAGATTTGTTTTTTCTTATGATTATTGTTGTTTTATTATTGTTCTTATATTCCTTTGACCTCAAAATAAGTGCGGATTTTGTTTTGGTATTAAACTGATCTCATTAAATTTATGATGATATTATGATTTAAGAGCTGGGGGTTTCCATGACATACTAATGCAGTTCAGTTTAGGTTGAGAGAAAGGGACAGAGCTGTATAACTGCTACAGCTCTTTCACTTTCTTTCATCCTAATTTGAACTGCTTTAGTACGTCATGGTAACCCCTCAGGATATAAAGTCGAGGTCAATAGAAATGACAAAAACAAAACAAAACCAAACGGGTCTGTTTACCATTATTACACCATAATCACGTACTTTTGAACATCGCGTGAGGTATATGATGTACAAGCTTGATTGTTACTTTTACATTCTGTTTAAGATTGAATAAATATTAACTATACTTTTTTTTAAATCATAACTTATTTGCAGAAATATTGAGGTTATGTGTCAAACAATACTAATTTGTTTACATCTGTTATCGTGTTGTGTTGACGACGCGCTAGCCTAGTTGGTAGTGATCCTGCCTATGAAGCTAGCTGTCCTGGGTTCAAATCCCAGTAAGGGCAGATACTTGTGTGACGAGCACGAGTATTTTTTTCTGAGTCTTGCATGTTTTCTATGTATTTAAGTATATATTTCTCTATGTAAGTATTTATATCGTCGTCTAGTACCCATAGTACAAGCCTAGAGCTTAGTTTGGGACTAGGTCAATTTGTGTGACATTGTCTCTCGATATTTATTTATTTATTTATTTATCATCCAACCCCGACTATACAGGTCCTATTTTCGTGTGGCATCAAAATAAGTGACGATTTTGTTATGGTATTTAAATGATCTCATTAAAACTTAGGTTAAGCGCATTTAGTACATAATTCGCTGCTTATCAACATTTAAAACCATCTCAAAAAATACTATTAGTACCTAGGTACTTTAGCAAAAAGAGATAATGTATTCACCGAAGAATACAAAATATTTTGTCAATATAAATAAACTTTTTTGAACTGAAGTAATGTGTTTTAATACTTATCAATCTTAAAATAACAATCAAAGTTTTTTTTTAAAGATTCTATACATTTTTGGTTTAACTTCCCGTAGTAGATTGTAGTATGTCTTACATTTGTATAGCACTATTCCCACGTAAGTTATGGTTTGTTGTACTTACGATATTTTATGCGCAAGCTATCCCGACGTACAACATGGTTAGTATCACAAACAATACTTATCGAAACCTTTAATCCCCTTAAAAGTATCGTAAGAACAATTGCAGCCAAACCAAAAGCTTTTTTAAAATATTAGTAAGATAAGTTTAAACACTAAATTATTGTTGACATTCGTACCAAATTTTAACAGGATCCATTAAAAAATGGATCTACGGCATCAATTTTCAACTTTAAACTGCTCTGCTGTAAAGTTGCGTATTTCAAGTTACCATAACTTACGTAGGACCCATCGATATGATAATGTTACTTAATTAGCTAATAAAATTTAATTTAATTTTTGTATAACCGCAACTGCTGGCACGAAACTGGTTATTAATTTAAATATTACTAAATCTTAATTTCTTAAATTGTTTATATTAATTACTACATAAATAAAATTAAATAATTAAAAGTTAACACTTAAATTTATATGTAAAATAAATTTATAAAAAAGTTCTGAAATCATTTTTTTTTTTGCATACATTTTTCTTATATAACAAAGTGATATATATTTATAATAATAGTATTATTAAATATTTAATATTTCTTTCTATTTTTTTTTTCATATTATTCATATTGAAAATTATATTTGCTATTTTTTTTTAAATTAATAAATGTATAAATTATTAAAATCTTATACTTAAATTAATATTATTATATTATATTATTATATATATGTACATATATATATATGTATATATTTATTATAATAATAATATTATTAAATATTTTGTTACGGCCCTAGGCTCCTATGGGAGATGATGCAGGGATCCTAGTAGTTGTAAACAATTTAATATTTCTTTCTATTTTTTTTCATATTATTCATATTGAAAATTATATTTGAACCGTTTTTAATAATTTTTGTATAAAAAAAAAGCTGAGATAAGCTTTTGGGTTCATAAACCAACTAAAAAGGAAACTCCTTGTTTTTTAAATAAAGTGCCTGAAAAAAAGGATTATTCTGATAGAATAAATTATGTAGAATTCTACCTTTATTATATTTTATAGAATTAAACCATATCATATAATATCAAAAATTATTGTGCATCATACACTAAAATATATTTATTTAAAATGATTTTTTATATCTTTAAAGAAAATAATTTAATTTTCTATTTTCTATTTTGTTTTAAATAAACCCCAATAAAATATTTTTTGTTTATTTAATTTTTTTAGTACTTTAATTTCAATTTCATATAATTCATGATTTGGATGTTGAATAGGACTAGAAATTAATTTGTAAAGATTTATCCTCCTAATCTCTAACTCAAAAAATTTATTTTCATCCGAAGCATCACTAAAGTACTTTTTAATTCAGTCTATTGCCTCTATTAATTTTTTATTTATTATTTTATTAAAAATAATATTTATTGATTTCGAAATAAACAATATAATTTCTATTATAATAAATTCTACACTTATGAAGACAGGATCTGCTCCTTTCCATTTTTGATTGAAGGTCTTTCATGAATAAATTGTTTTTTATTAATAACATGACAAAAACTTCACCTATAATTTTAATTTCTTATTATTTTTTTGATAAATTTTTAATGTTGTAATTGGGGCTTTAATCAGGGGAGGATTAAATCAAACTTCTTTACGAAAACTATTAACTTTTTCTTCAATTAATAATTTTGGGTCAACATTCTCTTCTATTATAATTAGAGAAAATCTATGAATATTTTATTTTATATTTTATTCATTTTTAAGAAGAATTATATATTATTTTTTAAATGTATATTTTATTTTTTAAATGTTTATTTTATTAATCAATTATTAACAACTAAGTTTAAAATAAGAATTAATTAAATTATCATTGACAATTAATTTTCTTTCTTTAGGTGGTTACCGGTTTAAACCGGGTTAAATGGTGGTAACCATTTATCGGATTTTTTCCTAAATGAATAAAGTCTATAAATTTTAACGATGTCGATACTGACGTTGGTCCAGAATTAAGAACTAAGTTAATAGAAATTCTTGAGGAATATTCTCATGCTTTTGTAGAAGGTTTGCCACAAACTCGAGTTGAGTCCGGTGAGCTAAAAATTCGTTTGATAGACCCTCAAAAGACTGTCCAACGTCGACCATACAGGCTTACCCCTGACGAAAGACAATTGGTTCGTTCTAAAGTTGATGAGCTAATTGATGCTGGTATATTTCAACCTAGTAACTCTACATTTGCAAGCCCAATTTTATTGGTTAAAAAGCGTGATGGATCTGATAGGATGTGTGTGGATTACCGTGAGCTCAATAGTAATACTGTTCCTGACAGATTTCCATTGCCTCTGATAGCAGATCAAATTGCTAGACTGTGTGGTGCCAACTTTTATACTTGCCTTGATTGCACTAGTGGTTTTTATCAGATTCCTATCCGCCCCGACAGTGTTGAAGCTACTGCTTTTGTCACCCCTGATGGCCAGTATGAATATTTGGCAATGCCATTTGGTCTACGAAATGCTCCTAGTGTTTTTCAACGTGCGGTAACTAACGCATTAGGGTCACTAGTCCATACATACGTCATCATCTACATCGATGATATCATGATTCCTTCTAAAGATCCTTCTGAAGGTCTACTTAGACTCAGAGAGGTTCTTGAATCCCTGACCAAAGCTGGGTTTTCTCTAAACTTCTCCAAGTGCTCATTCCTAAAGCAACGAGTAGACTATCTTGGGTACGAAATCACCTCTGGTAAGCTTCGACCGAATCCCCGTAAGATAGAAGCCTTAACTAAATTAAAACCCCCTCAAACGATTCATCAGTTAAGACAATTTATTGGTCTTGCGTCATATTTCCGAAAATTTGAGCCAAATTTCTCACAGATTATCAAACCTCTATTTTTCTTGACCACTGGTAATCAAACTTTCAAATGGAACAATGAACATGAAACTATAAGACAAAAAATTGTTTCCATTCTTACAAATGAGCCGGTTTTGATGATTTACAACCCAGATTACCCCCTTGAGCTGCATACCGATGCTAGCGCAGACGGATATGGGACTATTCTTTTTCAAAAGGTAGAGAATAGGTTGCATGTTGTTGAATACTACAGCAAGCGGACCACTGCCACAGAAAGTAAATATCATTCTTACGAATTAGAGACCCTAGCTGTAGTTAATGCGGTGAAGCACTTCCATCATTACTTGCAGGGACATAATTTCACTGTTGTAACTGATTGCAACTCCGTTAAAGCCTCACGTAATAAAGTAGTTTTGACACCCCGAGTACACAGATGGTGGTCTTTCCTACAGGCGTATGACTTTCAGATAATGTACAGAGAAGGCAAACTAATGAATCACGTAGACTTTCTTTCTAGAAACCTTCCTCCTCAATCAGCGAATACCCCAACTAGTAAAATTGATCAAAAGCGCGTCAATATCACAGCTCTGTCTAGCAATTGGCTTTTAGCCGAACAACTGCGTGATCCCGAAATGGAGTCAATAGTCTCAAAACTTAAAAGTGATTCTCTACCCCCCGATGTTGCACAAACTTATGAATTACGTTCTGGATTATTATATCGCAAAATCCAACGCAATGGTCAGTCTCGTTGTTTACCCATTGTTCCCAGAGCTTAGAGATGGTCTGTCATAAACTACATCCACGAGTATATCATGCACTTAGGATGGGATAAGACCCTTGAAAAGGTTTACGAATATTACTGGTTTGACAAAATGGCTAAATATGTCCGAAAATTCGTCGATAACTGTATCACATGCAAAGTCTCTAAATCCAATTCTGGTAAGATTCAAGCTCAATTACACCCAATCCCTAAAGTGACCATACATTGGCACACAGTACATATTGATGTCACTGGAAAACTAAGTGGTAAAAGTGATTTGAAAGAATATGTCATTGTGTTAATTGATGCCTTCACAAAATATGTGTTACTGTATAATACTTGATTGACGCTTAATTGACGCTTCTAATTGTATTAAAGCTTTGAAATCTAGTGTATCCTTGTTTGGTGCTCCCTCGCGAGTAATAGCCGATCAAGGCAGTTGTTTTGCAAACATTTTTTTTAAAGACTTCCCATATCATTGCCTTGCATTTGATAGCGACAGGTTCCTGTAGGGCCAATGGTCAGGTTGAACGCGTAATGCGAACATTAAAAAGTATGCCTAGAGCTGTCGAGACCAGTGAACGATCCTGGCAAGATGCCCTTGACGATGTTCAATTAGCCCTTAATTGTACAAAACACCGTGTAATCAATGCTAGCCCTTTGGAGTTATTAATAGGACGTGTCGCCAGACCGTTAGATTTGATGACTTCTGATCATGATGAAATTCAAGTTGATTTGTCTAATGTGAGAGAACAAGCAGCACTAGGAATAGTTGAAAGTGCCGAATACAATAAGTCTCGCTTTGATATGTCAAAAGCTACCTAAGAGAAGTTTGATGTTGGTGATTTTGTTCTTATTGAGAATGAAGAGCGAAATCAAACTAAATTGGATCCAAAATTAAGAGGACCTTTTAAGGTCATGGAATTGTTAGATGGTGACAGATATTTATTAAAATCACTAACTGGTAATAGAGTTTACAAGTATGCCCATGACCGAGTGAGAAAAATGCCTGAGTGATCTATTGTTTTAGATATCGATGAAGTCGATGACGTCGATAATGATGGTTGTCGCGAACACAGAGTAACTGATTTGCAAGATGTCTAGCTTGAGTCTTTATTTTGTGGATGTCTATGTTGACTCCGCTACCTGCTTGGAGGTATATGTTGACTCCGCTACCTGCTTGGATGTCTATGTTGACTCCGCTACCTGCTTGGATGTCTATGTTGACTCCGCTACCTGCGTGGATGTCTATCTTGACTCCTTATTTGGATGTCTGTCTTGACTCCTTATTTGGATGTCTATCTTGACTCCTTATTTGGATGTTTATCTTGACTCCTTATTTGGATGTCTATCTTGACTCCTTATTTGGATGTCTATTTGAATCTTATGCGGGATGTCTATATTGACTCCTATGCGAGATATCTATTTGACTCCAGTAGATTAACTGAATTTCAGTGTATGATTTCAGTAATCCATTTTCTGTGTCCGTGACCTAGCAATATCTAATTATAAACTATATGCTTTGTTGATCTCAGGGATTTTTCTTCTTTCTTATGGATTGAACCTATATGGTCTTGTATACTGTTTTTTTTCTTGTTTCCTTTGTAGTCAGAGAGGCCGAACATATTTTTAATATTATGTTCCTTTTACAGAACCACAAGAGCGCATGTGAGCCGTCAGTTCTGGCCGTGTCGGAGGCAGTTGTCACTTCGAACATAAAACGTCGTAATGGTAACTGTTATTCGTTAAATCGTTAGTTGTTTACGTAACGAAAACGCTTGTTTTGATGGCTATTTTAAATGTGATTCCTTATATTAATTAGAGAGATGATTTTATGATCCGTTATTGTTTGGTTTTGACAACTTGCTTCGACTAAATTAGTTATTAGTTCTCATACGATACTTGTGAATTGTTAAATTATCAATTTGTTTTTAAATTAGCTGCTATTTGATTGTGATATGTAAACAGTAATTAATATTGGATTATTTGATTATTTGTAATGTCAATTTGATTTAGAATTAAGGTCTTTTTTTAGTTTAAATATGGAGTAGACAAGTGACGTATTTCCGCGCGCCATTGGACAGAGTTGTCAAGGAGTGGGGTGCCTGGAAGGGGCAAGCCTAGCCGGGTATATAAACCCTTGCACCTGCTTGTGCAGGCAGTCAAACTCAAGGTTCGACTCAGGAGTGAGCTCCCCAGCTCCCGGCAAATCTGTCAGTTTACTCTGCTAGGCCTCAGTGCCTATACACCTGTGCAGCTACATGTGTAGCCACTTGTTGTACGTCGTTACGCTACCTTTCGGCATATCGTGACTCTGCCTTTCCGCATATTGTTGCCTATCGGTACACCGTTACTCTGTCTATCGGTACACCGTTACTCTGCCTCTCGCCACATCTTGGCGTGTAATTTGTCGTGCCCTTTGGGCCAGTAATTGTTTAAATTTGTGTGAATACCTACTTACTATAAAATTTGATTATCACCCTTGTTGTAAATAGAATAATTTGTTTGTAAATATACCCTTCATTACATCACAACTTGATTTTATTCAATTATAATGGGAGAACGACCTGATGGTTTGCCTCCTAATCCACCCGATCCTACATATATATAAAGTATATGACGGCGCGTGTGGTTTGAGAAGCTGGGTCGTGAAACATGCTACGCCGCGAGCGTGATAGTTTTACATTTGGCCTTGGGACCCTGTGCCCCTGGAACGTCGTCAGGCGGATTTCTTATTAACTGACTGTATTTTGATAATTAAACAAGAAATTTGTGAAACATCTAGAAAAGGCTTTTGGTTCTCCTTGCCCGACTATCCTCGCCTACACCTAAGTTCGACCATCGTGACGCTCCTTTTACCCAAAGATGAGGAGGAGCTTGCATATATATTATTAATAAAAGAGAAAATTCTCGTTAATAAATTTACAATTTATCGCTTCTAGCTCAGCCATTTTATTAGCGAAAATGACTTTATTCTACAAATCATATAGAAATTGGAACATTATATTTTATTTTTGGTATTTGAGCAGGAATAATAGGAACCTCTTTAAGATTATTAATTCGAGCAGAATAAGGAAACCCTTGATCTTTAATTGGTGATGATCAAATTTATAATACTATTTTATAACAGCTCATGCATTTTTTTTTAAATAGTAATACTATTATAATTGGAGGATTTGGTAATTGTTTAGTACCTACCTTTAATATTAGGAGCTCCTGATATAGCTTTCCCACGAATAAATATTATAAGTTTTTGATTATTTCCACCTTCTATTATACTTTTAATTTCAAGAAGAATTGTGGAAAATGGAGCAGGAACAGGATGAACGGTTTACCCCCCCCCCTTTCATCTAATATTGCTCATAGAGAGAGAGATTATGGAGACCTAATAATATATCTTTAGATCAAATACCTTTATTTGTATAAGCAGTAGGTATTACAGCTTTATTATTACTTATATCTTTACCAGTTTTAGCAGGTGCTATTACTATATTATTAACAGATCGAAATTTAAATACTTCATTTTTTGATCCTGCTGGAGGAGGAGATCCAATTTTATACCAAAATTTATTTTGATTCTTTGGACATCCTGAAGTTTATATTTTAATTTTACCTGGATTTGGAATAATTTCACATATTATTTCTCAAGAAAGAGGTAAAAAAGAAACATTTGGGTGTTTAGGAATAATTTACGCAATAATAGCAATTGGATTATAAGGATTTGTAGTTTGAGCACATCATATATTTACAGTAGGAATAGATATTGATACTCGACCTTATTTTACTTCAGCAACCATAATTATTGCTGTTCCAACAGGAATAAAAAAAAAAAATTGATTAGCCACTCTTCATGGAACACAAATTAACTATAGTCCCTCTATATTATGAAGATTAGGGTTTGTATTTTTATTTACCGTTGGGGGATTAACAGGATTAATTTTAGCTAATTCATCAATTGATGTTACTCTACATGATACTTATTATGTAGTTGCTCATTTTCATTATGTTCTTTCTATGGGAGCTGTATTTGCTATTATAGGAGGATTTGTTCATTGATATCCTTTATTTACAGGTTTATTAATAAATCCTTATCTTTTAAAAAAAATTTTTTTTATTATATTTATTGGGGTAAATCTAACTTTTTTCCCTCAGCATTTCTTAGGTTTAGCTGGAATACCTCGACGATATTCAGATTACGAGGGCAGAGTGAGAAGTCTGGTAAAAATCATATTAGGGGTATTTTTTTCACAAATTTATTAATGTCAAGTTGTAATGCAGCCTTTTTGGAGGTCAATCGTATATTTTCAGCCAGTTCGCACGGCTAGTTTTTTTTTGACAGCTATGAAAAACAAAACAATCACTTTGGTGTTTGCAAACATGGAGAAAAGTGAGTTTCGTGTTCAGATTAAAAAATATTTTTTGCGAAAAAAAACAATTACGGAAACAAAAACAAAATTAGACAAATATTACGGGAACTCTGCTCGATCGATTAAAATGATCCACAAGTGGTTTACGGATTTTCGTTGTGGCCTGCTTGCTGGTAAAGTTCCAGGAGCACTCTCAAAAGTGTCCAGTAAGTAGAGTGATTTTGATTTAGGAAACCTTAAAGTGTCCAGTAAGTAAGTATGGAAAATCCATAACATACCATATTATTTGAATTTGGAACTATCGGTACAGACCTGTGGACAGCCTTCAAAAAGACTACAGAGGTAAGCAAGAAATGGTCACTGTCACATGGCACAAAAATATATGGAAGTGAAGACTATTTCGACTCCATTAGGATTTCTGCAAAGAGCACCATTATTTAAAAAAAATACATTATTTAAAAATTTGAATTCCTTTTTATTTATAACTACATGAAAAGCTGAATAATCAACTCTAGTTGGCAGTTTGATACTAGAAGATAAAGTTAATAGATAAAAAAGTGCGCGTAAAACAATTACCCCACAAAAGTACCAGGGCATCAAAAACCCAAAGCAGTTCTCGTTCAAAGCAGACATCGCGTGATTTCTATTATTTACAAGAACGTCACACGCACCATGTCCGTTTTATGCGCGCCTAGTACATCGCGACCGGTCTAACATATAGTGAATCGTTTAAATTTATTAAAAAAACCATCAATATTTACAACTTTTTTTTTTAATCATTCTACTTGTTCTATTTTTGAGAAAAACACTATAAATGCTTCGCCCATTAAGAGCCATCCTGTACTCGTATGTATAAAAGGCCTCGCCTAGCGGCTCGGCCTTCTAACTCCTACTCGTCCAGGATGGCTCACTTACAGGTCTTTGCAGTAATGTACTATACATCTGTTATGGAAGATTTTGTTTGGTTTAAATGATGATTGTAATGAAAATTGAAATCATCTTTTATGTATTACTTCGTTTACATAGTCCAAAACTTTAACCTCTAAACATCTACGTTGTGAATATTTATATCGAGAATGAAGCCACGAATATATAATATATGATCAAACGAACTTCTTGAAGTGAAGTTCGATCGATATTATATGAGTCGCTTCATTCGAAGATATAAGTTCCCACCCACCCAATTACCCTGATAAAAGTTTTGGTACTCATACTACTCACTAACTTACTCTAAAAAGAATGAAGAACAAGATGGCCGCCCAGTCGTAACTGGTACCGGAAGTAGTATTTTTTTATGGAAATAGTCAAAAAGAATACTCTTAAAATGTGCGAATGCTACCTAGTAGGTTTAAGAGACTACGTTGTGAATATTTATATCTTCATATGAAGCGACTCATATAATATCGATCGAACTTCTCTTCAAGAAGTTCGTTTGATCAATTGATCATACAGGGCGTCCCAAGACTATGGGACATGAAGGGAAAGTACCTTAAATATCGTAGATAGGATGTTTTCCTGAAAGAAGACTTTATGTTATTTTTAAAAGTTAGTAATACTGCATTCAAAGATATTCTAATAATTATTTGCTTCGTCTGGGAATCGAACCGACTTAAATGTAAAAAAAAAACACCAATGAACAAAAAATAATAATTCTTCTTAAGAAACATAGTCTTTTAAAAGAAAGGAACAACGTGAAATTAATCATTTTAATTAAATTAAAAACATACATGAAACTGCCAAAGTCAGTTAAGTATTTTTTGTAAATGTTTTAATTAAATGCTCAAAATTTGATCCCTCTTTCTTCCTTTCTTTATTTTTCTTCTTTTCTTTCTTTTTTTTTCTTTTCTTTGGATCGCCAATTTTTTTTTAATAAATCAGCTGCCTGTTGGTTGTCTTATCATTATTATTATGGTGAATCCTCGATATGATATGGCTCAATTCTGTTTGTAATTCGCCCACGTTGTCGTATTGCTTTTTGTATAGCAAATCTTTCACGTACCTATCACCAAAAGAAGTAATCTAACGGTGAAGTAATGCACGTGCACCTATAATAAGAAAAACTGAGCCAGTAAGTCGTTTATTAAGTGGGTACTTATTTGCGAATAATCAATGCTATCTATGGAATAATAATATGGCTATTTTTCGGACGTCGTCGTCGGTAATAAATAATTTTCTTGAAATTTGAATCAAACATTTTACGGTATTCTTTTCTTTTAAGATAGTACGTTACTTAAGAAGAATTATTATTTTTTGTTCATTCTTTCGATTGGCATCATAAAAATACGGGTGATTATTTTTCACATTTAAGTCGGTTCGATTCCCAGACGAAGCAAGTAATTTTTAGAATATCTTTGAATGCAGTATTACTAACTTTAAAAAATAACATAAAGTCTTCTTTCAGCAAAATATCCTATCTACGATATTTAAGGTACTTTGCCTTCATGTCCCATAGTCCTGGGACGCCCTGTATATTCTAACTTGGTTAATCTCAGGATTATTAATTAATACTTATTGATTTTCTTATTTCTTATTTTTAACCTTTTTAGGAGGATGATTAGTTTTATTTATTTACGTATCAAGTATTGCCTCTAATGAATTATTTAAAAATAACTTTTATTTTTCTAAAATATGTTTATTATATTTATAATTATTTCTTTTTTCTAGTTTATTATTTTATTTAAAATTAAACTGAATTAATACATTTTTTAATGATGAAATAGTTTTTTTTTTAATTGATTTATTCTTTAATAATGAAAATAAAATAAATTTATCTAAATTATATAATAGACAAACATTTTTAATGATAATATTAATAATTATTTACTTATTTATTGCATTAGTAGCTATAGTAAAAATTACAAAAAAAAATTATGGACCTCTCCGATCATCATTATAATATTTTAACTAATGATAAATAATTATAAACCTTTACGAAAAACTCACCACGATATTAAAATTATTAATGGATCATTAATTGATTTACCAACTCCAACTAATATTTCAACTTGATGAAATTATGGATCTTTACTAGGATTATGTTTATTCATGCGTACGATACCGACACGTGGACGCCTACCTTTAAAAGTGTATTATTAACGAAATCACTATATTATTCTGTCATGCATACAAATACAAAAATTGGTTTACAAAAAAATATCTGAATTTACGAGTACACTTACTATTTGTAACAGATATTTTTATATTTTCAGTCATACGAAGAACCTTGACTGCGAAGAATTTAGAGAAAATATTAATCATATATATTCCTATAATGTACCTAAAAAAGTGGTTGAATTCAAATTGTATATACTACTCAATTAAAAATGAATGACGTCAGTATTTTCAACTAGTTCGGCCAGCCATAGATACCTACCTAAAGTACTGCATTAGCTGCTAAGGTACTTGGAATCGCATGTTACAAATACTAGGTAATAAAGTCAAAGTCAAAGTCAAAGTCAAATAATTTAATGTCAAAAAACACAAGTCTTAATAATAACAAAAAATAAATACATTAATAAAATAAAAATAAAAAGATCACATTAAAAACACTCAATCAAAAATAAAATTATTAATCTCCCATAAAAGTCCTTAACACTATAAAACGCTTTACGCGTAATACTAAGTACTTACAAATATCTTATTCTGACGAGTCGAAGTTGTTGTTTAAGGTTCACAAATAAATTAATAAATCTTTCTAATTAATAATTAAAAATATTTTTGCTTCATAAAATTTATTAATTAATTAACTCTTTTAAATTCGAGAAAATTTTATTCTTAACTAATTAATAATAAACTCAACACAAGATACAATAAATGAAACAATAAATGATTTTATAAAACTTTCTTTCCAAATATTTAAAAATTCTTCCACAATACTAAATCACTAAAAATTTAAAAAAAAAACTTTATAAAATACTTAAACCCCCCAAAATATTTTATTTAAAACTATTTTTTTTTTCTTTATATTAATTTTTACCCCAATATTCATATTAAGTAGTTTATTTACTATATTTTCAATGTAAGTGAAATGCTTAATAATCAAGCTCTAATTTGTTCTTTCTAGAAACACTTTCCAGTAACTCTACTTTGTTACGACTTATTTCAAT
The DNA here is from genome assembly GCA_946894065.1 of Acleris literana. Taxonomy (NCBI): domain Eukaryota; kingdom Metazoa; phylum Arthropoda; class Insecta; order Lepidoptera; family Tortricidae; genus Acleris; species Acleris literana. The sequence continues at coordinate 37,627,429 of OX335668.1, read as the reverse complement.
TTATTGATGAAAGCGACGGGCAATATGTACATATTTTAAATTTTAATCATTTTAACAAATTAAATAAAATAACATTTAAATCCACTTTCAATTAACATCTTCAATTTTATATTCATTTCAATAAATTTATTGTAATCCATTATATTCTTAATTATAATTTACATCTTGATCTGATTTAATTTTAAATTTAACAATAACAACGATATACAGAATCCTAAATTAAGTAAAATTATTCGTGGATTATCAATTATTAAACAGATTCCTCTAAATGAACTAAAATACCGCCAAATTATTTGTTTCAATAAATAATTTATGAATTGAATGATTGTTTTTTTTAATAATAATGTGGGTGTCTAATCCTAGTTTATAATAAAATTTATTAATTACCATTTAATAATTAATTTGAAATTAAATTAAAATTTCACTTAATAATTTAATATTTAAATTATTATAGTTATATTTAATATATACTTAATTAATTAGATAGTAAAATTTAATTTAATTTTTGTATAACCGCAACTGCTGGCACAAAATAAGTTATTAATTTAAATATTACTAAATCTTTATTTCTTAAATTTTTAATATCAATTGACACATTTTTTTTATTAAAATAATTAAAAGTTAACACTAAAATTTATATGTAATATAAATTTAAAAAAAAAATATTCATATTTTTTTTTTGCATACATAAAATGTGCCTACTTTGCTCCTTATTGGGTAACTTTGCTCCGATTGTGTAATTAGTTTCATTGCCCTGCAAGTCGAAGACTTTGGGTCAATTCGTCAAAATTGCTGAAAGCATTCGAAACATTTGCAAATTAAGAGGCAAAAATGAACGTGAATTTTTCGGTTCGCCATTTCCCTTTCCTGTCAGGCGTCACACAGTGCCAACAAGAAAATTTACTAAAAAAATATTATGAGAAAAAGCCACTTCCATCTAAGCAATTGTTCATGGAATCACGGTTAGAATGTTTTGATGTGTTAACAAAAGTTCTAGTAGTTTTTAGCTTTTTCAAGGCTTAATCTTAAAAATATATATACGTACCTACTTTGCACCACGTGTTGGGGTAACTTTGATCCAGGAACATAGTTATATATCTTTCATGAAAAATGTTGAAAGTGGCCAAAACCGAAAGACGAAATTAATTATCATTGGAATAAAATTTTAGGGCCCATAAATCCACCAAAAAAAATGGCCGACGTGAAATTTTTGCAGTTCCTGAACTAAAACAGATTTTGGGGATAGGGTATATGATAACATTACAGCATGAGATTATTTATATCCTATAATGTTAATTAACAGGGTTATGATACCCTTTCAGACCATCATTTTTATTTTTTGTTGAATATTGCTTAAGTAAACTGATTAACGGGGTAATAGGTACCTACCTACCTAGGTACAAACCCTTTTTCAGAAGACTTATTTTCTTTTAATTATTGTTTAAGCGAAGCAATACTAAGATTGAACAATATTGTGATTATATTAAAAATAAAAAACTTTAAGTAAAAACCAATATATTTTTGTTCCTAACACTTAATTCATTTCTTACTTTGCTCCAAACCTACTCAAACTTAGGCTTACATGATTGTTCCTGGAGCATACTTTGACTGACAACAGTGTGAAACTGCAGCAAACGCTTTCTAATACAAGTTTTAAAGCAAATTTAATTCAGGGGCAAAGTTTCCCAAACACTGGGTAACATTGCTCCTAAATTCAAGTTTATATATTTATATCAAAACAATATTTCGATGTCATTTAAGTATTACAACATGATAGTGGGGATGTTCTTCTTTACAAAGATACTTAAATCAACATACCAGAGCATAATTTCAAAAAAAAAAAAAATTTCGAAATTTGGAGCAAATTTTGGAGCAAAGTAGCCACATTTTACGGTAGATTTTTTTATATAAAAATTTATATATATTTATAATAATAATAATATTATTAAATATTAAATATTTCTTTCTATTTTTTTTTTCATATTATTCATATTCAAAATTATATTTGCTTTTTTTTTTAAATTAATAAAATTATGAATTATTAAAATCTTATACTTAAATGAATATTATTATATTATATTATTAATATAAATATATATATACATATATATATATGTGTGTATATTTATAATAATAATAATATTATTAAATATTTAATAATTCTTTCTAATTTTATTTCATATTATTCATATTGAAAATTATATTTGAACCGATTTTAATAATTTTTATATAAAAAAAAGCTGAGATAAGCTTTTGGGTTCATACTCCAACTATAAAGGAAACTCCTTTTTATTTAAAATAAAGTGCCTCAAAAAAAGGATTATTCTGATAGGATAAATTATGTAGAATTCTAGCTTCATTATATTTTATAGAATTAAACTATATCTAATAATACCAAAAATTATTGTGCATCATACACTAAAATATATTTATTTAAAATGAATTTTTATATCATTAAAGAAAATAACTTAATTTTCTATTTTCTATTTTTTTTATATAAACCCCAATAAAATATTTTTTGTTTTTTTTTTTAGTACTTTAATTTCAATTTCATCTTATTCGTGATTTGGATGTTGAATAGGACTAGAAATTAATTTAAGATTTATCACTCTAATCTCTAACTCAAAAAAAAAAATTTCATCCTAAGCATCACTAAAGTACTTTTTAATTCAGTCTATTGCCTCTATTAATTTTTGATTTATTATTTTATTAAAAATAATATTTTAGTCCGGGCGGCGGCTGCAAATTAACTACCCCATCGAGTAACAGAAAAATATCATCTTCCACGAAAAGAACACCTAAAATAGGTAAGAAAAACTGTGGTCTTCCGGGGCTCAGCTTGGGGGGTAATACGGAATGAAAAGATTTATGGTCCGCTTCTGACCATAATTTTACCTCATTTAGTTACCAAATGAAAACTTTTCGTTGGTTTTAGACACGATTAATAGAGTCTAAAAAAACATGTCTGCCGAGCCTAGTCTTGGAGGGTTCCGCAGTCCAACCATTTTTAGCAGCCAGATGGGGAGGTCAATTTTACCCCATCGAGTTACAGAATGAAACCCAGTGCTCGTAGTACCTAAAATTATGCTCTTTAAATATTAATTGGTCTGCCAGCTCGCAACCTGGTAGTTTTTACAGTCCAACCAATTTTATAATATTTGTCTGAAAATTTTTTTTTGTTAGTTTGGTTGCTTATTTGCTTTATTTTTATTTACTTTCTTGTCCCCGTACGTACCTATATACGTAGGGTGGGGAAAGTATTGCAATGCCGAAAAAAGTTAAAATTTTAATTATAAGGGTGAATTTCAACAAGCGTCAAATTATCCTAATTTTGGTGGTATTTATTATTTTCTTAGTAGGGTTTACAATTAAACGTTTAAGTGACGTCATTAGTCATTATAAAAACAGTGTTAAAATGGGCCTTTATTATACCAAGTGTTTTTTAAGATATAACGATTTTACTAATTATGTACCACCAAAATTGTTATTATCCACCAAAATTACTTTTCTTAGCAAAACTCACGATCAATAATAACATATCGGGCTAATTAAAATATAATCGTTAGGGAATCTTCCTTGTTATTTTTGAAAATCCAAAACTTAAGTTTCTAATATAATAAATAATGATTATTTGTTGTTTAAATAATTTTGGTGGAGACCAGAAATTTTGATAATTTTGCTGTTTCGCAAAAGCCACCAAAATTGTACCACCAAAATTATAAAAATTAACATTTTTTTTAAATTAAAAACAAATGTTTTAGTTTAACAAAAACTTAACTCGTTACAGTTAAAAAGACACCATAAACATACTTGAAGAAACTATCACACAACAAAACTTTTTGCGAAATAATGACTTATCTAAGTTATCACGATTAATAAAGTGTATTTCATACCACCAAAATTAGATACTTATGTGCTTATTCAAATTGAAATTCATTTATTCTGTAAGTAGGCCCTGTAGGCACTTTTACATGTCTGAGTCTACCAGCGCTTCCAAGGGACTCTGTTGAGAAGAAACGCCGCAAGAAACCCAACAGGAAGACTTTTTTTATATGAGTAACTTATTACTATGATAAACTTAAGCTAATTAATTTAAATGTCACAGGGATGTACAGGTCCCAGGAGCAATTATGAGACTCAAAGTATATTCAATTTAAATTGGAAATGTAAAGTCTCCAAAGTTCAAATAAAAATTAAAAATAGACATAGGTAAGGAGATGTAGAAAGTCTCCACGGTCAATAATACAATTATGGAGATGTAAAGAGTCTCCAAATGTCAAATTAAAATTAAATTTAAGAAATAAACATCCATAGGAGATGTAGAAAGTCTCCACGGTCAATTATGGAGATGTAAAGAGTCTCCAGATGTCAAATTAAAATAATAAGCATACAAAGGAGATGTATATAGTCTCCAGGGTCAATAATAATTGTAATACAAACAATTCAGTCCCAAGCATTGTTATCATTCATATAATCTTTGATACTATAATACGCTTTAGAAATTAGTTTACGTTTAACGTAACTCTTAAGTTTATTTACTGATAGATGAGTAACACTACTTGGGAGCTTATTATAGAACCTTATACAATTACCCGTGAAAGAGTTTTTTATTTTATGAAGCCGTGTAAAGGGCACTGCGAGCTTATGTTTATTTCTAGTATTAACATTATGTATGTCACAGTTCTTTTTAAAATTAACGATGTTTTTATGAACATGCATAAGGTTTTCATAAATATATTGACTGTATAATGTTAATATATTGGTTTCTTTAAACTTATCTCTAAGAGAGTCTCTATGACCCATCTTGTAAACAGCACGAATAGCCCTCTTCTGCAGAACAAAGATGCTGTTTACGTCAGCACCATTACCCCATAGTAAAATACCATATGACATAATACTATGGAAATAACTAAAATAAACTAATCGAGCGGTTTTCAAGTCTATTAGTTGCCGAATTTTATTAACTGCAAAAGCTGCAGAACTGAGTCTATTTGCTAATTTAGCCAGATGAGGACCCCATTGGAGTTTGGAGTCTAACGTTAAACCAAGAAATACTGTATCATTAACTAGGTCTAATTTGTCATTTTTAATAGTTATAGTAGTTTGTCTATTTTTCACATTGGTCATTTTCGCTCGTGTGTTTATTCCTCATTTATTTGTTGAAGTTATTGCGTTTAAACATATAAACAAGAAGTAGACAGTCACTACCGCTCTCGAGTTGAAGCTTCATAAAAGACCCAATTGACCACTCTGGCTCTCAGTTCACACGAAAAAATGGCGACGAGACTGACGTGAGCCGAGGTGGAACAAAAATAAGTAAAATGGCGTCGTGTGTGCTTCGGAAGTGCACAAATCACCAAATTAAGGTGAATAAAGCTCAAGAGATCACATATCACGCGTAATTTATTTTTTTTAATAAAAATAAAGCAAATAAGCAACCAAGCTAACAAAAAATATATTTCAGCCAAATATTATAAAATTGGTTGTACTGTAAAAACTACCAGGTTGCGAGCTGGCAGACCAATTAATATTTAAAGAGCATAATTTTAGGTACTTCGAGCACTGGGTTTCATTCTGTAACTCGATGGGGTAAAATCGACCTCCCCATCTAGCTGCTAAAAATGGTTGGACTGCGGAACCCTCCAAGACAAGGCTCGGCAGACATGTTTTTTTAGACTCTATTAATCGTGTCTAAAACCAACGAAAAGTTTTCATTTGGTTACTAAATGAGGTAAAATTATGGTCAGAAGCGGACCATATATCTTTTCATTCCGTATTACCCCCCAAGCTGAGCCCCGGAAGACCACAGTTTTTCTTACCTATTTTAGGTGTTCTTTTCGTGGAAGACGATATTTTTCTGTTACTCGATGGGGTAGGTAATTTGCAGCCGCCGCCCGGACTATTTATAGATTTCGAAATAAACAATATAAATTATATTATATTAAATTCTACACTTCTTATGAAGCTTATCTGCTCCTTTCCATTTTTGATTTCCTAATGTAATAGAAGGTATTTCATTAATGAACTGTTTTTTATTAATAACATGACAAAAAAAATCACCTATAATTTTAATTACTTATAATTTTTTTATTTTAGTTTTAATTTTTAATGTTGTAATTGGCTATTGGTGGATTATATCAAACGTCTTTACGAAAACTATTAGCTTTTTCTTCAATTAATAATTTAGGGTGAATATTATCTTCTATTATAATTAGAGAAAATGTATTAATATTTTATTTTATATTTTATTCATTTTTAAGAAGAATTAGATGTTTTTTTTTTTTTTTTTAAATGTTTATTTTATTTATCAATTATGCACAACTAATTTTAAAATAATAATTAAATTATCATTGACAATTATCATGCTTTTTTTTTATAGTAATACCTATTATAATTGGAGGATTTGTTAATTAATTAGTACCTTTAATATTAGGCGCTCCTGATATAGCTTTCCCACGAATAAATAATACAGGGTGGTACTCGATAAACTGTACATATTTAAAGGGATGAAATTTTAGGTTAATTTATCGGTAAAACATTTTTTTTTGTTTACAGATCGTCATCGGTGTAACTTTGATCTAATAGCCCAAAAAATATAAAACAAAATGCATAGTATTGACATTAGTTAGGTTTATAATAATTGATAACAATATTAGACCAATAAAAAAAAATAACTGAGTAACTGCTTTTTTTGTGGAAAATTACTGCAAAAATATCATTTTGTTTTCATAAAAACACGATATTCTCAAAATTTTGCAGATACTTTAATTTTTTTTTTAAGATTTAGATCTAAAATTAAACGAGGAATAAGCAAAAAAAAATTGTGAAATATTTACAAAATTTTGAGAAAATCGTGTTTTTATGAAAACAAAATGATATTTTTGCAGTAATTTTCCACAAAAAAAGCAGTTACTCTTTTTTTTTTTTTATTGGTCTAATTTTGTTATCAATTATTTTACCTAAAATTTCATCCCTTTCAATATGTACAGTTTATCGAGTACCACCCTGTATAAGTTTTTGATTATTACCACCTTCTATTATACTTTTAATTTCAAGAAGAATTGTGGAAAATGGAGCAGGAACGGGATGAACGGTTTACCCCCAACGGTTTTTTACTATTCTGATCGGCTATCCTGGACGCACGTTCCAGGATAAAGTGCTCATATATGCTGGAGGTACTCAACAGGGTACAAGGATGCCCCCTTATTTTAATCTGCCGCGCTTGACTAAATCCCGAAATCCCCTCTTGGGCTCCCCTACTAAAAAAGAAATGGTCTCATTAATATATTATTGTTATTTATTTATTTATTCTAATGGCGTCTATATACTTAACATTGGCTCATTAATATATTTATTTCGATAGATAGATCTTTGTTTTGTGGCATATGTCATTTGTGTTGCCACTATGATTTGGCCAATGTCAGGTTTAAGGAAGGCACACGTTTAAAACGTGAGAGAGTGAAAAATTTGGAAAAGAGGAATAAAATACATCGAATGTTTCGGTTTCATATACTTACAAAGAAAACAAATATTTACATTTTTACAACTTAATTTTATTTTTATGAATGAAACTAACTAAATGTTTAATGAGAGGACTATTTACAAGAGTTAAAAAGTTTTTCATATTTACAGGACGAGGAAAATCCAAAGGGATTAAGTCGTAAAGTGAATATGGTAACTTAGGGCATGAAAAGAAAATATGATCAGGAGAGCCTTCGTCCAAACCGCAATCACAAAGAGAGCTATCCTTGATCCTGATCTTAGCCAAGTGGACTGGGGTACAAGCATGACCAAAGCAAAGGCGACAAAGGGTGGTGGTCACAAATCTATCAGCATGACGATAACGGGAAAACCAAGGCTTAATTGGGATATTTGGTTGGATAGACGCATAATGACGACCTTTCTGAATACTGGAAGAGGACCACATGTCATTCCAGGACTTTGCTAGCGAGGGCTTAGCCATGGAAACCAAGTCAAAAGAATATTTTTTGTAATGTACGAGAGCCAGACTGAGTAGCCTCCTTCGCACACGAGTCAGCCATTTCGTTACCAGCAATACCCGAATGGCTTGGGATTCATGCCAAAACTACATTAACATTTTTATTAAAACACGCATAAAGAGCTTCCCTGATTTTATAAATAACAGGGGACGTTGATGACTTCCTAAACAAATTTGAAGAGATAGCTTATTGAATTATTTAAAGAGTGAGATTCTACATATAATATGGCCTCTAAAACAGCAATAGCCTCACCAGTGAAGACCGATGAAAAGGGGGTAGTTTGTACTCGTAGTTCAAAATGATGCTAAGCTTTGGAATCCAGACAGCAGCACCGACACAACCATCGTCAGCTAGTTTCGAGGCATCAGAGAACAAACAACCAGACCTGCCACCTCTGTGCTATCGTCTGTTAAAGCACCTATCACCAGAACCAGAGGTTTTGGCAATACCAAAATTAATAATTTGTGGTTTAAACACAAGAACTTCAAAGTCAATCAGAAACAAAGGGTTCAAAGGGAACTGTGATAAAGGGCAAGGCAAGTCTTTAACTTAGTTTAAACTTTTTAATATGGGAGGAATTACTTTATGAGACCAATACCGTGAAGTGAACACAATATCTAAAAGACTTTGTAGTTTTGAAAGCAAAGGATGAGAGGAATATTGCGAAATGTTATTAAAAACCGATCACAAAGGAAAAGAGGAGGAGCCACACACTCTACTTGAAGAGCATTAATGGGAGTGGATTTCATGGCCCCACAAATTATACGTACACACTTTGGATTTTGTCAAGTAGAGATAACGCCTTTTTATTACAGGGTTCCAGTAGAAATGACACGTAGTCGAAATGACTACTAACAATAGCATTATAAACAAGTTTCAAAGTGTAAGGATGAGACACCCACCAAACACCAGCGAGAGCACGCAGAACATTGACACCCTTTTCACATTTATCAGCTACGTAAGACATATGAGCTACGCCAGACAATTTTGAGTCAAGAAACACACCTAAAAATTTAACTTTATCAAAAACCGAGATAGTCTGGCCAGCTATCTTTATTTCTACTGCAGGGGTGGACCTCTTCCTAGAGAACACCACTACACTACTTTTGGCAGCAGACAAAGACAGCCCGTGATAAATAATCCAAAGCGGTATTCAGACGCGAACAACCTACTGACACAGAAGTGAATGGGAGCAATATCATCAGCGTACTGTAGAATACCGCAGAAAGAATCAACTGATTCCTGCAAACCTATGGTATAAATGCTATAAATAATGGGATTTAGGACAGAACCTTGGGGTAACCCTTTAAAAAGGTGCCTGGGAGGGATAGAGTAGCCGTGTAAACTAATTACGAATGACCTAACCATAAAAAGATTACCTATAAAGTTTACCATTTTCGTAGGAATACCCAGGTGGATCATTTTCTGCACAAGGGTGATGATGATGATGATGATGAGTGGGGACGCCGCCGAGGCAGGTGGGCGGTCGAGTGGCTCTCCATTCATTCCGCCCAGTTCCCCTTGATCCAGTCTCAGGTTACTGGCTCTGCGGCGCTCCTATCCAGCGCTGATCCCATCTTCTTGTTTTCCTACAGAACAATAGTGCGTCCTGAAGGTTAATGCTTTTAAGTGTCTCTGCTGACAGTGCGTCCTCCCCGAATGTGCGATATCTCAGTGACGAGTACATTACACACTCGGCTAGAATGTGTTGACTAGTTTCCTCTTTGCCACAGTGTGGGCATCGAGGATCCTGTTTGACTCCTATTACCGTCAAATGTCTGTTGAGTGGACAGTGTCCAGTCAAGATCCCTGTCAGTATACTTAGATTGTACTTACCAAGGTTTAGTAGATACCTTGTTCTGTTCCTATTTACCCTTCCTATCATGAGTTTGGATTGTCTGCACCCTTGTGTTGTTATCCACGCCTCATTTGTCTTTGTCTCTATTCTTCTGGCGATGACTCCTTTCGTTACCGTTGCAGATATCGGAAGTGCTGGTACCGGGCCCAGATATTGTCGGTCCGCCCCTGCTCTGGCCAGCTCATCAGCCTTCTCGTTTCCTATTGCTCCACTGTGTCCTGGTAACCATGCCAGTGTTACTTTGGATGCTATGCCTAGATTATTCAGTTCGTCTCTGCATTCCTGCACCAGGGAGGATTTGATTACTGGATTATCTAACGCTTTTAGTGCTGCTTGGCTGTCTGAGTAGATTATAACGTGTCTCCCCGTTATATTGCTTCTTTCCTTGAGGCTCTGTGCACACTTCATGATGGCATACACTTCTGCCTGGAACACACTGGTGAAGCCTCCTAGTGGTATCGTTGTGTGCTCATTCGCTTCTAGGTAATAAATGCCTGCCCCCGCTCTTCTTGTTGAGGACTTCCATGAACCGTCCGTGAAGCATGTCACTCTGGGTTCCGGTATCTCTGTCTCCCAACTATCTCTCTCTCCTATATGGATTCTATATTTCTTGTCGAAAATCTTCCTTTTCTTTATTAGGTCGTTGTTAATCATGAGAATATTCATGCTCACCATTGACTCCCTTTGTATGCTTGCGTGTCTCTTGTCCATCTCGGATCCGATCCACTCTCTGCTCATTTTTATTCTGTACCACTGTTCTGTGGCTCTCTTCTCCACTTCAAGGTGTACAGGGTTCAGTCCTAGCATTATCTCCAGGGCCTGTGTGGGAGCTATCCTCATTGCCCCGGTTGTCATTAGGCATGCTAGTCTCTGGATCTTCGTCAGCTCCTTGTCTATGTCTTTTATTTTCGCTCTATGCCACCACACTATGGCTCCATATAGCAGTCTGGGTAAGACCACTGCTTTGTAGATCCATTGTGTTATCAGTGGTTTTAGTCCCCATCTTCTTCCTATGGCTTTCCTGCATTGCCATAGGGCTATTATTGCTTTTCTACATTGCTCCTTTACATGTGTCTTGTATAGCAGTTTGCTGTCTAGTACTACACCCAGGTATTTTATTTCCTTGAGTGTTTCTATCTCTTCACCTTTGATTTTGATGGGTGTCAGAGTCGGCAGCTTGCTTTTATTGGTGAAGAGTACTATTTTCGCCTTGGTCGGGTTCAGGTCTAGCCCTCTGCTTTAACACCAGTTTAGTACCTGCTTTATCCCTCTAATCATGACTTCTCTCATTACGCTGAGGTTTACTAGGAGTACCCCATCATCCGAGTACGCTTGCATATGTATACCCCCTCTGTTTGTTTCTCTAATGAGCGAGTCTAGTAGGTGCCACAGGAGTGGTGACAGACAGCCCCCTTGCGGGAAGCCGCTGCTCGTCTTTATCCTTATCGAGTCTCCCCCTAGTTGTGCCGTGATCGCTCTATCTGTTAACATGGCCATTATCCACTTTCTAACTGCCGGGTCTATGTCGTCTCCCCCTAAGCATTTCTCTATTGCAGCAAAGGTAGCTCTATCGAATGCGCCCTCCACATCGAAGAAGCAGTCAATGCCAGCTCTTTATCTTCTATTGCTCTTTCTATTCTTGTGGTCAGGTTGTGAAGGGCTGCTTCTGTTGATTTCCCTTCTATGTAAGCGTGCTGATGCCCGTGCAGGGGCAATCTACCTACTTGCATGCTTGTCCTTATCTGTACATCTATGATCTTCTCCAGTGCCTTCAGTGCAAATGATGAAAGACTGATGCTTCTGAACGATTTTGCGTCTTTGTAGTTTTTCTTTCCTGGTTTAGGTAGGAATATTACCTTTACCTCATTCCAGATGGTCGGGATGTGACCTAATTCCAGACTCTTTTCGTAGATTTCTTTTAGGCTATTCCAGATATGTTTCAGTCCCTTTTGTAGTAGTATGGGTATCACTCCATCTGGGCCTGCCGCTTTGTAGGGGGCGAAGGAATTTATGGCCCATTCCCCTACGTCTTTGCTGATTCTTAGGTTTAGTGCTTCCCCTGCTCCTGTTGTCTCATTGCTGTTATCCTTTGCAGTCTCATGTATGCAGTATTCCCTGCAGTCGGGGAAATGTATGCTTACCATGTGCTGTAGTACTTTTTTGGGGTCTGTTAGTTCGGTCGAGCCTACCATTAGGCTACCTAATTGGCAGGATCTCTCGTTCGCCAGTACCCTTACTATTCTTGCCGCCTCTGAGTAGCGTTGTATTTCTCCCGTAAAGGTCCTCCATCCTTGTGCTCTTATTCTCTCCCTTGTATTAGTATATTTGTTCCTAATAACCCTATATTCGTTCCAGCCTTGATCATTGCCCTTTTTAGAGCTAGTCTTAACGCCTTACGAGTTCTTTTCCGTAGTTTCTGTATCTCTTTATTCCACCATGGCTGTCCTTTATCTCCGTTGCACTTTCTCTCTGGACACGCCATCTGGTAGGCTCTCGATATGGCTCTGTTCAGATCCTCAGCGGCCCTGTCCAGTTCCTCGCTAGTTCTTGGGCTTCTGTGGCTCGGTGTCCACTCACTTAGTATGCTGTTATATTTCTCCCAGCCTGTTTTCCTTGGGTTTCTAATCTTTGTTCTTTCCGTGTAGTAGTCCAGGCCGTACAGTAGTCTCCTGTGGTCCGACATGCTGTCTTCCTGGTCTACTCTCTAGTCTTTCACATGTTCGCCTATCTCCCCTGAGGTTATCGTTATATCTAATACCTACTCTCTTGCCCTGGTTACAAAGGTTGGGGTTGTACCTGTGTTGTGTATGTCCAGGTCATTACTTACAATAAATTCTAGAAGTGCTTCCCCCTTCTTGTTGGTGTCGCTGCTTCCCCACACCTCATGGTGTGAGTTCGCATCGCAACCTACAAGAATGGGTGTTCTCTTACCTTTGTATCTGCTGACCGCTTCCTCCAGTTCTCTGGTTGGTGCGTTCTTGTCACCTGGTATGTAGCAAGATGCCAACGCTACCTTAATCCCTCTCCGTTCCTTGTCACGAGGCTGAATTCTACCACCACTAGGTCTCTGAAACATATGATCATTAGGCATCCCATATTTCTTAGGTCTCTACTTGCGTACATGCATGCCCTAGGAGGCAGCTCACCATTTCTTTCGAAGTGGAGATCGCCCCCCAGGCTACCCAGTCCTGTTACCTAGTTTTTCCATGCGTACGGCTCTTGCATCAGTACAATGTCAATCTTTCCCCTCACTATGTATTGGCACAGTTCGGACATTGCATCCTTGCAGTGCTGGAGGTTTACTTGACATATTCTTATTTTTTTGTATCTGTTTGTGTTGCTGTGTGGTGTGTGTTGCTTGTCTGTGTTGTCCATTGCTGGTTGTGTATTTGTGCAGTGTAAGCCGCCTCCCGTCTTCCTAGTCCGAGGAGCCCCCTTCGGTTACCATCTGTGGTGGATGGTCACCGACCTGGGCTGCCTCAGCCTGGTTCCCGGGCTGCAGCACTGAGCCACCACAGCTGCAACTACAGCTGCAGTTCTCCTTCCCTACTGGGGTCTCCACCTCCTCTTTCACTCTGTGAGGGGGGGACCTCGCCAGCCGCGCCCGGATGCGTGTGCCTTGGAAGAACAGCCATTGGCTGGCCTCCTCACCCCAAGCATCCTCTACGCTCTTAGGCACCGAGTAGCAAACCCGGATGCCCGTGACGAGATCCTCCCTGCTCACCTGCATCCACTCCTGGAGTTTCAGCTCCCCTTCCCTGTCCCAGTTTTGGGCTCTCAGGTAGAGGAGCGGATCCTCCTTCAATTCATCCGGCGGGCCCGGGATCCAAATGTTGACCCTCGTGCTGTTAAGCATTCGGGCCAGCAATTTTTGCCCCTTTGGCTCACCCAGGTCCTTCCCGAGAAGTCACTCCCTCGCTTCTGCCGTGGATGGTGTCACAAGGAAGAATCCTTCTGACACCAGCCCCGACATTGCAAATTGAAGCGGCTTCCCACGGATGCCCTGCTCTTTTATGGCCTCCGTAATGAACCGGCTGACAATTCTCCTGACTTCGGTTCCTAGCGACTCATCCAGCGGTACACCATCCGCGCGGCTGATCGCCACTGCGAACTCCCGTGCTTCCCTTGCGGTCGCACGGTTGCTCGTCAGCGATTCGCCGCGGTTCGGTCGCTTCGCTGGAGGCCGTATCGAGGTACCTTCGTCAGGGTCTGTTGCCTGCCGTTTCACTTTCGGCGGCCTCTCCGGCGGCTGGGGCCTCCCCTTCGCCAGGCTGTGGCTAGGGTTCACTCCCACCGCCTTCTCCCTCATTCTCTCTTTTCTGCGGGCTAGCCTCGCTCTCTTCTTCTCTGCCTTGGTGGACTGTCTGGTGAAGCCGTCGCCCTCCGTCGGGGTTGCCGCCGTGGCGGTTTCCTCCTTCGAAGTCTGCGGCGGGTTCAGCAGATGTTCCTCATCTTCCAAGGACAGATTCCCTAGGTCTATACTCCACGGCATCGGCGGGGGTCCCCTTGCACCGTCTCGTTGGTGCTCGGCCTTCCTCCCACTTCTGCCCCACCTTCTACCCTCTTCTCCTTTTCTTTTTCCTCTCCCGACATCCGTGGGGGTCCCCCTTGCACCGTCCTGTTGGTGATCGGCCTTCCTCCCACTTCGTCAATAGTTTTCTGGTGCTCCATAATAACATATTGTATAACTTTCGTCCAACTCGCTCCCCACCCACCACGGAGCCCCTACTGGGGATGCTATGACGCACCAGGGATACGAGTTGGATATAGGTTTCCAGGGTGAGCTGCTGAGTGAGTCCGCACGATGTCAAGCCCTCCGTCACCACTACGGTGACTCGGGGCCGTACTCCGCCGACTACCAGCCTCATCACCCCAGAACCCTCGCCCGCGGCCAGTCTGCTGTAGACGCGACAGCCGATTGAATCTAGCTGGCTAGGCTAGAACCTCCCGTGTGAGATGAATCCCGAGCCGAAGCGGCGTGTTGTTTTCTGAGGGTAACTACTGTCCGACCCTCGTCTAACACAGCCTACCAGGATCTCGTTCTCCACCCGTACGGGTCCCCGCGCACGGCACAAACACGCGGGTTGCATTTTACCGCTACCCATCCTTTTCTATTGGATAGGATGCCCGCTGCGACATGCCACGACACCGCATGCAGCTGATTGGATGGGAAAATGGGAAGCATGGAAGGGTGAATATTGGACAATCAGGAGTTCGACTGTTGTTTTGGTTCTACTCGTTTAATCCGGGGAAACCGAGTAGTTGACAGGCAGCAACCTCGGGAAGGAACACAACCAGTCTTGCCTAGGGTATTGTAACGTATATATTTTTAACCCCTCACCTATCCCTTAATTTCCAATTTAATTTACCCTGTTACCGATTTATCGTTTCTGTGGCAGAATGGTCGCCTTGCATTCGTCCTTTAGCGCTGGTGCGGTATTAAGAACAAAACTTATGTAATGTTGCCACCAGTAAATTAGCGCCTATCTAAAGATAGGCGCTAATTAGTATTAAAATAAATATACTAAAGTATTAAAATAACAACTTTGGAAATATTAGGATTACATCCTCGTTATTGTTCTTTTTTTAATCCGTTTGGTACTTGCACATTTTTTTATGGAAGTCTAGCATCATTTCAGTTCCTTCGGCGTTGATATGTTTTTTTTTAAGGATGGCAAGCTGTCAATCGTCTCTGTTTTTGTTTTCTTCCTCCGAGCCTTTTACCGGCCGGTTCGCTATATTTTCAAGCTCGAATTATCCTGAGTTTTTGTGAGTATTTAAGCTTAAATTCTAGTTTATTTGCCGTGTTAAGTGTCCTAGCTTATTTGTGTGTGTTTATTTTCAGTACTGGTGCATTTCGGACCTCATTTAACCTCAAGAGGATTGAGGCTGGTGCCGACGCCATTATTTATTTTTTTAACAAGCCCCCAAGGGTTGACATCAGCACAGCAGTCACATTACGTGTATTGTATTCCCCTTGGGTATGTATCCACCTGCTAAAAGCCTGCAGTTATACAGGCCCTCGGCAAGGACCCATTTCGGTGAGTGTTGTACTAATACAAATTGCGTTGCTTCAGGGGTTTTTTTTTTGTGCTTACTTCGATCTTGGAGTTACCAACGGTTGCACGGCGTGCTTCCCGTGGTCCTGGAAGGATAGGGAGGCTGCGGAGCATGAGTTGGGCGTAGCAGGCGCCGCGTGGTTCCTGACCTAGCCCTTGCCCTCGCCCGGCTGGTGTATTCATCCCTCTGAAGTCGGTGACGTACATTATATCCTACCTAAATTTAATAATAATAATCTTGCATCTGAGCAGGTGGCGCCCCTTTAATTTAATTTAATTTTAAATATGACTCAGTCGACAAGCATGAGAAACAGGTGTTAGCTTCTCCTAGTTCCGCCAGCAAGCCCACAGTACCTAGCCTAAATGTTTACCGCCCGTACCTAGCCGGGGTGTTAATGTTAATTAGTGCTTAACCGCGTTTGGAAGACGATTGCAATAAAAGTGCCTTAATCCATAGCGTACATTGTTTTGTTTATTCGTTCCCTCGACTCCCTTTGAACACAGCTCGAGGATTATTCGGGTAACAGTATCAACGCAACTGTGAGCTCCACCCTCGGCCACTAGCCATGCCAACTACCGACGGACCCATATCACCTGGCGACCGGTCGCAAACTTACGTTGATCTGGACCCGCCCCCGCCCTCTGCACAAGGGTAGGGAGTAGTACACTGTCATATGCAGCAGAAATATCTAGAAAAACACCAACCAAAAACTCATTTCTCGAAAAAGCCAAACGTATATCAGTACATAAAATGCCAAGACTATCTATTAGGGTGGTCCAAAAAACAAAAGTGTGTAATATTGTTTCTCCACAAGTTTCTTTTTATTTCATAAAAAAAAGTTTACAAAAACAAAAACCCTTTAAAAAGCAAAAAATAAATCGAAATATCTTGTCGCCACCCTCGAAATATATACCGTTTAGGAGTTCCGGTGGCCATCTGTGGTCTTCATCATCAGTTCCACTTCACCAAATAGTGCTTTCCAAGACCAAATACACGAGTTACAGTGAAAAATACCAAAATCGCTATAGGTGTGCCTATAATATTTGAGGAGTTCTCTTGATTTCTCCAAGATCCCATCATCAGATCCTGATGTGTTGATAATGGGACCAACTATAAAGTATACCCATTCAAACAACGAAAAAAAATTTCATATCGGTCCAGTGGTCTTTGAGTAATCGGAGAACATACCTACATAAAAAAAACCCTACGAATTGAGAACATCCTCCTTTTTTGGAAGTCGGTTAAAAATACTCAAAAATCTGCTTTAGCAAGTTTTATTGCAATTGAATAAACTTTACAGAGGGCCCTGCCAAGATGCATTACCCTAACTAGCGTTTCTATTGGATTCGTTTTTAAACCAATCGCGTCACTTGTAGATGACGTGTTACGAAAAGTCACGTGATCTACCAGTGACGCGATTGGTTTAAAAACGAAACGAATAGAAACGTTATTTAGCGCAATACATCTTGGCAGGGACCTCAGGTCACCCATAGTGTTAAAAAAAATTCATATAAAAATGTATAGAGCGTCACACATCTAATAAAGATATCGAATGAGAAAGACTTTGGAAAGATCATGACACTGTATTCCGAGTTGCAGCAGTAGGCAAACAATATTCTACTTCTGTTTTTAGTTTTTGCTAAGTTTACTAGATATCGTTTTGTATGAGAATTAGATCTTTATGGCATAAACTAAACGCTTTGGGTGACCAGTAAACGATCACATAACAAGTTTAAATTTGACACATAAGTAACTAATTTATAGCAAACAAAAATAAGCCTTGCGGAGGAAGGATTTGATATACTTTTTACCCTTGCGAAAACCATATTAGGATGAAGCCAAGAAACCTTTGCTTTCCATCAACCATTCCAGCCTGTTTTTAATTAAATGTTCAAGTAGCTTGCAGAGAACTGAGGACAAAGCTACTAAGCTAGGTCTGTAACTGGAGGGATCAGAACAATTCTTTCCAGGCTTTAGTAAGGGTAAAACAAGTTGCCTCTTCCAAAATTCCGGAATTATTCCAGTAAAAAAAATATTGTTTAAAATCCTAAAAACTTTTTTTTTAGATTCAGTCTATAAATTTTTAATAAACGAGTAAGGAATGCCATCTTCACCTGGGGCAGAATCCCGAAGGCCAATTAGCACGCACTCAAACTCCGAAATCGAGAAATCTAGGTCCATCGCATTCGAGATCGTAGGAGAAGTTAACGAGAAGAACGGAATATTATCCTTATAAGGAACAAATGGAGGGGCTAGCTTGTCACAAAAGCCATCCAACCACTGCGACGGATCGTTGGACGTGGAGGTGCTGCATGAGAGTGACCCACGGAATCTCCTTAAACCCTGCCAAACAATAGAACTACCTTAACCTTGGAGAAAGAGACTCGCAAAAGTTTTTCCAACCTTCTTTTTTTTTCTTTGATAGTAACCGTTTCGTACGAGCGTTAACCTTTTTAAAAAGAAAGAAGTTTTCCATTGTCATATTTAAAGAATAATCATCTTCCGAGGCATTACGCTCACGGACCATAGCCGTACAATCCGCGTCCCACCATGGCGGAGATGAAACTACACATTTTGCAGAATTTTTCAAGGGAAAACAATCGTCAGCCGAAGATAAAAGTGAAGAAAGAAATAGAGAATAAAGTGGAAGAAGATTTTCAGATAAAACCGAATCGACATGTAGAAGCCTTTCATCAACTAAGGACCAATCGGTTCCAATCGACTTTGTGCAGTTTATATTTTAGTAAAGGGCTAAGAGACTTTAAAGGAATAACACGCTTAGATAGGGAAATTAAAATAAGGAAATGATCGCTACCAAAAGAGCGAGAATGAATTTTCCAAGTCAAAGATGAAGCAACATTAGAAGAACAGCAAGAAAGATCAACTGCATTTCTCGGGTCTTGGGTCGGAGAAACTCTAAGTAGGAGAGCCATCATTCAGCAGACATATATTCAAGTCATCAAAAGTAACTACAAAAGAAAGAACAAAGAACTACCAAAAGAATCTCTCGTTGACGAGCCCCATGACGGGTGATGGGCGTTGAAGTCACCAAGAATAATTACCGGAGAAGGAAGGACAGAAAATAAGTGATGCAAAACAGAAATTAGTGAAGTTAGGATGGGCTATAATTATACAGTGATAGGAAAGAAATACCAAATAGTGAAACGGCAACGGCATTCATTTCATCATCGCAGGGAGGAAGAGGGATTTGAGAATACAGAAAACAACGTTTAATTAATAGAGCAGCACCGCCATAACCATCATTCCGGTCATTACGGAGACAAGAAAATCCCTGGATTCGGAAACGAGACCCAGGTACTAACCACGTCTCCGACAGGGCCACTACAGCTGGACTGTATCTATTAATTAAATGAATAAGATCTGCTTTTCTCCGCCTGATACTATTGGCATTCCACTGAAGAAGATTTACCGCCATTGTGAGATAAGATCGAAATTTGTGTCAATTTTTCGGCAATGTTGGGCGGTAAACAATCATTATATTTAGATAGTATATTCAATAACATGGGCAATATGAGGTCCAGGAGATTATCATTCGGGGACAAAGATTCTTGGGTAGACTGACCAAGGGCGCAACCATTGGGAGATGTTGACACAGGACAAGAATTAATGTCATTATGAGCTTGGATGGCTTGGATGTCATAGCCGGGTGTCAAAGTAACTCTCGGCTTTGGACTCGCGAGTACAGATTTTTTATAACTTACTCTAGCATGCAATGCCGATGACGATTGAGAGACTGTCTGAAGAGAAGGACTGGAACTAGCAACCTCCGAATACAGCCGTCCCGAACTAAACCGAGAAGAAGCCTCCGCATATGAAATATTGTCCTGTGACATAGAGAATTTGTTTTTTTTTGTCTTACCTTTTCCGGGCAACTTGGGTCCGTGGCGCAATGTGGGCCAGAACAAAATACACAACAGGCCTTACTGGTTTCGACCACACATGAAGAACCAGAATGCTCCTGAGTGCATTTGTAGCATCGAGGTTTAGACCTACACTGCGTAGCAATGTGGCCGTATCTGCAGCAGGATCTACACTGAATAGTGGGCAGCTGGTACGGTTCTACAACAATTCAGCAGTAGTAACTGTATACCTGAGTCGGCAAGTTTTGTCCTCTAAAAGAAAGTATTACAGATTGGGTGGGGATCCATTTTGGCGAACCTACTTCTTCATATACTTTTCGGTTTAACCTGCGCGCCTTCAGGACCTTCCCACAATTGTCCGGTTACGAAAGGTACTCCACTAGCTGATCCATAGACCACTCTGTTGGAATGGGACGGATGCGGGTCACATTAAAAGTCGGAATAATCGCCTTATACTTGTGTTTACCTAAGTCGAATTCATAAAACGCATTCGCTGATTCCACCGATTTAAATTCAATAGAAATGTGATTGCGACCAACACTCTTAATGCCGTCCTTCACGATGTTTTTTCAAATGTCCAATTTTGGCTCAACACGGGAGACATGGACAATGAATGGAGCATGACAGTTCGGGGTATAACGTCTATTTTCCTCCGCTAAGTCAGGATCAGTATAGACTGTCTGCATAGAGGAAGAAGGTGGGTCCGACGTCAACGAAACTTTCCTAATACTAGAATCAGATGGCATGTCGACATTACGACGTTTGCGTGAATTTTGACTACTATCGAAAATAGAGTCCTGAGTCGAGCCAGAAGTACGGGGTAGAGAATCGACTGCATCCATGAATCCAGAACTATCCGGATTCCCCTGTGAAGCATGGCCGCTCAAAGCTTCCATATTGGAGCAATGAGCGACCCGCAGTACCGTTACAGTTTAAAATACACTACCTACATTTACCACTAATTTACAAGTATATACAACTATTACAACAACTAACGGTAATAGGTTTCGTAATTTGTAGTTATACAAAATACGAAACCTAAACAGAGAAAATGCCTTTAAATGGCGAAAATTTTTAAGTTTTACCAAATAGTCACGTGTGTCAACAAGGTGTCCACCGCGCCTCTTTACAGCGAAAAAAGAACTATATTAATTTCATCGTAAGACTTACAGCAATTTGTAAACAAATAATTTTGACATGACAACAGTTGTCTTCGATCGTAGGTGTCAGCTAGATACCTAAATTGTACTTATAAAATAAATTACTGCAGAGGTTTTATATTTTTTATGTAAAACCTCAAAAGAGCTTGATATAGCGCAATTTGGACCGGCATTAAGGGGCCAAATGAAGGTAATTTCTTAATTTTATTATAATTAATTAATTGTAACATTTGGTTTCCTTTAAACGTCGTTAATATAAGAATAAGGAAAATATACATATTTTATTACTTACCTCTTCATCATTATAACACTTCTTTTTTTTTATATTGAATATTGAAAAATCGTTCTTAATACGTTGTCTGAATGGAACGAAATAGCTGCCGAAACGCCTGTCAAAGAGGCGTTTTTTCTTACTGCCAGCATGTTTTAAGTTTCCAAAGGCAACATTCGATATTGTTTTTATAAACAATAATAATCGTAAATAACAATACTTAGGTAATAGTAGTACAATGTTTTAATATTTACAATTGTCTTAAAGAACACGCATTTGAAACTTATTGTTTAAAAAAGAAAATGTTGGTAGGTACAATAAAGTTTAAATGTGCATAATAAATACTCCATAATTATTATGTACCTACATGTTTTAGTTTGATACAATTAATTATTTTGTTAATAAGTGATAAGTTACCAATAGCTTGCTTAAATTCTCATTAAATTTCTGAGAACATTTCAGAAGTAATTGCAAACAGATATGTTTCAAGCACCAGTATAAAGCATGCTACACACAACGCAGATACGGTAAGATTTTATGATTTACTGTCATTAGGTACAAATGGAAAATCGTCCTCTTGAAATTATACGTCAGTTCAGAAAAATGAACATTTGAAATGAAATACAACAAAAGGGAAAATTGTCCATCCTGCATAACGTCTAAAATGGAATCATGTCCCATGATAAAATTGTCCAATATGATATTGGTCGAAAAAAATATGTCTATTTCTCAGAAATATGACCAATTGTAAATACGTCCTACCTGAAATGTGTACAATGTCTATTACATTTATATGGTCTTAATTCATATTAGACTACATTCACTTGTGCGTATTTCATTTTGCTCATAATTTATAATGGACAAAATTCCATTGGGACTTAATTAATTTACAACGAAAATAAATTTGGTTATAGGTAAATACTTTTCAGCACATTTTACATTTTGACTAAATTCACTTTTGATACTATTACTAGTCATATGGCTTAGCAAAATGAAACTGCATTTTATGCAGAAATCAAGCCGCTTGCCCCAGTTATACTAGAGACCAATATGAATGATTTCATCCGAGGAAACACAAATTTTATTCACTGGTAGGTATTCAAGATGGCGGACATTTTCAAAAATGGCGGCTGCTAATTAAAAAAAATGGCTGTCCTGTTTTGGTGATTGAGTTGTCTGTCGATTCGTATTGACACCTTTTATCAACAAAAAAATAACAATTTAAGAAATTAAAGATGGCGGCCAGAAATTACCCATATAGCCATTTTGGTCGCAGACTTTTCAAAGCATTAACAAGTCACAATCGTTTCGTAACTGTTTCGGCACATTGCCACTGTGTAAGGGTTTGGTTTCTAAGTGTAGAAACAGTTGATACACAATGCTACCACTAAATAACTAGTTACAATGTTTAGTCGCTGCGTCCACAAATAACGGAAACATTTGTGTCACACATTTTTATACACTTTGCGTTTAGTTTGTGACTAGTGTACAAACTAGGAAATAATGTGTAGTAACCGTGTGGTAACTCTGTAACCAAGTTATAAACAATAAACGCGAAGTGTAGTAATGTTACGTCAATGTTTCGGAACTTTGTAACGGTAAATGACGGTGTCCGTGAAACTTTGAGAGTCTCTGTAAATAAAAAAATACATGGAACTATTTTGTGATTTCAGTAACTTTGTTACTACTTTAAGTTTCACGTCGACACATGTCGACACAAACTAGTAACTGTGTGACCACTTGTGACTGCAATGTTTGTCTGTCATAATAACATATTTATATCATAATTAATAAGCTTTATGGTTTATTCTTGCTTTTATATTTATTGTTATTGCTCAAATATATTATTCCGTCTATGAAAGCTTCAGAGATCTTTAAATTATAGACTTATTCAATAATGCAATAATACGCATTACAGTCATGTGTTTCGATAAATTGGTTAAATTATGATTTTATGATGGCGCGTTGATGAATTTCAACCAATATGACACGATGAAATTATTTTCCCATTTAAATAACAAACACAATCATAATGAATTAACACTAAAACGAACTATTTACTTCGTTAAACTTTTTTATAATGGATATATTTTTTTAAATCACTATGAAAACGACATCAGACACTCCAACGAATTTCATTTAACCACACAGCGACGGAACAGTGAAACCAAGAGTTACTGTGTCGACTCTTCCCCAATTTTAGTCGCGGCGACGTAACAATTACGAAGCAGCGACCAAACGTGTTACTAGAATCAGTCAGTGTCTACACATAAGTTTCGACAATTTTCGTAACGGCTACCAAAAATGGTTGGTAAGAAATTGTTAATTTAATACAACTTCATAATATAAGCTACAAAATAAAATAAAAATCTTGACAATTCCGTCGAGTAGTTTTTGAACTATAAGAATTACAAAACAAGCGCGTGGTTTTGAAAACCGTCACTGCACGTGATGTGATGCATCATAAGATCAAAATGGCTGGCCCGATTTTAGTGATTGGGGTGTCAATCAATTTGTATCGAAACTATTAATTGAAAGAAAAAAGAAACCACTAACGAAATTAAAGATGGCTGCCAATTATTAAAAAAAAATCATTTTCTAATCGTTTTTTCGTTCTAATGAAAGTAACAACTAAATACCCTTGCATATGATATCATACTGTATTATTTCAGTAAAACCTAAGAATATTAACTACAAAATAGTTATTTATGTAACTGGTTCATAATGAAGCTTCTTAAGGCACGAGTGCCGAGGTTAGAGCGCGAGCTTGCGAGCGCTCTAATTATATGTACGAGTACCTTAAGAGCTAATTATGTACCGTTGCATACATAATTTTTTCTACAAACTTAAAATGAGTTCGTTCGCCTCGTGTGGTTGCCGAGTTAGAATAGTGCCACTCCATGTCTTCCCGTGGATGTCGTAAGAGACGACTAAGGAAATAAAGGCTTGTAGTACTGTTAGGCGATGGGCTTGCAACCTGTCACTAATACGCTGGTAAACATCTTAGCCTAATTGTGCAAATTGTGGTTATAGAATTATCAACAAGTTTTTAGAGATGTTTGTAATTCTGTAGCTCTGCCTACCCCACTCTGCAAAAGAATGCGTGAGATTTATGTATGTATGTACTTAAAATGATAATGACAAAAAATATAAGTCAACAATCGCTAACTTTTCTTGTATACTTTCCTCGATTTAACTGCTAACACATTACTTGTCAGAAAAGTCATTTTCCTTATTCCTATTGGCGTTAATAGTTTGTGAATTTTATTGTAAAATGTTTACAAATTTCATGCCAATTTTAGTAGTTCATAAAACAGTTCTGACAATTTATCATAAAAGATGGAATGCCAAATGAAACGCCATTTTTTTGGTATCCATGTAAGTTTCTTATGACAGACAAACAGGATTAGGATAGGATTTTGTATGGACATTTTTAGCTTTACAATCCTCTTAATACTATAAAGTTTATTTAATTAATAAACGTCATTGTAATATAATACAAAAAGTCTTAACATACTAAATATTTTTAAAAAAAAGTGTGCGTCTCGGGACGCCCGACAGAAGTGATAACTAATCTAAATCTCTGGGTTAGAGTTAGAGAGGAGGAGCCTGCCTGCCTCTGCCGTATGCGTGAGAGAAAGAGAAGCCAGACAGACTGGCGCCGTAACGCGTTACGTAATGAAGCGGTTTACCCTCACATAATAATAAGAAGTTATCACTTCAAAAAGTTCAAAATGGCGGCCACTTTTTTAAAATCTGATTACGGGTTCGCATTTGTAGTCCCCACGGATCCTCAGATATTGATTTTCAACTCAATCGAACCAGTAAGAAAAAAGTTCAAAATGGCAAACACTTTTTTTTAAATCTGATTACGGGTAGGCATTTGTTGTCCCGACGGGCCCTCAGATACCGATTTTAAAGATAATCGAAGCAGTAACAAAAAAATTCAAAATGGCGGTCACTTTTTTGTAAATCTGAATACGGGTTCGCATTTGTAGTCCCCACGGATCCTCAGATATCGATTTTCAAGACAATCGAACCAGTAACAAAAAAGTTAAAAATGACAGCCACTTTTTTTAAAATCTGATTACTGGTTGGCATTTGTTGTCCCGACGGATCCTCAGATATCGATTTTCAAGACAGTCGAAGTAGTAACAAAAAAGTTCAAAATGGCGGCCACTTTTTTTTAAATCTGAGTACGGGTTCGCATTTGTACCCCTACGGATCCTCAGATATCGATTTTCAAGACAATCGAACCAGTAACAAAAACGATCAAAATGGAGGCCACTTTTTTTAAATCTGATTACGGGTCGCATTTAAAGTCCCAAGCGGCCCTCAGATATCGATTTTCAAGACAAACGAACCAGTAACAAATACTAATCACTTTCAAAAACGGTGATAGTTTTAGGTTATAATTATGCTCACTGTCAACAGTATTTATGCTTAGAAACGCAGACGTCAGCTGCTTTAATATCGTTTCAGGCCGTTTCGGAAATATTTTAACCAACTTGCCGTTGTTTTCAGGCGTCTGAAACGTGTTTTCAGTCCGTTTCAGGTCACCCTCTATTAGATAACGCCATAACCTGAAAACCCATATTCACTCGTTTCCAGGACCCCTTATGGGCCTATGAAGTAGGTACATTTCAGTAGGTATATGGCAATTTTCCACCAAGAGTGAAAGAGATAGCATGATTAGAAAGAGACAGCGATACTAAGAACCTTCGGAAGCGTGTGAAAGAGATAACGCGACTGGAAATAAGACAGCAATACGCAGAATATTCCAGACCCGTGAGCCAAGGATTGAGGTATATTAACTAGAGTGGCAGTAACCACGCATAACCCGTGACACTTCAGATGAGCCTGCAGACTCATAGCGGCCATTTGTCAAGTTAGTTGTCAAACGGACGCCGACCGTAAAAGAAGCTGCGAAAAATGGGGAAATTCGCGGTGTAACAGTGCTTATCAAAGTCTGAAAGACACACTAAGGCACAAATAATTACTTTTCACAGGTTAATACATTGTTTCTGTATCTAAATTAATGTAATTATCAATAAAACTTTAATAAAATATCAGATATTATTATTATAGGCCCAGTGTTGCAAGTAAAGCATTGTTTCATATCCCCGAGTTTTCGGGGGAATTCAATGTTTTCGACCATCCGTGAAACAAGTAAAATTTGTTATAATAATTAACGTTTCTAAACGTTTACACTTGTGGGCCCTTAACTTGACTGCTTGAGCATTAACAAGTTACGTACTTAATAGTGGTGCGGTGTAGTCTTATATCTAGATATTTGGAGTTCTTAACTTTAACGAAAACAATCAAACTCAATAACTCCCACAGTATATACATACATATATAAAGCTAAAGCAGTAAAGAAGCTAGGCCTACTTTTCGAGATAAATACCTTTTCTCCAAATGAGCGTACGGACGGAATGTCCTTTAAATTTTTGTAAAATTAAAAAAAGTTGTTCTTTGTTGTATCTCAGCTAGTTAGAGCAAAATCGATATCTGAGGCTCGTTTCATGAAGCTACAAGTCACAAATTACAAGCGGAAGTCTCTTTCTAACTCCTTTAGCTAGAGAGAGAGAATTTGTTACTTGTAGCTTCGTGAAACGGGCCACTGGTGTGGTCTGCGACAACGAATCCGTTAACAGATTGAGAGAAGTAGCCGCCATCTTGAACTTTTTAGTTTTTCCTCGAATTACTTCCGAAATTGATATCTGGGGATCTGTGTGACGTCCGACCACGAATCTGCTGACAGATTTAAAAAAAAGTAGCCGCCATCCCGAACTTTTTAGTTATTCGTCTGATCGCTTCCAAAATCGATATCTGGGGATCTGTGTGTGTTCACTTTTGTCATAAATTTTAGTAGTTATTTAAGATTTGCTGTGGCAATATTAAAAAGTTATTTCTTTCATACGACTGGCAACAATTCGTGACCCCCACCAAAAAAATCCGTTACTCGGTCGTCCCATTTTCGAATCTCGTTGCGCGAACACCTCCTTTTCAACCTTTTCACTAACTTTCACACACTCCTTAGTATTAATTAGTAAAGTGTATTTGGAGGCTGCCGGCGTGAACCCAGGACATAATCGGAGGCTAAGTGCGTGTGCTGAAGGTAAGGTTGACGGTTGATCTAGGGAAGCTGAAGACTACCACCAACGGTGCATTGCGGCGGACGCCAACGATTCTGTACCCAACAGATCCGGAGTCACCAGGTCAGACCACCATTCACTTGAATTTGCATCTAACTATTTACCATATAAAACATACACAATATTCCTGATTACACCCTGTAACTCTGTCGCACCCCTTTCCCTTCTTTCGTAATTTTCATACAGTCCATTCTTTTCGTTTATCGCACATTTTTGGTCCTTCGAACCGGATATTTTGATAAGTGGCCTTTGTTTTGTCGTTTTCGTAAAGTCACTTCTTAAGATTCGTTTTACCGTTATTTTTTTAAATTTATTTAATATTTTCGGGTAAGCAGAAATATTGTTGTAAAAAAAGTTATTGGAAAGGTTGAATTATTCTAAGTCATTCGTTCTTCGATATTAAGTCGGTCATTTTAGACTGGCAACACTGACGGTTGTGTCAATCATTTATTTTGCTTTGAGTTAACTTCTACCGCCAAGTGAAGGTAGTTAGTAGTTTTCTTTGTTTGTTTGATTTATTTGTGTTATAAAATAAAGTTAAAGTTCTCGGCAGTTGTCGTAACGTTTGCGATAGTGTTGGTGTTGTGTTGTGTTGTGTTCGTTTGCCATGACCACAAGTGGAAAGGATACGAGCATGGCCGAGTTAGCGGATCCTTTGCTCATCGCGAGGGACTACGCAATGATGAGGTTAGAGTATCTTTCCATGCAAGACGAAGCTGAGTTGGCATTGTGCACCGAGGCAGATCTTTCGTCATTAGCAGATAGTTTTCACGAGGCACAGATGAAAATCTTGATTTCAATTCCGCGAAGCGAGCGTCGGGAAGAGTTTAATATCACGGCGATATTTGACACCAAGATGAGGGCTGTTAGGGCGCGTATTAATGTAAAACCTACCGCTGGCGCCGCGTTGCCACATTCCAATCTACCGAAGCTGCCAAAAATTAGTATAAAACAGTTCAATGGCAAGATAGATAACTGGATAACATTTATTCAACTGTTCAATTCATTGGTTCATGAGCGTACAGACTTAGCAGATGTAGAAAAGTTGCATTACTTGCTGTCGAGTGTGCAGAACGAGGCACATGATTTAGTAAAGAATTACCCCATTACTAACGAGAATTATATGGTTGCTTACAACACATTGTATAGGCATTATAATAAAACTAGGTTAATAGCTTCCACATATTATGAGCGGCTTATTAATTGTGAGCCAGTAAAAACTTCTCGGGCTAGTGATTTGGAGCGGGTGAACCGGGCGTTCACTGAAAATTTGTCAATTTTAAAAAGTTTTAATTTACCTGATAAGAATTTTATGTTGGTTCAATTATTATGGTCTAAATTGGATAGAATCACTAAGGAACAATTTGAGCTAGAACATAACTCAGATGAAATCCCTGATTTTAAAAGTTTACAAATGTTTATTGAAAAACGCTTCCGAGCATTAGACGCGGCAGGATTTAATACACCATCATTTAACACTCAACCAACTGGTAGTAAACCAGTTACTAAGGCTAAAACTGCACTTGTTGTGTCATCTTCATTATGTACCTTGTGTAAAGAGCCACATAACCTATCGACTTGTCCATCGTTTTTAAAAATTGACCCGAATGACCGTTTCAAATTTGTTAAGGAGAATAGATTATGCATCCTATGCTTGTCGGGTTCACATTCAGTGAAGTTGTGTATGTCAAAGCAGCGGTGTGAAAAATGACAATTTTCTCACAACACATTGCTGCATTTTAATAAACCTGTGCCTTCGGACAAAAGTGTAGAAACATTAAATCCTTCTCCAAGCACTTCAAAGCCAATAGTTATGGTGGCTAACAATGTTGTCGGTTCTACATTGTTTTCTACGGCCAAGGTACTCATAAGGGACATTGATGGTAATTTAGTTCCTATTAGAGTGTTACTTGATTGTGCTAGCGCTTGTAATTTCATAACGGAAGCATGTGCCAAAAAACTTGGTCTTAAAATTAAATATGGTAGGTATGCCGTTAATGGCATAGGCCAGGCGGTCGCTGAACCTGCGGGCACGTTGTCGTGTATTATTTCACCCAGTACTGGTGGAACAAAAAATAGTTTTTCGTTTGAGGCATACTTACTGCCCTCTATATGTTCGGATATGCCAGCCGAGCATATTGACATTTCGTCGTGGCAACACACTAAGAACCTCGATTTAGCTGACCCTTGCTTACATTTACCAGGGCCGATCGACATGCTGCTTAGTGTAGATATTTTCGCATCATCGTTGCGTCCAGGGTTGCTCCATGGTGACCCAGGTGAATCTGTTGCCATCAACACCATTTTCGGATGGATTTTGATGGGCGGTTGTGCTACGGAGGACTGTCGCTCTCGCTTTCGCTCTCGTCGTGACCACTGCCACGTGATCACGAACTCGCTGTCCTTGG
This sequence comes from Acleris literana, assembly GCA_946894065.1. NCBI lineage: Eukaryota > Metazoa > Arthropoda > Insecta > Lepidoptera > Tortricidae > Acleris > Acleris literana. The sequence continues at coordinate 37,597,633 of OX335668.1, read as the reverse complement.
ACGACTCGATCAAGAGATTTTGGGAATTGGAACAAGTCATGTCTCCGAGTGCCGCCATCTTGTCGAAAGAAGACCAGCTGTGCGAGCAATATTTTGTCGCTAATTTTCGTCGCACGGAAGAAGGTAGATTCGTCGTTCCGCTACCTTTCACTGATCCTTCCAACAAACCTTCTTTCTCTGGGTCTCGTGCTATCGCCTTAAAGAGATTTTCGTCGTTGGAGAGAAAGTTGCAGCAAAATGCTGAATTTCGCCGGAACTACGTAGCTTTCCGATCCTCCAACAACGGACAATGGACCCTTCTTCTACATTCCCCATCACGGAGTCCTGAGGCCCTTGTCGACTAGTACTCCTCTTCGTGTGGTGTTCGATGCTAGTGCCAAGGACGCACAAGGTACTTCGCTTAACGATACCCTTCTGCCGGGCCAAAAACTGCAAAAGAACATCTTGCATCTTCTTCTTCGCTTTCGTTGGCATGTCGTGGTTTTTACTGCAGATGTCAAGCAGATGTACCGACAGATTTTGGTAACACCAGAAGATGCGGAGTATCAGCGTGTTCTTTGGCGACCATCTGTCAACGAGCCGATTAGGGACTACCGTTTACTTACGGTCACATATGGTGTTTCATCAGCTCCTTACCAGGCTCTACGTAGTATCGCTCAGCTGGCTCAGGAATCGGTGGTCGAATACCCTGGTGGATCAACAGTGCTAGGCCGTGATATCTACGTCGATGACATCGTATCTGGTGCAGAGTCCGTGGGGCGGGCGCGTGATATCAGATCGGACCTTTCTGCTATTTTGTCGCCAGGTGGCATGCACTTAAGGAAGTGGACATCAAACCACCAAGGGTTCTTCGACGGTGTGCCTCCAGAAGATCTTTATTCTGAGGATTTTCGTGAGTTTGATGCCATTGGAGATGTTTCACTCAAGATACTTGGTCTCTTGTGGTTGCCGCACACCGACAACTTTACTTTTAAGGTTTCCATCGAGGATCGTCGGTGCACTAAGCGCACCATTCTCTCGGAGATAGCCAGGATATTTGACCCATTAGGTCTCATCTCGCCTGTAACCTTTTTCGCCAAATATCTAATGCAGTTGCTCTGGGTGTCCGGTGTAGCCTGGGATGACGACGCTCCGCACAACATTGGTCTTGAATGGCAAGCGCTTAAAGCTCAGCTGTCGTCGCTGAGCTCTGTGGCTGTACCTCGCCGTATGGTAAAGGATTTTGTCGTTTTACAGCTTCACGGGTTCTGTGACGCCTCAGAGCGTGGATTTTGTGCCGTCGTTTATTGCCGGACGGTCGACAAACATGGCGTTGCCACTGTCAACTTAGTTTGTGCCAAATCTAAAGTGGCACCTCTTCGGAGGTTATCGATACCGCGCCTCGAATTATTGGCGGCGGTTCTTCTTTCGGACTTAATGGCATCTGTCGTAGAAGCGCTAAAGCCCTTCTACTCAGGTAGTGAAATTTTCACATGGTCTGACTCAAGTGTGGCATTGGCTTGGATTAAGTCGTGCCCGTCCAAATGGAAAACTTTTGTAGCCAATCGTGTTAGCCACATACAGGAAATCGTTCCTCCCGATTGCTGGCGTCATGTTAGGACATCGGACAACCCAGCCGACTGTGGGTCTCGAGGTCTGCTGCCTAACGATTTGGTCAACCAAATTTGCTGGTGGAATGGCCCCTACTGGCTCGTGCAACCTAGTGAAGATTGGCCTAGGTCCATGCTGTCGGTGGATGTGGATGTTCTCCACGAAGAACAGAAAGTTACAGTTCTTGTGACATCTCTTAGCGAGAACTTAGTGGACAAGCTTTTAGCAAGGTTCTCATCGTTGAGAACCCTTAAGCACGTTTTGGCATATTGCTTCCGTTTTGCGTACAATATTAAAAATAAGAAAAATAAAAATCGAATTTCTCTGCACAAGTTACCTCCGAGTCCCTTGGAACCTCATGAGATAAAACAGGCCTTGATGTTTCTCGTACGTTTTGTCCAGGAACATAGCTTCAAGTCTGAGATAGAAAAGCTTAAAAACGAATCTCCGAATACCCTCCCTAAGAGGTTTAGGAAACTGTCTCCGTTTTTGGATGACGCGGGACTTTTGAGGGTGGGCGGACGCTTATCACGAGCTTCTCTCGACTTCGATGTGAAACACCCGTTGCTCCTACCTCGCGATCATCGCCTTACATCATTGATCATTGATGAGTATCATCAAAAATTTATGCACCCCGGGCCGCAAACGCTCCAGAACTTGCTAGCTCAACATTTCTGGATATTGTCTGCGAAGCGTGCTATCCAGGCTGTAACTGGCAAATGTCTAAAATGTTTCCGTGTTCGTCCGTTGGGTGCTCGTGCACCTTTCATGGGTGATTTGCCATCTTATCGCATTAGCCAAATCAAGCCATTTTCGAGCGCCGCCGTCGATTTCGGCGGACCTTTCGACGTATCTCTCGGTCGTGGCCGCGGAAACAAAACTTACAAGGGCTACATATGCGTGTTCGTCTGTACCTCAACCAAGGCCGTCCATGTCGAACTTGCCACTGAACTTTCCGCGGAAGCCTTTTTAGCCGCGCTTAGGCGTTTCGTAGCGCGTCGTGGTCGTTGCTGTCGTTTAGTGTCAGATCAGGGCAAAAATTTCGTCGGCGCAAGCAACATCTTACAGCGCCTTATTAAAGACGCGGCACATACGGACGAAATCCGGTTCGAATTCAACCCACCAGGAAGTCCACATTTTTCGGGTCTAGCTGAAGCTGGCATTAAGGCTGTGAAAACTCATTTGTCGCGTGTCGTTGGGCAGCAGAGGCTGACCTACGAAGAGTTTTCAACAGTCTTAAATCAAGTGGAAGCCCTTTTAAATTCAAGACCACTTACTCCACTTAGCACCGATCCCAATGATCTAACGGTTTTAACTCCTGGTCACTTCCTGACCATGGAACCTTTGTCGGTTGTGCCGGACGAGGACTTAACTGACATCAAGGTTAGCATCACTCAACGTTGGAGAATGTTGCAAAAAATGCACCAAGATTTTTGGAGCAAGTGGTCCCAGGAGTATATGCATACTCTCCAACAGCGTATGAAATGGCATGACAGGCAACCAAACTTAGAAAAGGGAATGTTAGTGCTCATAGTGAACGAGCAAACCAGCCCCATGAAGTGGCCTCTAGGTCGCATAGTAGACACACATCCTGGGTCCGATGGGGTTTGTCGTGTTGTCACGGTGCGCACTGCCTACGGCTTGTATAAACGACCTGTTGTGAAGCTGTGCCCGTTACCTGTTTAAACTTTCCTTTTACTCTTTATCGTTATTTTATGTGTTTTGTGTTATTTCGTTTGTTTTGTCGTACCTTAGTCAAAATACTAATGTATTTTGGTGGGCGGAATGTTCACTTTTGTCATAAATTTTAGTAGTTATTTAAGATTTGCTGTGGCAATATTAAAAAGTTATTTCTTTCATACGACTGGCAACAATTCGTGACCCCCACCAAAAAATTCCGTTACTCGGTCGTCCCATTTTCGAATCTCGTTGCGCGAACACCTCCTTTTCAACCTTTTCACTAACTTTCACACACTCCTTAGTATTAATTAGTAAAGTGTATTTGGAGGCTGCCGGCGTGAACCCAGGACATAATCGGAGGCTAAGTGCGTGTGCTGAAGGTAAGGTTGACGGTTGATCTAGGGAAGCTGAAGACTACCACCAACGGTGCATTGCGGCGGACGCCAACGATTCTGTACCCAACAGATCCGGAGTCACCAGGTCAGACCACCATTCACTTGAATTTGCATCTAACTATTTACCATATAAAACATACACAATATTCCTGATTACACCCTGTAACTCTGTCGCACCCCTTTCCCTTCTTTCGTAATTTTCATACAGTCCATTCTTTTCGTTTATCGCACAGTGTGGTCTCCGACTACGAATCCGTTGACAGAATCAGAAAAAGTAGCCGCCATCTTGAACTTTTAAGTTATACGACGGATTGCTTCCAAAATCGATATCTGGGGATCTGTGTAGTCTCCAACAAGGAATCCGTTGACAGAATGTGAAAAAGTAGCCGCCATCTTGAACTTTTTAGATATTGGACTGATGGCTTCCAAAATCGATATCTAGGGCACTTTGTAGTCTCCGACAATAAATCCGTGGACAAAATGAGAAAAAGTAGTCGTCATCTTGAACTTTTTAGTTATTCGACTGATTGCTTCCAAAATCGATATCTGGGGAACTTTGTGGTCTCCAACAACAAATCCGTGGACAGAATGAGAGAAAGTAGCCGCCATCTTGAACTTTTTACGTATTCGACTGATTGCTTTCAAAATCGATATCTCGGGATTTGTGTGGTGCCAACGTTTTAGCAAGTACAGAGCACTTAAATGTGGTCGCGTGTGTCGCGCTATGGGTGTTTCAGTTTCGCGCCTAAATAAAAGATAAAAGATAAAAGAAATTTATTCAGTAAGTAGGCCGCACCACCGCTTCCTAAGAGAAGACCACTGCTGAGAAGAAGCGCCGCAAGAAACTCAGCAGTCAGTCATTTTTTAAACATATTTCTTATTACAATGGTACTACTTAGTCTAGCATTATATAAAGCTATAAATATTAAATATATAACTACTATGATTTTACTGGCCCGTTCCTGCCATTTGCAAATTTTGCCTGGAAAGAATCAGATTTGGCAAGCGATGTGAATGACTGATACCTTAAAAGAAAGAACAAATTTTTTTTTTAATTTTTTTTAGGCACAAATTGACTGGTCCAAAATCTGAACCATTTTTAATAATTTCGAATGCCTCCATTTTGTTTTTAATACAATAAAGACGCTTAAAACTTGTTTAATTTTGTCCAATAGACACTAAACTATCCAAAATAAATTATTTTGTTTACAAGGCAACGCTTATTCTTAACACGTAACTATCAAATTCTGGATATTTTCTGTAAAATCCTTAAATTTTCAATAAAGGAAAAACTACCAAATTTCGTCTAAGACATATACAGCTAAAAATGTTCAAAAATACCTCGTCTATCACCCCCTTAAAGCTATTAAGTTATCATTCAAGTGTCAATTTCGGGAGTTATAGGAGACCACACAGATCCGGAATATCGACTTTGAAAGAATTTCGCCCAAAAACTGGAAAGTTCAAGATGGCGGCCACTTTTCCCATTTTGTCAAAGGATTCCCTGTCGGAGACCACACAGATCCGTAGATATCGATTTTGGAAGCAATCAGTCGAATAACCAAAAAGTTCAAGATGGCGGCTACTTTTTCACATTATGTCAACGGATTCCTTGTTGGAGACTACACAGATCCCCAGATATCGATTTTGGAAGCAATCCGTCGAATAATCTAAAAGTTCAAGATGGCAGCTACTTTTTCTAATTCTGTCAACGGATTCGTTGTCGGAGACCACACAGGTCCCCAGATGTCGATTTTGGAAGCAATCAGTCGAATAACTAAAAAGTTCAAGATGGCGGCTACTTTTCACAATCTGTCAACGGATTCGTTGTTGGAGACTACACAGATCCCCAAATATCGATTTTGGAAGCAATCAGTCGAATAACTAAAAAGTTCAAGATGGCGGCTACTTTTCCCAATCTGTCAACGGATTCTCTGTCGGAGACCACACACATCCCCAGATCGATTTTGGAAACAATCAGTCGAATAACTAAAGAAAGAAGAAAAAATATAAAATGTAAAGGAAACCATTTGCAAACCAAGGATCGAGAACCCGGAACCGCTAGCTTCATAGGCTGGGTCACTACCGATAGGCTACGACGTCGTCAAATAAAATAATTGTAAATTTATTACTACCATTCTTGTAAGCGAGAAATGAAATAAAATGAAATATTTAAACAATGTATTAATTGTAACGATTAATATAATCAAAAAATTTACTCGATTTTTTGGGGGAAAATTTCATGTTTTAGGCAACACTGAACTTTTCATATCAGGTTAGCTCGCCATCTTTGTCTATTCCATATGACTGCTTTCTACTAGTGTATTATTGTAAAAGAGATAGATAAAGTTTTTTTGTTCAAATATTATTGGTTTCAAAGCTACGTCGCGATTATTAGTAGTTGGCACGTTTTATGCGTCGCTTTTGATTGACATTTGCTTCTCTAGTTAATATACCTCAATGGAGCCAAGGACGTCGCGATTGTAAACAAAAACCAGGTAGCAAGCATTCCAGAAACGAATAGTTTCGATCGTCCTCGGCGGGGCGAAGCACGTCAAAAATTCCGGAAGGTTTTCTGGAAGGGTCGGCCCCGGGAACTATAAAAGTTGGACCGCGATTGCGGGTAGAGTGTCAGTCTTTACTTGGAAACCGAACAAGAGCGACCCGAGCGATCATCTAAGTCTTCGAAGTTTATTGGGCGATAATTGTTTGTAACTTGTAACGGTTAAAGTGAGTGCGTTATTAAAGCCTACTTTTGATCATCGGTGTATTCGTGCATTTCTATCAGGTGCCACCCCCACGTACGTAACACAACCCTATGTACTTGAAGATAACAATTGAATAATAGATGTTGGTAATGGTAAAACCAACCAAGTGCTTTTCGTCATTTTAACTGGAACAAACCATACCGTTGTGAAGCGATGACGTCATCATCCGTGAGCGCTAGCCGTCGGGTTACGAGCGTTGTATACGAAGTTTAATTCAATATCTCAGCCTGAGATTCTCAGAAACTATTTGACGTATCGAAATGTTTTTTTTACAGCTATTTTTTGTTTTTGATGAAAAATATGGTTACCCAAAGATCTAAACTGGCGGACAGTCTCTATCGCTGACGAGATCATAGGTAATGACGAACAATTCCCGGAAATATATTCTGAAGGATGGCACGGTCGACATTTGTCAAGCGTGCCATTGCCCCGGCGAGTCCCTCATGGCCCCTCTACACGTTGGCGGATCATGGGCGTGCGTAAGGAACGGAATACGTGAGAGTGATATGCAAGAATATGTTGCTCACTCTATGGTGTAAATGCGTCCCTTACGCACGCCTATGATCCGCCGACCTGTAGAGGGGCCTTGACGTATGATTTTCGGTTGTTCGCAATTGGCCAACGGTGAGAACATGCACAGAGATAACCTCGCAGCCAGGATCAACCATCGATCTGTCATCGTCATCACGGACAGGGCTATTGTCGCCAATAACCCCGATATCGTGATGACAGATCGATCTCAACGCCGGGCAGTGCTCGTCGACGTAACCATCCCGAATGACGAGAACTTCGTGAAGGCCGAGAAGGACAAGCTCAGCAAGTACGTGTGTATACCTTAACTTGGCTCACGAGGTGACCGCCATGTGGGATGTTGACTCGACGATCATTGTCCCGATAGTTGTTTCGGCAAACGGTTTTATAGCGAAGAGTCTCGACCTAAAGAGACTCTCGCTAGATGGCTGGATCAAGGGCCAGATACAGAAAGCAGTACTCCTCGACACGGCACGCATTGTGAGGAGGTTCCTCTCTCTGTAAGCTAACCACCGGTAGGTTGAGCCTTGCCCCGCTGCCGGCGGCACTCGTAGGTTAGGTGTTTTATAATGTTTATTTTTTGTATTAGTATTTATTGTTATTTTTCTTTTATATTTGAATATTTATTGTAAATAACCTAATTTACAGAAACTTATTTCTTATAATAATAATTATCTGGAATAGAAATAGTAATAAAAACGTTTATTTCAACTCACAAAGGATATATTATAGGAATACCTAACTTACATAAGCCTAAAAACTTAATTAAATATACCTCTTTGAGGGACTGGAGTCCAAACTAGGAGTGATCCTGTAATGCAGATCTCCAGGTCCACCCCGGAAACAAGTGGAGTTAATTAGTTAGGTATTCTTACGTTTACGGTACAGTCTTATTGGAGGTAAGTAAAAAATAATATAAAATAATATAAAAATATAAAAGGAACAAAGAAATTCTAAAACTAGTGTGTGTGTGTCTGTCTAGGTACATTTTTTATATAATAAGCAAAATTACCTCATTTGGGCAGCATACAAAGATTTGGCTGGCAATAAATAAAAATCGGGCTAAAACTGTTGTTCAAAAACGGTTAACATTTTAACCAATATCAATCTGCTTTTTTTAATCATTTGTCTTCCTAATAAACAGTCGAGCTGCAAAATAATTACTTGGTCAGCAGAGAAAACATGTCTGTAAGCAGTTTAATTGAGAGGTGTGCATATTAAAAGTATGGTTAACTATTTATGTGTGAGTGTGGCGATATTTTTGTTTTGTGCTTCCTTAAGACAATCTGTCGGATATATAAGGATCTGACAATCAGGACGCCGCACTTGTGATAAAGTTGAGTGATGAATATTAATATTAATGTAGACTCTTTATAAAAGCTCCGTACCTACCCTAGGTATTTACCTACCGACTAAATATGCCAGGTGTAAAATAGTACATTGTTGCCTAGGCGCGGAAAGTAAGGTATTTCGTGACGAGGTGGTTAGCAGGCCTAACTAGAGTCAGGATATTCTCGTTTCCGCTGAGGTATAATAACGCTTTTCTCAAACAATGCGAGGAAATGATACAAATACATGATCATAAGTATCTTTTAAAACCTTTGACAAATTCGGAGAGAATGTTTGTTTGCAAAATACGAGTATTAGTTAAGATAGTTTCACGCACAACGAGCCGCCGCCGCAGAGCCGCACCGCCGCGCGCCGCTCCTCACTGTGCCCCCACCCACAAGTTGGGTGTACGGGATTATTTTCGTGGTCCTTTCGATTTTATACGCAATAGAGAGCACTTTTAAAAAACAATATGGACATCATGGTCGTGGACGGAAAGAGATTTCATATGGTTTTTTTACTCCTAGGAGTAAAAAGAGGCATTTTCCGTCCTTGTGTTTCAATCGGAAAACCGTTCTTTCCGAGCATATTTGAGAAAAGAACCATTTCCTTAACTTCGGTAGGGTTGACCACATCAATACCATGATCTTGAGTCCTACGGAACGTTCAAGATATGTGTATGCCATGGCATGGCAATGTTATGTTTATGTAGCTTTGCGCGTTGCGCGCGCATCGCATCTACCCGGCCTCACCGATATGGCGGATAGGCAGTAAAGGGAAGGATGTTAATCGTCTCTTCTAAATCAGAGAATATTGAAACTATCCAATGGCATAAATTGGGTGTCTTCTAAAATCGAACATTGTAAATAGTTCCGTGTATATATACTTATTTTATTTGTGTTCCTTGTGTTTCAAATTTCGAGTGGATAGTGATTTATTTTGAGTATTTATTTGATTCCGTTTATTCATGTAAATACAACGTACGTCTTTGTTCATATTTATAGTTTTCTCATCTTACTCAAATCACCAAAAAAAAATATCGATTTCTATTGAAACCTTTGTGTTTCGTCCGTCACTGAGACTAACAGCGCTTGCAATATTTTGGTTCTATCTAGCGGCTGTCATCGCAGTTTCGATTTTACTAGCTGTCATTCATAAAGACTAAAAGGCACCCAATAAATGATTATCAATGGTTTTAAGACTTTTAAGCGTAGGCTTCATTCGTCGTATGGAGTGTCACAGGATCATGTAAATCGTTGAACAAATAGTGGCTTGGTGGAAAATCGACATCTTTTGTGCTTGTCTAAACTAAGTGCATTCCCATCAAAGATACTTACGTTATTACGTTTGAGGAAAATTGTAGTGAAGTGAAACTGAATGCTCGAGCCCCACGGTAGCCCAATGAAGTGGCCGGGGTCCGGAGCGGAAGAAGAGCCGGGCGAAGCAGGGCTCCAAAGCGCCCGCGCGCAGGCCCGCTCCCAGTCCCAGGAGTCCCAGGACGACGCCGCAGTGCACTACGTGTTCCAGCGCGAACGCGAGCGCGAGTCGCACGACGCGGACCGGCCCTGCCTGCCGCCCAAGCAGCGCTGGGCCGTTGGCGACGAGACCAGCCTCGAGGTTTGTCCCTGCCGCACTTACTTTTGAACTTTCATTTCTTTGTTTGCCTTTAATAATCACTATTGATTACTCAGGACAATCATTTATGTAGTGATTTTGTTAACATATGGGATAGGGAACAACAGCAACGATGGCATCTAAAAAAAGTATCTTGTCATAGGTACCTTATTCCATTCCCACATTTTGTCAAGAATGAGTTGTGTTTACTAGGTGGAGTGAGTAACCTCTGCTGGGTATTCTTTATTTTTTAATAGTCTCGGGTAAGAACTTTGAGGTTTAGAGTAAAAGTTTAATAAACTGTGTTCAAACATTACTTAAAATAAATTTTTTTAGGGTTCCGTACCCAAAGGGTGTCAACGGGATCCTATTAGTAAGCCTCCACTGCCTGTCTTTCTGCCAGGGGGCTGTAAGGATGAACAAGTACGGTAGACAGTTGAAATTTTCAGTGTTTTTCTATTACTATTAAAACAAGAAATAATAAAAATCAAATTAAGGGATCTTTTAAGGTTATTTTATTAAAAATAATGTGTAATGAATGAACAGTCAGCAATAATATAATACAAAAAATATTGGGGTTACTATCAAATTGTCTTTATCGCCAAATGACCATTTCAGCTAGATAAAAGCAGCATAAAAGTAAAATACACAGTCAGCAAAGAGTCAATTCAGCAGGACGTCATGAAAGTAGAATACTCAGTCAGCGAAGTGTCGATTAAGCAGGACGGATCAGAATAAAGTTGCGTACCTCTTTTCAGGAAACTTAAAATTCTCCCTTTGCCATGCCTATACTTAAGAGAAGTATGTAGTTTTGTCAGATCACATCACTCGTACTTTAAGACACGAAGCGAAGTTCTCGAAAGGCGAACCAGGGTAAAACTAATGAACCTCTTATATCACCCGCGAAGTCATAAGACGATTTACAAAAAAAATGTTTTCAATATGTGCATTGTCATTTATAATTATCTCCCGGAGGAACTCAGGCTGCTAGAGGGAAACGCCTTTAAACGCAGTCTAACAAACTGGCTTTTGGATCGTTGCTTTTACAGCGTAAAGGCGTATCTCGAGCACCGACAGTAGTAGGATTAATAGTATTTAGCTATGTAATTGTGAGATGCCTACTATGTTAACCTTTGCTATTGTTTTGTATTGTTTGAATTTGACATTTATATTTGTTTTTTATTTTTTATTATTATTATTTTGACATTTTAATTTACTACTATAATTATATTTGCACGCTTGCATGCAAGCTTGACACATGAAACATAATGTACTGTAACATCCCTATACTGTGTCTATGCAAATAAATATTTTCTGATATTTTCTGATTTCTGAATTAAAATGAGCAAGTAGCCAAACGTTCGGAAATAGAAATAGTCTGTGTGATTAGAATACCTAATTAGCTGAAAGTAAAGTAAGTAAGTTAGTTAATTGACATGAACACAGAACGACTTAGTAGCAAAATGTCTGGAAATTAAAATAGTCTGTATAATTACAATAAGTACCTAATTAGCCGAAAGTAAAATTATTTAATTGTCATGACCACAGAACGAGCTAGTAGGAATACCTAATTTGTCGAAAGTAAAATTTGTTGATTTTAATTATCAAGTGTCTTTTATTTATTTATTTATTTATAGCCTTTTCCATATTTTACATAACATCACATTAGAATAATTCATAAAGTTGATTTATTTGGCCCCTGTGTGGGTATAGGCCTCCTCCATCTTTCCCCATTTCTTCCTGTCCTCAAGGTACCAAGACAAAAAAAATCAAGTGTCTTATCAATACGCAATTTTAAGATCCAGATGTTTTGCTAACCAGCCATTTGGCGTTCATGTCTATTTAGTAATTAAGACATTTTGAGAAACAAGTGTTTCGCTACCGGGCCATTTAGCATTTATGTCTATTAAGTAATAAAGACATTCTAAGATAAAGACGTTTCGCTACTAGAGTATTTTAAATTGTAACATTCTAAGATTCAGGGGTTTTGCTAAAAAGACATTTAGTGTTCATGTCTATATAGTAACAAAGACATTACACAATCCAGACATTTGAGCTATATTGTCCTTTGGCAATAAAGTAAATTTGATAGTAACCCAAATATTTTACATAGTTAAGCCTTAATCGTGACAATGTTAACTTTCTTCCCTTAATAATAATAATATAATATAATATAGCCTTTTATTTCCAGATTAATAGTTTCAATTACATTTCATTAATTAAAGAAAAAAAAATCAGTTTACATAGTTTAGTTTGGTATAGCCCATTTTTGGGCAAAGGCCTCCTCCATATCTTTCCACTTCTGTCTATCCCTGGCCAATCTCGTCCATGTCGCTCCAGCCACTTGCACGATGTCGTCGCTCCAGCGACGGCGGGGTCGGCCGCAGCGTCGCTTGTCTTCACGCGGCCACCAGTGCAGTACTCGCTCGCTCCAGCGACCGTCCTCTGCGCGCGCGACATGTCCCGCCCAACGCCATTTACTTCTGCACGCGAGATCTGCTGCGTCTTTTACTTTGGTTCTGGCTCGTATCTCTATATTTTGGACTCTATCCCTCAGTCTTAGGCCCAGCATGCTCCTCTCCATACTCCTTTGGCACACTCGAAGTTTGTGGATTATTTCCCTTGTAATTGACCAGCTTTGGCATCCATAAAGTAGTACAGGTATAATAGTATTATCGAAAGCCTTCTGTTTCAATCTTATTGGTATTTGAGATTTGAAAATGTGTTTAAGAGCCCAGTATTTATTCCATGCCATTTTGATCCGTCTTTGCACTTCTTTTGATGTTTGGCTTAGTAGACATACTCTCTCTTCTCTCTCCCCTTCTTCCCTTCCTCTCTTTCTTCCCTTGTGTAATGAAAATAAGTAATACAATCATATACCTATTTATCATTACACAAAGAAAAATTTAAGGTCTTTTTAATTGAGGTCTACATACAATATTTTTGAAATTCACCCATCTAACATTGGACTCAAAAATATCTGATGTGCTCTTATGCTTCCACTAATAGAGATGTGTCACATATTTTTGAGTCCAATGTTGTTTTTCTGTTTTGTTACCGGTTTGTTACAACCAAGTATCATAATACCATATTACATATTTCTACTTTATCTCAAATTGTCTTAGTTTGAAAATGACTAAAATCTCAAATATATTTATTTTCATTGTAATAAAATTGTCATAATAACGTTCACATATTATATTACACCCAATATCCAAAATTTATAGTTGGTAACAATAACAATTCCTTCTAATATGGGTGACTTATTTCACCAAATTGCATTACTTTCATAATTACCAGAATTCAAAAATACCTTGTGGTTGAAAGGGTCTTTAAAAATCTAAATGACACTGTCTCAGAATAAAAGATAACTAGCATGTAGTTTTACTTTATATCATACCTATGATTGACATATTAATAAAAATTGTATAAAACACGTAAGGTAATTATTTATTTATTTACTCATTCCTATTTATGAATGAAAAACAGTTTCAGTCAGAACAAACAACGAAATTTAGACATTTATCCATAGGTAGGTACTGAGATTTGGGTATTTCGAGAATTTGACGTTGATATGCTTGTATCAAGATAATTGGAGTTTTAGTTATTTTGAGACAAGGTTGAATTGATGATTAGTCAAAACAAGATAAAGTCAATTAGACATAAAGAGATATCAAGAGTGCCGCATTTTAAGAAGTAGGCGTACTTAAGTCATTTCAAGTTTTAGACATTTTGAAACTAATCTGTTTTGACATTGCGAGGTACTAAGAACATGCTAATTATGATTTTTGGTAGTAGCGAACCGGTAACTTCTTTTTACCGACAATAGCCTGTCTCTCATCTTATTAAGCGTATGGTTCGAGTATTGAAAATTATGTTTTTCGTTTTTATTATAGGTCGAAATTTTTATTTACCTATTAGTACTAAATAAGCTTGCTCTTCATTCAACCCAGTATTTTTTTAATATTATTTTTTATACAATGCCGTGATAGAGTTGTCATCTAAAAATTAGTCTTGTCTGAAAACAGCCACACTCACAGTGTTTCTGGTAAACCACATTAAAAAGAATAAAACATTATCCGCAGCATAAAGAAGTCTTAATAAAAAAAAAGTAACTTTTTCTAATTCTTAGCGTGTCGACGGCATGTCAATTATGAGCTGACCAATATTCAGCAACTTTTTTGAAATCGAACACTGAAACCATAATAATTGATAAGTAGTTCAAAAATCTAAATAACAGAAAATCATCTGGTTATTGTCGGTAAAAAAGAACAACAAACCGGATAATATATTCTCGCCAGTAACTGTAGGTACTCATGACATTGAAGTTCACAATGGTGTTCAGTTGTCTTTGGTGCGTGAGAGAAGACTTTTGTATTTGTCATGGCATTCAAAAGGTTAATGGACACAAATCCTAAGATTTTCATTATTTCCCTGGCTCTTAGATATTCAGCATAATGAAGAAACTAAAAGCTGGCATTACCAATATGAGTGTTTCCTTTTAATCACAACCTGCAAGTGCAAATTAAATGAAATTTCCCAATTTTTTTTTAAAGGATTTGCCAATCTTTTAGACTTCTGAATTATAATATAAAAAACTGAATTAAGTATAATATATTACAATATAAAAAACCCTTAAGACGCATCTGCATATATCTTATACACTGGTCCAATCTTACTTTGCAATTTGAACACTTGCTTTTCGTACTTAGGGCTGATATTGGTGGATTGGATTAGCGGCTATGTGTAAAGTGCTTAATGCTTGATTTTACTTTGCCACTTAACAGAAAATGTATGAACTTCGCACTTGCACTTCGCAAAGCGTAAATCAAGCATAAGAGAGTTACTGAGGATATTCTATATTATTGTTACTTTTGATTTGTTAAACATCAATACGGAATATTCATGACTTTTATTCACAAATTTAATAATAGCTGATTCATGTAACAAGTCGTAGTGAAAAAAATTTTTTTTAGCTCCACTGCTCGTAAATGTGGCGAAAGATGGTCTGTTCTTGGTCCCCAAAACAATCAATAATTGTACATTGAATGAGCAGGCCTTCTATGAATTTAAACTGGTCAACAATCTTAACATTGTTGGTCTGTTACATTGAGCAAGTCGACCAATCACATCGGTCCGCTGATCACTGATTCGACCAATCAGAACACGACTTGTGCTGCATATGAAATAAAATTGGGCAATGAGAAGTCGTTTTATTTTTTAATAATATTCATCCCTTCACGGATATGCAAAGGAATCAGATTCCATACAGCCATATATGTCTGTTTTTAATTATCTGAAATATAGTACAGGCACGTTCAGATTCGTCAATTTAAAAAACGCCGTTTAATGACTGACCAATAAGAACGTTATTGTAAAAAAAATAATGGCGGGAATGCGTAAAAAAAAATTTCTACTCGCGTACTATAAACCGCTAATATTGATACAGTTAATGGTACCACAATACCACCTATAGCGTAACCGAAACGTGAAAACTATTCTATAATGAGCGTTGCCATGGTAATAACAGTTCTATAATAATTATTATAGCATTGTTATTACCATGGTGACGGTCATTCCGGATATCAGTCTTGGCGTTTAGTGAACACTTGACATCCTAATTTGTATAATAAACCGTTAAGAATATTTTAATACCAATTAAAATTACGTATCCTTAAAACAAAATTAATTTTGAGACCAATTGTGTTTAAAATTACATTTTTATAAAATTACTAAAAATAGATGATTAATATCCATCGATTTGTTATTTGGTTACCATGGTTACGTTCAATATGGATACCAACAAAATGGCGTTTCATTTGTTATTCCAACTTTTTTGATAAATTGTCAGAACTGTTTTATTAACTATTAAAACTGCCATAAATTCACAAACAATTTTAACGCCAATCGGAATAATGAAAATGACTTTGCTGACAAGTAATTTGTTAGCAGGAAAGTCGACTAAAGTATACAAGAAAAGTAAGCGATTGTTTATTTTTGTCATTATCACTTTAAGCTTGTAGAAAAAGTTATGTATGCAACGGTACATAATTAGCTCTTAAGGTACTCGTGCCTGTAATTAGAGCGCTCGCAAGCTCGCGCTCTAACCTCGCGACTCGTAAGAAGCTTCATTATATACCAGTTACATAAATAACTATAGTATGTTGTAAATTTATTATAAGAATTGATTTTTATTTCCTCGCAGTAGTCGTGAAAAGCACTGTGTTAAGCCTCGACCGAAAGTTCAATAGAGGGACTCGTACTTTTGAGGGGCTCTACTTACTTTTTAACCTCCTCAACAAATTACTATTGAATAGCCATAAAAATAACCAAGATATAAGCCAACAAAGATTTTTTCCTATCTCTTTTTAGCAAAACAGAATTTAACATGGAGTTTATATGGCCGACCTGTTACATAAAGTCACACGCCGTATCGGATCTCTCTGTCTAATCGCTGTCTTATTAGTAGTTTAAAATGCTTTTTCACTTCTCATGCTCCAAAAGTCCGTCTTTATGTCCTGCGTAGGCGACATAAAGTCGCTTTTTATGCTCTAGTGCATAAAGTAAAATCTTCGTCGAAGGCCAAGGCAATCGGTCCAACAGCCACACGGACAACTTTAACTTCATAGAATAACCTCTTTATTTTATTTCGTTTCGTTAGTATTCTAAGACCAAGGCAAGGATACCAACAGCCAAAGTACACAATAAAACTTCATGAAATAAACTTATAATTTTTATAATGTCACATTTATTATTATTATATTTGAGTAAATCAATATATTTAAAGCATGACAATTAGTTATCATAGATATAAAAAACAAAACGTTTTTATAACTGAGCAATATGTAACGACCTAACTAAGTCAGATGTACCTAATGAAAAAAAATGAAAAAAAAGTTAATTGGCGGGAACCATACTTATTTTGTCATTGTAAATATTTGTTTTACAATAATTTACATGTTGCTGTTTCATTTCCTCGCAATCGAAGTGAAAATTAGTGTGTACAACTCGTCCATAAAACCCATTTAACACTCGACTTTATATCCATATATAAACGTCTCGCGTAAAATGGTGCGTTTTATGCACTTGTTGTACAATCTACTATTATCATCCGTATTTCTGGGCCTATTTTAATTTTAATTTCACTTTTGGTGTGCTCTATTATGGTAGTTTCATATTTAAACAAATGTGATTAAAGAAATCCATGCCTATTCCCTAGTTTCTGTTATAGCTGTAGGTTTGCAGAGAAAGGGGTTTGGGTAAAAGTGTTGTCATTTGTAAAATTCATACATTTTCAAGGTGAGCGGCCATTCGTAAAAGTGGTAAATTATGATAAAATCATTAAAAATAAACATATTTTGCTATGTAATGTAATACTCTTAAGTGCATCGGAGCGGAGGTAATTAAATACGAGGGCTGCCTTTTAAGTTCTGTCGTTTGCAAAACTCCCGTGATTATTAAAAAAAAACTAGTATCATCTTAAAATATTTGAATTTAGAATTCAAAAACAAAAGAATGTCTCGAGATCGGCCGATTCGTTTTAGTACAGCGTCGGTTCAAAGTTGACAAGTCGGTTGTGAAAATGGAAATTTCGAAGGAAAATTTACGTGCGATAATATTTTACAACTTTAAAAGGGGTTTAACGCGTCTTCAGTGCTTTGAAGAGCTGACTACGGTTTTTAAAAATGAAGCACCATGCATCCGGACTGTGGAACGTTGGTATTTGGAATTTCAACGTGGTTGCTCTAGTCTTCGTGATAGGCATCGTGAAGGCCGACCAAAAACAGCTGTAACCCAGGAAAACATTGATGCTGTACGGCAACTGATCGTTGAAGATCGCCATGCGACATACCGCGAGATAGAAGCTTCATTAAGCATTTCAGGGACCAGTGTTCAAAATATATTGCATGATCACTTAGGTGTAAAAAAATTGATCTCACGCTGGATACCACATTTACTTAGTGAAGACCAAAAAACGGCTCGCGTTAGATGGTGCCGCAAAACTCTGCGGCAATTCAACCGAGGAGACTCTAAACACGTTTATGACATTATCACTGGTGACGAATCTTGGATATATGCCTACGATCCGGATTCTAAACAGCAGTCGACTGTTTGGGTGTTTCAAGATGAGCCAAAACCGACCAAAGTAATACGCTCACGGAGCACTTCGAAAAAAATGGTCGCCACGTTTGTAGCGAAAAATGGCCACGTTGCGACCATCGTGCTCGAAGATCGTAAAACAGTTAATGCTGACTGGTATACCACTGTTTGTTTACCAGAAGTTATCGGCGTGTTCCGAAAAAATAACCCAAGACGTCGTATAGTACTGCACCACGATAATGCTAGCTCGCACACCGCCCGGCAGACAATTGCGTTTTTAAAAGAACAAAACGTCGAAAATTTGGATCACCCGCCGTACAGTCCAGACTTAAGCCCTAATGACTTCTTCACTTTTCCAAAAATCAAGCAACCACTTCGTGGTCAACGGTACCGGACGCCTGAAGAAGCGGTTGAGGCATACAAAACGGCCATTTTGGAGACCCCGACTTCGGAATGGAATAAGTGTTTCGAAAACTGGTTCGATCGAATGAAAAAGTGTATTACATATCACGGTGATTACTTTGAAAAACAATAAATACCATTTAACACTTAAATTGTCTTTAGTTTTTTCAAACGACAGAACTTAAAAGGCACCCCTCTTATTCATACTTGGGCATACTTTTGTACTAAAAACTGAATACTTAAATCTTTAAAATCTCCGCTCCGATATTATTTAACGCCATAAATTATATATATAATAATTATGAAAAATCATCAGTGGCCGCTGAAAAAAAAAGTGACAATATTCTTCAAACAAATTTACCCAATGCCCTTTAATTACTTTTTTCCATCCTATGACATGATACAGCTGTAAAAAAATAAGAAAAAAATAATGTCAATTTATTTAAATAAAAAATTGTGAGCACTCCCTTCATCAAGTTTATAATAGTAGAATACCTATACCACTGTGATTACTGATTAGTTAAATCCTCTATTTATGAAATCCTGCGTCATGCATGTAAGTTAAATGCCAGTAAGGATATGAGTATTTTTTTATGCTGGAAAAAATATTTTTAGCATATGGTTCAACAAAGTGATCAATCAGTGATTTATTTTTTTAACATTCCGTTGCTGAATTATATAATTTACATGTCATGCTTTGTTGTTAATAAATGGTGTACAATGTTGCAGTAAATCTTTTTTTCTTTCTGGAACTTGTCATACGAGTATGCTTCATGCTCTCTATCTAGTTAGCACGCCCCTTGGGCAAAGGCCTCCTCCAGTCTTCTCCATTCCTTTCTGTCTCTAGTTATCATACTCCATGCTCGTCCCAATGATTTATATTTAGGTCTTCCTTTTGATCTCTGGCCATGTCTGGTCTGAGATACCAGTCTGTCACTTTATTTGACCATCTATCACCTGAATTTTTGTGTAGAATGTCCAGCCCTTTTCCGTCTGAGATTGCAAATTGTTACTGTACATAGTGTACATTTAGATTCAATTTCCGCAGTTTTAATTTTTTCTATGGGCCTATTGTCAAACAACTTATTGCTGTTAAAGTTATCATATATCACTGTCCTTTTTAGGTTTTCCTTACCAAAACGGTAAAATTTATTTATCGTTTATTTATAAAACCAACAGCCATACATTTGAAAGTAAGTATTACAATAATTGGTAACTTAACATGGGCCAATAATAGGTTTCCCTATAATTTACAGAACATTAGTAACTGAGAGTAGGAATTAAATGAAGAAACAAAAATACAGTAGATATTAAAGCCGGAGCCCCACTGCTGCGCACGCTACGCATGGACACGCTTTACACGTCACCCACGTGGGTCCATTGGTCTGGATACGTATATCAACATTTTCACAGCAACCAATGCACGCAGACGTAAAACGTGTGGGCCACGTGGCTACGTTGGTCAGCTGCGTGTGTCTACATTCCCCACTGCGGGCCACGCACATGCACGCGCGGGGGGTGCGACGCCTTTGAAGCCACCACTGCAACTCACGGGCAGCGTGGGTCGCGGTTGGGTGGGGCTTTGCCTGCCACGCGCCCTAGCGTGTGCGTGGCAGGCACTTCGGAACAGACCACGCGTGTATCAGTGACGTCATTTCGTGCGAAGCGTGCTCGTGCACTACTGTGGAAGTATCTACCTACATTTTCATACAAATGCGTTTTTGTACCCACGTGAGTAGCTTGACCGTGCGCAGCAGTGGGGTTCCGGCTTACCTCAAAAAAGTCTATAGGATTAAAAAATGAGGTGACTATAAACGTGTGAGCCATGTATGTCTGTTTGTGTATGTATGTGTGTTTGTAAGTGTGAGTGTTTGTGTGTCTGTAAGTGTGAGTATGTGAGTGTGTGTGTGTGTGTGTGTGCGTGTGTGCGCGTGTGCGTGTGTAAGTGTGTGTGTGTATAATATAAGTAAGTATAGGTAATCGAAGCCAATTTTAGGTAACGACTGACACTTTAGCCGTGAGGTCATTAATTCATTAATGACATGCTTACGAAACACATGCTTTGAAGACAAAAACGGGTCAGTAACATGTGTGTGAACCTAGCATATCAATTACTGGAATCTCAAAATTCTAGTAGCATCCACACAAAAACACAGTTCTAGTAGCATCCCCAATAGTTCTACAGCTCTACGTATTTATTTTCAATAGAGTTCTACATATTTTTTCAAAGTGAGATGCTAACTTCACGTTCCGCCTATTAGCATCTCAGCATTTCTCGATGCTTGGGCGTTAAATACGTCAGAAAATGCATAGTTCTGTAGTCTGGAGTCGACATAGCAATAGTTCTAGCCATAAAACGAAAAAATATTAATGAGATGCTAATTTCGCATTCCGCCTATTAGCATCTCAGCAGTTCTCGTCGTCTAGGCCTCAAATACGTCACAAAATGCATAGTTCTGTGGTCTGGAGTCGATACAGCAAAAGTTCTAGCCCAAAAAAACATTGAAATTAGACATATACTGAGATGCTAGAACAATTTAGATAGTTCTACATAGCATCTCAGCCGTTTTCGATAGCACCGCTACAAATACGCATGAAACTGCACAGTTCTATGGTCTGAAGTCGATTCAGCAATCGTTCTGACTCAAAAAACATAAAAATCTAGGCATATATTGAGATGCTAGAACATTTAAGTTCTACATAGCATCTTAGCCGTTTTTGATAGCACCGCTACAAATACGCATGAAACTGCAGAGTTCTATGGTCTGGAATCGACAGAGCAAACGTTCTGGTTATGAAAACATATAAATCAAGACATATGTTGATATACCGTAACTTTTTAGAAAGTTCTACTTAGCATCTCGGCCGTTATTAATAGCAACGCTACAAATACGTATAAAACTGCAGAGTTCTATAGTCTGGAGTCGATACAGCAATAGTTCTAGCTAAAGAAGCACGAAAATCTAGACAAAAGTTGAGATGCTGTAACTTCTTAGATAGTTCTGCATAGCATAGCAGCGGTTTTCGATAGCAACCCTACAAATAAGTATGAAAATGCAGAGTTCTATGGACTGGAGTCGACACGGCAAAAGTTCTGGCTAAGAAAACATAAATCTAGACATATGTTGATATACTGTAACTTTTTAGAAAGTTCTACATAGCATCTCAGCCGTTATCGATAGCAACGCTACAAATACTTATAAAACTGCAGAGTTCTATAGTATGGAGCCGATACAGCAATAGTTCTGGCTAAAAAACCACGAAAATCTAGACAAAAGTGGAGATTCTGTAACATTTTAGATAGTTCTGCATAGCATCTCAGCGGTTTTCAATAGCAACCCTACAAATACGTATGAAATTGCACAGTTCTATGGTCGTGAGTCGACACAGCAAAAGTCGCGGCTAGAAAACATATAAATCTAGACAGGTTGATATACTGTAACTTTTTAGAAAATTCTACATAGCGTCTCAGCCGTTATCGAAAGCAACCCTACAAATACGTATGAAACTGCAGAGTTCTATAGTCTGGAGTCGACACAGCATAAGTTCTGGCTAAGAAAACATATAAATCTAGACATAGGTTGATATACTGTAACTTTTTAGAAAGTTCTACATAGCATCTCAGCCGTTATCAATAGCAACGCTACAAATACGAATGAAACTGCACAGCTCCATGGTCTAGAGTCGATAAAGCAATAGTTCGGACTAAAAAACCATGAAAATCTAGATGTATGTTGAGATGCTGTAGCTTTTAAGAAAGTTCTGCTTAGCATCTCAGCGGTTCTCAATAGTAACCCTACAAATACGTATGAAACTGCACAGTTCTATGGTCTGGAGTCAGCACAGCAAAAGTTCTGGCTAAGAAAACATATAAATCTAGACATATTTGTCCTATAAGGCAAGCTGGCCATCATTTTAGGGTTTCTGGAACGAAACTTTGAGGAATTCAGGTATAGCTCATAAAGCAAATCCGAGTTGTCAAGTTTACCATTAATAATGTGATGAAACCAGATCAGATCTAGAACAGTCCTACGTTCGCTAAGCTTAAGAAAGTGGTAATGTTTTAGTCGTTCGTGATATGTCTTATTAAAAATACGTGATTTATAATCAAGCAATTTCAGAATTTTTTGTTGTATGCGCTCTATTTTATCTTTATAAATAAGATATTGTGGTGACCAGATACAACTGCTATATTCTAGTGTACTACGAACTAAAGCATAGTATAAAGATTTAATGCAACCTATACCTGTAAACTGTTCGCTGTTACGAATAACAAAACCTAAATTCCTAAATAACTTATTAGTAATAAAATCGATATGTTCACTGAACGTTCAGTTTGCTATCAAGAAGGATACCTAAATCCCTTATAGTAGTGGTTCTTTCCAGAAGTCCACCATTTATTTTATATATGTAGTTAATGGGTTTCCTTTTTCTAGTAAATGATATAACGTTACATTTACTAACGTCAACAGATATATTGTTATTTTTGTAGTAAATAGCAGGGTTATTTAGGTCACTTTGTAATCGATTACAGTCTTCGAGGTTTTTGATTCTATAATAAAGTTTCCTATCATCACCATATTAGAAAAGGTGAACATTTGAAACACGTGTAAATATCGCATAGATACGCATTATGGAGAAGGGGGCCCAGATGTGAGCCCTGAGGCACCCCTGATGTGATATTAATAAAATTTTATCTATAACCACCTACAATCACTGCTTGCGAACGGTTTTCCAATGATCCAACGTAGAAGATCTCCATGCATTCCTAGGTGTTGAAGCTTATGGAGCAGGATGATGTGATCAACACGATCAAAAGCCTTTTCAAAATCAGTGTAGATCGCATCAACCTGCCCACCGCTATCCATATTCTTAAGGGTGTATTGTATAAATTATGCAAGATTACTTGTTGCTGATCTTCCCTTTAAAAAACCGTGTTGCTAAGTAGGTACATCACAGTAAATGATCCGATAGATGGCGTCATAAACAAACTTTTCGAATAGCTTTGCGAATATATTCAGGATCAAAATAGGTCTATAGTTCTCGGCTTTAATACGAGATCCCTGTTTAAAAAATGGTATAATATTAGCCTGTTTCCACTTCTCAGGGCACAAGCCTTCAGCCAACGATCGATTAAACAAAATGAATAAAGGATTAGTTAGGGCATTAGCACATTTCACTATGAATGACGGAGCGATACCGTCGCTACCTGGACCTTTACTGATATCCAATATTTTTAATGATTTGTTAATATCTTCTTATGATATATATAACTTATTAACGTGCAAAGTAGAATTGTTAGGTTCCGGTAGATCGAAATGAGGGTAGGACGTTAGCGGTTTGGTAAAAACGCTCTGAAAAAATGTGTTGAAAGCCGAAGAAATGCCTTCACCGGTGTCATAAGTCGAGTCTTTATACGTTATTTCGGTGGGATAGTTAGAGGTACCGCGCGTGGTTTTAATATAAATCCAGAAATATTTACTATTTTTTTTAAAGTGATTTTTGAATTAAATTTATGTAATTATCATAGCATTCAGTTTGAATTATTTTAAACCTTTTTCGAAGTCTGGAAAAAATATCGTAATCAACTTGGTTATTGAATCTTTTCCATCGTGTGTGTGCCTTTAATTTTTCATTTATTATCTTTATTAGGCTGCGGCGGCTTTACCAAATGGGAAACATACCTTTACCAGAATGAGTTACTTTAGTTATGAACTGTGTAATAGATTGGTAAATACTACTATAAAAAAAGAAACAGATTCGTCCAATGATAACTTATTAAATTGCTCAGACCAGTTTATATTTTCTAAGTACTCGTTAATCTTCGCGTAATTTCCTTTATTGTACTTATATTTAACCAATGTTTTCTCTGTCAAAGGTCTAACGGTAATAGATGAAATGTGGATAGTAAAAGATGGATGATAATCGTTTTCGGGAACCAACGGTTGATTACATCTGACAACTTCTACGCCTATATTACAGAATACTAAGTCCAAAGTGTTATCGCTACAATTTCTTAGTTGACAATATTGTTCTAGTCCGTTTAATGAGAGTTTACCAATCATATACATGCTTGAGTTTTATAGTTCAATGGAGCCTTTTTTTAAGAAAACTAGCTGCATTGAAAGCCAGTTAATATTTGATAAATTAAAATCACCTACGACAAGAAAATAATCATCTGGGCAAGGGTTAAGTAAGGATATAGAATCATCAGTGAATTTAAGAACATCGTTAGCGTGATGGTTTGTAGTACCCGGAATATACGTAGCAATTATGTGCAATTGTTGTTTACCGTGGTGAGCACGCGCCGAGATGAGTCATCGTCAGCTGGGGCTAGGCTCCGCGGCGGGAGCGTGACGTGCAGCGCCTCGCGCCTCGAGCGGCGCGGGCGCGAGCGGCCAGGCGACCCCGGATCTCGCGCACAGGCCGTTACGGACCAGGATCATCACACCTCCGCCTCTTAATTTTCCCGTGAACAAAGGATCCCTATCACAACGAAACACCGTGTACCTACTGTCACAAATTTCACGTTTGTTAGTCCTTTACCTCAAAAGCATAAATTCCTTGTAGCGATTCACCGAATCGCATTTCTCCTCGAACGTATATTTAATTATCGCGTTGTGTCTCGATCGTTTACTTTTTTAGTCGCTATAAGTTTTAGTCGCATTTCACCTCGACCGTGCATTTAACTATCGCGTTGTGTCTCAACCGTATTTTTTTTTAGTCGATATTAGTTTTCGTCGCGTTTCACCTCGATCGTGCGATAAATTTTTGCTTTGTATCGTAATCGTCTAATTCAGTATTAGACAATATATTTAGTAGCAATGTACCTTTTTCGCTTTTTTTTGGCTTTTTTAGCCATGTTCAAGCTCCATATTTTCTCATAAATATTGCAATATATAATTATTGTATCTGAAATCAATGTCACTGTGTAGTGTTTGTCGCAATGACAGAGTATTATCTATTATTTATTAGTCACAGAGATAATATTTTAATGAGTTTAATAGCACGTAAGACATGAAACTACAGGTACAAAACACGTTTTAAAAAAAATGTTACAGGATTTTAGTGCGAACATCAATTAACGCGTCACATTAAATAGAGTTCCAAACAAACATCGAGCGCGACGAAATGCGTCTGGGGTAAAATACTACACGAGAAATTAAATGTTAAAAATTAATTATACTAATGTAAAAAGCCACGCGAAAATTTGCTTCAAGTAAAAGATTCTATTGAAATGTTGTTCATTCGAGATGAAATGCGATTCGGTGAATCGCTACAAGGAGTTTATGCTTTTGAGGTAAAGGACTAACAAACGAAATTTCAGTATTTCATATATCATTACTAAGCCTTTCGATTCCTTTTTCGAATTTTAACAATTAGTTGAGTTAACTACTGATCAAACAACGGGCCCTAAGTAATTAACATGTAACTGAGTGATCGATTTTAAAAACCTCGATAAAGCCCGTAACATTATAATAACCATAATTTCAAATAACATATGGCGTAAGTGTTGCGGCAAACAAAATGGTGAACATCGTAAAGAAAGACGCCACTAGCGTTTTTAACCGACTTCAAAAAAGGAGGAGGTTATACGTTTCACTGTATGTATTTTTTTTTTATGTATGTTCACCGATTACTCCGTCAATTCTCGACCGATTTCAAATTTTTTTTTTTGGTTTGATAGAATATACTTCCGAGGTGGTCCCATTGTCACCAAATCTGAATCCGATGAGGGGATCAGTGAGGAATTGAGGGAACTCCTCAAATATTGTAGGCAAACATATAGCGATTTTAGTATTTTTAGTAACAAATCCAGCATTTGCGTTCAGAAAGTATCATTTGGTGAAGTGGAACTGATGATGAAGACCACAGATGGCCACCGGAACTCCTCAACGGTACCGATTTCAAGGGTGACGGCAAGATATCTCGATTAAGATAGTTGAGCGACTACAACGAAGAATATTTACTTGTTCAAATATGACTATGACTTTCCCGCGGCGTTGCTTGCGGCGCGCTTGATAAAAGTTAAAGTTTCATTTCAACTAAGAAGTGGGACTACGTAACGACGTATTATGATCACTAAAAAGTATAAAATAAAATAAATGTTTAAAAAAAACAAAAAACCGCCTTCAAAAACGCAAAAAATAACTTCTTTTAAAATTGTAGGTACCTAATAGGTTAGTCCAACTGAAGTCGGCGACCACAATATTTTCAACAAAAAAGCCGACATCAGTCGGACTAACCTATTAGGTACCTACAATTTTAAAAGAAGTTATTTTTTGCGTTTTTGAAGGCGGTTTTTTGTTTTTTTTAAAACATTTATTTTTTGACTTAGTTATACACCGTTGTATACTAGGATATTTTATATTTACATACGTTATGCTCACACTAACGCATTAAAAACCCGGCGCCAATTACTGACAGTTGCTACGTTGCCATATTTCTACAGACAAAGACGGCAATCCGCAGCGAACGCTATTGTTAGAAAGAGATAAATAGTTATTTGAAATTGCGTACCCGAATGACCCGGCGTGTCTAGATACCGGTGCCGGCCGCCATATGCGTCTTTATCGCACTCATGCGATTTCTAATTGTGTATCACATGTTTCACAGGTGACAGTGACGCCGCTAGTGCAAATTAAACAAAGTGTGGCGATGTAAACTAAAAATGTAAAAAATATTTACGGTACTTACAAATGATATGAGACATCCTTTTATCCTTTTATACATAGTTACAGTATAGTTTCGTCAGCCTCGAAAAACACAAGACGGCATTTTTTATGAAATATATCTGTTACTTTTCGGTAATAAAACTTTATTGTCTTCGACGCGTGCGTGTCAGCGACCGCGGCGCGACTGAACGATAGTAAGGCAATTTGCCTTACTTTTTGAGGAACTCTTTTGCGCGTAGATGACGTATCTTAATATAAAATATCATTTTCACTTCTCATGCTCTTAAAATATTACTTTAGTCTCTGCACATCGGGACTAAAGCTGCTTATTAATCTCTCGGGATTAAAGTAATTTGTTTTTTTAAATTTTTGGAAACCCCTAATCAGCCAATCACAGTGTTTGTGAATGGAGGATTATTGCCTTTATTGCCATTTTCAGTGATTGTGTATGGACCATTTTAAGGCCATGGAAATAACCTCAAAATGACAACTGCAAAAATATTAAAAAAACTATTTAATTTCGTGAAACACGAATAATAATTACGAGTACGAATATATTTCATTATATTAAGGAGGAATTCATTTTATTATGCATGGTGCAATTAGTATTAAAATAGTTTTCAAGTTTCAACCTGTTGGCTAAATATGCAAGCATTTAAAGCGGCACTGTACAAAAAAATAATAAAAGGAAAGAAAAAACCGCGGAACGAATTAGTAAGAAACTTTCTTATAGTCAATATTGTAGTTTTGTAAAGAACGTCGTCAGTGCCGGATTGAGCAAGCACGGGGTCCGTAGAAAATTCTATAAAGAGACCCCGGTTCGCTTTAGGTTACAGGTTGTGGCGGGCTCTTTTCTGCAACTGGGCGACTTAGATATGCGCCTATTTTGTGTGGGGGTTTGTTTTAGGTTATTCTGCTGGAGAATATCGACTGGATTATTCATCCTATCGTCAAACCTGATGGATATGAGTACACGCATAATGATGTAAGTACCAAAACAGGAGAATAGCGGCCTTTAAACGTAAAGATCGGACCACGGGAAACGGCACGCCACGCCTTCGCTCCGAACCGTACATTTTTACTATTTTACTATTACAGTTGCATTTACACGTACGGTTCGACAAGAAGATTGGAATGGCGAGTGGCGTTTCCCGCGGTCCAAACTCTACGTGTACAGGCCGCTCTACGTGCGCGGGGCCACCCAATGCGCGGGGCCCTTAGCATTTGCTACTCTTGGTACGTGGCTAATCCGGCAGTGAACGTCGTTTTTTTTCCTCGCATTCAAAGTGAAAAGTAGAGTGTTTAACACGAGACTAAACAACCATAATGACACTCGAACTATAGCCACTCTCGCTCGCTCACTCGCTCGCGTGGCTAAATATCTCTTGCCATTATGGCTTGTTTTAGTCCCTTGTTGAACAATCTACTATGGTAGCATACAATATTTTTTCCACGATTAGGTTTTAAATAAAATGTCAAATTAAAGAAACAATAAATGAGCGGGAAACATGAAAATAACAATTATTAACAAAACATATGTCTATGGTTAATTTTGTTTTTAATTGATGTCCACTCACGGACCTAAAAAAAATACGGACGTAACCTAGTCTAATCATGAGTGAAGCACACAAAATGGCCGTCCGTTTATGAGTGTGCGTGCTTTAAGTGTTGCCATATAAATCGTCAATTTGCCCATTTTAATGAAAACATTTTAACTAACATATAATTGAAACCCAACCGTCTTTACGTTTTTCATGTTTAGGAAAGCTATCAGAAATTAATGAGTAATTTAAAAAAAACTTTTGTTCCTATTGTTTGGATTCCGACTTACCTGCTTCAAACAATGATTAAAACACTCGCTTTAAAAAGACGAGTCAAACGATTCCAAACTCGACAGATCCACTATTAGCCATTGAGGAGTTCCTATGGCCACCTGTCTCCATCATCATAACACCTCGATAGTACCATACAATTATATTGTCATCGCAATGACATAAACAAGTATGCAAAATTTCAAGAGAATCTGACAAATTGGAAGTAACAGAGATCCAAGACTTAATTACATTCTTAGATCGTTTGTGACTTAAAGCCTCTACGCATTATCCTTCTTGACGTACAGCCACGCACGATGGTGCTGTACGCACTATCGTGCAAAGTCCAACGTGCAGATCGTTCTAGACGTTCGCGAAACGTAAACTCTGACAACACTGCGAAGATCTGGCTACGTAGATCTAGCAACACTGCGAAGATTTGATGGATGTCGACTGAAGGACCTAGCATCAACGGTCAAGAAAAAATATTTAGAAAAACAAAATAACGGACGTCAAGTCTACGCATTACCATGCAAGCACGATGCACGATTGAACTGACATACGTCAGAGCTACGCACCATCCAGCCGCACGTCGTGCGAGAAGTAGTGGGGGGCTGGTTGAATACAAATTCGGTCGTGCAAGTCCTTCACGGTAATAATAATAATAATTGACTTCCAGCAAGCCTACGCACTATCGTTCTGCGTCGTGCATCGTGCCCGGAGGGATGGCAGGGAAGGATAATGCGTAGAGGGCATTAGTAAAAAGTGTGTAAAAAAACCGAACAAAATCAAGTCTGACTCACATAAGCAGGGTTCCGTACCATAACTAACGGCGTTACAGATTTCCCCACTTTTAGGAAAAAAAAACCGTGAAAAAACTGGCAATACTGGTTGTCATTATTGTTTGTAATTTGCGTCAAAGTAAATAAACACATATTTATGAAAAATAACACGAATAATCATAATTTACACGTGATAAGTGATACCGCGTGTCTTTTTATATTTACTAATGTAGTTTTTACACGTTTTTACAACACAATGCGGCATTTTCTTCGGCGTTAAATTAAATGTCACTCGTGCGGTGGCTCGACGCGTAATGGCGGCGGGTTAATTAACAGACCTAGTGCATTTGTGAGACGGTAGTTCGTGTATGACGGAACGAAATAACAGACCTTGCATACTTCACACCTTTTTAGTGTAACGTTACGTTCGTATTTTTTTTGGTCCGTGTGTCCACTTGCCAGGTGATTAAATTAAAAATAAGTTAACTTCATAGCTTTTTTTTTACTTATGTTTGGACGAGGGAAACCAACTCGTAACACCCAAATATTGCTACAAAGTTCTCCCAAGTTTCATTTTACTTTTTAAAATGTTATAGACTACACGGCGTTTACAGCGGTTTTAAAAGGGAGCCCTTTGTTTCCCATAATTTTATTGGTCATAAAGTAATTGTTGACATAATTTTTGATAGTCATAATTTTTTATATCGCTAGAACTGTAAACTTTTCAGAAGTTCTGAAATATCTAACGTGCAAACAAGGCTAGGTTAGGTTAGGTTTGATTTATAAAAACCCTGAGAAAGTAATAGTTTCTTAAAAAAAACACGTTATGACTTGCGATGATTATGACCTAAAGCACATTATGACTAAAAATAATTATGTCAGTCAATATAGACCCGTTTTAAAAGGGTCTCAAATAGTTTTACTTGATTTTAAACATTTTGCGTTCATAACCGAAATGAAATGGCAAATTAACTTAAAAGCGGTATTAAGGAATTATTTATATTACGAATTTATTAAATTTAGATTAATATTATTTAAATATGTGATTTTATTTACTAGGCGTATCGCTTTGGCTCAAAAAAGCACAAGTGCTGTTTTGGGGAATAGACTAGATAGACTTTTCTACGGATTATTCTGCGGACATATTATGTATGTTCTTATATTAGTGTTCGTTACTATATAAATGACAGATAAAAGTACAGGAGTAGGAAAAGCAACTAACATACTCGTATCAATAGGAATAGCCCAGTCTATAACGACATCATAGATAGCAAACGCGCATGTAACTACGATTTTTTTATATGTTGTTAGGTCCCTTGAGAGTAGTTAATACCCAAGTTTGCAACCTTGAAAACCCTGTGCTACCCCCATGGTGCTCGCAATGCTGCGAAATTTTGGCACTTGTTACAGTTTTTTCGAAAAAAATACTTTAAGGAAGCGTTTTTCAAGAATCTTTGGTTGTACTTGAATAAAGATAACTAAATTTGCTACAATTTGAGCGTAACCTGAGCTCACTATGTCCATTGGTTGCGGAGATACAGCAAGTCGAAGATGGGTATTGTGCGCAGAGCCCGCTCCTCAGACCCTGCTTAAAATGGTGACTTGCAAATGCAAAAAGACGTTGCTTAGGGACGTGAACTTGCAGACAGGCTGGGCTCAAGTGCTCTATCCTATGTTCCTTTTGCCACGGGTGAAATTGCAACAAAGCCATCCCTATCGTCCTGGACGAGGAAGACGAGGATGTGGACGACCCATCACCATGAGCCGGCCTGCCTCCACTCCAGAAAACATCCCTCTTCCCCTACTCCTCCCCACTGATCTAGACTGGATGAGACCTGGCCCTTCCAAAAGGACGAAAGTCTTAACTGTTTTGCTTGACCGTGTAAATAGTATTATTTTATAGTTTAAATATATGTTTGCTGTGTTTTTTTATGTTTACGTTTATTTGAAACCATATGTTACATCTAAAATGTCAAATTTACAATTTTTGGTTTTTTTTAAGAAATACATTCATACATATGTTTTTATCATTTAGCCAAAATCAGATATTTTAATAGTTTTTATATTTTTGAGAAAACTATGAAAGCTAGAGGCTTTACATTGGTATTAAATTGAAACTAGTCAAATTGTACGCTAATTCTTATCTCAACTTTTATTCTAGGACTATAACTTGGAAAATGACCATAACACAAAATTTCATTTTGGTGACAAAATATGTCAGTCTTTGACTAGCTGTATCTCCGCAACTAATAGTCTTACAGTACTCAAATGAGGCTTAAATTGTAGCCAATTTAGTACGCTCTATTAAAGTATGAACAAAGATACTCAAAAAACGCTTTCTTCATATAATTATTTCGAAGAAACTGAAACAAGTGCCTTGAATTTTCGCAGTTAACAAAACAACGTGGAAATGTGTTCATTTCTTTAGTGTATGTTTATTTGAAGCCATAATTATACATCTAAAATAGTAAATTCACATTTTTGCACATTTTTTTAAAGAAAATCGTCCCCAAATTATTCAGTACAATGTTTTTAGTATTTTGCCAAAATCCGATATTTTACTATTTTTTTATTTTGGATGATACTATGAGGCCTAGAGGCACCATGTTGGTATTAAATTGAGGCTAATTCAATTCTCTACAAATTCTTTTGAAATGACTTTTACCTAGGAGCATTATTTCAGCCGGTATGTATCTTCGAAATAACCCTACCAACACATTTCCACTTTTTGAAGAAAATTTGCCCATCTTTAACTTGCTGTTTCTCTGCAACCAATAAACATAATGTGCTCAAATTACGCTCAAATGGTAGCAAATTTAGTTATCTTTATTAAAGTCTAAATAAAGATACTTGGAAAATATTTCCTAAGAGAAGTTTTTTCGAAAGAACTGAAACAAGTGCCAGAAACTCGCAGTTTTTCGAGCACCATGGGGGTAGCACAGGGTTTTCGAGGTTGCAAACTTGGATGTTAAATACTCACAACGGACCTAAAAACATATAAGCAAATTGTAGTTACAGGCGGGTTTGCGATGTTTGCCTTTTTTTGTGTTGTTGTAGACTGGGCTAGAAAGCGACTGTCATTTCCTCCTGTGAAATGATAAATAAAATAATATTGAAGTTGTGTATGTTTAGTGTAAAAGGTATGAGTGTAAGTGTGTGAGATATAATGTGTATTTTTTTTAAGTTTAAGGGTCACCAAGTAATTACAAACATTTAAACAATGTATCTTAAAATTATAAGTTAAATAACCTAAGAAATCTTCTCGAGGTCCGCTTCGGTATCGATGAGAATAAAAGGTGATTTGTCGTGTTTCCGCACAAATATTTGGCAGTTTTTTGTCAACGTAAATTTATATCCTTTTTCCATTGCTTTTGTCTGTGCTGATTTGAAAAGCATTTTTTTTCCTGCTTGTATTAGGTTCGGATTGGAGTGACGCCTTTCATCAGGCGAGCGCATTGAAAACATTGAAATACGGCGTAAATCTCGCCATTTCATTATTATTTTAATCTTTGTTTTAAATGAAATTCTTATTTTTTTTCTTTTTTAAATGTTTAGTCGGTCTTATTATAAATAGTCTAATTTTTGTGGTATTATTGTTATTACTTATAAAATCATTTAACTTTGCATAACTAATTATTCGGTTGCACTTGTAATTATTTTATTATGTACCTAAATATTTTTATGTTAGCAAATAACATGCTTAAAGTAAATATTTAAATGTCTGTCACAGGACAGTGCAACCGATTTTCTTATTAGAGATTTCGCTCCGGCCAGCCTTTTGTTATGCGCAGCGACGCGCGGAACCGGTCCGCTAACCGCCTTGCGCCCGCGGCGCGCCCCGCTCAGTCAGCAGGGTGCACAATCTCAGTACTGGCTATTCGGGTTGAAGTAACGGATAAGTATGTCAAATTAAAAAGGAGGCTAAAGAGCAAAGAATCCTATGGAACTAAATGACGTTTTCTTCGGCAGTATTATTTTCGCGCATCTTTAAACCACACGTATAGATGGCACTTTACGGCATCTGGTCTGTTCTTTGAGTACCTGACAACAGAAAACTGCGATAGATGGTGTTATTGCCCGAAAAAGAACATCAGTACGGTAGTATGACCAGCTCAAAGACATTGTTATATTTACAGTAGATTTTTTATTATGACGCGAAGGTGTTTTCTTTCATTTAACATTCAAAACTTTAAGATTACACCGAGTACTTAAATAAAGATAGTAACAACACACGAAAATTCTAAAATCACAAGCACAAAAAAAGATACATGTTCCAACGGGAGATATTTTTTTTAATGTATTGCAACACATTGTAAAATTTGGTAGCTTCTGGTCGATTAACGGTTTGACTTGAGTTTGACCTGGCGGCACATTTATATATACTGGGCTAATATAATATTCTGGGCTAGTTTCTTTTCATTCAGGATCCAAGGAGACTTTACATAAGTTTCCGAATCCGGGAAAGGATAAGGAGATGTTTAACACGTGTGTCTACAATGTTGGAGGTCCCATATTAGGACTTGAAAATAGTCATATAAAATATTCGTGCCAGAATAATCGTATCAGCAACATAGCTGTACCAACAAAAAAATGCCAGGTTAGTGAGAAAATTATATTGTTATTTAAGTACCAATTAATTACGCCCTGAGTTATTCTTTACCACTTCCATGTAAAATTTCAGGGCCTGTGTCATGGTCGCCTTTATCATGGTGGATTCACTCTTGCTTTTACATACTCTGACCCGTTTCACGAAGCTACAAATTACAAGCGGAACTCCTTTTCTAGCAAAAAGGAGTTAGAACGAGACTTCCGCTTGTCATTTGTAATTTTAGCTTTGTGAAACGGGCCTCTTTCCAGAAAGTATCAGAAGTTTTATCCGCATCAATAAACACGATCATAATAGACCCGAAGATCTGTTATATGTATCGATGTAATGCTAAAGTTTGTTAACAAAAAATAACCGACTTTATAATTTTCAACGGATAATAACTATTATTTGGTTGTGTTTATGACTTGCAATACCTATAGTCACCCCACATACTAGGCACAGTGCCTACCATGCACTGGTGAGCTAGCCGAAAAAGTCCAGTACATTTAAATCCGGATAACTTGGGGCCATTCATTTTTTGCAGTGGAAACCATGGGACCTTGGTCAGATGATATGAAAAGCTTTATTAAGGCCCTGTCCTCCCGGTTCATAGAATCCTCAGGAGATCCTAGAGCTGGTGCTTACCTCTCCCAAAGGATTGGGCTAGCTATCCAGAGGGGTAATGCAGCCAGTATCATGGGGACCATGCCGCGAGCGGACCTGCTAGAGGGGGTGTCCTTTTTATAGTGGTGGTTATTATTTATATCTTTAATATTTGTGTAGCTTACTTTAATTTTAATTTAAATACGTTTAGTTTTAATTTTAATTGTATTAATATTGAATTCTGTACTTAGTTGGATGTAAATAAAGCCTGTTATAAATAATAAAATATTCGAAGTGTTATTATTTTATCATCTTTAGCGTGGGTTACTTTTTTGCTGGCATGATCTATGTTATTAAATCCAAAATCAGCAAAAAAGTACACCACGTTTAGAATAAATTGAAAAGAGTAATTCAGGGAGCCTATGCTTGTGTGTATATATATAGGTATATGAATCAGACAGATAGTTACAAATCACAAGTTCAGAGGGCGACACTTTCGCGTTACCTTTTCTGACCGCGGAGATAGGTCTCTATTACAGTATATAAAAAAAGTACTCTGTGTCAGTCAGTCGCTTATAACTTACGACGCGGAGCGCACGCACCTCTCCCGCTAAAACGCGATATCTTGTACCTTATAGTTGTGACCGCTTAAAAACTGTTTCTACTCATCTCTCGCTTTGCTTTCGTTCTTACTCCTTCTGAACTTACTACTTGTGTAACAGTGCTCCAGAATTCTTCTGTGATATAATATACGTAGTGAACTGGACAATTGAAGTGTTTGCTTTTACCTGCTTTCGCTAACCTGCACGCTACGGAACCATCACAAGGCAAGCTTGCACCTATATTACTAAAGTCCCAATAATATTTCACTTATGCCGAGATAATGCGCACTCGTTTAAAATACCGGTCTTATATTACTAAACTGGTGACCCCGACGAACACAAAATAATGAGTGAAGGCAAAGATGCGCCCGGAACAAGTAAAAATGGCGGCGTCTGTTCCACTGGCGAAACATTAGACGTATACCGAGTGGGCATCAGAGTGCCTGCCTTTTGGCCTGAAAAACCAGTGATTTGGTTCGCACAGATAGAAAGCCAATTTGCGATCTCTAATATTACCGCGGACGCAACCAAATATTATTATGTGGTCGCGCAACTCGATTCGCAGTACGCATCGGAAGCGGAAGACGTTATTACTGACCCCCCCGCCAACGATAAGTACACCAATTGAAAACCGAATTAATTAAAAGACTATCGGCAACATGACAACAAACGGGAGGCAGCTTCTGGATCGTGAAGAATTAGGCGACCGGAAACCGTCGCAATTTTTTCGGCACCTACAGCATTTGGGAGGGCCC
Source organism: Acleris literana (assembly GCA_946894065.1). Lineage (NCBI taxonomy): Eukaryota > Metazoa > Arthropoda > Insecta > Lepidoptera > Tortricidae > Acleris > Acleris literana. Next base: position 37,561,408 of record OX335668.1, on the reverse strand, counting down.
AATGTTCCCAAAGAGTTCTTGTTGGATATATGGATAAACCGCTTACCGACCAGCATACAGTCTATCATCGCGTCCCAGACAACGGAATCAGTTGATGTGTTAATCGACTTAGCCGACCGCGGCTACGATATCGTACCTAAGCATCAAGTAGCCTCAACATCTGCACCAGACTCGCCTATTAATGATTTAATTCGTCAAGTAAGTGAGCTAACTAAAGAAATGAAAACTCTAAAAAGCCAGCTTAACAACTGGCAGTCACGGTCAAAAACACGGTCTCACAGTAAATCGCGAACCCGTTCCAGTCCAAGATCCGAATCCTGTAGTTCAGGAAATATACTACATGCCGGTATCACGCTAAATTCGGTGAGAGAGCTAGCCGATGCGTAAAGCCCTGTCACTTTGTAGCGGGAAACGACAGGGGCAGTCGATAATGGAGACCGCCGATTGCCCTAGCGCAGGTCGCTTATTTGTCACGGAGCGTGTAACGAAGATGCAGTTTCTCGTCGATACAGGGAGCGATCTCTGGGTCTTCCCAAGGTCAGAACTAAAATATCATAGACATAAAACAAGTTACCAGCTATGTGCAGCGAACGGCTCCACAATCTTTACTTAGGTTTACATACACTTGATCCTAAACTTAGGCTTGCGCCGCGACTTTGCTTGGCGATTTGTTGTAGCGGATGTTACAAAGGCGATAATCGGTGTTGATTTTCTGTCATATTACAACCTAATCGTTGACTGCAGAAATCAACAACTGCTTGATAATACGACTAGTCTTTGTACTGCGGCTTTGCCTGCTCGCCCTTCTGAAGATATTTCGTCGGTAAAAGTAGCATCCGGCGAATCTGTTTATCACCGCATACTAACAGAATACCCTGACGTTACTTTCTGACGATTAAGAACTTCCCAGCCCAAAAACCGTACGGGAGCTACGCAGATTCCTGGGGATGGTAAACTTTTACAGAAGGTTCATTCCAGACGCCGCTCAGTTCCAAGCTCCTTTAAACGCTCTTTTAACTGGCTCAGTAAAGGGATCTCACCCGGTGAACTTCTCCACTGCCACAGATTACTATACTCTACAGATACTCAGTCGCGAATCGAAAATGGTTGCCGTCCTAAAGTCGATAGCCGCCGACACTATAAGTTTCTGTGGTTTCGCCAGCAGTGGCAGCACAATCGACATGTCTGCTAAGCTATGAACGGCACGTAACTTCGCAATCAGTTCGACAGATGGCATTTTTGACAAAGCTTTATGAATTGCCGCCGCCGCAGCGCGCCGTCATATAAAACTAAACGTTGATTCTACATTCTTTAAGCATATTTTTGCAAAAATATTGGGTCCTTGTGATCAAGTTTTGGCGTGAACTACCTTTTGTTTGCCTATCTATTTATTCACTTTCTTTGTGATTTGCAAACGATGCGCATCGCCGTAGTTAGACTAGTAAGTGAAAGAACAGAATAATTATTTATTATACTTGTACTATATATATATAATTTACGTAAGTACTTTAGCTCTAAACTGATGCGGTTTGAACCTCCGTTAAAAACGAACTGATCTATTTACTTATATAAAAATCTCGTGTCACGGTGTTTGTGGTCGAACTCCTCCGAAACGGCTCGACCGATTTTTATAATTTTTTATTTTTATTTATATAGACAGATAGGTACTTATAGGAATTTGGTAGGTCGTAATAGTTATTTGTGTATCAAGGAAGCAAAATGACATATTTATGGCGAGGGCGTACATTGAATCCTGAACGAAGCGTGACGAAGCGAAGGATTCTAAAATAGAGATTCAAGTGTTAACGCCCAAGGTGGAAATAATTTTGCTACTGTGTGACACATACTGCTTTTCACATCACCTATAAGGAAAATAAAAGATCATCATCATCATCACCACCATCATCATCATCATCATCATCATCATCGTCATCGTCGTCGTCGTCGTCGTCGTCGTCGTCGTCGTCGTCGTCGTCGTCGTCGGCATCATCATCATCGTCGTCGTCGTCGTTGTCGTCGTCATCATCATCATCATCATCATCATCATCATTATCATCATCATCATCATCATCATCATCATCATCTTGATCATCATCTTGATCATCATCATCATCATCATCATCATCATCATCATAATCAATTCATCACCATCATCACCATCATCGGCATCACCATCATTATCATCAATTCATCACCATAACCATCAGCATCATCACCATCACAATCACCATCGTCATCATCATCATCATCATCTTGATCATCATCATCAAAATCATCATCGTCATCAATTCATCGCCATCATCATCATCATCGTCATCACCATCATCATCATCAATTCATCACCTTAACCATCAGCATCATCACCATCACAATCACCATCGTCATCATCATCATCATCATCATGCTAATAAAATAGGATGCACATGTATAATCGATTGTGAAAAAATTGTAATCGATTAAGTGTTGGAGGCCCGGGCGCGGACAGCTAGTAGGTTTATATTGGGAAACTTCGTATGGTCCTGTATAGGCTGGTTGTAGTAGCGGATGACAAGTATCGTCTCTGAGGAATACGTGGCTGGTTGTCTTGAGGTCTTTGAACACAAACACAGATCTCCTGTTGGAATGACGTGATGTTGGTACGGGTGACAGATTATTTGCAAACTTGCGAATGCGTGCTATGTAATCTCCCATGTCCTCAGCATCATACGTTTCTGGTCCAGCAGCTATAAATTCACCGGATAGTCTCAACGGTTCGCCGTATACCAGGTCGGCCGTCGAGGCGAGGGAGTTCGACGCTGCCGCGCTTTAATTGAAACAACATTTCTCTAAAACTGAACATAATAGGGCATGCAATATATCATTTTCAGATAAATCAAGGACGAGGAATCTATTTTTCGAACAAAAAAAAGGCACTTTCTAATAAAAAAAAAGAATAAAGTAGAAAAGACTAAAATACATAATTTAATATTTTTTTATAATTACCTATGTCATATATATATCTGTTAACACATGGCAGAGAAAAAAATATATTTTCATCACACTTGCTCGTAAATGGTGATATTCCATGCCTGTATACAGAAGGACAATGGCCTAAATTGTTCCCGCGGGAATTATGGCGACTTTCTCATCCCTAGGGAGTAATGACTTTCTTTTTAAAATTTGCAACTCTTTCGTACATCATTTCTAAAAATTAGCTATAGACTAACTTACATTACACAAAACCTATACGCTTCATTAAACTTCATTATTTTTATACCTATTTCAAGTTTATATCAACATTTATCATTAATTTTAGTAATTATACATTTTTATCAAATTGGCTAAATCTGGCTCGAATCCAGGTCGAAACTAAACGCAGTTATTATCTGTGGTAGAGGTCACAAAAAAATATCGTTTCCATTTACGTTCCCGTTCGTCAAAAGTTATTTCTTTATATTTTGCAGAGTTAAAGTGTTTTATTTTAAAATAGATAGGTACAAAACAAAAAAGAAAATGGCTTCTTCATCCCAGGATTCGGACACAAGATTAATTATCACCAATACACCACCGGAAATAAGAGATGCAGCTGAAGTAATACATGGCAATATGTTACCCGCCAAATCGAAAGAAATGTACTATTTAATTTTCTCTTTGTTTTTTTTCCTCGCAAATGTGATGGAAACCATTGTGTGTATCACAGGCAGTAAGGGGATTACTAACTCGAGTCATTAAAAGCCTTCTAACACTCTTGTTAGTAATTCCCTTCATACTACGCTTGATGCACAATGTACTATAAGGGTGGGTCAGGGTGATCTTTATGCATTATCATCCGTGACAGTTGGGTTTATGTACTATTTTAACACATGAAAGGTAACGCAATGCAAATTCATTTTATATATTACAAGATGCACAGACAGAGGTCTGAACATTTAAGCTGCCTTTTTTTTTACCATTGCACCAGCCACGGCAATGTCTTTTGCTTTTGTACCTGACAATTTCTAGACGTGCTTCTGCAGCAACAGGCAAGTCCGTCCATGTAGGCTCCCAGTTGCTTTTGACCTTCGGCCAACCCCAAGTAGACAGATAGAGCAGATTTTGAGCTGGTGCTAACACTGCTAACTGGCCCCAAACATGCACCCATTCATATATGCCTCTTAAAAAATGCTGATATAAAGCAGCTTTAGTCGGTGCCCTACTGTACCATCTGCCAAAAAAAGCACTTTCCGAGGGAAAATCGCCCAAAGACCAAATTGTGCATCGTTACTTGTCAAGTGCTTTTTCATTTACCGGTCAAACAAACAGTCCAGTAACTTAGTGATTACAGAGGCGAGTGGGATTGGTCTGTAAGTTGGAAAGTCTTAGGAGGTTCTGGTCTTATTCTTAATAACTGACTGACTTACTAAGAGACTTAGGCTTAGTTATGGCACTCATTTACTGAAGTACGCGAAGCTGATCTGAAATAATAATAATGATATGCAATATTCCGGTTTAAGCTTTGAGATCCTATTATATCTGTTTAAATAGGCAGAAAATCTGACTTATTATATATTGTGACGACGTATTTTTCGATGGAAGCCATTGCCTCCTCAATGCGCCCCTCGATCGCTGATACCTATAGTTAGTTCAGGATAGGCTTCCCAAGTTTGAAAAGCACTTCTCTTACCTATACCATTAAACGAAGTTTAGGTAAAGTTGGCATATGATACCCTTACAATGAGTTACAATTACCGTACTAGCGAGTCGAATGTTCGGTCCCTCGCACTCTATAAGAATACTGCGAGGTCTGCGAGGGACAGAGCATTACACTCGCTAGCGAGTACGGTAATTGTAACTCATGGTAAGGGTGCTGAATGGAGTGTGAGTAAAGTTTTATTGTACTTACTTACCTCTATTTGTTATCTTCGCGAATTAAAAATAAGTAGAAATAAACAATATTTCTATGTAAATATGTTTGGGATGAAATATTTATTAGAAAATTATAAAACATACAATAATTACAATATTTGAACTGCCAACGATGTGTTAATATGTTATGTTTACGTTTACGCGAATTAGTTCTATGCCCATCTTGGACGTAAAACTAAACTATATATATTTTTGAAAAATAGATTATTGTGGCTTTTTACATACATATATTTTTATTTTAACATATATCACGTGAGTAAAAAATAATGGTAGAAATGAAAAGAAGTTGGACATGACTTGTCTCTTGCCCATTTTTTTATTTTTTTCTTCTAAAGTGCATTATTTTTATTCCAGAAATAGACTTCACATCCTTAATTTATCCGAAAATGATATATTGGACGCCCTAACAAGTACATGATTCTATTCTAGACGGTAAAAACGATATCGGTTTTGACCTTCTATGGAATTGTTTTATACTCATTCCGTCATTACTGTTAAGTAAATAGGAGTTGACAATATGATAACAGGGCAAATACGATATGGTTTTTACCGCCTAGAATACCGGCCCAATTTTGAGAAATAATATGGCTTAAATTAAAGCACGGCAGCGTCAAACTTCCTCCCTCCCTTCCCCTACTAAATGCGCCATGGCTCTCGATGGCTCCCGGTCTGGATCTACTCAAGACCAGCTAAGAATCAACTGTGCCAAGTTTCAGCGCATAGTCACAAGTGTAAGGTGTCGTGCAGCGGAGCAGTACCTACCCAATAACGTAGCTAAAATCACTTTTTTGAAAATCGACCGTTTTATGCTCGCGTTTTTGGCTCATAATCTAGACAACGATTGAAAATAGGTAGAGAATTTTATCAGCTTTAATAATGCACTACAATAACATTTCCTATGACGCGTCGTTTTTCTAGGTGTAAAGAAAAAAACAAAAAACGGGACCTTCTCTCTCAAAACAATCGAACCAGTAACAACTAACTTAAACTTATCTACTTTCAAAAACGATGATAGTTTTAGGTTATATCATAAGAATAAACAATAACTACACGTAGAAGCGAATCTCCTTTACCAAGGCCCCAAATGCCGCGCTTTAAATACTTACTTCCCCATTCACCCCGCTACGGCCCCTCTGCCTTCCGCGCCCAAAGTTAGGGCTGTCAGCCTGTCACTTGCAATAGTACATTGTTGTAGAGGTTAGAAAGTTAGCAAAAGATGGACGAGTTGGTTCGAGGGCCGACGCGTAGCGGAGGCCCTCGAAAGTACGAGTCCATCTATTGCACTTTCGGCCGAGGCTTAACATAGTGCTTTTCACGACTACTGGGAGGAAATAAAAATCAATTACTACTCGTACAAAAAAAATTACGCTCTCCCTCCAATTTTTACTTTTATTTTTTAACGATACCGTTCTTACTGGCCAGTCATTCAAAGGCGTTTTTAAACTGACGACTCTGATCGTGTCAGAACTATAATTCAGATAATTAAAAGCAGATATATATGGCTGTATGGAATCTGATTCCTTT